>OW026369.1:40064380-41264380 GCA_932273885.2 Leucozona laternaria | reverse complement strand
GGTATGTCTAGAGTCACTTCCATTTTCTTAATATCTTCCTTGCAATATGCAAATTTCGAGTGAAGAAATCTAGTTCTAGATTTTAATCAAAACTATAACACTACGATGATCGAGAAGTCCGAAAAAGTGGGGTTTCGTCAGACCTTCCGTCAGTTTGTGCGTCCATGCGTCCACTGTAATCAAGTTTCATATATTTACTTACAAAGTGGAAATATAAGGTGTATCAAGTTAGCAGGACCATTTTCATAATTTGGAATAAAAAGTAGATATGTAGTAATTAACTGCTACTTAGTTGCTAAATAAAGGGTTTTCCAATAAGAGGTGTTATTTTGATATTCAAAGAAAAATGGCATTTTTTGAGATAAATGATCGGATGTTTATTTCATTATAAAGAAGAAGGTATGCCGTTAATAATGGAACACAACATCAGCCAAATGGCCGCCACGACCACGCTTACAGGACCATATCCTTTTCATGAAATGTTCCATAACCAAATCGCAAAGTGGCTGCCCTATGTCCTCGATAGCCTCACGAATTCCATCTTTTAGGTCTTGAATCGACGCTGGGCTGTTGGCGTAGACCTTATCTTTCACGTGGTCCCAAAGGAAGAAGTCGCAAGGTGTTAAATCACAAGATCTCGGTGGCCAATTGTGATCACCTCTTCGAGAGATAACACGGTCCGGAAACTTTTCCCGTAAAAGATTGATTGCTTGTGTGGCACGTAGCGCCGTCTTGTTGAAAGTAAACGTTGTCCAGATCAATACCATCCAATTCTGGCCATAAAAAATCATTAATCATCTCTCGATAGCGCAATCCATTGGCCGTAACTGTTGCTCCAGCCTCATTTTCGAAAAAGTAAGGTCCAATGACCCCGCCGGACCATAAACCGCACCAAACAGTCACGCGTCGAGGATGGAGAGGCTTTTCAACAATAACTCTTGGGTTTTCCGAGCCCCAGATGCGACAGTTTTGCTTGTTGACGTAGCCCCCGAGGTGGAAATGGGCCTCATCAGTCAAGATGATTTTTCGATGAAATTCCGGATCATTTTCATGCATTTCAAGGACCCAATCAGCAAAGACAAGACGTTGTTGATGATCAGCCGGCTTGAGTTCTTGTGTTAACTGAACTTTATAAGCCTTAAGACCCAAGTCTTTATGTAAAATACGGTGTAATGACGTTTGTGGAATGCCTAATTCCAAAGAACGACGAGGCATGGACAAATCTGGGTTTTCTTCAACACTTTGGGCTACAACAGCGTGTATCGTTCCATTTTTATTAATGGCGTAGTTTCTACTTGTCAAATGTCAAAAAATGACAGCTTGAAAAGTGACAGCTACCAAAATAGCGGGCTATTCAAAATAACACCTCTTATTGGAAAATCCTTTAATTAGGCAAAACAAAATTAATCGCACTTTAGGATTCCGAGAATCCGAATACTTTTTATTCCGAATTATGAAAAGTGTCCTGCTAACTTTATACATACCTGGAAATATGTGAACTATAGAGCAGCGTTCCTTACTTTAGCGGACACTTTTGGGCGTAATCAAAATATTTAGTCTTTAACTCCGAACGGTTTGGTCCTTCGAGCCGGATGGTATCATGCCGCAAAAGCGAATACACACATAAGCAGTGTTAATTGTTAATGCGAAATCGGAACAATTCTAGTTGAAATTTAATTAGGGACTTAAGTAGGGTCAGGCTACCCTGGACTACAAATTAACCCATATTTAATATATCTCTGCATATTAGACTTGATGATAGGCATTTAAAGAACAATAGCTATAGCAACCTCACGTTGCACGCACAGTTCTTGAAGATTCCAAAAAGCTTAAAATAATTAGAAAATATTCTTATTCATGGTTTTTAAGGGTCACTGATTGGATAAAAATGACGAGTACAAAATATGGAATGAATTTATATGAACTTTAATGTCTTTCTCACGAAAAGTATAACTCAAGTGGTTGAGATCGCTGATTACGAATTTGGTATATCTACTGATGGATAACAATATGGCAAATAATTCTCATAAATATTTTATCATATACAAAAATGACAATATTACTGTGTTTATAACGTGCACTCTACAATAGGCATTTCAAAGCGCATTTATTCATTCTACGGAAAATACGTTTCAATCAGTACAAACCGGCAACTACTGACAGCTAAGTTTAACACATATTTTTTAAAAATGTTTATTTTCTGTCAGAATGCTCACATTGGGCGGGAACTTGTAGGACATGTTTTTGACTCCATTTTTAACAGCGCAAAGTAATGTAATGTAATTTACTATTTTTTTCTATTTTTCTTCCTTTAAATTTTCTTTATTAAATAAACTATAAACATTCAGAAATTGCCTTTTTTGTGGCGATGACATTCACACGTAAATGATAGCAGGCGGAATTTCCCCAATACCGAAGGGAACTGGCTGAAAAAAAACGACATCGGGGATTAGCGACGCCATTACAGAAATAAATTTGACGTTTCCAAAAAATATTAGATAAAAACTATGTAATTACTAATTAACACCGCCGGCCGGCAACAAAGTTTTTTCTTCACGCTTAAGTTAAATATAAACCTTGAATAGTATCTGGGATAAGCTAAGGCAGGCCATAGGGAATAAGTTGTTGTTTTTGCATTTCACATGTAAATTGCTAAGCATTGACCTATTTTGTCATCCAGATTCCTAGGAAATTATAGAAACACATAATGGCAAACTCCAGTTCAAAGAACGCCACCCATCTTCAACTATCAATATGAAACAATACAAAATCATTTTTGCATATCAGAAAATGTTGTTTGCGTTTTGGCCAGCTTTTTGGGATTTTCGAACACAAAGAAATAATTTTCGGAATGTTAGTTTTCATACATAATTCTATTAAAATTATTTAAAACAAATATAAATGATTTTAAAACTACACCAATTCAATTTGATGAGATTGTTTTTAAAAAAAATTCCTAATTTCTTAGGATGTTCTAAGGATGTATTGGTCTTACAGCATCATAATAAAATAGAAAGAAATAGATTTAGAGAGAGGTTCAATTAGATTCGGTTTAATTCGGGGCTAGTATTAAGTAGGTACAAGAAAATTTTTAATGGACATTTTTTATATAAAATACTTGCTCTTTCGTGATTAATATTTTGAGTTTATCTACCCTATTGCAGTGCGTATACTTAATATTAATATTAAAAAATCGAAATAGCCTCAGCAAAGAAGTTATGAACTCACTTAAGAGCTTGAAAGGTTTTGTGAAAAATGTTACTTGTGGCAATTTGATTCTGCCTCAAGCATTGATACAAAAATGTCTAACCCTCTACCGCATACAATCCCATATATGGTTTAACATATTCAACATTACTTCTTCTCGTTATATTTAACAAGTGGGTCAATAATGTAATCTACAATGGAAGTGTCTATTTTTGTATAATAAAACGGTTTTTGTTATCAGTAAAAGAATCTTGATTCCCAAATAAACTCATTGTTTCTAAAACAAGTTTCAAGTAAAAGCTAATTATATAAATAAAAGTGTGTTTTTTATACAACCTTTTTTGAATAAACACTAGTTTCATCCAAATAAAAAATATTTTCGTATGTATTTATTCTTCTTTTTTACATTTGGTTTGGACTTTTTCCAAAACCCCGTTCCTGGGGTTTCATGCATTGGGAACTCAGTTTTTTGGAAATATTTTTTTTTTAGAGTGAATTCCTTCATAATTCATTCAATAGAGGGCTAAGATAGATTTTAAGTTATTTAAAAATATCTAATGTTATGCATACCCAAAAATATATTATGCTATTTTTTTATAAAAAAGAAAAGGATTAAATTACAAAAAAATAAATACGGAAAAATTAAATGGCCCCAAAAAAAAGTTAAAATGGCCCCAAAAATGGCCCAACATTTTTTTTTCCCAAGAACAACGTTCAAGCGGACACTCTGTCTGGTTCTGGTATGACATAGTATGCCAGAAAGGATATAGGAGTACCCAACGGAACAATCCATATCAATTGCCGCCATCTTGGATTTAATATATTTTTAGAGCAGAAATGATTTACATATGTATCTCGAAAATTATTGGTTCTATTTTGAAAACTATTAAAACAAACTGTGTTAAGGAAAATATTTGCACCTGTGCTGTGCAGTGTTTAGTCGAAAATTTTTTTCTAAAATTTAAAAATGTATCATTTTTTAAACCGTTTTTGTTACCTCTAGCGGGCTTGTCTTCAAATCGTTTATGAAATAAATGCAAGTAAAAGTAAAGTCAGTTCATTGAATAAATTTATTGAAAATATCGGGTTTTTCAATAAGAGCGGTACAAAAGTTTTTTTTTAAATAAAACAAAAACGGTTTTGGATATCAATGAAATTCTTTATTCCTGTAAAAGTACGTTTGATGCCATTATGTATGAAACTCGATTTCTTTTGCATGGCCACCACGGCCACGCTTGCAGAAGTCCAGACGCTGAACCCAATTTTCGAAGGTTTTCAAGCATAAATCGGCCGATACAGCTGCTATTTCACGTTCGATATTCGGACGAAGTTCATCAATCGTCGCTGGCTTGTTGGCATAGACCATAGACTTGACGTAGCCCCACAGGAAATAGTCTAACGGCGTCAAATCGCACGACCGAGGCGGCCAAGCGACTGGACCCTTTCGTGAGATAACACGTTCTCCAAACTTGGTTTCCAATAAATTGATTGTGACATTCGCTGTGTGGCTTGTGGCGCCGTCCTGTTGGAACCACATGTCCTCCAAGTCCATATCATCCAATTGGGGCCAAAAATATTCGGTTGTCATTGAACGGTGGCGATTCCCATTCACAGTAACGTGCCGGTCTTGATCATCACGGAAGAAGTACGGCCCAATGACGCCGCCGGCCCATAAACCACACCAAACCGTAATTTTTTCGGGATGCAATGATGACTCATGGAGTACGTGTAGATTGCTGCCTGACCAATACCGCATATTTTGTTTATTGACGAAGCCATTCAGCCAGAAATGAGCCATCATCGCTGAAGATGATTTTTCGATGAAAATCCTAATCATTTTCAAGTTGTTGCTCAGCGGCTTCAGTTCTTGCGTCATTTTAATCGTTTAAGGATGTAGGCCAAGATCTTTTCGCAAAATTCGCCACAACGACGTCACAGAGATGCCCAACGCTTGAGAACGACGTGTGAGAGACACATTTGGGCTTTCTGCAACTGAAGCCTCAGCGGTAGCAATATTCTCGACACTACGGGCACTTCTTTGTCTCACTGGCACGCAAACATTTTGTACTGTGTCTGTGGATTCAAACTTTTCTACTAGACGCTCAATTGTTGATCTGCTAGGACGATTATGACGACCATAAATTGGACGTAGCGCTCTTAACGTTGAGGCCACTGACTCCGAATTTCGGTAGTAAATTAAATTTTAATAATTTCGACTCGTTGTTTGCTCGTATTTCTTTCCATCATGAAATGGCAAACCTTACCTACTGAAGAGAAATGTCAAAAGAGCGGCAAGAAATATGGCGTCGTTTGCTGTTCCTGTTGCTCTACTTTTGTAGCGTCCCTGTTGAAAAACCCTTTATAAGTGTTGGTATATTTTTTCATTTAATCTGAATAAGAGAAGAGGTTTCACCAAACAGATTTCTATACCGAAATGTTACGTTTTCCATTCTTGTATTTTCACGCGAAATTCATTAAAATGTATCATTCTAATAGATGCCGAGAGGCACATGCACAACTATTTAACATTTTTACAAGAGGAACTATGCAGAATAATAATTATAGTAAAGTAATATTTATAATGCAAAGTAATGAAATGCGATTTGAAATTTGCAACGTGAAATGATGATTTTGCGAAACAATGAAATGGCCATCAAATAAATGAAAATTGCGAAAAAATTAAATGCGAAATGATTAAATTGCAAGGCAACTAATTATTGCGAATTGCTCATTTAACAAAAAACCCATCAAACTTGATCTACATACACATTTTGAATATGGTTAAAATATTTTCAATTTCTTGAAAAAAAGAAAAAATAATAAAAAATCTTTGACATCTCAAATTTCTTAAAAAAAAAAAAATAAATAAAATGTAAGATTTAGGAAGTTTTATTGAACTTTAAATAATCATCATCACCACAATATGTCACCTCAAGCGATATGGTGGTTCTACGAAAACATAATGTTTCCCTTTTCTTTTCGTAAATACATAATTGACTTCATATTATTATACCAAGCCCCAAGCTTGGTTCTCATTGATTCTCAGAGAAAACACCACAATCAATACAAGATTCATTTTAAGAGTGCAATCACCTAATGGATCGAAAAAAAAAGGAATTCCTTAAAAAATAAAAATGATCCCCTGGACGAAGTCTCTTCAGTAAGTTTAAGTTGGAGTTGGTATAGGTATACGTACGTAAATGCATCAGCTACATCAGCACAGCATAACACAGCACAGGCATTGCTTAGGGAGCGAGAGACTCCAAGAAACGATCACAAATTAAGAATGAATCAACATGGAATGTTGTCGCGTATAATACAATGTGGCACATAGACTGAGGCAGGGATTCAAGCGCGTATGCATTGCATGCATACGGAACACGCGCAGGCTTGATGGAAAAGGGAAACCTTATTGGAATGACTTGCGATGTGATGAGAAATATTAATGAAGTTTCGAGGAACTCACTGAGGGCATATCGAATGGTTTTTGAGCGATAATGTTTATAACATTATACTTTGCGCAATGGAATAGGATGATGACAAAAAACTACTCTCTACGCATTTCTTGTTCTTGTGGTTGGGTTTTTGTAGATGAAGTTTGCTGGCTGCAATAAGGAGCCACCACACTAGTATATCTGTATGCTAATTTTGTATATTTCTATGCGTGTTTATTGCACTTAAAAGAAGATTTTCAACTGGACTTCTTAGGGCAGTCATTAAAATTTATATAAATATAGAAAAGATATTTAAAGTGTTTTTCAGGATCTTTCAAGCCTACGGAAAACTTGAAAGTTTTAGATAAAACCTATCGATAACTATTTGGAATTCAGAGTGAAACTAAACAAACACACCTTTCGGTACATTCAGCGCTGAACAAAACGTCAAAACGAGAACCGACGGGATGCTGTCACGAGAAATTAAATTTTGGCTGTCCTTGAACACGGTAGACGCGATGGGACGCGCCTCCTAACTAATAAACGTGGCAGTTCGCTTACGAATTTAATTCAAAAGCCAGGGCTTCCACGTTCAGTTATTTGCTTACGACACGAACAAATAAGGTCAAAGGTGGTGAAACTTGTGGGAAATACACATCTTGGGAACTTGAGATAAATTTTCAACCGATTCTCGTAATCTCTTGTGCTTATTTTGTATTGCTCTGCGCTTGTGTTATTTTTATTGTGTGTTGAAACTCTGCAGAAAAATTGTAATAAATTCAATGTGATAATTACGATTGCGTGAAACAAACAATGGATACAAGCAAACAACAAAAACGAGTGCTGTGAGGAAGATGTAAATGTTTAATTCGAAACTGAAAGAGAATTTGGATGTGTCTAAATTAAAAAACGAAATATACATATATGAATTCTGATGCTT
This sequence comes from Leucozona laternaria, assembly GCA_932273885.2. Classification (NCBI taxonomy): domain Eukaryota; kingdom Metazoa; phylum Arthropoda; class Insecta; order Diptera; family Syrphidae; genus Leucozona; species Leucozona laternaria. The sequence continues at coordinate 41,256,799 of OW026369.1, read as the reverse complement.
CGTTTGTTGCTTTGCTAGAAATGAATGATGTCTTGTTTTTCGCATTTTCAATTACATATATTTAATTAAATTACATAATTTTATTTATATTTAAAATTTAAAAAAAAATTGCTTCAACAATGTGAATTTTTTACGATTTTTTATTATTTAATTTCTTTTTTATATAGGGTCAAAGGGGGTAACTCTAAACGATTTTGCAATTTCTTTTTTTTTTTTTGTAACTTGTAGTACTTATAACAGTTAAACTAGGCGATGTTAAAAATTATTGGTGATGTAACCGTTTGGATTCTATCATTTATTGAATAGTTACAATTTAAAAGCTGTTAGCTTGTAACTTTTCATGAAATTTGATATTTAGATTTAAATACCCCCGTTTTTTTTTTCAAGAAAACGAAAAAATGGGGTAAATGAAAACAAGGAACTCAGTATCTAAGGTATGTAGAATAAAACACTTTTGGTATAAAAGTGAACAAAATGAAAACTAAAACACATGATGAAGAAAAGAAACCAAAATAACAATGTTCACATTTACCCCAACAAAAAAAAATTAACATACAACTATTTATATGCAAAAATGTTTATTTTAGTGTATTATTTAAAATGAATGACAAATAAGGATAAGTCCTAAAAAAAAATGCTTGAAACTTTAAGTTTAAACATAACATTCCAAAAATTGGTACTTTTGCATTGAACTTTAGGTACAGTTGTTGTAATTCCATCGACAACAGTTTTTTTTTTGTTCTGGCAACAATCCACTAGAAACAAAACTTTTGTCACTTTCGACAACTTAAAACATTGTTTTCGATGAACCCTCATACTTATATTTAGTACCAAGCACTTGAATTTCCGCTTCCTCCTCCAGGTTTTTTTAAACCACACAAACGTACTTATAGGTAGTAGCAAGCAGTTTTTCACCCTTGATGTTGACAACGACAAAAATTCCTTATTTGAAGCTGTTGATTCCATCAATGTTCACGCATTCAATTGTTTCTGCTTCCTAGCTTATATGGCTAGAGTGGCCATATAGTAGAGAAGAGTAGAAATTTTGTCTAATTGACGTTTTTCGTTGCGAAATTCATGCATGTGAGTGAGTCCATTTGAAATCCAATGGAAAAACTGAGGCACTTCCATCTAGCTTTCCTTTGAAGCAGCATAAAGAGTTCATGTGGGAAGGAATCTGTTGAAGTCCATCGTGCTTGAACAGCCCCCTTTTGAAAATTATTAACGCTGGTAACTTATCTTCACTAGCAGATACACAAGCTAAGACTTTAGACTGTTGTTGACTCTCTGGCAGAACCATCAGAAACCCGGCTTGAGGGTACACTTTTTTCTCCCTGCTCTGAGACGACTTGGATTACACTGCCAAAACCACTTTCATCTGCGTTTAGAACAAAAGCAGCGTTGCTGGGACCTAACAAATCAAAGTCGAACATGATTTCAGCTTTTCGAGCTCTGGTTTTTTTTTCAGTGAAAGTGACAGTGCAGGTATTCTTCTCCAAGATATAATGGTAGTAGCATTCGATTACAAATAACCGACATAGGAAAGGAACACCATACGCTTCAGTGGCTTATCGATAAGTTTTCTTTTTTCTTTTCTTCTGCATTCTAGATATCTTCCGACATGTTTGATGGAGCTGTGGTTTTTCGTTGATATGTACGCTGCATCATTTTGATATAAAAAAAATATGTGAGTGCCGGGACTCACGGTTAAATATGTGTAAACATCAACGTTTATCCAAGTGCCTAATTTTTGTTACTGAACGTCATCAAAAGAAACATATTGAATAATTAACACCACATTACCTATCTGTAGGCAGTGCTTAAAATGCTTAGTGTTGAAAGAACGGCAGCGAAATAACCAGTGGGGGAACCACTGTAACGAAATTTCCAAGCACTAAAAGGCTGGTGGTGAAGTGTCCAACGAACGGTGAAGGTTCGGTACTGAAAGGTCCTGCTTCGTAGTTCACTCTCAACTTTAAGATGACTTCACATTACACATGGTTATTGTTTATGGTAATCACTCTCTGAGCATCGACAAACAACAACTGTCAGCGGAGAGCACTAAAATCGTGGTTTCAATTAAATGACAACGTACCCAAATTCCAAAGGAACTTAATGGTTTGACTGACAGGGGCCGAAATAAAATATCCAGTTAGAACTGTCAACGAACTATTTCCATCGAGTAAAACTTACAAAAAGTTCAATCTTAATTTTATACTGAACGAACCTCAAATGAATGTAACTATGAGATAGCCGGCGAATTATATATCTTGAGTTTTTAGAATATCTAGTTGCAGTTGTTGTCAGTGGAAATCACTAAAATCGCAGTTTCAATCGATTGACACCATCAATCGCCTATGGAATTGGACGCTGTGATTTTTAATCAATGTTAACTTTGTGCAAGTACAAAAGTAGCCGATAACTTTGCAATTTGTTCAACCTCAGCTATTTTGTATATCCCAGCCACCTACGTCCCTCGCCTACGTGCCTAAAAATTGCATCGTTTAAAAGCAGTATAATGTAAACGTAGAATTTAAGTTCAGATTTGTATCACTGAACGCACCCGATATCCTACCATACCTACAGCCATCGACCTACCATACCTACAGTCGATTGTCAATCCCTACAGCTGACTATTATTATTTTTGTTTTGATTTTTTTTCTTTTTAATGACTAGTGTCGCGTCCATTTTGTTCGGAGAATAATTAAAAATTAAAGAAAAAAATATAAAAATATAAGTGTTAAAATGATAAAATCGTCGGTCGAGCTAAAAACAATTTGCTTTCGTCGTTGGCAAAAACAATATAAATGAGTGGTCGCGATAAAGTATAATCTAATTGTCGGTCGCGTTAAAATCAATTTGTTTTGGTCCGGGCAAATCAGATTTCGTAACGTAACGTGCTACAACGTAAAGTGCACGACGTAACGTTGCACACGAACGTTCACGTTTTGTTTTCACTCTACCGCCAGCATAGATGCTTACACATCAATAATGTTACTAAATATTAAATATATTAAAAATGGATGTTTACAATTACCCCAAAATGTTCACTCTTACCCCATTTCAGTGTTTACGTTTACCTACCCATGGTACGAAAAAAGGGGTAATTGTAAAAAGCAAATAACTTTAGTTTTTAGAGAATAAATCGTATGTTTACAATTATTACCCCTGTTCACAATTACCCCACTTGCCTCTATTTTGGATAAAGCGTCACGGCTCTACGCTGCCTTAGCTGAAATTAATTCACTCCAAACACACTTAAACGAGTTTTTTTTCGATTTTTTTATTTTATCTTTTGATGCTTTACAAAGTATCGCAGCCTTGTCGCGTCCATTGTGTTCAAGCATAATCATATAGCATCTGATTTAAAAACAATTGAAATGTCAAACGAAAACGGGTAATTGTTCAGTGTGAACGATTTATGAGTTTTCGTAAATTTTTTGCCAAAAACACAGTTTTGGGTTTGGTGTGAAAAGGCTATAAGTCAAGAAAAAATAATTTGTGGGTTTCGTCAAACCGTCCGTGGGACTGTGAGTCTGTGCGTCTACTGGTAGCTACAGAGCATTTTTATCGGATTTTCTAAAGGGGAGAATCGAATTTTCGATTTAGCTCATCTAGAACAGGCAGGTGTATAGCTGCCATAAAACGGTTTTGCTTTTTTCATACATTTTCTCTAAAACGGCTTCAACGATTTTGATCAAACTTCGTAAATGAGAAAACGATTTTATTTTTGGGTTATAGACGTATATATTTTCGATGGATAGACCGATTTTTTTTATAATTTTCCAATATGGTGCTTCTATATAATTCAAATAATATTTCATAAAATTTTATACCGACGAACTATAAACTTCTTATGAAACCATACAAATTAAATAGAATTTCCCTCTTTTCGTAACGATCATTACCCTGCTGTAGTGCTTTATACAAAAGTCAAAACCCATCCCGGTTCAATTTTTCTTCAAAGTCTTCTCGAAACCTCCAAAGTTCAAAAGTATCTATAGAAAAAGGACATTACAGCTGCCCTAACCTCAAGCTTTAAGCAAATTTATAAGAATTCTTTTAGAGTACATAACAAAACAATGTTCGAATGCATATGTGTATTGTGTATGTTTGAAAAGGATACGTGTAAAATTGTGCGATGTGATTGGAATAATAAAAAGCATTTGGACAGGCAAGGCGATGTGATGTGATGATGAGGCAAAGAAAAAGAACCATTCTTAAAACATTGAACAAAAAGACTATAGCCACAATCTCCCTTCTGTCTGTCCCTTTTTGTAATACGACACCTATTGAGATTCTCTATATAGCCAAGTCCACTACAAATTTATAGAGTCCGGGGTCATCGTATCCTTTGTAGGTTTCCAAGTGAAAAAGAAATGGTTTAGGTATGTATGTGTATTTTTGTTGTTGTTGTTATTAAGTCTTCGCTTTTGAAAATCATTGAATCATATACAAATTAGATTTTAGGCATTCGATGTTGTTCTTCGAATTTCTGTTGTACCTAACAATGATGTTTAGTTATAGATCGTAAGGTGAACAAATTTTAGTAGCATTATAGAAGTGTCGTTCGCGGATCGAATATCAATTTAGTGTTCTTATGTACCTACCTAACCTATAGGCTGAAATAGATATGGGCTGTTTTTAAAAATGTTGAAATAAAGTGTTCCATACGCAGGCAAAGGGTCATTAATTTTTGGGTTTCGGAAGTAAAGCTAAATAAAACAACCACAGCGGTACATTTTTGATGAAAATTTTATTTCATTATAAAGTTTGGACTTTGCAATTAAGTGTGAAAAGCAATATCATTCAAATGGCCGTCTCTGGAAGATTCCCAGCATGCGATTCTTGTGTAGTTTAATTTTAACCACTTTTTCGCACATTTCGGGCGGTATCTCGGCTATTACTTGCGTATTATTAGGTTTTTAATGCATCTAGAGTTCGGGGATTATTCGTGTAAACACGGTCTTTTGCTCAACTCCACACGACCAAAATTAACGGCATGATCTTGGTGACCAATTGACGCCGGCAAAACGTGAAATTACTCGACCAGAAAACTTCTCACGCAATAAAGCCATAATTTGTCGTGTTGTGTGGCTTGTTGCCCCATCTTGTTGGAAGCACATATTGTCCAAGTCATGATCTTCAATCGCCGGCTAATAGTATGGTGTACGACACGTTCAATTGCTGCGAACGCCGGGAAACCGATAAATTCGGATCATCAGCAACACTTGCACTTGCAGCAGCAATATTTTCGACTGAGCGTGCATTACTATGATGCACAGGCCTTAAATGACATCAGTAACGCTTCCAGTCTCTTCAAATTTTTTTCACAATTTTACAGATTGCTTGCGTAGTCGGTCGATTTTGACGACCATAATCATCGCGTAATGCACGAAAAGTGGCTACGTTTAAATCACCACTTTTGCAGTAAGTTTTAATAATTTGTTTGTTAAGCGAAAAATTATCGTAAATATCAAACATTCAACTAATATTATGACAACTAATAAATGACAGCTGAGTTTGACAGGTGTCAAATTACGATTTAAAAAAAAAATAATTTGTGCTGTTTTGTGCTCAGTTGCAACTCTTGTCTTGTTCGCAAAATTAATTTTTTTATTTCTTCTGCTCTTAGGATCAAAAATTGAGCACAATTCAGCACAACTATGGTTTTTACGAAAATCGTAGCCTTGCAAAAAAAAAATTCATCCGTAATATTTGCAAATTTGCGATTTTTTGAAAATATTTATCGCACAATGCAACACAAGTTGGGCACCTTGCAGTGCAATTTTCTTACGAAAATCAAAAATGGTGGTGCTTACTTCACGCGCATCAAAAGATTTCCTCTTTGAGGGGGAGGGGAAAGTGTACGGGATTATTACCAAATGGCCTATAATATGACATAAACTCATGATATCAAAGAGAATCTTAAGAGTATACAAATATATAGGAGGGAAGGGTGTTCGCCTCCCCCTTTTCCTTGTCAAGATTAATTTTTCATCATATTTGTTTGTAATTGTAAAAACTATTAAAGATTCTATACCGATGGGAGATGATAGAGATGGGAGGAAATGCAGTTGAAAGGGAACCTCAATTTTCAGTGTAAAATAACTCGTATTACTGCGGAAGATAGGTAGGTAGGTACTATCTACAGCTAATTATATGACTCTTATTTTGTATCTAATTTTTTTTTTTGAAATATGATCATAAGAGCAAGTACGTGTGATCCATCAGTCGTGCATTAATACCGCCATTTCTAATTTTTAATAACACTTATTCTAAAAATATCATTCAATAATGAAATGCAATAAATCTTTGTACGGCCTTTTGTCATAAGGCTCATATAAGTTCTGCACAAAGCAGATACCATTTTTGCAGGTGCTTTCTAACTTTTAACTATAGCTTCACTTCACTTTGAATTTATTCCCGCCCCTTTATAACTTTATGCATTTTATATTTACGCGGTGAATGGATAATACCAACAATTACCCCCAGCTTGCATTTGGCTACCAGCATCGCAATACCAATTTATATACCAAGCGAATTTCATTCATATACAAGGTGATAGACAACCCCTTTATGCCTTGCAGTCGATAATAAACATTTCACACCTCTTGAAGCATTTTATCTATTACTGTTCCGTGGTTACTTCAATCAGGCTATAAATACCCATGGACAAAGTATACTCATGCTGGTTCCACCAGAGCCCGACCCACTCCCAAGACCATAAAGTGTGGGTGGCTGTTGTTGTTGTGGTTATCCCGAGAGTGGTTTTCACTTTGTTGCACATGCAACTAGATATTCCTACAAACTACTTGCCTCCTATATTGAAAATTGCAAATGATTTTCAAATCATTCAATCCGAATGTTAATTGCCCACTTAGCTTGGCTCACCGGAGTGTTTTTAGTTTGCCCCCGATGCCCGATGCCCGACGCCCGATTAGATGAAGCCCGCAGAGAACAACACTACATAGTCATTCACTGACTTCCAACCAGTATGGTTTGATTATAGTCCATCGTGCCTCGTCGTCGTTGGCTGTTTCCATTTCAAATAGCCCCTGGGGGGCTCTGGAGTTGATCATAACTGCTCTTCTACGTATACCTAGAATGAGCACTGTGCTTCCCATCTTCTTGATCTTGATGCGAAAAGAAAACGCTTAGCGATAAAAAGTGAATGAAAAAGGGGAAACCCACAAGACCAACCAAACCATATACAAAATACAAGTGCTACATCAGCAGATATGTGGAAGTATAGATACATCGTGTATCTGCATCTTTTAATTTGTCGAATGAGAGAGGCGGCCGCCTTGAGAACATTGGCGGCAGACACCTGTCCATTTAACTAGACTCGGCTTGTAGATACCTACCACTCGGTGATCTGGAGAGAGGTACATCGGGAGAGATAGGTTCAAAGATCAATGACAGCTTGTGGATTTAATTAGCTATAATTGGTTGCGGATAGGAGAGACAAAGGTAACTATAGATAGACGGGTAAAAAACATTGTAACTATTTCTTAATTTTCTCTACATTTGAAGGAGTTGTTAAGAAAAAAACCAAATTATATTGTATGTATTCTGTTATTTCTTGTCTGAAATTTTATGTTTTAAGATGTTAACTAACTGTTTTGATTTTCGCCAAGTATGGTCAATGGCTTTTTAATCAATTGCCGAAGTTTTGAGCACACGTGCTTTATAGCATTGCATATGTCACCATATTTGGTAAAAAGTGCCTTATGGCTCCCAACCAATTAGCATATGTATGTACCAGTTATAACTTAGATACGTAGATACTCTTTCATACGGTTCTCCCAAACCGACGTGTAACATTCATAGTGAAAGCTCGTCGACCGACTCGATGGACGTGACGGCGACGCACAGTGGTTCGGTTTGTATGGGAGAGCGGAAAAAAGTCTGTTTTATCTGAACGGTTCGACGGATTTAAATGAAATTTGGCAAACACGTTTAGATTAGTCTTATACATATTTGGTCAAAATTTGGTTGAAAAAAAATAATTAAAACAAAGTTATTGACATTTTTCTAAAATTTGAGGGGTTTGATGTTTGTATGGGAGAGCGGAAAAAAAATCTGTAACTTCTGAACTGCTTAACGGATTAAGATGAAATTTGATTCGCATTTTAAAATTAGTCTTATACACATTTTGTCAAAATTTGGCTAAGAAAAATTCATTAGAAAAACAGTTATTGACTTTTTTTCTAAAATTTGAGTGTTTTGATGTTTGTATGGGAGAGCGGAAAAAAGTCTGTAAAATCTGAACTATTAAACATATATATACATGCTTGGTCGAATTTTGGTCAAGAAAAAGTTATTAGAAAAAAAATTATTGACATTTTTATAAAATTTGAGGGTTTTGATGTTATATTTAAATAAAAGTTTTTTTTAGTAAAATCTTAACTTTTTATTTTGAATAAGATATTATTATTAACTATGTATATTTTAATGTATTGAATTCACTTTATATGTTTGTTATTATATTTCACTTCACTTTCACTTATTGGTTGATCAAAGAGTACACATTTTTCTTACACACCTTGCACAAATGCTCAATAACTCAATACTGACTTTTTTTTCATTAATCCTTTATATATATAGATTTAAGTAAGAGATTTTATTCTAATAAGCCATTACTAATCCTTACAGGTAATACAAAATTACGCAATACACAACAAAAACAAAGCAATAAAACTTAAAAAAAACACCTTTTTTTATTTTTACCTGCCGTACTTTTAGCGAAAAATTAAAAAAAAATAAAGGATTATCCCTAATCCTTTTCCTTATTTTGTATTAAGCTCTATCATATAATTCAAAATATCATAAAACTTTATTATTTTTCGTGTGTTGTTTGTCAAGAAAATTGAGTTGAAAGTTGAAAAACTTTCCAGGCAGAAATAAATGGTTTCGCAAAAATCGAAATTCTCAGCCCTGGGCCAATGTATTAATTTTGTTTTATTTTTAAAATAAAGTTTGACATTTTTCCTTAAAATAATGGGCTTAACCAGTTCATTCTGACAATTAATACCGAAGTAATCAAACTTTTTGGTAAACACCACCGTCAAGACGGAGTTTTTTGAAATCCGATTAAGTGAAACATTTTTGAGCATAACTCCACATCTGCACGTATCTGCAGCTGATTTTTTCTGTGCTTTAACATGAATGTATGGAGCATATGGTGGCATACTTACTTTCTTGGTATCTTTTGGAGCTGTTTTTTTTTAAATCAAAAAGTTTAAAAAAAAAACATTTTTTCTTAGTACTTCAGGCTACTTATAGAAGGTATCTTTTATAAATAATCAATATTTTTTTTTTATTTTTAGATAATCGAAAATAGACGAATTAAATTATTTAAGAAGCTAGAGAATTTATCTACAGGAACTTCGGACAAAAACATCTCAAAATTTGTTGAAAATACGGTTCGCGATTTCAGTAAAATTATTTTTCAACTTTGAGGGCTTGTAAATCAGAACATACAATATATATGTTAAAAAATACTTTTAAATCATACGCTCGGGTTATATAAGAGTACTTAAACATAAAGTTTAAAACGATAGACATGACTTTTTCAGAAGACTTTTTTCCGCTCTCGCACCACTGTGCGACGGTATAAATAGTACGGGGCATTTAAACTTTTGCTGGGAAATAATTCCGAGACACATTTTGACTTCGATATTGTTGTATAATTTTGCCTTCTGATGCTTCTCAATAGTTTTAACAGTAATGCATTTAAACATTTTTAAAAACATTTTTTTAATGAACAAGAAAAAATCAAACAAAAAATCAATTTTTTAGTACTTAAGAGTATACTAAAATATATTATTATTTTAAACTTATTTATCTTCATTATTGTTTTCATTTAATATACACAAACTTAGCGTTTAATAAAAGACTTACAAACATGGCTTTATTAGCCGTCTGCCTAGGGTTACCAGACGTCCCCCTTGTTCATTCCAAAATACCAGAGATTCTTTTTTCTTCTCTAAAAACGCCTACCAACACTCGAGAGAATGAAGATTTTTCTCAGAATCCAGCTTGAAAATAACTAATTTTATTGTTGTTTTTCAACCCAGCTTTGAGGATTTTAGTGAAAAATTTCCTGAATTAACTTAGTACAGAAATCCCTCTACAGTTTTCAGGTGCATTAGAAGTTCTTACAATGGGAAACATATAACGGGTGATTTTTTAGCTGGTTTGGTTTTGGCAACACTGTTTTTGACAGCTGACGTGTGTTTAGTACCTTGTGTCACTGTCAAACAGCTTCAGTTTGGTTTGCAATTTAACCATGGATCGTCTTACAAATGAACAACGCTTGCAAATTATTGAATTTTACTATCAAAATTCGTGCTCGGTTCGAAATCGGAGGATCCGCTTTTTTATCGAAAAATTGTGTTCAGCGATGAGGCTCATTTTTGGTTGAATGGGTACGTAAATAAGCAAAATTGCCGCATTTGGAGTGAAGATCAGCCAGAAGCATTGCAACAGCTACCAATGCATCCCGAAAAGCCACTGTTTGGTGCGGTTTATGGGCCGGCGGCATTATTGGGCCATATTTCTTCAAAGATGATGCGAATCGCAGCGTTACTGTCAATGGTGAACGCTACCGAGCGATGATAACAAACTTTTTTTTGCCCGAAATGGAAGTTCTTGACTTGCATGATATGCGGTTTCAACAAGACGGTGCCACATGCCACACAGCACGCGAAACAATGGCGCAATTGCGAGGCGAGTTTGGTGAACAGTTAATTTCACGTTTCGGGCCGGTCAATTGGCCGCCTAGATCGTGCGATTTGACACCATTAGATTATTTTTTGTGGGGGTATGTCAAGGCTAATGTCTATAGGGACAAGCCCGCTTCGATTGACGCACTGGAAGCCAACATCCATGCATTCATTCGTGAGATACCGGCCGATATGTGTGAAAGAGTATGTCAAAATTGGACTCAGCGGATGGGCTACCTGAGACGCAGCCGCGGTCAACATTTGCATGAAATTATCCTTAAACTTTAAATTGCAAGGTTCAAACTATCGATTCAAATAAATATTTCATTCATTTTTTCGAATTTTTTGTGTTTTTTTTTTTAAAAAAGTTCTAAGCCTCTTAAAAAATCACCCATTACATTATGCATCTTCAATGCGTGATTACACACAGTTGTTAACTTCAAGAGCAAGTTCGTGCGATCAAGTCGTGCATATTTTTTTTAAATAACTTTCCGAATTTGAACCACTTAAGATAGATAATCACCCCTGTTCTGATTTCCGATCATTTTTAAAGTCCTTTAGTTTTCAAACTCTAGGCGTTCTGAAATACTTTTCGCTTTCAATACTTGCGAGAAAAGTGTGTTTTGATTTTCGATCGTATTAAAAATATTTGACATTTGGAAATTCATTTGAGTTTTCGTGTCCGAATTGAATAGAAAAAAATGTTAAATATTTATTTGGTTGATGTTTGGGTATTATTAGATTTTTTTTTGTGATTTGTGTAAATTTTTTCAACAAATTTGATGTTTCGAATTGTGTTTTTACTGATTTCGAAAGAAAAAAAGGTTTGAATACTAGCTAACGTGAAAGTGAAAGTCAGAACACCTTTTTTAATTCCGTGCGGATCTCAATTTCGTTTACGGATTTTATTCGAAAAGGAAATCAGAACAGGGGTGAATATTTCAAATTGCACCGGGTTTAAATATCAAATATGACACACCACTAAAAATTTTGGGTTATCTATGTACATATATAGAAAATGACACTTTGGTCTGGTCATGTGAAAATGAATAAACATTCCTGACTATTACGGCTGTTCTGATATTCGGTTGAATTTGAAAACGGAAATGAAAATTGAATCCTTGGGGATTGAAAACGATTATTCTGATTTCCAGTCGGATTTACTTTTAAGTTTTACCGACTTGATCAACAAAACGTTTTCGAAATCAGCTTTTATGTATGCAAGACCTGTCAAAAACGAAATTGTAATCCGCCAACAAAAAGATAATCGAATTTAAAACGTGAATATGGCGGATTGTAGATCCGTTCATTTTGCCGAATCCGCAAAACGTTTTCGAATACGGAATTCAGAACAGCGAAAATTCGAAAACGTGAGGATATATAATTCGAATAGAAATTAGAACAGCCGTGTATAAATCGGGATTTTTACACCTTCTGTTCATTTTTTTGTCCAAAATTTCTACCAGATAAATTTCAAACGTTTTTTCCAAAACAATTTCCGGACTAATTTTCGAGAACAAAACTTCAAAAATAATAGGGAATTCAATTTACCATTGTTACAAAATTTGTAGCGAGCCGGTATTGTCCCGTTTTCCTCTTCACAAATGCTGCGTGAATTAACAGCGATGCCGTGTTGATGCATATTATACGTATAGAAATAGAAATTTTAATTTAATATTTTTCAGAGCTATAAAACAATATTATGAGAATATTTTTATGTTTTCAAGTACAACAAGTTAGCAAAACTATTAAAGAAAAAATTATTTTTCTTTTGCGGTTATTACCAAAGACGCAACGCAACGCAACTCACATACGGTTATTCATGATGTGGGGTCGAGGTCTCACTTTTGACCGCTGAGCTGTTCCCTGATGGCCTAAGAAAACATTACAACTATTTTTGAACTTCATTATGAGATAAAGATAAAAAATGAAAAAAGAGGACCATACATTTGTATGTCTTGCGGATGATATTGCAACTTATTTCGATGGAAAGAGTGACATACCTATATGTTATATGAAATAACCCTCAGCCAGAATCGCTTTCGAGTTTCTTACGATGCTTGTTCTAATTTTTTTTCTCTAGAAGGATCAATAATTCCAGTTTTGCGAAGTATAAAAATTTACATTTCTTGTTGAATCGATATACAGCCTTTAAAAAAAATCCTACTCACAACTTTCCAGCGGATACTTTCAATATCTTCTCATACATTGTCGTATTAAATTGTTTCAATACCCCTACCCCGCATAGAGATTAAAGTTTCATGTGAGGTAGGTAGGTATAATTTAATGAATGTTATATCCAAAAGCGTTAAATTCACATATTAACCAAACGATTGTGTTATGTGACTCTGACTCACAAATGTTCCTAAAATTCAGTCCAAACGTAGGCTGCATAAGTATGCATCATCTTTCCAAATAAAAAAAAAAAAAAAATATAATGCGAGGTCACAGCAATCCGAAAGATTGACAGATGGAATTAAAGCCACGCATATTTTGCTTATACCGGCCAGTCGGTCGGCCGGCCGGCATACACTAATAATTCCGAATTTAATGTCCATTTTCCATTTCCCTCTGTAAACCGTCATCATCTTCATCCCACTTTACGAGTATCCATTGCTCCTGAAGGAAGAAAAAGGCAAACAAAAAAATACAGAAATACTGAACCAAATGTGTAAACTTAAACCAAAGGCAAAGGCAAACCAACCCACTTGAGACACTATAAACAAGATCGGGGGGTACGGGATTTGGGTAAGAACTTCACCTGTGTCATCTAAAACGACGACAGCCCCAAGAATCATCAACATCATCAGCACTAGCAGCAGCATTAATATCAAAGGCAACTTCCATGAGTTATAGTCTGAAGGTTCCAGTTGTAAATTATTCATAGAAGCGACAGTTTTTGCATCTTGTCTATAATTTTTGGTTCTTAGAAAGTTATCCATATTCAGTTCATGGTAGAGTCTTTTCTTTTAATCTTTTACTCTTACACTGACATTTGGCTGAACTGTGAATTTCCGACAACAGAAAATCACATTCTGTGAAAAACTACGAATATGACTGTTAAGTATATGATTTCAACGGCTTTGGACTGACATTTCCAAAAATTGGTGCAACAGACTGTGTGTGGAATTTGAGTTGAATCAAAGTCTTAAGCTCACACAAAATGGGATATTCAACTAACTGCTTGAACACAATAGAATGCTGCAACTGGAATTGAAGCTGCAGCTGCAATAGCTGTCAAAAAGTGTCATACGTGTTTTTTTACGTGCTTCTGACTGCAAAAGTACTGACAGATATAACATGAGGAATTGAAGAGAGCTTGATGGTCATTTCAACCCCTATAAGAAAACTCATCGAGTTGAAATGGGCTTGTTCGCCTCCATCAATTTTGATATGTCGAAAATGCTGCACGCAAATGTTAAATGTTGGTGAACTCTTGCAGCTCCACTTGCAAGTCCGTCTCCATTGTGTTCATCAAACAGTAAGATGACTTTACCAAACATTCTTAAAAAATTGCCTTATTCTAAACTGATGGCCACCCTCATAATGGATGTGTGTATACCGTGTAGTGATTCTTTCTTTTTCATAACATCATATTGTCAATATTTATTGTCTTTTCATCTCAATGCAACTCTACTGCTCGAACTATAGAATTATAGTGTGCAGTGTTGCCACAAAGTGAACCAGCGGACGGACGGACGGACACGGTGCCTGATGCCAGAATTTCTTATTTGTGTATAAACACATTCGGAACCGGCCTTATACTAACAGCGACCAATAAAACCAGTCCCCAGATGAAAAGACCAAAAAGATTTAGTTGCCTGGACCATATTATTCTGCCGGAATATATATAGGTACATATACAAAGCAGCAGCAACCAGTCAGTGCTTCGATCTGCCACACTATCTTGGACTTGGACAAGTGTGTCTCCAGAAGGCGCGATCAGCGAGGTAGAGAGAATACGCCAAAGACGACGACCACAATACCATGATGGCAAACGGGTAACGGGCTCTTTCACGACGACGACGAAAGACGACCGACGAAGACGGTTGCCCCCAAAAGTCCGTCCAAGACAAAAAAAAAGGAAGGTTAACTTAATAAAAAAATTTATTTTATTGCTGTGACTGACAAATTTCCAGAGATTTTGTTGTCGTCTCGGTTGAGTAGTTGATGTGGACATGATGATCGTTTTCTTGCACGACAAAGAGGACAAAAGGCGGAGGAGGTAACCGATGCGATGGACATGGCGATGGAGATGCATGGAGTAAGCTGGACCATTATTACTGTGAAGATATGAAAATGCTAAATGCTGATGCTAAGACTATGATGGCTATAAGCCATTGAGATGTTCCGCACAAGTTGTCCGAACATAAAATCGCACTGAGGCTGTCTTGAAATGGTGGGTATATATGATGGTGTCTGGAGTGACATGGTGTGAATCAAGGCGTATATATGTATATTGTACAGATATATGTAGGTTGAACGCTTCCTGGTTTTCCTTTCGAAGTTTGTTCATTGCATTAAGAGATTAAATTAGAGACAGAGAGAGAGAGAGAGAGAGAGCTATTCACTATTCAAAGAAGGCTGATTAAAGGCCGTTTTAAATACAAGTTTCAAATTCATGGCGATGGCAGGGCAGGTGAGTCAAGAACTGGTATATCATGATGTGATGGCTGTCGTCGTCGTGGAATATGGGTTTGGTTAAGCTTCAGGTGTTCGATATAGAATTAGTGATCCAAATTTATTCAAAAGGAGCGAAAAGTTTAACTTGAAATCTAAAAATAAGTTCAACCTGATTTTATTGAGAATCAATTCATTAGGCATGTATTTTTACCTTAAATATAATCGTGCACCTACTTTTTTAAAAGTATTATTTTTTAAAAAAAACTGTTAAACTGGTAGACTGTTGCCGTAACGTAAAGACATCCTGATATATATAGAAATTAAATGGCCCATAAATTGGCCAAAATAGGATCTTCTCTTGATCTAAGTCAAACTCAATCCTCCGTTTGTATGTCCCTAGAACAAGAAAATGGAAGAATTCATCAATGTTTTCTCCAAGCCGCAAACGATTTAAAGGTTGTTTTTTTTTTTTAGACGTGTGGTTTTAAATCTGGCAATACTTTTTTCGGAGTTGGTCTTTTTGACAGCTGTCACTTGATTTATGCTCAGTTTGGTTTGTCATTTCATAATAAATAGACTTACTCCTGAACAACGTTTACAAATCCTGCAAATTTATTATCAAAATAATGGTTCGGTCCGCACGACACATCGCGCGCTGCGTCCAATATTCGGTCGACATAATCGCAAAATAGCATAAATTCGAGCAACCATGGGTCGGTTTCGTACCACGTTTACTCTAGTGGATAACAAGCATCCTCATAGACCCCGTACAGTGCGCACCGAAGACGCTATTGCTGCTGTGGAGCAGAGTATCGAAAAAGACCCGAATGAATTCATCCGCCATCACGCGCAAGAATTGGAGCTGTCGAAAATTGGGCCTCTCGACTGGAATTTATTCGAGCCAGCCGCAACGGCCACTTGCCCGAAATCATTTTTAAAACATAACGCCAAACCCTTATCTTTATAATAAAGCTAAATTCTTGGCCATAACATTACCAAATTATATGGGTTTTATTTCTTCTTGAAAATCACACGTCTAAAAAAAAACTTCCTTTAAATGGTCAGCAATTGATACTTGTCGGGTCTCGAGGAATCTATGGCCGGACCTCTCTAAGAAAATAACAGACTTCCTTCTTGAACTAAGCAGACCTAAACTATCCCTTTTGGTTGGAATCTTAACGGGTCAAAATTCAATGGGAAACCACATGAGCAGAATTGGCATATCAGCTCATCTGACTTATGCAGTCGGTGGCAAGATGAAGTGGTGGGAGAGGGCTGTTATCACTTCCTTTGTGAATGCCCTAGCTTAGTAAGAACCAGAAAAACAGCCCTCGGAGATTACTTCTTTGACGAACTGAGTGACATCTAGTTTTAGCCAGTAAGGAAATTTATTCAGAGTTCAGGGTGGTTCAGGGAGGCCTCTCATACCGACACATAAGCTCCACTAACTTCTTTCCTTACCCATCCTCATTTTCACCTCACCTATATCGCGATGATGCAGCTTGCCGTATTATCACTCCTCCTAACCTAACCTAACCAAACCTAACCTAACCTAACCAAATAAGTGAATTTTTAAAAATGCTAGATTTATCAAAAACCGCTTTAAATATTTTTGTAGTTCCTCTCTCTCTCTAAAGGATATTAAACTTTGGTCCATAGAATCATGTTAGTAGAAGAGCTGAAAAACATTAACAGCCATGTTATTGACTTGTTTCAAAACTAGTTTCATGACACAACTAGTTTTAAAGATGTTTGGAGCAGTTCAAATTGGTATTAGATATTTAAAAGTATTTCGACACTTAAAACTCGAATACTTAATTCTAGCTTTGGATAAATCTCTTATTTCATAAAACCTTGCCAATATTGGGTTTCCAAACTTCTATAGAACTAGTTTTGCTGCCAAAGTAGTTTTGAAAAATGTCAATAATATGGCTGTAAGTGAAATCTTTGCAAATATAAAATTGTATAAAATGCTTTATGGTGACAAGAGCTGCAATTCAGTTAGCAATACAAATTCCTTAACACTCTAACTAAGTAAATAATACAGAGTTTTAAGCTGAAAACCCCAGAATTCATACGTTGATGAGAATTAAATGATCCTATAAAAACATTTTATCAAATTTTATCAAAGTGGAATATTTTTTAACGAAGCCCTATATGCTTATAATATGACATGGATTTAAATACCATCTTCAATTACGTATTGAAGATATCTACATCGGCCTTTAAGCTAATTGGAAATGTTAATGAAATCAGAGAATATGTCAATGCCACATCAAATACAAACACAAAAAACCTCAAATGTCACTTTTCTGCACACAATTAATGGTCTGGGCAAATAATTGAGTGCGAAAAAGGAGCGGAGACCTCTCAAAATAATCTGCTACAGTTTATCAATTTCGCTCATCGAACAGCGTACTGCAAAACGAAAAGGAGGACGAAGTTTTTCGTTTATGATTTCGTCGTGTCATTTTTGTATGGGATTTTTCTTTTCGCATCAGCAGCGTAATAGACTTTATCTAGAGAATATCAACTGGAATGATTTTGGTGTTCCTTATTATTGAAATAAAAATAATTATATGAAATGTTTAAATGTTTTTATTTTACTGGCGTACTGCCGTGTAATATATATTTTTTTTTTTGAAGTAGTACCTACTACTTAATGAAACGACAGCCCTGCTTTTAAGTTGCGGAAAATTTTAAAGTCACTTTAAAGTTCAGACGACAGTTTGCAAAGCAGTGTCTATAAGATAAATATGAAATAATAAATAAGTACTCCGAACATCATTCCTCCTGAATGAGCAAGTGCCTTTATCATAGGTCTGTTTGGTATCTTTTTGTCAGCAAAATGTGCTAAACCTGTCAAAACACCAAAGTGAGAACAAATTTCTCAAAAATGGAGAAACTTACAAGAAAGTTAACAAACGCATTGAACCACTTTTGTGTACAAAACGTCAGAATTTTACTACTCACATCAACAATCACATGCCAAAAGTCTGGTTTTGTTAACAATTTGCGTATAATTTTAAAAAAATATTACATAATTTATAAGTTATTTATTATTTATAAAGTTAATTTTCACATATCAGAAACAACAATTTCAAATTAAAACCAAAAGATTCTAACAGCTGGGTGTTTTGACAGACTTTACTCTTCTTGTACAAAGAAATTTATGTAGCACAAATTCTCAAGTTTCCCAATGGAGGGAAAATTATTTTCTCTCTCGATGTGCTCTCTCGTTGCAACTTTTTTGAGTTAAAACACTGGAATTTATGACAAATTGTGCAATTTTGTGCAAATTCGCAAGAAATTTCACGTAACCAAACAGACCTCTCATATCACACGATCAGAGCTACCTTTCTAGATTTTGAGAAAGAGCCAATAAAGAGAGTTTTTTAAAAAAAAAAGAACCACCGCTGAAAACGTCCCCAAAAAAAAAAAAAATTGTGTTCTATGTACAAATTAAGTACAACTATAAAAGTTAACTTAATTAAAATCAGCTGATCAGTTTTCGAGAAAAGGGAAAACAAAATGGTTCTGTGGAAGGTAACATTAATATTTAGTTCGGAATTTTTTTCCTATACCTATACTTTTTAAAATCACTGAATTTTGTTTTAAACTGTGGAACCATTTTTGAGAAAAATTATTTGTTTTGTTTGCTCTTAAAAAAAAAAATTAAAAAATATGCACGACTGGATCGCACGAACTTGTTCTTATTTATTTATTCAATCTACGATAGTTAAATCCACAGATTTGCTTAATGCTAAAATTATATACTTGTTAAGTATGTACAAAATGAAGAATATAATACATAAACGACTGTTTTGTAATATAAAACACAAAGAAGCTTTAAATTGATATCTTGATAAATACACATCGAGATCATTATGATACATATTAAAAAAACTTACAGCATTGAGAAATAGGCTCACGCTGTCCATAGTTTGTAGAATGAGGGATTTCAAAAATGAATTGTCTCGTTCTCAAAGGTCGGCTTGGGGCGTAAATATTAATTAAAGAGAGCAAAAACTCACAATCAATATCATTTAAAAGAATATCGCGAACAAACAAAACGCTGTACATTCTACGTGTCTTGATTGCAGAGTTTGCATTCCTAACAATAAGCATCTTCTATTATAATTAAGATTAACATTGTCATTTCTTGCAAAATTTCTTAAAGCAAATCTCGAGAAATTTTTTTGAACATTCTCAATTCTTACTATAAGTGTTTTTAGTATCAGGATACCAAATAACGGAACAATACTCCAATAATGGTCGAACAATAGAACAAAAAAGTGATTTCAAAGTGTACGGATCTTTAAAATCTGCGGAATTTCGTTTTAGGTAACCTAACATGGAATTAGACTTTGAAACAATGTATGAGACATGTGACTCAAAATTCAGTTTATCGTCAAAAACTACTCCTAGGTCTTTTATTTCACTGACTCTGGATACTTTGTGTCCTTCAAGACAATAATCAAAAACTATATGACTTGATAAACGACTATATGTCAAAACAAAGCACTTAGACAGATTGAGGTGAAGGTCATTTTCTTTACACCAAGACTCGAACTAAGAAATATCTTGTTGAAATGCAATACAATCATTATAATTATGTATAACTTTAAACATTTTAATATCATCAGCGAAAATTAAACACTCAGACCTAGATAAGACTGATGGAAGATCATTGATAAATAAATCAAACAACGGAGGACCTAAATGGCTTCCTTCGGGAACACCAGAGTGTTTTCCAATAAGAGGTGTTATTTTGAATAGCCCGCTATTTCGGTAGCTGTCACTTTTGAAGCTGTCATTTTTTGACATTTGACAAGAAGAAACTACGCCATTAATAAAAATGGAACGATACACGCTTCAAAAACGCATTGAAATTATTAAAATTCACTATAAAAATGGTGAAAATTTGGCAGAGACGGTTCGTAAAACTAAAACATTTTTGGGTCGTCGTGAAGCACCTTGTCGGACCGCAATAAAGAAATTGGTGGACAAATTCGAGCTGTTGGGACAAGTTAGTGATGTGAAGAATAAAACCCGTGCACGTCGCTCAAGAACAACTGAGAATATTGCTGTTGTAGCCCAGAGTGTTGAAGAAAACCCAGGTTTGTCCATTCCTCGTCGTTCTTTGGAATTAGGCATTCCACAAACGTCATTACACCGTATTTTGCATAAAGACTTGGGTCTTAAGGCTTATAAAGTTCAGTTAACACAAGAACTCAAGCCGGCTGATCATCAACAACGTCGTGTCTTTGCTGATTGGGTCCTTGAAATGCATGAAAATGATCCGGAATTTCATCGACAAATCATCTTGACTGATGAGGCCCATTTCCACCTCGGAGGCTACGTCAACAAGCAAAACTGTCGCATCTGGGGCTCGGAAAACCCAAGAGTTATTGTTGAAAAGCCTCTCCATCCTCAACGCGTGACTGTTTGGTGCGGTTTATGGTCCGGCGGGGTCATTGGACCTTACTTTTTCGAAAATGAGGCTGGAGCAACAGTTACGGTCAATGGATTACGCTATCGAGAGATGATTAATGATTTTTTATGGCCGGAATTGGATGGTATTGATCTGGACAACGTTTACTTTCAACAAGACGGCGCTACGTGCCACACAAGCAATGAAACCATCAATCTTTTACGGGAAAAGTTTCCGGACCGTGTTATCTCTCGAAGAGGTGATCACAATTGGCCACCGAGATCTTGTGATTTAACATTTTGCGACTTCTTCCTTTGGGGCCACGTGGAAGATAAGGTCTACGCCAACAGCCCAGCGTCGATTCAAGACCTCAAAGATGGAATTCGTGAGGCTATCGAGGACATAGGGCAGCCACTTTGCAATTTGGTTATGGAAATTGTCATGAAAAGGATATGGTCCTGTAAGCGTGGTCGTGGCAGCCATTTGGCTGATGTTGTGTTCCATTATTAACGGCATACCTTCCTCTTTATAATGAAATAAACATCCGATCATTTATCTCAAAAATTCCATTTTCTTTGAATATCAAAATAACACCTCTTATTGGAAAACCCTGTATATAGCATGTAAAAACAGAAAGAATTACATTCTTGATAAATATAGGAAAATCAATGTTTGTAAAATTTTGATGACGAAGTGGATTAAACTTTCAAACATTTTGGCTTGTCCTATTTATTTAAACATAAATTTTAATTAAAAAAAAAAATATATATTATAATATTTTGTTCACTTTTAAGACCTCTTAACTTCTGGGGTTATATGCGATACGATCTCATTTAAAGGCTGTCTTTTTGTGTTATAAAAGCTATTTATTCGTCAACAGTTTGACAACATAATGTGTCTTATTCTTTTATTTTATTTTGAAACAATTATTTGTGTTTGTAAAAAAAGAAGAAAACATTTTATCTTGGAAAGCTCTTAACCCTCACACTTATTTCCATGCTGCACGTTTTTTTTTTTTATTTCAAAGTTTTTGGCTTCATTCCAATAAAAAAAAAAAAAAAAGAAGGAAACATTTAGATATTTAACTAAGTTTAAAGAATACAAAAAAAGAACACATTCCAATAAATTAGTTAAATTTATTGTTCTGATCAACATTCTCAAACCCACATCTCCTATCCCCATTGCGTCCATCGCGTCGCGTCGTTCGTCGTCCACCCAACAGAAATAGTCACTTTCTTTTTTTGGTTTTGACGAAAATCATCAACCTTCCCACTCATAAAGATGTCGCCACTTTATTGTTGTCCATGTTCCAAAAAATATTCAAAATCAAAAAGAAATACGTTTCAACTTCTTTATATTCGTGTGTTGGTTGTTGGCTGATGTTGATTCAGTTCAACCCACCTCTGTCAACAAAAAAGCCTAAATGAACAATCTTTATATTTCCCAAGAGTCAAGTTTTAGTCTATCTCTAGGATCGATGCAACGATAAAGAACTTAATATTATATCCATGGCAAAAGATACAAACACTCAAAGAACCATCTTTCACGTGTGACTCTCTCTGGTTGGACATTCTAAATTTAGAACCACAGAGATAGAACACTTTAAATTTAAATAAAATTAAATAACAACAAAAACAAGCATAAAAAATACCGAAAAGCCATAAAAGCGCGGCGGCGGCGGCAGCGGCGATACATATGTGTATAAGAACTCTATAGAATGGACTGTTTCACATTATGCGAATGAGTGGTCACGAAAAAGACCTTCAAGTTGACAGAATTTTCACAAGACAATTAATTTAATATATGAATATGTTTATGTTTATATTTTTAATTTTAAAAATAAGAAAAAAAAAGACGAAAATTACCTCCAGATAAAATGTCTTCATTCTCTCTCACTGCAGTTAGACACTTAGACAGTTTGAAAAATTTGTACTCAAGGGGCGTATTTTTAAGATTCAGATTGAGGGTCAGATGATTCAAACTGACAGTTGACAAATTAAGGACGATTTTTCAAGATTTCACTAAATAAATAGAAGAAATACAAATTTTTAATAAAAGAAGAATAATACTAAAAGCTTTTGTTAAATTTTTCAACTTTTTTAATTAAATTCAGACAAAAATTACCACTATCCTTTGATCAATTTCTTTTTGCCCATTTGTATTTGCATTTACGAAAAAAAAAAAAACAAGTGGAAAACCATCTGGATTTTTGACATTTTTGAAAATCTATAGATAACAGCTGCAATTGCCCAACATTTGAATTTGTAGGCCTTTTTTTCCCTGCTGTCGTTTTGCCATACCAATGAGTAGGTTGTGACTTTTTTTTACGAAATTTCTTAAAACAATAAATAACGAAGGTATTTTTGGAGGAAACATAAATATTTAAGAAATGAGTTTTTTTTTTTAAATAAAAAAATAATTAATTTTGAGTAAAATGTTTAAAATTCTAGAGAGGATTAAGAAAAACTCTTGTTTGATGTATTAAAAAGAAAATAACAAAAACAGATTTAACAATACACCAGTGCAGACACAAGGACACACTAAATTAGACAAGTTTATTTATTATTGTTCAAAAGTTCAATGGTTCATTAAAATTGAGGGCGTAGCGAAATATATTTTAACAATTAAAATTCTAATTAAAAATTATTTATTTATCAAATGTGTGATTATAAAATTAAATGTAGATATTTAGGAAAAATGGCGCTTTACGATTTAGTACGATGTTAAAGCATTAGGATAACGATATTTCCTCAACCAAGCCTTGCAAGAGGTTGCAGTTTTCAGTTTCGTATAGAAAATTAACAGGCCTTTCCGCCGATATAAATAAAATATTTTTGCAAGCTTTGGTTCTCGAAATATTCACATCAGAAATTATATTACTTTGTTTTTTTTTGGTCCAACCTTAAAAAGTGTGTCGATGGCGATATATCCACAACAAAGCCTCGTAAGGGGTTGCGGTTTGCAGTGGCGAACAGCAAATTCCCAGACCTTTCCAGCGATGTAAAAATTTCGACAAAAATTTTTTCAATGATTTTTGAAAAAAATCATGGACTACCCCCTTGCCACTTTTTTTGAACTTTAAAAAAATGTTTCCAAAACCCATCGAGCTGTACATCAAAAGAAAGGGTTTTTCAAACTCTATCAGGACGTCTAAGCCAAAAGCGTGTGGAAGGTCTGGTTCTCGAAATATTTTCATCCAAAGTGATTGCTCGATTTACTGCATTTCTGTGCAAAACATTCAAAAGCGTTTGTGTTTGGATAGCGGTATTTCCGTTATCGAGCCTCGAAATCGGAAACGGTTTTAAAAACCGATTATTAAATTTTTAAGAGCTTTCTAAAACTGAAAACGAAAATACTCTGCGAGGTTTGGTTCTCGAAATATTCGCATCCAAAGTCAAATTACTGTATTTCGATGCAACCCTAAAAAGGGCTTTGGATAACGATATTTCCGCAACCAAGCCTTTTAAGAGGTTGCAGTTTTCAGTTTCGTATAGAAAATTAACAGGCCTTTCCGCCGATATGAATAAAATATTTTTGCAAGCTTTGGTTCTCGAAATATTCACATCAGAAATTATATTACTTTGTTTTTTTTTGGTCCAACCTTAAAAAGTGTGTCGATGGCGATATTTCCACAACAAAGCCTCGTAAGGGGTTGCGGTTTGCAGTGGCGAACAGCAAATTCCCAGACCTTTTCAGCGATGTAAAAATTTCGACAAAAATTTTTTCAATGATTTTTGAAAAAAATCATGGACTACCCCCTTGCCACTTTTTTTCAACTTTAAAAAAATGTTTCCAAAACCCATCGAGCTGTACATCAAAAGAAAGGGTTTTTCAAACTCTATCAGGACGTCTAAGCCAAAAGCGTGTGGAAGGTCTGGTTCTCGAAATATTTTCATCCAAAGTGATTGCTCGATTTACTGCATTTCTGTGCAAAACATTCAAAAGCGTTTGTGTTTGGATAGCGGTATTTCCGTTATCGAGCCTCGAAATCGGAAACGGTTTTAAAAACCGATTATTAAATTTTTAAGAGCTTTCTAAAACTGAAAACGAAAATACTCTGCGAGGTTTGGTTCTCGAAATATTCGCATCCAAAGTCAAATTACTGTATTTCGATGCAACCCTAAAAAGGGCTTTGGATAACGATATTTCCGCAACCAAGCCTTTTAAGAGGTTGCAGTTTTCAGTTTCGTATAGAAAATTAACAGGCCTTTCCGCCGATATGAATAAAATATTTTTGCAAGCTTTGGTTCTCGAAATATTCACATCAGAAATTATATTACTTTGTTTTTTTTTGGTCCAACCTTAAAAAGTGTGTCGATGGCGATATTTCCACAACAAAGCCTCGTAAGGGGTTGCGGTTTGCAGTGGCGAACAGCAAATTCCCAGACCTTTCCAGCGATGTAAAAATTTCGACAAAATTTTTTTCAATGATTTTTGAAAAAAATCATGGACTACCCCCTTGCCACTTTTTTTCAACTTTAAAAAAATGTTTCCAAAACCCATCGAGCTGTACATCAAAAGAAAGGGTTTTTCAAACTCTATCAGGACGTCTAAGCCAAAAGCGTGTGGAAGGTCTGGTTCTCGAAATATTTTCATCCAAAGTGATTGCTCGATTTACTGCATTTCTGTGCAAAACATTCAAAAGCGTTTGTGTTTGGATAGCGGTATTTCCGTTATCGAGCCTCGAAATCGGAAACGGTTTTAAAAACCGATTATTAAATTTTTAAGAGCTTTCTAAAACTGAAAACGAAAATACTCTGCGAGGATATTTCCGCAACCAAGCCTTCTAAGAGGTTGCAGTTTTCAGTTTCGTATTGAAAATTAACAGGCCTTTCCGCCGATATGAATAAAATATTTTTGCAAGCTTTGGTTCTCGAAATATTCACATCAGAAATTATATTACTTTGTTTTTTTTTGGTCCAACCTTAAAAAGTGTGTCGATGGCGATATTTCCACAACAAAGCCTCGTAAGGGGTTGCGGTTTGCAGTGGCGAACAGCAAATTCCCAGACCTTTCCAGCGATGTAAAAATTTCGACAAAATTTTTTTCAATGATTTTTGAAAAAAATCATGGACTACCCCCTTGCCACTTTTTTTCAACTTTAAAAAAATGTTTCCAAAACCCATCGAGCTGTACATCAAAAGAAAGGGTTTTTCAAACTCTATCAGGACGTCTAAGCCAAAAGCGTGTGGAAGGTCTGGTTCTCGAAATATTTTCATCCAAAGTGATTGCTCGATTTACTGCATTTCTGTGCAAAACATTCAAAAGCGTTTGTGTTTGGATAGCGGTATTTCCGTTATCGAGCCTCGAAATCGGAAACGGTTTTAAAAACCGATTATTAAATTTTTAAGAGCTTTCTAAAACTGAAAACGAAAATACTCTGCGAGGTTTGGTTCTCGAAATATTCGCATCCAAAGTCAAATTACTGTATTTCGATGCAACCCTAAAAAGGGTTTTGGATAACGATATTTCCGCAACCAAGCCTTTTAAGAGGTTGCAGTTTTCAGTTTCGTATAGAAAATTAACAGGCCTTTCCGCCGATATGAATAAAACATTTTTGCAAGCTTTGGTTCTCGAAATATTCACATCAGAAATTATATTACTTTGTTTTTTTTTGGTCCACCCTTAAAAAGTGTGTCGATGGCGATATTTCCACAACAAAGCCTCGTAAGGGGTTGCGGTTTGCAGTGGCGAACAGCAAATTCCCAGACCTTTCCAGCGATGTAAAAATTTCGACAAAAATTTTGTCAATGATTTTTGAAAAAAATCATGGACTACCCCCTTGCCACTTTTTTTCAACTTTAAAAAAATGTTTCCAAAACCCATCGAGCTGTACATCAAAAGAAAGGGTTTTTCAAACTCTATCAGGACGTCTAAGCCAAAAGCGTGTGAAAGGTCTGGTTCTCGAAATATTTTCATCCAAAGTGATTGCTCGATTTACTGCATTTCTGTGCAAAACATTCAAAAGCGTTTGTGTTTGGATAGCGGTATTTCCGTAATCGAGCCTCAAAATCGGAAACGGTTTTTAAAACCGATTATTAAATTTTTAAGAGCTTTCTAAAACTGAAAACGAAAATACTCTGCGAGGTTTGGTTCTCGAAATATTCGCATCCAAAGTCAAATTACTGTATTTCGATGCAACCCTAAAAAGGGCTTTGCATAACGATATTTCCGCAACCAAGCCTTTTAAGAGGTTGCAGTTTTCAGTTTCGTATAGAAAATTAACAGGCCTTTCCGCCGATATGAATAAAATATTTTTGCAAGCTTTGGTTCTCGAAATATTCACATCAGAAATTATATTACTTTGTTTTTTTTTGGTCCAACCTTAAAAAGTGTGTCGATGGCGATATTTCCACAACAAAGCCTCGTAAGGGGTTGCGGTTTGCAGTGGCGAACAGCAAATTCCCAGACCTTTCCAGCGATGTAAAAATTTCGACAAAAATTTTTTCAATGATTTTTGAAAAAAATCATGGACTACCCCCTTGCCACTTTTTTTCAACTTTAAAAAAATGTTTCCAAAACCCATCGAGCTGTACATCAAAAGAAAGGGTTTTTCAAACTCTATCAGGACGTCTAAGCCAAAAGCGTGTGGAAGGTCTGGTTCTCGAAATATTTTCATCCAAAGTGATTGCTCGATTTACTGCATTTCTGTGCAAAACATTCAAAAGCGTTTGTGTTTGGATAGCGGTATTTCCGTAATCGAGCCTCAAAATCGGAAACGGTTTTAAAAACCGATTATTAAATTTTTAAGAGCTTTCTAAAACTGAAAACGAAAATACTCTGCGAGGTTTGGTTCTCGAAATATTCGCATCCAAAGTCAAATTACTGTATTTCGATGCAACCCTAAAAAGGGCTTTGCATAACGATATTTCCGCAACCAAGCCTTTTAAGAGGTTGCAGTTTTCAGTTTCGTATAGAAAATTAACAGGCCTTTCCGCCGATATGAATAAAATATTTTTGCATGCTTTGGTTCTCGAAATATTCACATCAGAAATTATATTACTTTGTTTTTTTTTTGGTCCAACCTTAAAAAGTGTGTCGATGGCGATATTTCCACAACAAAGCCTCGTAAGGGGTTGCGGTTTGCAGTGGCGAACAGCAAATTCCCAGACCTTTCCAGCGATGTAAAAATTTCGACAAAAATTTTTTCAATGATTTTTGAAAAAAATCATGGACTACCCCCTTGCCACTTTTTTTCAACTTTAAAAAAATGTTTCCAAAACCCATCGAGCTATACATCAAAAGAAAGGGTTTTTCAAACTCTATCCGGACGTCTAAGGCAAAAGCGTGTGGAAGGTCTGGTTCTCGAAATATTTTCATCCAAAGTGATTGCTCGATTTACTGCATTTCTGTGCAAAACATTCAAAAGCGTTTGTGTTTGGATAGCGGTATTTCCGTAATCGAGCCTCGAAATCGGAAACGGTTTTAAAAACCGATTATTAAATTTTTAAGAGCTTTCTAAAACTGAAAACGAAAATACTCTGCGAGGTTTGGTTCTCGAAATATTCGCATCCAAAGTCAAATTACTGTATTTCGATGCAACCCTAAAAAGGGCTTTGGATAACGATATTTCCGCAACCAAGCCTTTTAAGAGGTTGCAGTTTTCAGTTTCGTATAGAAAATTAACAGGCCTTTCCGCCGATATGAATAAAATATTTTTGCAAGCTTTGGTTCTCGAAATATTCACATCAGAAATTATATTACTTTGTGTTTTTTTGGTCCACCCTTAAAAAGTGTGTCGATGGCGATATTTCCACAACAAAGCCTCGTAAGGGGTTGCGGTTTGCAGTGGCGAACAGCAAATTCCCAGACCTTTCCAGCGATGTAAAAATTTCGACAAAAATTTTTTCAATGATTTTTGAAAAAAATCATGGACTACCCCCTTGCCACTTTTTTTCAACTTTAAAAAAATGTTTCCAAAACCCATCGAGCTGTACATCAAAAGAAAGGGTTTTTCAAACTCTATCAGGACGTCTAAGCCAAAAGCGTGTGGAAGGTCTGGTTCTCGAAATATTTTCATCCAAAGTGATTGCTCGATTTACTGCATTTCTGTGCAAAACATTCAAAAGCGTTTGTGTTTGGATAGCGGTATTTCCGTAATCGAGCCTCAAAATCGGAAACGGTTTTAAAAACCGATCATTAAATTTTTAAGAGCTTTCTAAAACTGAAAACGAAAATACTCTGCGAGGTTTGGTTCTCGAAATATTCGCATCCAAAGTCAAATTACTGTATTTCGATGCAACCCTAAAAATGGCTTTGGATAGCGATATTTCCGCAACCAAGGCTTGTAAGAGGTTGCAGTTTTCAGTTTCGTATAGAAAATTAACAGGCCTTTCCGCCGATATGAATAAAATAATTTTGCAAGCTTGGGTTCTCGAAATATTTACATCAGAAATTATATTACTTTGTTTTTTTTTGGTCCAACCTTAAAAAGTGTGTCGATGGCGATATTTCCACAACAAAGCCTCGTTAGGGGTTGCGGTTTGCAGTGGCGAACAGCAAATTCCCAGACCTTTCCAGCGATGTAAAAATTTCGACAAAAATTTTTTCAATGATTTTTGAAAAAAATCATGGACTACCCCCTTGCCACTTTTTTTCAACTTTAAAAAAATGTTTCCAAAACCCATCGAGCTATACATCAAAAGAAAGGGTTTTTCAAACTCTATCCGGACGTCTAAGGCAAAAGCGTGTGGAAGGTCTGGTTCTCGAAATATTTTCATCCAAAGTGATTGCTCGATTTACTGCATTTCTGTGCAAAACATTCAAAAGCGTTTGTGTTTGGATAGCGGTATTTCCGTAATCGAGCCTCAAAATCGGAAACGGTTTTAAAAACCGATTATTAAATTTTTAAGAGCTTTCTAAAACTGAAAACGAAAATACTCTGCGAGGTTTGGTTCTCGAAATATTCGCATCCAAAGTCAAATTACTGTATTTCGATGCAACCCTAAAAAGGGCTTTGGATAACGATATTTCCGCAACCAAGCCTTTTAAGAGGTTGCAGTTTTCAGTTTCGTATAGAAAATTAACAGGCCTTTCCGCCGATATGAATAAAATATTTTTGCAAGCTTTGGTTCTCGAAATATTCACATCAGAAATTATATTACTTTGTTTTTTTTTGGTCCAACCTTAAAAAGTGTGTCGATGGCGATATTTCCACAACAAAGCCTCGTAAGGGGTTGCGGTTTGCAGTGGCGAACAGCAAATTCCCAGACCTTTCCAGCGATGTAAAAATTTCGACAAAAATTTTTTCAATGATTTTTGAAAAAAATCATGGACTCCCTTGCCACTTTTTTTCAACTTTAAAAAAATGTTTCCAAAACCCATCGAGCTGTACATCAAAAGAAAGGGTTTTTCAAACTCTATCAGGACGTCTAAGCCAAAAGCGTGTGGAAGGTCTGGTTCTCGAAATATTTTCATCCAAAGTGATTGCTCGATTTACTGCATTTCTGTGCAAAACATTCAAAAGCGTTTGTGTTTGGATAGCGGTATTTCCGTAATCGAGCCTCAAAATCGGAAACGGTTTTAAAAACCGATTATTAAATTTTTAAGAGCTTTCTAAAACTGAAAACGAAAATACTCTGCGAGGTTTGGTTCTCGAAATATTCGCATCCAAAGTCAAATTACTGTATTTCGATGCAACCCTAAAAATTTCCGCAACCAAGGCTTGTAAGAGGTTGCAGTTTTCAGTTTCGTATAGAAAATTAACAGGCCTTTCCGCCGATATGAATACAATAATTTTGCAAGCTTGGGTTCTCGAAATATTTACATCAGAAATTATATTACTTTGTTTTTTTTTGGTCCAACCTTAAAAAGTGTGTCGATGGCGATATTTCCACAACAAAGCCTCGTAAGGGGTTGCGGTTTGCAGTGGCGAACAGCAAATTCCCAGACCTTTCCAGCGATGTAAAAATTTCGACAAAAATTTTTTCAATAATTTTTGAAAAAAATCATGGACTACCCCCTTGCCACTTTTTTTCAACTTTAAAAAAATGTTTCCAAAACCCATCGAGCTATACATCAAAAGAAAGGGTTTTTCAAACTCTATCCGGACGTCTAAGGCAAAAGCGTGTGGAAGGTCTGGTTCTCGAAATATTTTCATCCAAAGTGATTGCTCGATTTACTGCATTTCTGTGCAAAACATTCAAAAGCGTTTGTGTTTGGATAGCGGTATTTCCGTAATCGAGCCTCAAAATCGGAAACGGTTTTAAAAACCGATTATTAAATTTTTAAGAGCTTTCTAAAACTGAAAACGAAAATACTCTGCGAGGTTTGGTTCTCGAAATATTCGCATCCAAAGTCAAATTACTGTATTTCGATGCAACCCTAAAAAGGGCTTTGGATAACGATATTTCCGCAACCAAGCCTTTTAAGAGGTTGCAGTTTTCAGTTTCGTATAGAAAATTAACAGGCCTTTCCGCCGATATGAATAAAATATTTTTGCAAGCTTTGGTTCTCGAAATATTCACATCAGAAATTATATTACTTTGTGTTTTTTTGGTGCACCCTTAAAAAGTGTGTCGATGGCGATATTTCCACAACAAAGCCTCGTAAGGGGTTGCGGTTTGCAGTGGCGAACAGCAAATTCCCAGACCTTTCCAGCGATGTAAAAATTTCGACAAAAATTTTTTCAATGATTTTTGAAAAAAATCATGGACTACCCCCTTGCCACTTTTTTTCAACTTTAAAAAAATGTTTCCAAAACCCATCGAGCTGTACATCAAAAGAAAGGGTTTTTCAAACTCTATCAGGACGTCTAAGCCAAAAGCGTGTGGAAGGTCTGGTTCTCGAAATATTTTCATCCAAAGTGATTGCTCGATTTACTGCATTTCTGTGCAAAACATTCAAAAGCGTTTGTGTTTGGATAGCGGTATTTCCGTAATCGAGCCTCGAAATCGGAAACGGTTTTAAAAACCGATTATTAAATTTTTAAGAGCTTTCTAAAACTGAAAACGAAAATACTCTGCGAGGTTTGGTTCTCGAAATATTCGCATCCAAAGTCAAATTACTGTATTTCGATGCAACCCTAAAAATGGCTTTGGATAGCGATATTTCCGCAACCAAGGCTTGTAAGAGGTTGCAGTTTTCAGTTTCGTATAGAAAATTAACAGGCCTTTCCGCCGATATGAATAAAATAATTTTGCAAGCTTGGGTTCTCGAAATATTTACATCAGAAATTATATTACTTTGTTTTTTTTTGGTCCAACCTTAAAAAGTGTGTCGATGGCGATATTTCCACAACAAAGCCTCGTAAGGGGTTGCGGTTTGCAGTGGCGAACAGCAAATTCCCAGACCTTTCCAGCGATGTAAAAATTTCGACAAAAATTTTTTCAATGATTTTTGAAAAAAATCATGGACTACCCCCTTGCCACTTTTTTTCAACTTTAAAAAAATGTTTCCAAAACCCATCGAGCTGTACATCAAAAGAAAGGGTTTTTCAAACTCTATCAGGACGTCTAAGCCAAAAGCGTGTGGAAGGTCTGGTTCTCGAAATATTTTCATCCAAAGTGATTGCTCGATTTACTGCATTTCTGTGCAAAACATTCAAAAGCGTTTGTGTTTGGATAGCGGTATTTCCGTAATCGAGCCTCAAAATCGGAAACGGTTTTAAAAACCGATTATTAAATTTTTAAGAGCTTTCTAGAACTGAAAACGAAAATACTCTGCGAGGTTTGGTTCTCGAAATATTCGCATCCAAAGTCAAATTACTGTATTTCGATGCAACCCTAAAAATTTCCGCAACCAAGGCTTGTAAGAGGTTGCAGTTTTCAGTTTCATATAGAAAATTAACAGGCCTTTCCGCCGATATGAATAAAATAATTTTGCAAGCTTGGGTTCTCGAAATATTTACATCAGAAATTATATTACTTTGTTTTTTTTTGGTCCAACCTTAAAAAGTGTGTCGATGGCGATATTTCCACAACAAAGCCTCGTAAGGGGTTGCGGTTTGCAGTGGCGAACAGCAAATTCCCAGACCTTTCCAGCGATGTAAAAATTTCGACAAAAATTTTTTCAATGATTTTTGAAAAAAATCATGGACTACCCCCTTGCCACTTTTTTTCAACTTTAAAAAAATGTTTCCAAAACCCATCGAGCTATACATCAAAAGAAAGGGTTTTTCAAACTCTATCCGGACGTCTAAGGCAAAAGCGTGTGGAAGGTCTAATTCTCGAAATATTTTCATCCAAAGTGATTGCTCGATTTACTGCATTTCTGTGCAAAACATTCAAAAGCGTTTGTGTTTGGATAGCGGTATTTCCGTAATCGAGCCTCGAAATCGGAAACGGTTTTAAAAACCGATTATTAAATTTTTAAGAGCTTTCTAAAACTGAAAACGAAAATACTCTGCGAGGTTTGGTTCTCGAAATATTCGCATCCAAAGTCAAATTACTGTATTTCGATGCAACCCTAAAAATGGCTTTGGATAGCGATATTTCCGCAACCAAGGCTTGTAAGAGGTTGCAGTTTTCAGTTTCGTATAGAAAATTAACAGGCCTTTCCGCCGATATGAATAAAATAATTTTGCAAGCTTGGGTTCTCGAAATATTTACATCAGAAATTATATTACTTTGTTTTTTTTTGGTCCAACCTTAAAAAGTGTGTCGATGGCGATATTTCCACAACAAAGCCTCGTAAGGGGTTGCGGTTTGCAGTGGCGAACAGCAAATTCCCAGACCTTTCCAGCGATGTAAAAATTTCGACAAAAATTTTTTCAATGATTTTTGAAAAAAATCATGGACTACCCCCTTGCCACTTTTTTTCAACTTTAAAAAAATGTTTCCAAAACCCATCGAGCTATACATCAAAAGAAAGGGTTTTTCAAACTCTATCCGGACGTCTAAGGCAAAAGCGTGTGGAAGGTCTGGTTCTCGAAATATTTTCATCCAAAGTGATTGCTCGATTTACTGCATTTCTGTGCAAAACATTCAAAAGCGTTTGTGTTTGGATAGCGGTATTTCCGTAATCGAGCCTCAAAATCGGAAACGGTTTTAAAAACCGATTATTAAATTTTTAAGAGCTTTCTAAAACTGAAAACGAAAATACTCTGCGAGGTTTGGTTCTCGAAATATTCGCATCCAAAGTCAAATTACTGTATTTCGATGCAACCCTAAAAAGGGCTTTGGATAACGATATTTCCGCAACCAAGCCTTTTAAGAGGTTGCATTTTTCAGTTTCGTATAGAAAATTAACAGGCCTTTCCGCCGATATGAATAAAATATTTTTGCAAGCTTTGGT
The DNA here is from genome assembly GCA_932273885.2 of Leucozona laternaria. NCBI lineage: Eukaryota > Metazoa > Arthropoda > Insecta > Diptera > Syrphidae > Leucozona > Leucozona laternaria. The sequence goes on along the minus strand of OW026369.1, from coordinate 41,222,778 downwards.
TCTCGAAATATTCACATCAGAAATTATATTACTTTGTTTTTTTTTGGTCCAACCTTAAAAAGTGTGTCGATGGCGATATTTCCACAACAAAGCCTCGTAAGGGGTTGCGGTTTGCAGTGGCGAACAGCAAATTCCCAGACCTTTCCAGCGATGTAAAAATTTCGACAAAAATTTTTTCAATGATTTTTGAAAAAAATCATGGACTACCCCCTTGCCACTTTTTTTCAACTTTAAAAAAATGTTTCCAAAACCCATCGAGCTGTACATCAAAAGAAAGGGTTTTTCAAACTCTATCAGGACGTCTAAGCCAAAAGCGTGTGGAAGGTCTGGTTCTCGAAATATTTTCATCCAAAGTGATTGCTCGATTTACTGCATTTCTGTGCAAAACATTCAAAAGCGTTTGTGTTTGGATAGCGGTATTTCCGTAATCGAGCCTCGAAATCGGAAACGGTTTTAAAAACCGATTATTAAATTTTTAAGAGCTTTCTAAAACTGAAAACGAAAATACTCTGCGAGGTTTGGTTCTCGAAATATTCGCATCCAAAGTCAAATTACTGTATTTCGATGCAACCCTAAAAAGGGCTTTGGATAACGATATTTCCGCAACCAAGCCTTTTAAGAGGTTGCAGTTTTCAGTTTCGTATAGAAAATTAACAGGCCTTTCCGCCGATATGAATAAAATATTTTTGCAAGCTTTGGTTCTCGAAATATTCACATCAGAAATTATATTACTTTGTTTTTTTTTGGTCCAACCTTAAAAAGTGTGTCGATGGCGATATTTCCACAACAAAGCCTCGTAAGGGGTTGCGGTTTGCAGTGGCGAACAGCAAATTCCCAGACCTTTCCAGCGATGTAAAAATTTCGACAAAAATTTTTTCAATGATTTTTGAAAAAAATCATGGACTACCCCCTTGCCACTTTTTTTCAACTTTAAAAAAATGTTTCCAAAACCCATCGAGCTGTACATCAAAAGAAAGGGTTTTTCAAACTCTATCAGGACGTCTAAGCCAAAAGCGTGTGGAAGGTCTGGTTCTCGAAATATTTTCATCCAAAGTGATTGCTCGATTTACTGCATTTCTGTGCAAAACATTCAAAAGCGTTTGTGTTTGGATAGCGGTATTTCCGTAATCGAGCCTCGAAATCGGAAACGGTTTTAAAAACCGATTATTAAATTTTTAAGAGCTTTCTAAAACTGAAAACGAAAATACTCTGCGAGGTTTGGTTCTCGAAATATTCGCATCCAAAGTCAAATTACTGTATTTCGATGCAACCCTAAAAAGGGCTTTGGATAACGATATTTCCGCAACCAAGCCTTTTAAGAGGTTGCAGTTTTCAGTTTCGTATAGAAAATTAACAGGCCTTTCCGCCGATATGAATAAAATATTTTTGCAAGCTTTGGTTCTCGAAATATTCACATCAGAAATTATATTACTTTGTTTTTTTTTGGTCCAACCTTAAAAAGTGTGTCGATGGCGATATTTCCACAACAAAGCCTCGTAAGGGGTTGCGGTTTGCAGTGGCGAACAGCAAATTCCCAGACCTTTCCAGCGATGTAAAAATTTCGACAAAAATTTTTTCAATGATTTTTGAAAAAAATCATGGACTACCCCCTTGCCACTTTTTTTCAACTTTAAAAAAATGTTTCCAAAACCCATCGAGCTGTACATCAAAAGAAAGGGTTTTTCAAACTCTATCAGGACGTCTAAGCCAAAAGCGTGTGGAAGGTCTGGTTCTCGAAATATTTTCATCCAAAGTGATTGCTCGATTTACTGCATTTCTGTGCAAAACATTCAAAAGCGTTTGTGTTTGGATAGCGGTATTTCCGTAATCGAGCCTCAAAATCGGAAACGGTTTTAAAAACCGATTATTAAATTTTTAAGAGCTTTCTAAAACTGAAAACGAAAATACTCTGCGAGGTTTGGTTCTCGAAATATTCGCATCCAAAGTCAAATTACTGTATTTCGATGCAACCCTAAAAAGGGCTTTGGATAACGATATTTCCGCAACCAAGCCTTTTAAGAGGTTGCAGTTTTCAGTTTCGTATAGAAAATTAACAGGCCTTTCCGCCGATATGAATAAAATATTTTTGCAAGCTTTGGTTCTCAAAATATTCACATCAGAAATTATATTACTTTGTTTTTTTTTGGTCCAACCTTAAAAAGTGTGTCGATGGCGATATTTCCACAACAAAGCCTCGTAAGGGGTTGCGGTTTGCAGTGGCGAACAGCAAATTCCCAGACCTTTCCAGCGATGTAAAAATTTCGACAAAAATTTTTTCAATGATTTTTGAAAAAAATCATGGACTACCCCCTTGCCACTTTTTTTCAACTTTAAAAAAATGTTTCCAAAACCCATCGAGCTGTACATCAAAAGAAGGGGTTTTTCAAACTCTATCAGGACGTCTAAGCCAAAAGCGTGTGGAAGGTCTGGTTCTCGAAATATTTTCATCCAAAGTGATTGCTCGATTTACTGCATTTCTGTGCAAAACATTCAAAAGCGTTTGTGTTTGGATAGCGGTATTTCCGTAATCGAGCCTCAAAATCGGAAACGGTTTTAAAAACCGATTATTAAATTTTTAAGAGCTTTCTAGAACTGAAAACGAAAATACTCTGCGAGGTTTGGTTCTCGAAATATTCGCATCCAAAGTCAAATTACTGTATTTCGATGCAACCCTAAAAAGGGCTTTGGATAACGATATTTCCGCAACCAAGCCTTTTAAGAGGTTGCAGTTTTCAGTTTCGTATAGAAAATTAACAGGCCTTTCCGCCGATATGAATAAAATATTTTTGCAAGCTTTGGTTCTCGAAATATTCACATCAGAAATTATATTACTTTGTTTTTTTTTGGTCCAACCTTAAAAAGTGTGTCGATGGCGATATTTCCACAACAAAGCCTCGTAAGGGGTTGCGGTTTGCAGTGGCGAACAGCAAATTCCCAGACCTTTCCAGCGATGTAAAAATTTCGACAAAAATTTTTTCAATGATTTTTGAAAAAAATCATGGACTACCCCCTTGCCACTTTTTTTCAACTTTAAAAAAATGTTTCCAAAACCCATCGAGCTGTACATCAAAAGAAAGGGTTTTTCAAACTCTATCAGGACGTCTAAGCCAAAAGCGTGTGGAAGGTCTGGTTCTCGAAATATTTTCATCCAAAGTGATTGCTCGATTTACTGCATTTCTGTGCAAAACATTTAAAAGCGTTTGTGTTTGGATAGCGGTATTTCCGTAATCGAGCCTCGAAATCGGAAACGGTTTTAAAAACCGATTATTAAATTTTTAAGAGCTTTCTAAAACTGAAAACGAAAATACTCTGCGAGGTTTGGTTCTCGAAATATTCGCATCCAAAGTCAAATTACTGTATTTCGATGCAACCCTAAAAAGGGTTTGGATAACGATATTTCCGCAACCAAGCCTTTTAAGAGGTTGCAGTTTTCAGTTTCGTATAGAAAATTAACAGGCCTTTCCGCCGATATGAATAAAATATTTTTGCAAGCTTTGGTTCTCGAAATATTCACATCAGAAATTATATTACTTTGTTTTTTTTTGGTCCAACCTTAAAAAGTGTGTCAATGGCGATATTTCCACAACAAAGCCTCGTAAGGGGTTGCGGTTTGCAGTGGCGAACAGCAAATTCCCAGACCTTTCCAGCGATGTAAAAATTTCGACAAAAATTTTTTCAATGATTTTTGAAAAAAATCATGGACTACCCCCTTGCCACTTTTTTTCAACTTTAAAAAAATGTTTCCAAAACCCATCGAGCTATACATCAAAAGAAAGGGTTTTTCAAACTCTATCCGGACGTCTAAGGCAAAAGCGTGTGGAAGGTCTGGTTCTCGAAATATTTTCATCCAAAGTGATTGCTCGATTTACTGCATTTCTGTGCAAAACATTTAAAAGCGTTTGTGTTTGGATAGCGGTATTTCCGTAATCGAGCCTCGAAATCGGAAACGGTTTTAAAAACCGATTATTAAATTTTTAAGAGCTTTCTAAAACTGAAAACGAAAATACTCTGCGAGGTTTGGTTCTCGAAATATTCGCATCCAAAGTCAAATTACTGTATTTCGATGCAACCCTTAAAAGGGCTTTGGATAACGATATTTCCGCAACCAAGCCTTTTAAGAGGTTGCAGTTTTCAGTTTCGTATAGAAAATTAACAGGCCTTTCCGCCGATATGAATAAAATATTTTTGCAAGCTTTGGTTCTCGAAATATTCACATCAGAAATTATATTACTTTGTTTTTTTTTGGTCCAACCTTAAAAAGTGTGTCGATGGCGATATTTCCACAACAAAGCCTCGTAAGGGGTTGCGGTTTGCAGTGGCGAACAGCAAATTCCCAGACCTTTCCAGCGATGTAAAAATTTCGACAAAAATTTTTTCAATGATTTTTGAAAAAAATCATGGACTACCCCCTTGCCACTTTTTTTCAACTTTAAAAAAATGTTTCCAAAACCCATCGAGCTATACATCAAAAGAAAGGGTTTTTCAAACTCTATCCGGACGTCTAAGGCAAAAGCGTGTGGAAGGTCTGGTTCTCGAAATATTTTCATCCAAAGTGATTGCTCGATTTACTGCATTTCTGTGCAAAACATTCAAAAGCGTTTGTGTTTGGATAGCGGTATTTCCGTAATCGAGCCTCGAAATCGGAAACGGTTTTAAAAACCGATTATTAAATTTTTAAGAGCTTTCTAAAACTGAAAACGAAAATACTCTGCGAGGTTTGGTTCTCGAAATATTCGCATCCAAAGTCAAATTACTGTATTTCGATGCAACCCTAAAAAGGGCTTTGGATAACGATATTTCCGCAACCAAGCCTTTTAAGAGGTTGCAGTTTTCAGTTTCGTATAGAAAATTAACAGGCCTTTCCGCCGATATGAATAAAATATTTTTGCAAGCTTTGGTTCTCGAAATATTCACATCAGAAATTATATTACTTTGTTTTTTTTTGGTCCAACCTTAAAAAGTGTGTCGATGGCGATATTTCCACAACAAAGCCTCGTAAGGGGTTGCGGTTTGCAGTGGCGAACAGCAAATTCCCAGACCTTTCCAGCGATGTAAAAATTTCGACAAAAATTTTTTCAATGATTTTTGAAAAAAATCATGGACTACCCCCTTGCCACTTTTTTTCAACTTTAAAAATATGTTTCCAAAACCCATCGAGCTGTACATCAAAAGAAAGGGTTTTTCAAACTCTATCAGGACGTCTAAGCCAAAAGCGTGTGGAAGGTCTGGTTCTCGAAATATTTTCATCCAAAGTGATTGCTCGATTTACTGCATTTCTGTGCAAAACATTCAAAAGCGTTTGTGTTTGGATAGCGGTATTTCCGTAATCGAGCCTCGAAATCGGAAACGGTTTTAAAAACCGATTATTAAATTTTTAAGAGCTTTCTAAAACTGAAAACGAAAATACTCTGCGAGGTTTGGTTCTCGAAATATTCGCATCCAAAGTCAAATTACTGTATTTCGATGCAACCCTAAAAAGGGCTTTGGATAACGATATTTCCGCAACCAAGCCTTTTAAGAGGTTGCATTTTTCAGTTTCGTATAGAAAATTAACAGGCCTTTCCGCCGATATGAATAAAATATTTTTGCAAGCTTTGGTTCTCGAAATATTCACATCAGAAATTATATTACTTTGTTTTTTTTTGGTCCAACCTTAAAAAGTGTGTCGATGGCGATATTTCCACAACAAAGCCTCGTAAGGGGTTGCGGTTTGCAGTGGCGAACAGCAAATTCCCAGACCTTTCCAGCGATGTAAAAATTTCGACAAAAATTTTTTCAATGATTTTTGAAAAAAATCATGGACTACCCCCTTGCCACTTTTTTTCAACTTTAAAAAAATGTTTCCAAAACCCATCGAGCTGTACATCAAAAGAAAGGGTTTTTCAAACTCTATCAGGACGTCTAAGCCAAAAGCGTGTGGAAGGTCTGGTTCTCGAAATATTTTCATCCAAAGTGATTGCTCGATTTACTGCATTTCTGTGCAAAACATTCAAAAGCGTTTGTGTTTGGATAGCGGTATTTCCGTAATCGAGCCTCGAAATCGGAAACGGTTTTAAAAACCGATTATTAAATTTTTAAGAGCTTTCTAAAACTGAAAACGAAAATACTCTGCGAGGTTTGGTTCTCGAAATATTCGCATCCAAAGTCAAATTACTGTATTTCGATGCAACCCTTAAAAGGGCTTTGGATAACGATATTTCCGCAACCAAGCCTTTTAAGAGGTTGCAGTTTTCAGTTTCGTATAGAAAATTAACAGGCCTTTCCGCCGATATGAATAAAATATTTTTGCAAGCTTTGGTTCTCGAAATATTCACATCAGAAATTATATTACTTTGTTTTTTTTTGGTCCAACCTTAAAAAGTGTGTCGATGGCGATATTTCCACAACAAAGCCTCGTAAGGGGTTGCGGTTTGCAGTGGCGAACAGCAAATTCCCAGACCTTTCCAGCGATGTAAAAATTTCGACAAAAATTTTTTCAATGATTTTTGAAAAAAATCATGGACTACCCCCTTGCCACTTTTTTTCAACTTTAAAAAAATGTTTCCAAAACCCATCGAGCTATACATCAAAAGAAAGGGTTTTTCAAACTCTATCCGGACGTCTAAGGCAAAAGCGTGTGGAAGGTCTGGTTCTCGAAATATTTTCATCCAAAGTGATTGCTCGATTTACTGCATTTCTGTGCAAAACATTCAAAAGCGTTTGTGTTTGGATAGCGGTATTTCCGTAATCGAGCCTCGAAATCGGAAACGGTTTTAAAAACCGATTATTAAATTTTTAAGAGCTTTCTAAAACTGAAAACGAAAATACTCTGCGAGGTTTGGTTCTCGAAATATTCGCATCCAAAGTCAAATTACTGTATTTCGATGCAACCCTAAAAAGGGCTTTGGATAACGATATTTCCGCAACCAAGCCTTTTAAGAGGTTGCAGTTTTCAGTTTCGTATAGAAAATTAACAGGCCTTTCCGCCGATATGAATAAAATATTTTTGCAAGCTTTGGTTCTCGAAATATTCACATCAGAAATTATATTACTTTGTTTTTTTTTGGTCCAACCTTAAAAAGTGTGTCGATGGCGATATTTCCACAACAAAGCCTCGTAAGGGGTTGCGGTTTGCAGTGGCGAACAGCAAATTCCCAGACCTTTCCAGCGATGTAAAAATTTCGACAAAAATTTTTTCAATGATTTTTGAAAAAAATCATGGACTACCCCCTTGCCACTTTTTTTCAACTTTAAAAATATGTTTCCAAAACCCATCGAGCTGTACATCAAAAGAAAGGGTTTTTCAAACTCTATCAGGACGTCTAAGCCAAAAGCGTGTGGAAGGTCTGGTTCTCGAAATATTTTCATCCAAAGTGATTGCTCGATTTACTGCATTTCTGTGCAAAACATTCAAAAGCGTTTGTGTTTGGATAGCGGTATTTCCGTAATCGAGCCTCGAAATCGGAAACGGTTTTAAAAACCGATTATTAAATTTTTAAGAGCTTTCTAAAACTGAAAACGAAAATACTCTGCGAGGTTTGGTTCTCGAAATATTCGCATCCAAAGTCAAATTACTGTATTTCGATGCAACCCTAAAAATGGCTTTGGATAGCGATATTTCCGCAACCAAGGCTTGTAAGAGGTTGCAGTTTTCAGTTTCGTATAGAAAATTAACAGGCCTTTCCGCCGATATGAATAAAATAATTTTGCAAGCTTGGGTTCTCGAAATATTTACATCAGAAATTATATTACTTTGTTTTTTTTTGGTCCAACCTTAAAAAGTGTGTCGATGGCGATATTTCCACAACAAAGCCTCGTAAGGGGTTGCGGTTTGCAGTGGCGAACAGCAAATTCCCAGACCTTTCCAGCGATGTAAAAATTTCGACAAAAATTTTTTCAATGATTTTTGAAAAAAATCATGGACTACCCCCTTGCCACTTTTTTTCAACTTTAAAAAAATGTTTCCAAAACCCATCGAGCTGTACATCAAAAGAAGGGGTTTTTCAAACTCTATCAGGACGTCTAAGCCAAAAGCGTGTGGAAGGTCTGGTTCTCGAAATATTTTCATCCAAAGTGATTGCTCGATTTACTGCATTTCTGTGCAAAACATTCAAAAGCGTTTGTGTTTGGATAGCGGTATTTCCGTAATCGAGCCTCAAAATCGGAAACGGTTTTAAAAACCGATTATTAAATTTTTAAGAGCTTTCTAGAACTGAAAACGAAAATACTCTGCGAGGTTTGGTTCTCGAAATATTCGCATCCAAAGTCAAATTACTGTATTTCGATGCAACCCTAAAAAGGGCTTTGGATAACGATATTTCCGCAACCAAGCCTTTTAAGAGGTTGCAGTTTTCAGTTTCGTATAGAAAATTAACAGGCCTTTCCGCCGATATGAATAAAATATTTTTGCAAGCTTTGGTTCTCGAAATATTCACATCAGAAATTATATTACTTTGTTTTTTTTTGGTCCAACCTTAAAAAGTGTGTCGATGGCGATATTTCCACAACAAAGCCTCGTAAGGGGTTGCGGTTTGCAGTGGCGAACAGCAAATTCCCAGACCTTTCCAGCGATGTAAAACTTTCGACAAAAATTTTTTCAATGATTTTTGAAAAAAATCATGGACTACCCCCTTGCCACTTTTTTTCAACTTTAAAAAAATGTTTCCAAAACCCATCGAGCTGTACATCAAAAGAAAGGGTTTTTCAAACTCTATCAGGACGTCTAAGCCAAAAGCGTGTGGAAGGTCTGGTTCTCGAAATATTTTCATCCAAAGTGATTGCTCGATTTACTGCATTTCTGTGCAAAACATTTAAAAGCGTTTGTGTTTGGATAGCGGTATTTCCGTAATCGAGCCTCGAAATCGGAAACGGTTTTAAAAACCGATTATTAAATTTTTAAGAGCTTTCTAAAACTGAAAACGAAAATACTCTGCGAGGTTTGGTTCTCGAAATATTCGCATCCAAAGTCAAATTACTGTATTTCGATGCAACCCTTAAAAGGGCTTTGGATAACGATATTTCCGCAACCAAGCCTTTTAAGAGGTTGCAGTTTTCAGTTTCGTATAGAAAATTAACAGGCCTTTCCGCCGATATGAATAAAATATTTTTGCAAGCTTTGGTTCTCGAAATATTCACATCAGAAATTATATTACTTTGTTTTTTTTTGGTCCAACCTTAAAAAGTGTGTCGATGGCGATATTTCCACAACAAAGCCTCGTAAGGGGTTGCGGTTTGCAGTGGCGAACAGCAAATTCCCAGACCTTTCCAGCGATGTAAAAATTTCGACAAAAATTTTTTCAATGATTTTTGAAAAAAATCATGGACTACCCCCTTGCCACTTTTTTTCAACTTTAAAAAAATGTTTCCAAAACCCATCGAGCTGTACATCAAAAGAAAGGGTTTTTCAAACTCTATCAGGACGTCTAAGCCAAAAGCGTGTGGAAGGTCTGGTTCTCGAAATATTTTCATCCAAAGTGATTGCTCGATTTACTGCATTTCTGTGCAAAACATTTAAAAGCGTTTGTGTTTGGATAGCGGTATTTCCGTAATCGAGCCTCGAAATCGGAAACGGTTTTAAAAACCGATTATTAAATTTTTAAGAGCTTTCTAAAACTGAAAACGAAAATACTCTGCGAGGTTTGGTTCTCGAAATATTCGCATCCAAAGTCAAATTACTGTATTTCGATGCAACCCTTAAAAGGGCTTTGGATAACGATATTTCCGCAACCAAGCCTTTTAAGAGGTTGCAGTTTTCAGTTTCGTATAGAAAATTAACAGGCCTTTCCGCCGATATGAATAAAATATTTTTGCAAGCTTTGGTTCTCGAAATATTCACATCAGAAATTATATTACTTTGTTTTTTTTTGGTCCAACCTTAAAAAGTGTGTCGATGGCGATATTTCCACAACAAAGCCTCGTAAGGGGTTGCGGTTTGCAGTGGCGAACAGCAAATTCCCAGACCTTTCCAGCGATGTAAAAATTTCGACAAAAATTTTTTCAATGATTTTTGAAAAAAATCATGGACTACCCCCTTGCCACTTTTTTTCAACTTTAAAAAAATGTTTCCAAAACCCATCGAGCTGTACATCAAAAGAAAGGGTTTTTCAAACTCTATCAGGACGTCTAAGCCAAAAGCGTGTGGAAGGTCTGGTTCTCGAAATATTTTCATCCAAAGTGATTGCTCGATTTACTGCATTTCTGTGCAAAACATTTAAAAGCGTTTGTGTTTGGATAGCGGTATTTCCGTAATCGAGCCTCGAAATCGGAAACGGTTTTAAAAACCGATTATTAAATTTTTAAGAGCTTTCTAAAACTGAAAACGAAAATACTCTGCGAGGTTTGGTTCTCGAAATATTCGCATCCAAAGTCAAATTACTGTATTTCGATGCAACCCTTAAAAGGGCTTTGGATAACGATATTTCCGCAACCAAGCCTTTTAAGAGGTTGCAGTTTTCAGTTTCGTATAGAAAATTAACAGGCCTTTCCGCCGATATGAATAAAATATTTTTGCAAGCTTTGGTTCTCGAAATATTCACATCAGAAATTATATTACTTTGTTTTTTTTTGGTCCAACCTTAAAAAGTGTGTCGATGGCGATATTTCCACAACAAAGCCTCGTAAGGGGTTGCGGTTTGCAGTGGCGAACAGCAAATTCCCAGACCTTTCCAGCGATGTAAAACTTTCGACAAAAATTTTTTCAATGATTTTTGAAAAAAATCATGGACTACCCCCTTGCCACTTTTTTTCAACTTTAAAAAAATGTTTCCAAAACCCATCGAGCTGTACATCAAAAGAAAGGGTTTTTCAAACTCTATCAGGACGTCTAAGCCAAAAGCGTGTGGAAGGTCTGGTTCTCGAAATATTTTCATCCAAAGTGATTGCTCGATTTACTGCATTTCTGTGCAAAACATTCAAAAGCGTTTGTGTTTGGATAGCGGTATTTCCGTAATCGAGCCTCAAAATCGGAAACGGTTTTAAAAACCGATTATTAAATTTTTAAGAGCTTTCTAGAACTGAAAACGAAAATACTCTGCGAGGTTTGGTTCTCGAAATATTCGCATCCAAAGTCAAATTACTGTATTTCGATGCAACCCTAAAAAGGGCTTTGGATAACGATATTTCCGCAACCAAGCCTTTTAAGAGGTTGCAGTTTTCAGTTTCGTATAGAAAATTAACAGGCCTTTCCGCCGATATGAATAAAATATTTTTGCAAGCTTTGGTTCTCGAAATATTCACATCAGAAATTATATTACTTTGTTTTTTTTTGGTCCAACCTTAAAAAGTGTGTCGATGGCGATATTTCCACAACAAAGCCTCGTAAGGGGTTGCGGTTTGCAGTGGCGAACAGCAAATTCCCAGACCTTTCCAGCGATGTAAAACTTTCGACAAAAATTTTTTCAATGATTTTTGAAAAAAATCATGGACTACCCCCTTGCCACTTTTTTTCAACTTTAAAAAAATGTTTCCAAAACCCATCGAGCTGTACATCAAAAGAAAGGGTTTTTCAAACTCTATCAGGACGTCTAAGCCAAAAGCGTGTGGAAGGTCTGGTTCTCGAAATATTTTCATCCAAAGTGATTGCTCGATTTACTGCATTTCTGTGCAAAACATTCAAAAGCGTTTGTGTTTGGATAGCGGTATTTCCGTAATCGAGCCTCAAAATCGGAAACGGTTTTAAAAACCGATTATTAAATTTTTAAGAGCTTTCTAGAACTGAAAACGAAAATACTCTGCGAGGTTTGGTTCTCGAAATATTCGCATCCAAAGTCAAATTACTGTATTTCGATGCAACCCTAAAAAGGGCTTTGGATAACGATATTTCCGCAACCAAGCCTTTTAAGAGGTTGCAGTTTTCAGTTTCGTATAGAAAATTAACAGGCCTTTCCGCCGATATGAATAAAATATTTTTGCAAGCTTTGGTTCTCGAAATATTCACATCAGAAATTATATTACTTTGTTTTTTTTTGGTCCAACCTTAAAAAGTGTGTCGATGGCGATATTTCCACAACAAAGCCTCGTAAGGGGTTGCGGTTTGCAGTGGCGAACAGCAAATTCCCAGACCTTTCCAGCGATGTAAAAATTTCGACAAAAATTTTTTCAATGATTTGTGTTTGGATAGCGGTATTTCCGTAATCGAGCCTCGAAATCGGAAACGGTTTTAAAAACCGATTATTAAATTTTTAAGAGCTTTCTAAAACTGAAAACGAAAATACTCTGCGAGGTTTGGTTCTCGAAATATTCGCATCCAAAGTCAAATTACTGTATTTCGATGCAACCCTAAAAAGGGCTTTGGATAACGATATTTCCGCAACCAAGCCTTTTAAGAGGTTGCAGTTTTCAGTTTCGTATAGAAAATTAACAGGCCTTTCCGCCGATATGAATACAATATTTTTGCAAGCTTTGGTTCTCAAAATATTCACATCAGAAATTATATTACTTTGTTTTTTTTTGGTCCAACCTTAAAAAGTGTGTCGATGGCGATATTTCCACAACAAAGCCTCGTAAGGGGTTGCGGTTTGCAGTGGCGAACAGCAAATTCCCAGACCTTTCCAGCGATGTAAAAATTTCGACAAAAATTTTTTCAATGATTTTTGAAAAAAATCATGGACTACCCCCTTGCCACTTTTTTTCAACTTTAAAAAAATGTTTCCAAAACCCATCGAGCTGTACATCAAAAGAAAGGGTTTTTCAAACTCTATCAGGACGTCTAAGCCAAAAGCGTGTGGAAGGTCTGGTTCTCGAAATATTTTCATCCAAAGTGATTGCTCGATTTACTGCATTTCTGTGCAAAACATTCAAAAGCGTTTGTGTTTGGATAGCGGTATTTCCGTAATCGAGCCTCGAAATCGGAAACGGTTTTAAAAACCGATTATTAAATTTTTAAGAGCTTTCTAAAACTGAAAACGAAAATACTCTGCGAGGTTTGGTTCTCGAAATATTCGCATCCAAAGTCAAATTACTGTATTTCGATGCAACCCTAAAAAGGGCTTTGGATAACGATATTTCCGCAACCAAGCCTTTTAAGAGGTTGCAGTTTTCAGTTTCGTATAGAAAATTAACAGGCCTTTCCGCCGATATGAATAAAATATTTTTGCAAGCTTTGGTTCTCGAAATATTCACATCAGAAATTATATTACTTTGTTTTTTTTTGGTCCAACCTTAAAAAGTGTGTCGATGGCGATATTTCCACAACAAAGCCTCGTAAGGGGTTGCGGTTTGCAGTGGCGAACAGCAAATTCCCAGACCTTTCCAGCGATGTAAAAATTTCGACAAAAATTTTTTCAATGATTTTTGAAAAAAATCATGGACTACCCCTTGCCACTTTTTTTCAACTTTAAAAAAATGTTTCCAAAACCCATCGAGCTGTACATCAAAAGAAAGGGTTTTTCAAACTCTATCAGGACGTCTAATCCAAAAGCGTGTGGAAGGTCTGGTTCTCGAAATATTTTCATCCAAAGTGATTGCTCGATTTACTGCATTTCTGTGCAAAACATTCAAAAGCGTTTGTGTTTGGATAGCGGTATTTCCGTAATCGAGCCTCGAAATCGGAAACGGTTTTAAAAACCGATTATTAAATTTTTAAGAGCTTTCTAAAACTGAAAACGAAAATACTCTGCGAAGTTTGGTTCTCGAAATATTCGCATCCAAAGTCAAATTACTGTATTTCGATGCAACCCTAAAAATGGCTTTGGATAGCGATATTTCCGCAACCAAGGCTTGTAAGAGGTTGCAGTTTTCAGTTTCGTATAGAAAATTAACAGGCCTTTCCGCCGATATGAATAAAATAATTTTGCAAGCTTGGGTTCTCGAAATATTTACATCAGAAATTATATTACTTTGTTTTTTTTTGGTCCAACCTTAAAAAGTGTGTCGATGGCGATATTTCCACAACAAAGCCTCGTAAGGGGTTGCGGTTTGCAGTGGCGAACAGCAAATTCCCAGACCTTTCCAGCGATGTAAAAATTTCGACAAAAATTTTTTCAATGATTTTTGAAAAAAATCATGGACTACCCCCTTGCCACTTTTTTTCAACTTTAAAAAAATGTTTCCAAAACCCATCGAGCTGTACATCAAAAGAAAGGGTTTTTCAAACTCTATCAGGACGTCTAAGCCAAAAGCGTGTGGAAGGTCTGGTTCTCGAAATATTTTCATCCAAAGTGATTGCTCGATTTACTGCATTTCTGTGCAAAACATTCAAAAGCGTTTGTGTTTGGATAGCGGTATTTCCGTAATCGAGCCTCGAAATCGGAAACGGTTTTAAAAACCGATTATTAAATTTTTAAGAGCTTTCTAAAACTGAAAACGAAAATACTCTGCGAGGTTTGGTTCTCGAAATATTCGCATCCAAAGTCAAATTACTGTATTTCGATGCAACCCTAAAAAGGGCTTTGGATAACGATATTTCCGCAACCAAGCCTTTTAAGAGGTTGCAGTTTTCAGTTTCGTATAGAAAATTAACAGGCCTTTCCGCCGATATGAATAAAATATTTTTGCAAGCTTTGGTTCTCGAAATATTCACATCAGAAATTATATTACTTTGTTTTTTTTTGGTCCAACCTTAAAAAGTGTGTCGATGGCGATATTTCCACAACAAAGCCTCGTAAGGGGTTGCGGTTTGCAGTGGCGAACAGCAAATTCCCAGACCTTTCCAGCGATGTAAAAATTTCGACAAAAATTTTTTCAATGATTTTTGAAAAAAATCATGGACTACCCCCTTGCCACTTTTTTTCAACTTTAAAAAAATGTTTCCAAAACCCATCGAGCTGTACATCAAAAGAAAGGGTTTTTCAAACTCTATCAGGACGTCTAAGCCAAAAGCGTGTGGAAGGTCTGGTTCTCGAAATATTTTCATCCAAAGTGATTGCTCGATTTACTGCATTTCTGTGCAAAACATTCAAAAGCGTTTGTGTTTGGATAGCGGTATTTCCGTAATCGAGCCTCGAAATCGGAAACGGTTTTAAAAACCGATTATTAAATTTTTAAGAGCTTTCTAAAACTGAAAACGAAAATACTCTGCGAGGTTTGGTTCTCGAAATATTCGCATCCAAAGTCAAATTACTGTATTTCGATGCAACCCTAAAAAGGGCTTTGGATAACGATATTTCCGCAACCAAGCCTTTTAAGAGGTTGCAGTTTTCAGTTTCGTATAGAAAATTAACAGGCCTTTCCGCCGATATGAATAAAATATTTTTGCAAGCTTTGGTTCTCGAAATATTCACATCAGAAATTATATTACTTTGTTTTTTTTTGGTCCAACCTTAAAAAGTGTGTCGATGGCGATATTTCCACAACAAAGCCTCGTAAGGGGTTGCGGTTTGCAGTGGCGAACAGCAAATTCCCAGACCTTTCCAGCGATGTAAAAATTTCGACAAAAATTTTTTCAATGATTTTTGAAAAAAATCATGGACTAGCCCTTGCCACTTTTTTTCAACTTTAAAAAAATGTTTCCAAAACCCATCGAGCTGTACATCAAAAGAAAGGGTTTTTCAAACTCTATCAGGACGTCTAAGCCAAAAGCGTGTGGAAGGTCTGGTTCTCGAAATATTTTCATCCAAAGTGATTGCTCGATTTACTGCATTTCTGTGCAAAACATTCAAAAGCGTTTGTGTTTGGATAGCGGTATTTCCGTAATCGAGCCTCGAAATCGGAAACGGTTTTAAAAACCGATTATTAAATTTTTAAGAGCTTTCTAAAACTGAAAACGAAAATACTCTGCGAAGTTTGGTTCTCGAAATATTCGCATCCAAAGTCAAATTACTGTATTTCGATGCAACCCTAAAAATGGCTTTGGATAGCGATATTTCCGCAACCAAGGCTTGTAAGAGGTTGCAGTTTTCAGTTTCGTATAGAAAATTAACAGGCCTTTCCGCCGATATGAATAAAATAATTTTGCAAGCTTGGGTTCTCGAAATATTTACATCAGAAATTATATTACTTTGTTTTTTTTTGGTCCAACCTTAAAAAGTGTGTCGATGGCGATATTTCCACAACAAAGCCTCGTAAGGGGTTGCGGTTTGCAGTGGCGAACAGCAAATTCCCAGACCTTTCCAGCGATGTAAAAATTTCGACAAAAATTTTTTCAATGATTTTTGAAAAAAATCATGGACTACCCCCTTGCCACTTTTTTTCAACTTTAAAAAAATGTTTCCAAAACCCATCGAGCTGTACATCAAAAGAAAGGGTTTTTCAAACTCTATCAGGACGTCTAAGCCAAAAGCGTGTGGAAGGTCTGGTTCTCGAAATATTTTCATCCAAAGTGATTGCTCGATTTACTGCATTTCTGTGCAAAATATTCAAAAGCGTTTGTGTTTGGATAGCGGTATTTCCGTAATCGAGCCTCAAAATCGGAAACGGTTTTAAAAACCGATTATTAAATTTTTAAGAGCTTTCTAAAACTGAAAACGAAAATACTCTGCGAGGTTTGGTTCTCGAAATATTCGCATCCAAAGTCAAATTACTGTATTTCGATGCAACCCTAAAAAGGGCTTTGGATAACGATATTTCCGCAACCAAGCCTTTTAAGAGGTTGCAGTTTTCAGTTTCGTATAGAAAATTAACAGGCCTTTCCGCCGATATGAATAAAATATTTTTGCAAGCTTTGGTTCTCGAAATATTCACATCAGAAATTATATTACTTTGTTTTTTTTTGGTCCAACCTTAAAAAGTGTGTCGATGGCGATATTTCCACAACAAAGCCTCGTAAGGGGTTGCGGTTTGCAGTGGCGAACAGCAAATTCCCAGACCTTTCCAGCGATGTAAAAATTTCGACACAAATTTTTTCAATGATTTTTGAAAAAAATCATGGACTACCCCCTTGCCACTTTTTTTCAACTTTAAAAATATGTTTCCAAAACCCATCGAGCTGTACATCAAAAGAAAGGGTTTTTCAAACTCTATCCGGACGTCTAAGCCAAAAGCGTGTGGAAGGTCTGGTTCTCGAAATATTTTCATCCAAAGTGATTGCTCGATTTACTGCATTTCTGTGCAAAACATTCAAAAGCGTTTGTGTTTGGATAGCGGTATTTCCGTAATCGAGCCTCAAAATCGGAAACGGTTTTAAAAACCGATTATTAAATTTTTAAGAGCTTTCTAAAACTGAAAACGAAAATACTCTGCGAGGTTTGGTTCTCGAAATATTCGCATCCAAAGTCAAATTACTGTATTTCGATGCAACCCTAAAAAGGGCTTTGGATAACGATATTTCCGCAACCAAGCCTTTTAAGAGGTTGCAGTTTTCAGTTTCGTATAGAAAATTAACAGGCCTTTCCGCTGATATGAATAAAATATTTTTGCAAGCTTTGGTTCTCGAAATATTCACATCAGAAATTATATTACTTTGTTTTTTTTTGGTCCAACCTTAAAAAGTGTGTCGATGGCGATATTTCCACAACAAAGCCTCGTAAGGGGTTGCGGTTTGCAGTGGCGAACAGCAAATTCCCAGACCTTTCCAGCGATGTAAAAATTTCGACAAAAATTTTTTCAATGATTTTTGAAAAAAATCATGGACTACCCCCTTGCCACTTTTTTTCAACTTTAAAAAAATGTTTCCAAAACCCATCGAGCTGTACATCAAAAGAAAGGGTTTTTCAAACTCTATCAGGACTTCTAAGCCAAAAGCGTGTGGAAGGTCTGGTTCTCGAAATATTTTCATCCAAAGTGATTGCTCGATTTACTGCATTTCTGTGCAAAACATTCAAAAGCGTTTGTGTTTGGATAGCGGTATTTCCGTAATCGAGCCTCAAAATCGGAAACGGTTTTAAAAACCGATTATTAAATTTTTAAGAGCTTTCTAGAACTGAAAACGAAAATACTCTGCGAGGTTTGGTTCTCGAAATATTCGCATCCAAAGTCAAATTACTGTATTTCGATGCAACCCTAAAAAGGGCTTTGGATAACGATATTTCCGCAACCAAGCCTTTTAAGAGGTTGCAGTTTTCAGTTTCGTATAGAAAATTAACAGGCCTTTCCGCCGATATGAATAAAATATTTTTGCAAGCTTTGGTTCTCGAAATATTCACATCAGAAATTATATTACTTTGTTTTTTTTTGGTCCAACCTTAAAAAGTGTGTCGATGGCGATATTTCCACAACAAAGCCTCGTAAGGGGTTGCGGTTTGCAGTGGCGAACAGCAAATTCCCAGACCTTTCCAGCGATGTAAAAATTTCGACAAAAATTTTTTCAATGATTTTTGAAAAAAATCATGGACTACCCCCTTGCCACTTTTTTTCAACTTTAAAAAAATGTTTCCAAAACCCATCGAGCTGTACATCAAAAGAAAGGGTTTTTCAAACTCTATCAGGACGTCTAAGCCAAAAGCGTGTGGAAGGTCTGGTTCTCGAAATATTTTCATCCAAAGTGATTGCTCGATTTACTGCATTTCTGTGCAAAACATTCAAAAGCGTTTGTGTTTGGATAGCGGTATTTCCGTAATCGAGCCTCGAAATCGGAAACGGTTTTAAAAACCGATTATTAAATTTTTAAGAGCTTTCTAAAACTGAAAACGAAAATACTCTGCGAGGTTTGGTTCTCGAAATATTCGCATCCAAAGTCAAATTACTGTATTTCGATGCAACCCTAAAAAGGGCTTTGGATAACGATATTTCCGCAACCAAGCCTTTTAAGAGGTTGCAGTTTTCAGTTTCGTATAGAAAATTAACAGGCCTTTCCGCCGATATGAATAAAATATTTTTGCAAGCTTTGGTTCTCGAAATATTCACATCAGAAATTATATTACTTTGTTTTTTTTTGGTCCAACCTTAAAAAGTGTGTCGATGGCGATATTTCCACAACAAAGCCTCGTAAGGGGTTGCGGTTTGCAGTGGCGAACAGCAAATTCCCAGACCTTTCCAGCGATGTAAAAATTTCGACAAAAATTTTTTCAATGATTTTTGAAAAAAATCATGGACTACCCCCTTGCCACTTTTTTTCAACTTTAAAAAAATGTTTCCAAAACCCATCGAGCTGTACATCAAAAGAAAGGGTTTTTCAAACTCTATCAGGACGTCTAAGCCAAAAGCGTGTGGAAGGTCTGGTTCTCGAAATATTTTCATCCAAAGTGATTGCTCGATTTACTGCATTTCTGTGCAAAACATTCAAAAGCGTTTGTGTTTGGATAGCGGTATTTCCGTAATCGAGCCTCGAAATCGGAAACGGTTTTAAAAACCGATTATTAAATTTTTAAGAGCTTTCTAAAACTGAAAACGAAAATACTCTGCGAGGTTTGGTTCTCGAAATATTCGCATCCAAAGTCAAATTACTGTATTTCGATGCAACCCTAAAAAGGGCTTTGGATAACGATATTTCCGCAACCAAGCCTTTTAAGAGGTTGCAGTTTTCAGTTTCGTATAGAAAATTAACAGGCCTTTCCGCCGATATGAATAAAATATTTTTGCAAGCTTTGGTTCTCGAAATATTCACATCAGAAATTATATTACTTTGTTTTTTTTTGGTCCAACCTTAAAAAGTGTGTCGATGGCGATATTTCCACAACAAAGCCTCGTAAGGGGTTGCGGTTTGCAGTGGCGAACAGCAAATTCCCAGACCTTTCCAGCGATGTAAAAATTTCGACAAAAATTTTTTCAATGATTTTTGAAAAAAATCATGGACTACCCCCTTGCCACTTTTTTTCAACTTTAAAAAAATGTTTCCAAAACCCATCGAGCTGTACATCAAAAGAAAGTGTTTTTCAAACTCTATCAGGACTTATAAGCCAAAAGCGTGTGGAAGGTCTGGTTCTCGAAATATTTTCATCCAAAGTGATTGCTCGATTTACTGCATTTCTGTGCAAAACATTCAAAAGCGTTTGTGTTTGGATAGCGGTATTTCCGTAATCGAGCCTCGAAATCGGAAACGGTTTTAAAAACCGATTATTAAATTTTTAAGAGCTTTCTAAAACTGAAAACGAAAATACTCTGCGAGGTTTGGTTCTCGAAATATTCGCATCCAAAGTCAAATTACTGTATTTCGATGCAACCCTAAAAAGGGCTTTGGATAACGATATTTCCGCAACCAAGCCTTTTAAGAGGTTGCAGTTTTCAGTTTCGTATAGAAAATTAACAGGCCTTTCCGCCGATATGAATAAAATATTTTTGCAAGCTTTGGTTCTCGAAATATTCACATCAGAAATTATATTACTTTGTTTTTTTTTGGTCCAACCTTAAAAAGTGTGTCGATGGCGATATTTCCACAACAAAGCCTCGTAAGGGGTTGCGGTTTGCAGTGGCGAACAGCAAATTCCCAGACCTTTCCAGCGATGTAAAAATTTCGACAAAAATTTTTTCAATGATTTTTGAAAAAAATCATGGACTACCCCCTTGCCACTTTTTTTCAACTTTAAAAAAATGTTTCCAAAACCCATCGAGCTGTACATCAAAAGAAAGGGTTTTTCAAACTCTATCAGGACGTCTAAGCCAAAAGCGTGTGGAAGGTCTGGTTCTCGAAATATTTTCATCCAAAGTGATTGCTCGATTTACTGCATTTCTGTGCAAAACATTCAAAAGCGTTTGTGTTTGGATAGCGGTATTTCCGTAATCGAGCCTCAAAATCGGAAACGGTTTTAAAAACCGATTATTAAATTTTTAAGAGCTTTCTAGAACTGAAAACGAAAATACTCTGCGAGGTTTGGTTCTCGAAATATTCGCATCCAAAGTCAAATTACTGTATTTCGATGCAACCCTAAAAAGGGCTTTGGATAACGATATTTCCGCAACCAAGCCTTTTAAGAGGTTGCAGTTTTCAGTTTCGTATAGAAAATTAACAGGCCTTTCCGCCGATATGAATAAAATATTTTTGCAAGCTTTGGTTCTCGAAATATTCACATCAGAAATTATATTACTTTGTTTTTTTTTGGTCCAACCTTAAAAAGTGTGTCGATGGCGATATTTCCACAACAAAGCCTCGTAAGGGGTTGCGGTTTGCAGTGGCGAACAGCAAATTCCCAGACCTTTCCAGCGATGTAAAAATTTCGACAAAAATTTTTTCAATGATTTTTGAAAAAAATCATGGACTACCCCCTTGCCACTTTTTTTCAACTTTAAAAAAATGTTTCCAAAACCCATCGAGCTGTACATCAAAAGAAAGGGTTTTTCAAACTCTATCAGGACGTCTAAGCCAAAAGCGTGTGGAAGGTCTGGTTCTCGAAATATTTTCATCCAAAGTGATTGCTCGATTTACTGCATTTCTGTGCAAAACATTCAAAAGCGTTTGTGTTTGGATAGCGGTATTTCCGTAATCGAGCCTCAAAATCGGAAACGGTTTTAAAAACCGATTATTAAATTTTTAAGAGCTTTCTAGAACTGAAAACGAAAATACTCTGCGAGGTTTGGTTCTCGAAATATTCGCATCCAAAGTCAAATTACTGTATTTCGATGCAACCCTAAAAAGGGCTTTGGATAACGATATTTCCGCAACCAAGCCTTTTAAGAGGTTGCAGTTTTCAGTTTCGTATAGAAAATTAACAGGCCTTTCCGCCGATATGAATAAAATATTTTTGCAAGCTTTGGTTCTCGAAATATTCACATCAGAAATTATATTACTTTGTTTTTTTTTGGTCCAACCTTAAAAAGTGTGTCGATGGCGATATTTCCACAACAAAGCCTCGTAAGGGGTTGCGGTTTGCAGTGGCGAACAGCAAATTCCCAGACCTTTCCAGCGATGTAAAAATTTCGACAAAAATTTTTTCAATGATTTTTGAAAAAAATCATGGACTACCCCCTTGCCACTTTTTTTCAACTTTAAAAAAATGTTTCCAAAACCCATCGAGCTGTACATCAAAAGAAAGGGTTTTTCAAACTCTATCAGGACGTCTAAGCCAAAAGCGTGTGGAAGGTCTGGTTCTCGAAATATTTTCATCCAAAGTGATTGCTCGATTTACTGCATTTCTGTGCAAAACATTCAAAAGCGTTTGTGTTTGGATAGCGGTATTTCCGTAATCGAGCCTCAAAATCGGAAACGGTTTTAAAACCGACTATTAAATTTTTAAGAGCTTTCTAGAACTGAAAACGAAAATACTCTGCGAGGTTTGGTTCTCGAAATATTCGCATCCAAAGTCAAATTACTGTATTTCGATGCAACCCTAAAAAGGGCTTTGGATAACGATATTTCCGCAACCAAGCCTTTTAAGAGGTTGCAGTTTTCAGTTTCGTATAGAAAATTAACAGGCCTTTCCGCCGATATGAATAAAATATTTTTGCAAGCTTTGGTTCTCGAAATATTCACATCAGAAATTATATTACTTTGTTTTTTTTTGGTCCAACCTTAAAAAGTGTGTCGATGGCGATATTTCCACAACAAAGCCTCGTAAGGGGTTGCGGTTTGCAGTGGCGAACAGCAAATTCCCAGACCTTTCCAGCGATGTAAAAATTTCGACAAAAATTTTTTCAATGATTTTTGAAAAAAATCATGGACTACCCCCTTGCCACTTTTTTTCAACTTTAAAAAAATGTTTCCAAAACCCATCGAGCTGTACATCAAAAGAAAGGGTTTTTCAAACTCTATCAGGACGTCTAAGCCAAAAGCGTGTGGAAGGTCTGGTTCTCGAAATATTTTCATCCAAAGTGATTGCTCGATTTACTGCATTTCTGTGCAAAACATTCAAAAGCGTTTGTGTTTGGATAGCGGTATTTCCGTAATCGAGCCTCGAAATCGGAAACGGTTTTAAAAACCGATTATTAAATTTTTAAGAGCTTTCTAAAACTGAAAACGAAAATACTCTGCGAGGTTTGGTTCTCGAAATATTCGCATCCAAAGTCAAATTACTGTATTTCGATGCAACCCTAAAAATGGCTTTGGATAGCGATATTTCCGCAACCAAGGCTTGTAAGAGGTTGCAGTTTTCAGTTTCGTATAGAAAATTAACAGGCCTTTCCGCCGATATGAACAAAATAATTTTGCAAGCTTGGGTTCTCGAAATATTCACATCAGAAATTATATTACTTTGTTTTTTTTTGGTCCAACCTTAAAAAGTGTGTCGATGGCGATATTTCCACAACAAAGCCTCGTAAGGGGTTGCGGTTTGCAGTGGCGAACAGCAAATTCCCAGACCTTTCCAGCGATGTAAAAATTTCGACAAAAATTTTTTCAATGATTTTTGAAAAAAATCATGGACTACCCCCTTGCCACTTTTTTTCAACTTTAAAAAAATGTTTCCAAAACCCATCGAGATGTACATCAAAAGAAAGGGTTTTTCAAACTCTATCAGGACGTCTAAGCCAAAAGCGTGTGGAAGGTCTGGTTCTCGAAATATTTTCATCCAAAGTGATTGCTCGATTTACTGCATTTCTGTGCAAAACATTCAAAAGCGTTTGTGTTTGGATAGCGGTATTTCCGTAATCGAGCCTCAAAATCGGAAACGGTTTTAAAACCGACTATTAAATTTTTAAGAGCTTTCTAGAACTGAAAACGAAAATACTCTGCGAGGTTTGGTTCTCGAAATATTCGCATCCAAAGTCAAATTACTGTATTTCGATGCAACCCTAAAAAGGGCTTTGGATAACGATATTTCCGCAACCAAGCCTTTTAAGAGGTTGCAGTTTTCAGTTTCGTATAGAAAATTAACAGGCCTTTCCGCCGATATGAATAAAATATTTTTGCAAGCTTTGGTTCTCGAAATATTCACATCAGAAATTATATTACTTTGTTTTTTTTTGGTCCAACCTTAAAAAGTGTGTCGATGGCGATATTTCCACAACAAAGCCTCGTAAGGGGTTGCGGTTTGCAGTGGCGAACAGCAAATTCCCAGACCTTTCCAGCGATGTAAAAATTTCGACAAAAATTTTTTCAATGATTTTTGAAAAAAATCATGGACTACCCCCTTGCCACTTTTTTTCAACTTTAAAAAAATGTTTCCAAAACCCATCGAGCTGTACATCAAAAGAAAGGGTTTTTCAAACTCTATCAGGACGTCTAAGCCAAAAGCGTGTGGAAGGTCTGGTTCTCGAAATATTTTCATCCAAAGTGATTGCTCGATTTACTGCATTTCTGTGCAAAACATTCAAAAGCGTTTGTGTTTGGATAGCGGTATTTCCGTAATCGAGCCTCAAAATCGGAAACGGTTTTAAAACCGACTATTAAATTTTTAAGAGCTTTCTAGAACTGAAAACGAAAATACTCTGCGAGGTTTGGTTCTCGAAATATTCGCATCCAAAGTCAAATTACTGTATTTCGATGCAACCCTAAAAAGGGCTTTGGATAACGATATTTCCGCAACCAAGCCTTTTAAGAGGTTGCAGTTTTCAGTTTCGTATAGAAAATTAACAGGCCTTTCCGCCGATATGAATAAAATATTTTTGCAAGCTTTGGTTCTCGAAATATTCACATCAGAAATTATATTACTTTGTTTTTTTTTGGTCCAACCTTAAAAAGTGTGTCGATGGCGATATTTCCACAACAAAGCCTCGTAAGGGGTTGCGGTTTGCAGTGGCGAACAGCAAATTCCCAGACCTTTCCAGCGATGTAAAAATTTCGACAAAAATTTTTTCAATGATTTTTGAAAAAAATCATGGACTACCCCCTTGCCACTTTTTTTCAACTTTAAAAAAATGTTTCCAAAACCCATCGAGCTGTACATCAAAAGAAAGGGTTTTTCAAACTCTATCAGGACGTCTAAGCCAAAAGCGTGTGGAAGGTCTGGTTCTCGAAATATTTTCATCCAAAGTGATTGCTCGATTTACTGCATTTCTGTGCAAAACATTCAAAAGCGTTTGTGTTTGGATAGCGGTATTTCCGTAATCGAGCCTCGAAATCGGAAACGGTTTTAAAAACCGATTATTAAATTTTTAAGAGCTTTCTAAAACTGAAAACGAAAATACTCTGCGAGGTTTGGTTCTCGAAATATTCGCATCCAAAGTCAAATTACTGTATTTCGATGCAACCCTAAAAATGGCTTTGGATAGCGATATTTCCGCAACCAAGGCTTGTAAGAGGTTGCAGTTTTCAGTTTCGTATAGAAAATTAACAGGCCTTTCCGCCGATATGAACAAAATAATTTTGCAAGCTTGGGTTCTCGAAATATTTACATCAGAAATTATATTACTTTGTTTTTTTTTGGTCCAACCTTAAAAAGTGTGTCGATGGCGATATTTCCACAACAAAGCCTCGTAAGGGGTTGCGGTTTGCAGTGGCGAACAGCAAATTCCCAGACCTTTCCAGCGATGTAAAAATTTCGACAAAAATTTTTTCAATGATTTTTGAAAAAAATCATGGACTACCCCCTTGCCACTTTTTTTCAACTTTAAAAAAATGTTTCCAAAACCCATCGAGCTATACATCAAAAGAAAGGGTTTTTCAAACTCTATCCGGACGTCTAAGGCAAAAGCGTGTGGAAGGTCTGGTTCTCGAAATATTTTCATCCAAAGTGATTGCTCGATTTACTGCATTTCTGTGCAAAACATTCAAAAGCGTTTGTGTTTGGATAGCGGTATTTCCGTAATCGAGCCTCAAAATCGGAAACGGTTTTAAAAACCGATTATTAAATTTTTAAGAGCTTTCTAAAACTGAAAACGAAAATACTCTGCGAGGTTTGGTTCTCGAAATATTCGCATCCAAAGTCAAATTACTGTATTTCGATGCAACCCTAAAAAGGGCTTTGGATAACGATATTTCCGCAACCAAGCCTTTTAAGAGGTTGCAGTTTTCAGTTTCGTATAGAAAATTAACAGGCCTTTCCGCCGATATGAATAAAATATTTTTGCAAGCTTTGGTTCTCAAAATATTCACATCAGAAATTATATTACTTTGTTTTTTTTTGGTCCAACCTTAAAAAGTGTGTCGATGGCGATATTTCCACAACAAAGCCTCGTAAGGGGTTGCGGTTTGCAGTGGCGAACAGCAAATTCCCAGACCTTTCCAGCGATGTAAAACTTTCGACAAAAATTTTTTCAATGATTTTTGAAAAAAATCATGGACTACCCCCTTGCCACTTTTTTTCAACTTTAAAAAAATGTTTCCAAAACCCATCGAGCTGTACATCAAAAGAAAGGGTTTTTCAAACTCTATCAGGACGTCTAAGCCAAAAGCGTGTGGAAGGTCTGGTTCTCGAAATATTTTCATCCAAAGTGATTGCTCGATTTACTGCATTTCTGTGCAAAACATTCAAAAGCGTTTGTGTTTGGATAGCGGTATTTCCGTAATCGAGCCTCAAAATCGGAAACGGTTTTAAAAACCGATTATTAAATTTTTAAGAGCTTTCTAAAACTGAAAACGAAAATACTCTGCGAGGTTTGGTTCTCGAAATATTCGCATCCAAAGTCAAATTACTGTATTTCGATGCAACCCTAAAAAGGGCTTTGGATAACGATATTTCCGCAACCAAGCCTTTTAAGAGGTTGCAGTTTTCAGTTTCGTATAGAAAATTAACAGGCCTTTCCGCCGATATGAATAAAATATTTTTGCAAGCTTTGGTTCTCGAAATATTCACATCAGAAATTATATTACTTTGTTTTTTTTTGGTCCAACCTTAAAAAGTGTGTCGATGGCGATATTTCCACAACAAAGCCTCGTAAGGGGTTGCGGTTTGCAGTGGCGAACAGCAAATTCCCAGACCTTTCCAGCGATGTAAAAATTTCGACAAAAATTTTTTCAATGATTTTTGAAAAAAATCATGGACTACCCCCTTGCCACTTTTTTTCAACTTTAAAAAAATGTTTCCAAAACCCATCGAGCTATACATCAAAAGAAAGGGTTTTTCAAACTCTATCCGGACGTCTAAGCCAAAAGCGTGTGGAAGGTCTGGTTCTCGAAATATTTTCATCCAAAGTGATTGCTCGATTTACTGCATTTCTGCGCAAAACATTCAAAAGCGTTTGTGTTTGGATAGCGGTATTTCCGTAATCGAGCCTCAAAATCGGAAACGGTTTTAAAAACCGATTATTAAATTTTTAAGAGCTTTCTAAAACTGAAAACGAAAATACTCTGCGAGGTTTGGTTCTCGAAATATTCGCATCCAAAGTCAAATTACTGTATTTCGATGCAACCCTAAAAAGGGCTTTGGATAACGATATTTCCGCAACCAAGCCTTGTAAGAGGTTGCAGTTTTCAGTTTCGTATAGAAAATTAACAGGCCTTTCCGCCGATATGAATAAAATATTTTTGCAAACTTTGGTTCTCGAAATATTCACATCAGAAATTATATTACTTTGTTTTTTTTTGGTCCAACCTTAAAAAGTGTGTCGATGGCGATATTTCCACAACAAAGCCTCGTAAGGGGTTGCGGTTTGCAGTGGCGAACAGCAAATTCCCAGACCTTTCCAGCGATGTAAAAATTTCGACAAAAATTTTTTCAATGATTTTTGAAAAAAATCATGGACTACCCCCTTGCCACTTTTTTTCAACTTTAAAAAAATGTTTCCAAAACCCATCGAGCTGTACATCAAAAGAAAGGGTTTTTCAAACTCTATCAGGACGTCTAAGCCAAAAGCGTGTGGAAGGTCTGGTTCTCGAAATATTTTCATCCAAAGTGATTGCTCGATTTACTGCATTTCTGTGCAAAACATTCAAAAGCGTTTGTGTTTGGATAGCGGTATTTCCGAAATCGAGCCTCGAAATCGGAAACGGTTTTAAAAACCGATTATTAAATTTTTAAGAGCTTTCTAAAACTGAAAACGAAAATACTCTGCGAGGTTTGGTTCTCGAAATATTCGCATCCAAAGTCAAATTACTGTATTTCGATGCAACCCTAAAAATGGCTTTGGATAGCGATATTTCCGCAACCAAGGCTTGTAAGAGGTTGCAGTTTTCAGTTTCGTATAGAAAATTAACAGGCCTTTCCGCCGATATGAATAAAATATTTTTGCAAGCTTTGGTTCTCGAAATATTCACATCAGAAATTATATTACTTTTTTTTTTTTGGTCCAACCTTAAAAAGTGTGTCGATGGCGATATTTCCACAACAAAGCCTCGTAAGGGGTTGCGGTTTGCAGTGGCGAACAGCAAATTCCCAGACCTTTCCAGCGATGTAAAAATTTCGACACAAATTTTTTCAATGATTTTTGAAAAAAATCATGGACTACCCCCTTGCCACTTTTTTTCAACTTAAAAAAAATGTTTCCAAAACCCATCGAGCTATACATCAAATAAAAGGGTTTTTCAAACTCTATCCGGACGTCTAAGCCAAAAGCGTGTGGAAGGTCTGGTTCTCGAAATATTTTCATCCAAAGTGATTGCTCGATTTACTGCATTTCTGTGCAAAACATTCAAAAGCGTTTGTGTTTGGATAGCGGTATTTCCGTAATCGAGCCTCGAAATCGGAAACGGTTTTAAAAACCGATTATTAAATTTTTAAGAGCTTTCTAAAACTGAAAACGAAAATACTCTGCGAGGTTTGGTTCTCGAAATATTCGCATCCAAAGTCAAATTACTGTATTTCGATTCAACCCTAAAAATGGCTTTGGATAGCGATATTTCCGCAACCAAGGCTTGTAAGAGGTTGCAGTTTTCAGTTTCGTATAGAAAATTAACAGGCCTTTCCGCCGATATGAATAAAATAATTTTGCAAGCTTGGGTTCTCGAAATATTTACATCAGAAATTATATTACTTTGTTTTTTTTGGTCCAACCTTAAAAAGTGTGTCGATGGCGATATTTCCACAACAAAGCCTCGTAAGGGGTTGCGGTTTGCAGTGGCGAACAGCAAATTCCCAGACCTTTCCAGCGATGTAAAAATTTCGACAAAAATTTTTTCAATGATTTTTGAAAAAAATCATGGACTACCCCCTTGCCACTTTTTTTCAACTTTAAAAAAATGTTTCCAAAACCCATCGAGCTATACATCAAAAGAAAGGGTTTTTCAAACTCTATCAGGACGTCTAAGCCAAAAGCGTGTGGAAGGTCTGGTTCTCGAAATATTTTCATCCAAAGTGATTGCTCGATTTACTGCATTTCTGTGCAAAACATTCAAAAGCGTTTGTGTTTGGATAGCGGTATTTCCGTAATCGAGCCTCAAAATCGGAAACGGTTTTAAAAACCGATTATTAAATTCTTAAGAGCTTTCTAAAACTGAAAACGAAAATACTCTGCGAGGTTTGGTTCTCGAAATATTCGCATCCAACGTCAAATTACTGTATTTCGATGCAACCTTAAAAAGAACTTTGGATAACGATATTTCCGCAACCAAGCCTTGTAAGAGGTTGCAGTTTTCAGTTTCGTATAGGAAATTAACAGGCCTTTCCGCCGATATGAATAAAATATTTTTGCAAGCTTTGGTTCTCGAAAGATTCACTTCAGAAATTATATTACTTTGTTTTTTTTTGGTCCAACCTTAAAAAGTGTGTCGATGGCGATATTTCCACAACAAAGCCTCGTAAGGGGTTGCGGTTTGCAGTGGCGAACAGCAAATTCCCAGACCTTTCCAGCGATGTAAAAATTTCGACAAAAATTTTTTCAATGATTTTTGAAAAAAATCATGGACTACCCCCTTGCCACTTTTTTTCAACTTTAAAAAAATGTTTCCAAAACCCATCGAGCTATACATCAAAAGAAAGGGTTTTTCAAACTCTATCCGGACGTCTAAGCCAAAAGCGTGTGGAAGGTCTGGTTCTCGAAATATTTTCATCCAAAGTGATTGCTCGATTTACTGCATTTCTGTGCAAAACATTCAAAAGCGTTTGTGTTTGGATAGCGGTATTTCCGTAATCGAGCCTCAAAATCGGAAACGGTTTTAAAAACCGATTATTAAATTTTTAAGAGCTTTCTAAAACTGAAAACGAAAATACTCTGCGAGGTTTGGTTCTCGAAATATTCGCATCCAAAGTCAAATTACTGTATTTCGATGCAACCCTAAAAAGGGCTTTGGATAGCGATATTTCCGCAACCAAGGCTTGTAAGAGGTTGCAGTTTTCAGTTTCGTATAGAAAATTAACAGGCCTTTCCGCCGATATGAATAAAATAATTTTGCAAGCTTGGGTTCTCGAAATATTTACATCAGAAATTATATTACTTTGTTTTTTTTGGTCCAACCTTAAAAAGTGTGTCGATGGCGATATTTCCACAACAAAGCCTCGTAAGGGGTTGCGGTTTGCAGTGGCGAACAGCAAATTCCCAGACCTTTCCAGCGATGTAAAAATTTCGACAAAAATTTTTTCAATGATTTTTGAAAAAAATCATGGACTACCCCCTTGCCACTTTTTTTCAACTTTAAAAAAATGTTTCCAAAACCCATCGAGCTATACATCAAAAGAAAGGGTTTTTCAAACTCTATCCGGACGTCTAAGCCAAAAGCGTGTGGAAGGACTGGTTCTCGAAATATTTTCATCCAAAGTGATTGCTCGATTTACTGCATTTCTGTGCAAAACATTCAAAAGCGTTTGTGTTTGGATAGCGGTATTTCCGTAATCGAGCCTCAAAATCGGAAACGGTTTTAAAAACCGATTATTAAATTTTTAAGAGCTTTCTAGAACTGAAAACGAAAATACTCTGCGAGGTTTGGTTCTCGAAATATTCGCATCCAAAGTCAAATTACTGTATTTCGATGCAACCCTAAAAAGGGCTTTGGATAACGATATTTCCGCAACCAAGCCTTTTAAGAGGTTGCAGTTTTCAGTTTCGTATAGAAACTTAACAGGCCTTTCCGCCGATATGAATAAAATATTTTTGCAAGCTTTGGTTCTCGAAATATTCACATCAGAAATTATATTACTTTGTTTTTTTTTGGTCCAACCTTAAAAAGTGTGTCGATGGCGATATTTCCACAACAAAGCCTCGTAAGGGGTTGCGGTTTGCAGTGGCGAACAGCAAATTCCCAGACCTTTCCAGCGATGTAAAAATTTCGACAAAAATTTTTTCAATGATTTTTGAAAAAAATCATGGACTACCCCCTTGCCACTTTTTTTCAACTTTAAAAAAATGTTTCCAAAACCCATCGAGCTGTACATCAAAAGAAAGGGTTTTTCAAACTCTATCAGGACGTCTAAGCCAAAAGCGTGTGGAAGGTCTGGTTCTCGAAATATTTTCATCCAAAGTGATTGCTCGATTTACTGCATTTCTGTGCAAAACATTTAAAAGCGTTTGTGTTTGGATAGCGGTATTTCCGTAATCGAGCCTCGAAATCGGAAACGGTTTTAAAAACCGATTATTAAATTTTTAAGAGCTTTCTAAAACTGAAAACGAAAATACTCTGCGAGGTTTGGTTCTCGAAATATTCGCATCCAAAGTCAAATTACTGTATTTCGATGCAACCCTTAAAAGGGCTTTGGATAACGATATTTCCGCAACCAAGCCTTTTAAGAGGTTGCAGTTTTCAGTTTCGTATAGAAAATTAACAGGCCTTTCCGCCGATATGAATAAAATATTTTTGCAAGCTTTGGTTCTCGAAATATTCACATCAGAAATTATATTACTTTGTTTTTTTTTGGTCCAACCTTAAAAAGTGTGTCGATGGCGATATTTCCACAACAAAGCCTCGTAAGGGGTTGCGGTTTGCAGTGGCGAACAGCAAATTCCCAGACCTTTCCAGCGATGTAAAAATTTCGACAAAAATTTTTTCAATGATTTTTGAAAAAAATCATGGACTACCCCCTTGCCACTTTTTTTCAACTTTAAAAAAATGTTTCCAAAACCCATCGAGCTGTACATCAAAAGAAAGGGTTTTTCAAACTCTATCAGGACGTCTAAGCCAAAAGCGTGTGGAAGGTCTGGTTCTCGAAATATTTTCATCCAAAGTGATTGCTCGATTTACTGCATTTCTGTGCAAAACATTCAAAAGCGTTTGTGTTTGGATAGCGGTATTTCCGTAATCGAGCCTCAAAATCGGAAACGGTTTTAAAAACCGATTATTAAATTTTTAAGAGCTTTCTAGAACTGAAAACGAAAATACTCTGCGAGGTTTGGTTCTCGAAATATTCGCATCCAAAGTCAAATTACTGTATTTCGATGCAACCCTAAAAAGGGCTTTGGATAACGATATTTCCGCAACCAAGCCTTTTAAGAGGTTGCAGTTTTCAGTTTCGTATAGAAAATTAACAGGCCTTTCCGCCGATATGAATAAAATATTTTTGCAAGCTTTGGTTCTCGAAATATTCACATCAGAAATTATATTACTTTGTTTTTTTTTGGTCCAACCTTAAAAAGTGTGTCGATGGCGATATTTCCACAACAAAGCCTCGTAAGGGGTTGCGGTTTGCAGTGGCGAACAGCAAATTCCCAGACCTTTCCAGCGATGTAAAAATTTCGACAAAAATTTTTTCAATGATTTTTGAAAAAAATCATGGACTACCCCCTTGCCACTTTTTTTCAACTTTAAAAAAATGTTTCCAAAACCCATCGAGCTGTACATCAAAAGAAAGGGTTTTTCAAACTCTATCAGGACGTCTAAGCCAAAAGCGTGTGGAAGGTCTGGTTCTCGAAATATTTTCATCCAAAGTGATTGCTCGATTTACTGCATTTCTGTGCAAAACATTTAAAAGCGTTTGTGTTTGGATAGCGGTATTTCCGTAATCGAGCCTCGAAATCGGAAACGGTTTTAAAAACCGATTATTAAATTTTTAAGAGCTTTCTAAAACTGAAAACGAAAATACTCTGCGAGGTTTGGTTCTCGAAATATTCGCATCCAAAGTCAAATTACTGTATTTCGATGCAACCCTTAAAAGGGCTTTGGATAACGATATTTCCGCAACCAAGCCTTTTAAGAGGTTGCAGTTTTCAGTTTCGTATAGAAAATTAACAGGCCTTTCCGCCGATATGAATAAAATATTTTTGCAAGCTTTGGTTCTCGAAATATTCACATCAGAAATTATATTACTTTGTTTTTTTTTGGTCCAACCTTAAAAAGTGTGTCGATGGCGATATTTCCACAACAAAGCCTCGTAAGGGGTTGCGGTTTGCAGTGGCGAACAGCAAATTCCCAGACCTTTCCAGCGATGTAAAAATTTCGACAAAAATTTTTTCAATGATTTTTGAAAAAAATCATGGACTACCCCCTTGCCACTTTTTTTCAACTTTAAAAAAATGTTTCCAAAACCCATCGAGCTGTACATCAAAAGAAAGGGTTTTTCAAACTCTATCAGGACGTCTAAGCCAAAAGCGTGTGGAAGGTCTGGTTCTCGAAATATTTTCATCCAAAGTGATTGCTCGATTTACTGCATTTCTGTGCAAAACATTTAAAAGCGTTTGTGTTTGGATAGCGGTATTTCCGTAATCGAGCCTCGAAATCGGAAACGGTTTTAAAAACCGATTATTAAATTTTTAAGAGCTTTCTAAAACTGAAAACGAAAATACTCTGCGAGGTTTGGTTCTCGAAATATTCGCATCCAAAGTCAAATTACTGTATTTCGATGCAACCCTTAAAAGGGCTTTGGATAACGATATTTCCGCAACCAAGCCTTTTAAGAGGTTGCAGTTTTCAGTTTCGTATAGAAAATTAACAGGCCTTTCCGCCGATATGAATAAAATATTTTTGCAAGCTTTGGTTCTCGAAATATTCACATCAGAAATTATATTACTTTGTTTTTTTTTGGTCCAACCTTAAAAAGTGTGTCGATGGCGATATTTCCACAACAAAGCCTCGTAAGGGGTTGCGGTTTGCAGTGGCGAACAGCAAATTCCCAGACCTTTCCAGCGATGTAAAAATTTCGACAAAAATTTTTTCAATGATTTTTGAAAAAAATCATGGACTACCCCCTTGCCACTTTTTTTCAACTTTAAAAAAATGTTTCCAAAACCCATCGAGCTGTACATCAAAAGAAAGGGTTTTTCAAACTCTATCAGGACGTCTAAGCCAAAAGCGTGTGGAAGGTCTGGTTCTCGAAATATTTTCATCCAAAGTGATTGCTCGATTTACTGCATTTCTGTGCAAAACATTTAAAAGCGTTTGTGTTTGGATAGCGGTATTTCCGTAATCGAGCCTCGAAATCGGAAACGGTTTTAAAAACCGATTATTAAATTTTTAAGAGCTTTCTAAAACTGAAAACGAAAATACTCTGCGAGGTTTGGTTCTCGAAATATTCGCATCCAAAGTCAAATTACTGTATTTCGATGCAACCCTTAAAAGGGCTTTGGATAACGATATTTCCGCAACCAAGCCTTTTAAGAGGTTGCAGTTTTCAGTTTCGTATAGAAAATTAACAGGCCTTTCCGCCGATATGAATAAAATATTTTTGCAAGCTTTGGTTCTCGAAATATTCACATCAGAAATTATATTACTTTGTTTTTTTTTGGTCCAACCTTAAAAAGTGTGTCGATGGCGATATTTCCACAACAAAGCCTCGTAAGGGGTTGCGGTTTGCAGTGGCGAACAGCAAATTCCCAGACCTTTCCAGCGATGTAAAACTTTCGACAAAAATTTTTTCAATGATTTTTGAAAAAAATCATGGACTACCCCCTTGCCACTTTTTTTCAACTTTAAAAAAATGTTTCCAAAACCCATCGAGCTGTACATCAAAAGAAAGGGTTTTTCAAACTCTATCAGGACGTCTAAGCCAAAAGCGTGTGGAAGGTCTGGTTCTCGAAATATTTTCATCCAAAGTGATTGCTCGATTTACTGCATTTCTGTGCAAAACATTCAAAAGCGTTTGTGTTTGGATAGCGGTATTTCCGTAATCGAGCCTCAAAATCGGAAACGGTTTTAAAAACCGATTATTAAATTTTTAAGAGCTTTCTAGAACTGAAAACGAAAATACTCTGCGAGGTTTGGTTCTCGAAATATTCGCATCCAAAGTCAAATTACTGTATTTCGATGCAACCCTAAAAAGGGCTTTGGATAACGATATTTCCGCAACCAAGCCTTTTAAGAGGTTGCAGTTTTCAGTTTCGTATAGAAAATTAACAGGCCTTTCCGCCGATATGAATAAAATATTTTTGCAAGCTTTGGTTCTCGAAATATTCACATCAGAAATTATATTACTTTGTTTTTTTTTGGTCCAACCTTAAAAAGTGTGTCGATGGCGATATTTCCACAACAAAGCCTCGTAAGGGGTTGCGGTTTGCAGTGGCGAACAGCAAATTCCCAGACCTTTCCAGCGATGTAAAAATTTCGACAAAAATTTTTTCAATGATTTTTGAAAAAAATCATGGACTACCCCCTTGCCACTTTTTTTCAACTTTAAAAAAATGTTTCCAAAACCCATCGAGCTGTACATCAAAAGAAAGGGTTTTTCAAACTCTATCCGGACGTCTAAGCCAAAAGCGTGTGGAAGGTCTGGTTCTCGAAATATTTTCATCCAAAGTGATTGCTCGATTTACTGCATTTCTGTGCAAAACATTCAAAAGCGTTTGTGTTTGGATAGCGGTATTTCCGTAATCGAGCCTCGAAATCGGAAACGGTTTTAAAAACCGATTATTAAATTTTTAAGAGCTTTCTAAAACTGAAAACGAAAATACTCTGCGAGGTTTGGTTCTCGAAATATTCGCATCCAAAGTCAAATTACTGTATTTCGATGCAACCCTAAAAAGGGCTTTGGATAACGATATTTCCGCAACCAAGCCTTTTAAGAGGTTGCAGTTTTCAGTTTCGTATAGAAAATTAACAGGCCTTTCCGCCGATATGAATACAATATTTTTGCAAGCTTTGGTTCTCAAAATATTCACATCAGAAATTATATTACTTTGTTTTTTTTTGGTCCAACCTTAAAAAGTGTGTCGATGGCGATATTTCCACAACAAAGCCTCGTAAGGGGTTGCGGTTTGCAGTGGCGAACAGCAAATTCCCAGACCTTTCCAGCGATGTAAAAATTTCGACAAAAATTTTTTCAATGATTTTTGAAAAAAATCATGGACTACCCCCTTGCCACTTTTTTTCAACTTTAAAAAAATGTTTCCAAAACCCATCGAGCTGTACATCAAAAGAAAGGGTTTTTCAAACTCTATCAGGACGTCTAAGCCAAAAGCGTGTGGAAGGTCTGGTTCTCGAAATATTTTCATCCAAAGTGATTGCTCGATTTACTGCATTTCTGTGCAAAACATTTAAAAGCGTTTGTGTTTGGATAGCGGTATTTCCGTAATCGAGCCTCGAAATCGGAAACGGTTTTAAAAACCGATTATTAAATTTTTAAGAGCTTTCTAAAACTGAAAACGAAAATACTCTGCGAGGTTTGGTTCTCGAAATATTCGCATCCAAAGTCAAATTACTGTATTTCGATGCAACCCTTAAAAGGGCTTTGGATAACGATATTTCCGCAACCAAGCCTTTTAAGAGGTTGCAGTTTTCAGTTTCGTATAGAAAATTAACAGGCCTTTCCGCCGATATGAATAAAATATTTTTGCAAGCTTTGGTTCTCGAAATATTCACATCAGAAATTATATTACTTTGTTTTTTTTTGGTCCAACCTTAAAAAGTGTGTCGATGGCGATATTTCCACAACAAAGCCTCGTAAGGGGTTGCGGTTTGCAGTGGCGAACAGCAAATTCCCAGACCTTTCCAGCGATGTAAAACTTTCGACAAAAATTTTTTCAATGATTTTTGAAAAAAATCATGGACTACCCCCTTGCCACTTTTTTTCAACTTTAAAAAAATGTTTCCAAAACCCATCGAGCTGTACATCAAAAGAAAGGGTTTTTCAAACTCTATCAGGACGTCTAAGCCAAAAGCGTGTGGAAGGTCTGGTTCTCGAAATATTTTCATCCAAAGTGATTGCTCGATTTACTGCATTTCTGTGCAAAACATTCAAAAGCGTTTGTGTTTGGATAGCGGTATTTCCGTAATCGAGCCTCAAAATCGGAAACGGTTTTAAAAACCGATTATTAAATTTTTAAGAGCTTTCTAGAACTGAAAACGAAAATACTCTGCGAGGTTTGGTTCTCGAAATATTCGCATCCAAAGTCAAATTACTGTATTTCGATGCAACCCTAAAAAGGGCTTTGGATAACGATATTTCCGCAACCAAGCCTTTTAAGAGGTTGCAGTTTTCAGTTTCGTATAGAAAATTAACAGGCCTTTCCGCCGATATGAATAAAATATTTTTGCAAGCTTTGGTTCTCGAAATATTCACATCAGAAATTATATTACTTTGTTTTTTTTTGGTCCAACCTTAAAAAGTGTGTCGATGGCGATATTTCCACAACAAAGCCTCGTAAGGGGTTGCGGTTTGCAGTGGCGAACAGCAAATTCCCAGACCTTTCCAGCGATGTAAAAATTTCGACAAAAATTTTTTCAATGATTTTTGAAAAAAATCATGGACTACCCCCTTGCCACTTTTTTTCAACTTTAAAAAAATGTTTCCAAAACCCATCGAGCTGTACATCAAAAGAAAGGGTTTTTCAAACTCTATCCGGACGTCTAAGCCAAAAGCGTGTGGAAGGTCTGGTTCTCGAAATATTTTCATCCAAAGTGATTGCTCGATTTACTGCATTTCTGTGCAAAACATTCAAAAGCGTTTGTGTTTGGATAGCGGTATTTCCGTAATCGAGCCTCGAAATCGGAAACGGTTTTAAAAACCGATTATTAAATTTTTAAGAGCTTTCTAAAACTGAAAACGAAAATACTCTGCGAGGTTTGGTTCTCGAAATATTCGCATCCAAAGTCAAATTACTGTATTTCGATGCAACCCTAAAAAGGGCTTTGGATAACGATATTTCCGCAACCAAGCCTTTTAAGAGGTTGCAGTTTTCAGTTTCGTATAGAAAATTAACAGGCCTTTCCGCCGATATGAATACAATATTTTTGCAAGCTTTGGTTCTCAAAATATTCACATCAGAAATTATATTACTTTGTTTTTTTTTGGTCCAACCTTAAAAAGTGTGTCGATGGCGATATTTCCACAACAAAGCCTCGTAAGGGGTTGCGGTTTGCAGTGGCGAACAGCAAATTCCCAGACCTTTCCAGCGATGTAAAAATTTCGACAAACATTTTTTCAATGATTTTTGAAAAAAATCATGGACTACCCCTTGCCACTTTTTTTCAACTTTAAAAAAATGTTTCCAAAACCCATCGAGCTGTACATCAAAAGAAAGGGTTTTTCAAACTCTATCAGGACGTCTAAGCCAAAAGCGTGTGGAAGGTCTGGTTCTCGAAATATTTTCATCCAAAGTGATTGCTCGATTTACTGCATTTCTGTGCAAAACATTCAAAAGCGTTTGTGTTTGGATAGCGGTATTTCCGTAATCGAGCCTCGAAATCGGAAACGGTTTTAAAAACCGATTATTAAATTTTTAAGAGCTTTCTAAAACTGAAAACGAAAATACTCTGCGAAGTTTGGTTCTCGAAATATTCGCATCCAAAGTCAAATTACTGTATTTCGATGCAACCCTAAAAATGGCTTTGGATAGCGATATTTCCGCAACCAAGGCTTGTAAGAGGTTGCAGTTTTCAGTTTCGTATAGAAAATTAACAGGCCTTTCCGCCGATATGAATAAAATAATTTTGCAAGCTTGGGTTCTCGAAATATTTACATCAGAAATTATATTACTTTGTTTTTTTTTGGTCCAACCTTAAAAAGTGTGTCGATGGCGATATTTCCACAACAAAGCCTCGTAAGGGGTTGCGGTTTGCAGTGGCGAACAGCAAATTCCCAGACCTTTCCAGCGATGTAAAAATTTCGACAAACATTTTTTCAATGATTTTTGAAAAAAATCATGGACTACCCCTTGCCACTTTTTTTCAACTTTAAAAAAATGTTTCCAAAACCCATCGAGCTGTACATCAAAAGAAAGGGTTTTTCAAACTCTATCAGGACGTCTAAGCCAAAAGCGTGTGGAAGGTCTGGTTCTCGAAATATTTTCATCCAAAGTGATTGCTCGATTTACTGCATTTCTGTGCAAAACATTCAAAAGCGTTTGTGTTTGGATAGCGGTATTTCCGTAATCGAGCCTCGAAATCGGAAACGGTTTTAAAAACCGATTATTAAATTTTTAAGAGCTTTCTAAAACTGAAAACGAAAATACTCTGCGAAGTTTGGTTCTCGAAATATTCGCATCCAAAGTCAAATTACTGTATTTCGATGCAACCCTAAAAATGGCTTTGGATAGCGATATTTCCGCAACCAAGGCTTGTAAGAGGTTGCAGTTTTCAGTTTCGTATAGAAAATTAACAGGCCTTTCCGCCGATATGAATAAAATAATTTTGCAAGCTTGGGTTCTCGAAATATTTACATCAGAAATTATATTACTTTGTTTTTTTTTGGTCCAACCTTAAAAAGTGTGTCGATGGCGATATTTCCACAACAAAGCCTCGTAAGGGGTTGCGGTTTGCAGTGGCGAACAGCAAATTCCCAGACCTTTCCAGCGATGTAAAAATTTCGACAAAAATTTTTTCAATGATTTTTGAAAAAAATCATGGACTACCCCCTTGCCACTTTTTTTCAACTTTAAAAAAATGTTTCCAAAACCCATCGAGCTGTACATCAAAAGAAAGGGTTTTTCAAACTCTATCAGGACGTCTAAGCCAAAAGCGTGTGGAAGGTCTGGTTCTCGAAATATTTTCATCCAAAGTGATTGCTCGATTTACTGCATTTCTGTGCAAAATATTCAAAAGCGTTTGTGTTTGGATAGCGGTATTTCCGTAATCGAGCCTCAAAATCGGAAACGGTTTTAAAAACCGATTATTAAATTTTTAAGAGCTTTCTAAAACTGAAAACGAAAATACTCTGCGAGGTTTGGTTCTCGAAATATTCGCATCCAAAGTCAAATTACTGTATTTCGATGCAACCCTAAAAAGGGCTTTGGATAACGATATTTCCGCAACCAAGCCTTTTAAGAGGTTGCAGTTTTCAGTTTCGTATAGAAAATTAACAGGCCTTTCCGCCGATATGAATAAAATATTTTTGCAAGCTTTGGTTCTCAAAATATTCACATCAGAAATTATATTACTTTGTTTTTTTTTGGTCCAACCTTAAAAAGTGTGTCGATGGCGATATTTCCACAACAAAGCCTCGTAAGGGGTTGCGGTTTGCAGTGGCGAACAGCAAATTCCCAGACCTTTCCAGCGATGTAAAAATTTCGACAAAAATTTTTTCAATGATTTTTGAAAAAAATCATGGACTACCCCCTTGCCACTTTTTTTCAACTTTAAAAAAATGTTTCCAAAACCCATCGAGCTGTACATCAAAAGAAAGGGTTTTTCAAACTCTATCAGGACGTCTAAGCCAAAAGCGTGTGGAAGGTCTGGTTCTCGAAATATTTTCATCCAAAGTGATTGCTCGATTTACTGCATTTCTGTGCAAAACATTCAAAAGCGTTTGTGTTTGGATAGCGGTATTTCCGTAATCGAGCCTCGAAATCGGAAACGGTTTTAAAAACCGATTATTAAATTTTTAAGAGCTTTCTAAAACTGAAAACGAAAATACTCTGCGAGGTTTGGTTCTCGAAATATTCGCATCCAAAGTCAAATTACTGTATTTCGATGCAACCCTAAAAAGGGCTTTGGATAACGATATTTCCGCAACCAAGCCTTTTAAGAGGTTGCAGTTTTCAGTTTCGTATAGAAAATTAACAGGCCTTTCCGCCGATATGAATAAAATATTTTTGCAAGCTTTGGTTCTCGAAATATTCACATCAGAAATTATATTACTTTGTTTTTTTTTGGTCCAACCTTAAAAAGTGTGTCGATGGCGATATTTCCACAACAAAGCCTCGTAAGGGGTTGCGGTTTGCAGTGGCGAACAGCAAATTCCCAGACCTTTCCAGCGATGTAAAAATTTCGACAAAAATTTTTTCAATGATTTTTGAAAAAAATCATGGACTACCCCCTTGCCACTTTTTTTCAACTTTAAAAAAATGTTTCCAAAACCCATCGAGCTGTACATCAAAAGAAAGGGTTTTTCAAACTCTATCAGGACGTCTAAGCCAAAAGCGTGTGGAAGGTCTGGTTCTCGAAATATTTTCATCCAAAGTGATTGCTCGATTTACTGCATTTCTGTGCAAAACATTCAAAAGCGTTTGTGTTTGGATAGCGGTATTTCCGTAATCGAGCCTCGAAATCGGAAACGGTTTTAAAAACCGATTATTAAATTTTTAAGAGCTTTCTAAAACTGAAAACGAAAATACTCTGCGAGGTTTGGTTCTCGAAATATTCGCATCCAAAGTCAAATTACTGTATTTCGATGCAACCCTAAAAAGGGCTTTGGATAACGATATTTCCGCAACCAAGCCTTTTAAGAGGTTGCAGTTTTCAGTTTCGTATAGAAAATTAACAGGCCTTTCCGCCGATATGAATAAAATATTTTTGCAAGCTTTGGTTCTCGAAATATTCACATCAGAAATTATATTACTTTGTTTTTTTTTGGTCCAACCTTAAAAAGTGTGTCGATGGCGATATTTCCACAACAAAGCCTCGTAAGGGGTTGCGGTTTGCAGTGGCGAACAGCAAATTCCCAGACCTTTCCAGCGATGTAAAAATTTCGACAAAAATTTTTTCAATGATTTTTGAAAAAAATCATGGACTACCCCTTGCCACTTTTTTTCAACTTTAAAAAAATGTTTCCAAAACCCATCGAGCTGTACATCAAAAGAAAGGGTTTTTCAAACTCTATCAGGACGTCTAAGCCAAAAGCGTGTGGAAGGTCTGGTTCTCGAAATATTTTCATCCAAAGTGATTGCTCGATTTACTGCATTTCTGTGCAAAACATTCAAAAGCGTTTGTGTTTGGATAGCGGTATTTCCGTAATCGAGCCTCGAAATCGGAAACGGTTTTAAAAACCGATTATTAAATTTTTAAGAGCTTTCTAAAACTGAAAACGAAAATACTCTGCGAAGTTTGGTTCTCGAAATATTCGCATCCAAAGTCAAATTACTGTATTTCGATGCAACCCTAAAAATGGCTTTGGATAGCGATATTTCCGCAACCAAGGCTTGTAAGAGGTTGCAGTTTTCAGTTTCGTATAGAAAATTAACAGGCCTTTCCGCCGATATGAATAAAATAATTTTGCAAGCTTGGGTTCTCGAAATATTTACATCAGAAATTATATTACTTTGTTTTTTTTTGGTCCAACCTTAAAAAGTGTGTCGATGGCGATATTTCCACAACAAAGCCTCGTAAGGGGTTGCGGTTTGCAGTGGCGAACAGCAAATTCCCAGACCTTTCCAGCGATGTAAAAATTTCGACAAAAATTTTTTCAATGATTTTTGAAAAAAATCATGGACTACCCCCTTGCCACTTTTTTTCAACTTTAAAAAAATGTTTCCAAAACCCATCGAGCTGTACATCAAAAGAAAGGGTTTTTCAAACTCTATCAGGACGTCTAAGCCAAAAGCGTGTGGAAGGTCTGGTTCTCGAAATATTTTCATCCAAAGTGATTGCTCGATTTACTGCATTTCTGTGCAAAATATTCAAAAGCGTTTGTGTTTGGATAGCGGTATTTCCGTAATCGAGCCTCAAAATCGGAAACGGTTTTAAAAACCGATTATTAAATTTTTAAGAGCTTTCTAAAACTGAAAACGAAAATACTCTGCGAGGTTTGGTTCTCGAAATATTCGCATCCAAAGTCAAATTACTGTATTTCGATGCAACCCTAAAAAGGGCTTTGGATAACGATATTTCCGCAACCAAGCCTTTTAAGAGGTTGCAGTTTTCAGTTTCGTATAGAAAATTAACAGGCCTTTCCGCCGATATGAATAAAATATTTTTGCAAGCTTTGGTTCTCAAAATATTCACATCAGAAATTATATTACTTTGTTTTTTTTTGGTCCAACCTTAAAAAGTGTGTCGATGGCGATATTTCCACAACAAAGCCTCGTAAGGGGTTGCGGTTTGCAGTGGCGAACAGCAAATTCCCAGACCTTTCCAGCGATGTAAAAATTTCGACAAAAATTTTTTCAATGATTTTTGAAAAAAATCATGGACTACCCCCTTGCCACTTTTTTTCAACTTTAAAAAAATGTTTCCAAAACCCATCGAGCTGTACATCAAAAGAAAGGGTTTTTCAAACTCTATCAGGACGTCTAAGCCAAAAGCGTGTGGAAGGTCTGGTTCTCGAAATATTTTCATCCAAAGTGATTGCTCGATTTACTGCATTTCTGTGCAAAACATTCAAAAGCGTTTGTGTTTGGATAGCGGTATTTCCGTAATCGAGCCTCGAAATCGGAAACGGTTTTAAAAACCGATTATTAAATTTTTAAGAGCTTTCTAAAACTGAAAACGAAAATACTCTGCGAGGTTTGGTTCTCGAAATATTCGCATCCAAAGTCAAATTACTGTATTTCGATGCAACCCTAAAAAGGGCTTTGGATAACGATATTTCCGCAACCAAGCCTTTTAAGAGGTTGCAGTTTTCAGTTTCGTATAGAAAATTAACAGGCCTTTCCGCCGATATGAATAAAATATTTTTGCAAGCTTTGGTTCTCGAAATATTCACATCAGAAATTATATTACTTTGTTTTTTTTTGGTCCAACCTTAAAAAGTGTGTCGATGGCGATATTTCCACAACAAAGCCTCGTAAGGGGTTGCGGTTTGCAGTGGCGAACAGCAAATTCCCAGACCTTTCCAGCGATGTAAAAATTTCGACAAACATTTTTTCAATGATTTTTGAAAAAAATCATGGACTACCCCTTGCCACTTTTTTTCAACTTTAAAAAAATGTTTCCAAAACCCATCGAGCTGTACATCAAAAGAAAGGGTTTTTCAAACTCTATCAGGACGTCTAAGCCAAAAGCGTGTGGAAGGTCTGGTTCTCGAAATATTTTCATCCAAAGTGATTGCTCGATTTACTGCATTTCTGTGCAAAACATTCAAAAGCGTTTGTGTTTGGATAGCGGTATTTCCGTAATCGAGCCTCGAAATCGGAAACGGTTTTAAAAACCGATTATTAAATTTTTAAGAGCTTTCTAAAACTGAAAACGAAAATACTCTGCGAAGTTTGGTTCTCGAAATATTCGCATCCAAAGTCAAATTACTGTATTTCGATGCAACCCTAAAAATGGCTTTGGATAGCGATATTTCCGCAACCAAGGCTTGTAAGAGGTTGCAGTTTTCAGTTTCGTATAGAAAATTAACAGGCCTTTCCGCCGATATGAATAAAATAATTTTGCAAGCTTGGGTTCTCGAAATATTTACATCAGAAATTATATTACTTTGTTTTTTTTTGGTCCAACCTTAAAAAGTGTGTCGATGGCGATATTTCCACAACAAAGCCTCGTAAGGGGTTGCGGTTTGCAGTGGCGAACAGCAAATTCCCAGACCTTTCCAGCGATGTAAAAATTTCGACACAAATTTTTTCAATGATTTTTGAAAAAAATCATGGACTACCCCCTTGCCACTTTTTTTCAACTTTAAAAAAATGTTTCCAAAACCCATCGAGCTGTACATCAAAAGAAAGGGTTTTTCAAACTCTATCCGGACGTCTAAGGCAAAAGCGTGTGGAAGGTCTGGTTCTCGAAATATTTTCATCCAAAGTGATTGCTCGATTTACTGCATTTCTGTGCAAAACATTCAAAAGCGTTTGTGTTTGGATAGCGGTATTTCCGTAATCGAGCCTCAAAATCGGAAACGGTTTTAAAAACCGATTATTAAATTTTTAAGAGCTTTCTAAAACTGAAAACGAAAATACTCTGCGAGGTTTGGTTCTCGAAATATTCGCATCCAAAGTCAAATTACTGTATTTCGATGCAACCCTAAAAAGGGCTTTGGATAACGATATTTCCGCAACCAAGCCTTTTAAGAGGTTGCAGTTTTCAGTTTCGTATAGAAAATTAACAGGCCTTTCCGCTGATATGAATAAAATATTTTTGCAAGCTTTGGTTCTCGAAATATTCACATCAGAAATTATATTACTTTGTTTTTTTTTGGTCCAACCTTAAAAAGTGTGTCGATGGCGATATTTCCACAACAAAGCCTCGTAAGGGGTTGCGGTTTGCAGTGGCGAACAGCAAATTCCCAGACCTTTCCAGCGATGTAAAAATTTCGACAAAAATTTTTTCAATGATTTTTGAAAAAAATCATGGACTACCCCCTTGCCACTTTTTTTCAACTTTAAAAAAATGTTTCCAAAACCCATCGAGCTGTACATCAAAAGAAAGGGTTTTTCAAACTCTAT
Organism: Leucozona laternaria; assembly: GCA_932273885.2. Lineage (NCBI taxonomy): Eukaryota > Metazoa > Arthropoda > Insecta > Diptera > Syrphidae > Leucozona > Leucozona laternaria. The sequence continues at coordinate 41,177,913 of OW026369.1, read as the reverse complement.
CAGGACTTCTAAGCCAAAAGCGTGTGGAAGGTCTGGTTCTCGAAATATTTTCATCCAAAGTGATTGCTCGATTTACTGCATTTCTGTGCAAAACATTCAAAAGCGTTTGTGTTTGGATAGCGGTATTTCCGTAATCGAGCCTCAAAATCGGAAACGGTTTTAAAAACCGATTATTAAATTTTTAAGAGCTTTCTAGAACTGAAAACGAAAATACTCTGCGAGGTTTGGTTCTCGAAATATTCGCATCCAAAGTCAAATTACTGTATTTCGATGCAACCCTAAAAAGGGCTTTGGATAACGATATTTCCGCAACCAAGCCTTTTAAGAGGTTGCAGTTTTCAGTTTCGTATAGAAAATTAACAGGCCTTTCCGCCGATATGAATAAAATATTTTTGCAAGCTTTGGTTCTCGAAATATTCACATCAGAAATTATATTACTTTGTTTTTTTTTGGTCCAACCTTAAAAAGTGTGTCGATGGCGATATTTCCACAACAAAGCCTCGTAAGGGGTTGCGGTTTGCAGTGGCGAACAGCAAATTCCCAGACCTTTCCAGCGATGTAAAAATTTCGACAAAAATTTTTTCAATGATTTTTGAAAAAAATCATGGACTACCCCCTTGCCACTTTTTTTCAACTTTAAAAAAATGTTTCCAAAACCCATCGAGCTGTACATCAAAAGAAAGGGTTTTTCAAACTCTATCAGGACGTCTAAGCCAAAAGCGTGTGGAAGGTCTGGTTCTCGAAATATTTTCATCCAAAGTGATTGCTCGATTTACTGCATTTCTGTGCAAAACATTCAAAAGCGTTTGTGTTTGGATAGCGGTATTTCCGTAATCGAGCCTCGAAATCGGAAACGGTTTTAAAAACCGATTATTAAATTTTTAAGAGCTTTCTAAAACTGAAAACGAAAATACTCTGCGAGGTTTGGTTCTCGAAATATTCGCATCCAAAGTCAAATTACTGTATTTCGATGCAACCCTAAAAAGGGCTTTGGATAACGATATTTCCGCAACCAAGCCTTTTAAGAGGTTGCAGTTTTCAGTTTCGTATAGAAAATTAACAGGCCTTTCCGCCGATATGAATAAAATATTTTTGCAAGCTTTGGTTCTCGAAATATTCACATCAGAAATTATATTACTTTGTTTTTTTTTGGTCCAACCTTAAAAAGTGTGTCGATGGCGATATTTCCACAACAAAGCCTCGTAAGGGGTTGCGGTTTGCAGTGGCGAACAGCAAATTCCCAGACCTTTCCAGCGATGTAAAAATTTCGACAAAAATTTTTTCAATGATTTTTGAAAAAAATCATGGACTACCCCCTTGCCACTTTTTTTCAACTTTAAAAAAATGTTTCCAAAACCCATCGAGCTGTACATCAAAAGAAAGGGTTTTTCAAACTCTATCAGGACTTCTAAGCCAAAAGCGTGTGGAAGGTCTGGTTCTCGAAATATTTTCATCCAAAGTGATTGCTCGATTTACTGCATTTCTGTGCAAAACATTCAAAAGCGTTTGTGTTTGGATAGCGGTATTTCCGTAATCGAGCCTCGAAATCGGAAACGGTTTTAAAAACCGATTATTAAATTTTTAAGAGCTTTCTAAAACTGAAAACGAAAATACTCTGCGAGGTTTGGTTCTCGAAATATTCGCATCCAAAGTCAAATTACTGTATTTCGATGCAACCCTAAAAAGGGCTTTGGATAACGATATTTCCGCAACCAAGCCTTTTAAGAGGTTGCAGTTTTCAGTTTCGTATAGAAAATTAACAGGCCTTTCCGCCGATATGAATAAAATATTTTTGCAAGCTTTGGTTCTCGAAATATTCACATCAGAAATTATATTACTTTGTTTTTTTTTGGTCCAACCTTAAAAAGTGTGTCGATGGCGATATTTCCACAACAAAGCCTCGTAAGGGGTTGCGGTTTGCAGTGGCGAACAGCAAATTCCCAGACCTTTCCAGCGATGTAAAAATTTCGACAAAAATTTTTTCAATGATTTTTGAAAAAAATCATGGACTACCCCCTTGCCACTTTTTTTCAACTTTAAAAAAATGTTTCCAAAACCCATCGAGCTGTACATCAAAAGAAAGGGTTTTTCAAACTCTATCAGGACGTCTAAGCCAAAAGCGTGTGGAAGGTCTGGTTCTCGAAATATTTTCATCCAAAGTGATTGCTCGATTTACTGCATTTCTGTGCAAAACATTCAAAAGCGTTTGTGTTTGGATAGCGGTATTTCCGTAATCGAGCCTCAAAATCGGAAACGGTTTTAAAAACCGATTATTAAATTTTTAAGAGCTTTCTAAAACTGAAAACGAAAATACTCTGCGAGGTTTGGTTCTCGAAATATTCGCATCCAAAGTCAAATTACTGTATTTCGATGCAACCCTAAAAAGGGCTTTGGATAACGATATTTCCGCAACCAAGCCTTTTAAGAGGTTGCAGTTTTCAGTTTCGTATAGAAAATTAACAGGCCTTTCCGCTGATATGAATAAAATATTTTTGCAAGCTTTGGTTCTCGAAATATTCACATCAGAAATTATATTACTTTGTTTTTTTTTGGTCCAACCTTAAAAAGTGTGTCGATGGCGATATTTCCACAACAAAGCCTCGTAAGGGGTTGCGGTTTGCAGTGGCGAACAGCAAATTCCCAGACCTTTCCAGCGATGTAAAAATTTCGACAAAAATTTTTTCAATGATTTTTGAAAAAAATCATGGACTACCCCCTTGCCACTTTTTTTCAACTTTAAAAAAATGTTTCCAAAACCCATCGAGCTGTACATCAAAAGAAAGGGTTTTTCAAACTCTATCAGGACTTCTAAGCCAAAAGCGTGTGGAAGGTCTGGTTCTCGAAATATTTTCATCCAAAGTGATTGCTCGATTTACTGCATTTCTGTGCAAAACATTCAAAAGCGTTTGTGTTTGGATAGCGGTATTTCCGTAATCGAGCCTCAAAATCGGAAACGGTTTTAAAAACCGACTATTAAATTTTTAAGAGCTTTCTAGAACTGAAAACGAAAATACTCTGCGAGGTTTGGTTCTCGAAATATTCGCATCCAAAGTCAAATTACTGTATTTCGATGCAACCCTAAAAAGGGCTTTGGATAACGATATTTCCGCAACCAAGCCTTTTAAGAGGTTGCAGTTTTCAGTTTCGTATAGAAAATTAACAGGCCTTTCCGCCGATATGAATAAAATATTTTTGCAAGCTTTGGTTCTCGAAATATTCACATCAGAAATTATATTACTTTGTTTTTTTTTGGTCCAACCTTAAAAAGTGTGTCGATGGCGATATTTCCACAACAAAGCCTCGTAAGGGGTTGCGGTTTGCAGTGGCGAACAGCAAATTCCCAGACCTTTCCAGCGATGTAAAAATTTCGACAAAAATTTTTTCAATGATTTTTGAAAAAAATCATGGACTACCCCCTTGCCACTTTTTTTCAACTTTAAAAAAATGTTTCCAAAACCCATCGAGCTGTACATCAAAAGAAAGGGTTTTTCAAACTCTATCAGGACGTCTAAGCCAAAAGCGTGTGGAAGGTCTGGTTCTCGAAATATTTTCATCCAAAGTGATTGCTCGATTTACTGCATTTCTGTGCAAAACATTCAAAAGCGTTTGTGTTTGGATAGCGGTATTTCCGTAATCGAGCCTCGAAATCGGAAACGGTTTTAAAAACCGATTATTAAATTTTTAAGAGCTTTCTAAAACTGAAAACGAAAATACTCTGCGAGGTTTGGTTCTCGAAATATTCGCATCCAAAGTCAAATTACTGTATTTCGATGCAACCCTAAAAAGGGCTTTGGATAACGATATTTCCGCAACCAAGCCTTTTAAGAGGTTGCAGTTTTCAGTTTCGTATAGAAAATTAACAGGCCTTTCCGCCGATATGAATAAAATATTTTTGCAAGCTTTGGTTCTCGAAATATTCACATCAGAAATTATATTACTTTGTTTTTTTTTGGTCCAACCTTAAAAAGTGTGTCGATGGCGATATTTCCACAACAAAGCCTCGTAAGGGGTTGCGGTTTGCAGTGGCGAACAGCAAATTCCCAGACCTTTCCAGCGATGTAAAAATTTCGACAAAAATTTTTTCAATGATTTTTGAAAAAAATCATGGACTACCCCCTTGCCACTTTTTTTCAACTTTAAAAAAATGTTTCCAAAACCCATCGAGCTGTACATCAAAAGAAAGGGTTTTTCAAACTCTATCAGGACTTCTAAGCCAAAAGCGTGTGGAAGGTCTGGTTCTCGAAATATTTTCATCCAAAGTGATTGCTCGATTTACTGCATTTCTGTGCAAAACATTCAAAAGCGTTTGTGTTTGGATAGCGGTATTTCCGTAATCGAGCCTCGAAATCGGAAACGGTTTTAAAAACCGATTATTAAATTTTTAAGAGCTTTCTAAAACTGAAAACGAAAATACTCTGCGAGGTTTGGTTCTCGAAATATTCGCATCCAAAGTCAAATTACTGTATTTCGATGCAACCCTAAAAAGGGCTTTGGATAACGATATTTCCGCAACCAAGCCTTTTAAGAGGTTGCAGTTTTCAGTTTCGTATAGAAAATTAACAGGCCTTTCCGCCGATATGAATAAAATATTTTTGCAAGCTTTGGTTCTCGAAATATTCACATCAGAAATTATATTACTTTGTTTTTTTTTGGTCCAACCTTAAAAAGTGTGTCGATGGCGATATTTCCACAACAAAGCCTCGTAAGGGGTTGCGGTTTGCAGTGGCGAACAGCAAATTCCCAGACCTTTCCAGCGATGTAAAAATTTCGACAAAAATTTTTTCAATGATTTTTGAAAAAAATCATGGACTACCCCCTTGCCACTTTTTTTCAACTTTAAAAAAATGTTTCCAAAACCCATCGAGCTGTACATCAAAAGAAAGGGTTTTTCAAACTCTATCAGGACGTCTAAGCCAAAAGCGTGTGGAAGGTCTGGTTCTCGAAATATTTTCATCCAAAGTGATTGCTCGATTTACTGCATTTCTGTGCAAAACATTCAAAAGCGTTTGTGTTTGGATAGCGGTATTTCCGTAATCGAGCCTCAAAATCGGAAACGGTTTTAAAAACCGATTATTAAATTTTTAAGAGCTTTCTAGAACTGAAAACGAAAATACTCTGCGAGGTTTGGTTCTCGAAATATTCGCATCCAAAGTCAAATTACTGTATTTCGATGCAACCCTAAAAAGGGCTTTGGATAACGATATTTCCGCAACCAAGCCTTTTAAGAGGTTGCAGTTTTCAGTTTCGTATAGAAAATTAACAGGCCTTTCCGCCGATATGAATAAAATATTTTTGCAAGCTTTGGTTCTCGAAATATTCACATCAGAAATTATATTACTTTGTTTTTTTTTGGTCCAACCTTAAAAAGTGTGTCGATGGCGATATTTCCACAACAAAGCCTCGTAAGGGGTTGCGGTTTGCAGTGGCGAACAGCAAATTCCCAGACCTTTCCAGCGATGTAAAAATTTCGACAAAAATTTTTTCAATGATTTTTGAAAAAAATCATGGACTACCCCCTTGCCACTTTTTTTCAACTTTAAAAAAATGTTTCCAAAACCCATCGAGCTGTACATCAAAAGAAAGGGTTTTTCAAACTCTATCAGGACGTCTAAGCCAAAAGCGTGTGGAAGGTCTGGTTCTCGAAATATTTTCATCCAAAGTGATTGCTCGATTTACTGCATTTCTGTGCAAAACATTCAAAAGCGTTTGTGTTTGGATAGCGGTATTTCCGTAATCGAGCCTCAAAATCGGAAACGGTTTTAAAAACCGATTATTAAATTTTTAAGAGCTTTCTAGAACTGAAAACGAAAATACTCTGCGAGGTTTGGTTCTCGAAATATTCGCATCCAAAGTCAAATTACTGTATTTCGATGCAACCCTAAAAAGGGCTTTGGATAACGATATTTCCGCAACCAAGCCTTTTAAGAGGTTGCAGTTTTCAGTTTCGTATAGAAAATTAACAGGCCTTTCCGCCGATATGAATAAAATATTTTTGCAAGCTTTGGTTCTCGAAATATTCACATCAGAAATTATATTACTTTGTTTTTTTTTGGTCCAACCTTAAAAAGTGTGTCGATGGCGATATTTCCACAACAAAGCCTCGTAAGGGGTTGCGGTTTGCAGTGGCGAACAGCAAATTCCCAGACCTTTCCAGCGATGTAAAAATTTCGACAAAAATTTTTTCAATGATTTTTGAAAAAAATCATGGACTACCCCCTTGCCACTTTTTTTCAACTTTAAAAAAATGTTTCCAAAACCCATCGAGCTGTACATCAAAAGAAAGGGTTTTTCAAACTCTATCAGGACGTCTAAGCCAAAAGCGTGTGGAAGGTCTGGTTCTCGAAATATTTTCATCCAAAGTGATTGCTCGATTTACTGCATTTCTGTGCAAAACATTCAAAAGCGTTTGTGTTTGGATAGCGGTATTTCCGTAATCGAGCCTCAAAATCGGAAACGGTTTTAAAACCGACTATTAAATTTTTAAGAGCTTTCTAGAACTGAAAACGAAAATACTCTGCGAGGTTTGGTTCTCGAAATATTCGCATCCAAAGTCAAATTACTGTATTTCGATGCAACCCTAAAAAGGGCTTTGGATAACGATATTTCCGCAACCAAGCCTTTTAAGAGGTTGCAGTTTTCAGTTTCGTATAGAAAATTAACAGGCCTTTCCGCCGATATGAATAAAATATTTTTGCAAGCTTTGGTTCTCGAAATATTCACATCAGAAATTATATTACTTTGTTTTTTTTTGGTCCAACCTTAAAAAGTGTGTCGATGGCGATATTTCCACAACAAAGCCTCGTAAGGGGTTGCGGTTTGCAGTGGCGAACAGCAAATTCCCAGACCTTTCCAGCGATGTAAAAATTTCGACAAAAATTTTTTCAATGATTTTTGAAAAAAATCATGGACTACCCCCTTGCCACTTTTTTTCAACTTTAAAAAAATGTTTCCAAAACCCATCGAGCTGTACATCAAAAGAAAGGGTTTTTCAAACTCTATCAGGACGTCTAAGCCAAAAGCGTGTGGAAGGTCTGGTTCTCGAAATATTTTCATCCAAAGTGATTGCTCGATTTACTGCATTTCTGTGCAAAACATTCAAAAGCGTTTGTGTTTGGATAGCGGTATTTCCGTAATCGAGCCTCAAAATCGGAAACGGTTTTAAAACCGACTATTAAATTTTTAAGAGCTTTCTAGAACTGAAAACGAAAATACTCTGCGAGGTTTGGTTCTCGAAATATTCGCATCCAAAGTCAAATTACTGTATTTCGATGCAACCCTAAAAAGGGCTTTGGATAACGATATTTCCGCAACCAAGCCTTTTAAGAGGTTGCAGTTTTCAGTTTCGTATAGAAAATTAACAGGCCTTTCCGCCGATATGAATAAAATATTTTTGCAAGCTTTGGTTCTCGAAATATTCACATCAGAAATTATATTACTTTGTTTTTTTTTGGTCCAACCTTAAAAAGTGTGTCGATGGCGATATTTCCACAACAAAGCCTCGTAAGGGGTTGCGGTTTGCAGTGGCGAACAGCAAATTCCCAGACCTTTCCAGCGATGTAAAAATTTCGACAAAAATTTTTTCAATGATTTTTGAAAAAAATCATGGACTACCCCCTTGCCACTTTTTTTCAACTTTAAAAAAATGTTTCCAAAACCCATCGAGCTGTACATCAAAAGAAAGGGTTTTTCAAACTCTATCAGGACGTCTAAGCCAAAAGCGTGTGGAAGGTCTGGTTCTCGAAATATTTTCATCCAAAGTGATTGCTCGATTTACTGCATTTCTGTGCAAAACATTCAAAAGCGTTTGTGTTTGGATAGCGGTATTTCCGTAATCGAGCCTCGAAATCGGAAACGGTTTTAAAAACCGATTATTAAATTTTTAAGAGCTTTCTAAAACTGAAAACGAAAATACTCTGCGAGGTTTGGTTCTCGAAATATTCGCATCCAAAGTCAAATTACTGTATTTCGATGCAACCCTAAAAATGGCTTTGGATAGCGATATTTCCGCAACCAAGGCTTGTAAGAGGTTGCAGTTTTCAGTTTCGTATAGAAAATTAACAGGCCTTTCCGCCGATATGAACAAAATAATTTTGCAAGCTTGGGTTCTCGAAATATTTACATCAGAAATTATATTACTTTGTTTTTTTTTGGTCCAACCTTAAAAAGTGTGTCGATGGCGATATTTCCACAACAAAGCCTCGTAAGGGGTTGCGGTTTGCAGTGGCGAACAGCAAATTCCCAGACCTTTCCAGCGATGTAAAAATTTCGACAAAAATTTTTTCAATGATTTTTGAAAAAAATCATGGACTACCCCCTTGCCACTTTTTTTCAACTTTAAAAAAATGTTTCCAAAACCCATCGAGCTGTACATCAAAAGAAAGGGTTTTTCAAACTCTATCAGGACGTCTAAGCCAAAAGCGTGTGGAAGGTCTGGTTCTCGAAATATTTTCATCCAAAGTGATTGCTCGATTTACTGCATTTCTGTGCAAAACATTCAAAAGCGTTTGTGTTTGGATAGCGGTATTTCCGTAATCGAGCCTCAAAATCGGAAACGGTTTTAAAAACCGATTATTAAATTTTTAAGAGCTTTCTAAAACTGAAAACGAAAATACTCTGCGAGGTTTGGTTCTCGAAATATTCGCATCCAAAGTCAAATTACTGTATTTCGATGCAACCCTAAAAAGGGCTTTGGATAACGATATTTCCGCAACCAAGCCTTTTAAGAGGTTGCAGTTTTCAGTTTCGTATAGAAAATTAACAGGCCTTTCCGCCGATATGAATAAAATATTTTTGCAAGCTTTGGTTCTCGAAATATTCACATCAGAAATTATATTACTTTGTTTTTTTTTGGTCCAACCTTAAAAAGTGTGTCGATGGCGATATTTCCACAACAAAGCCTCGTAAGGGGTTGCGGTTTGCAGTGGCGAACAGCAAATTCCCAGACCTTTCCAGCGATGTAAAAATTTCGACAAAAATTTTTTCAATGATTTTTGAAAAAAATCATGGACTACCCCCTTGCCACTTTTTTTCAACTTTAAAAAAATGTTTCCAAAACCCATCGAGCTATACATCAAAAGAAAGGGTTTTTCAAACTCTATCCGGACGTCTAAGCCAAAAGCGTGTGGAAGGTCTGGTTCTCGAAATATTTTCATCCAAAGTGATTGCTCGATTTACTGCATTTCTGCGCAAAACATTCAAAAGCGTTTGTGTTTGGATAGCGGTATTTCCGTAATCGAGCCTCAAAATCGGAAACGGTTTTAAAAACCGATTATTAAATTTTTAAGAGCTTTCTAAAACTGAAAACGAAAATACTCTGCGAGGTTTGGTTCTCGAAATATTCGCATCCAAAGTCAAATTACTGTATTTCGATGCAACCCTAAAAATGGCTTTGGATAGCGATATTTCCGCAACCAAGGCTTGTAAGAGGTTGCAGTTTTCAGTTTCGTATAGAAAATTAACAGGCCTTTCCGCCGATATGAATAAAATATTTTTGCAAGCTTTGGTTCTCGAAATATTCACATCAGAAATTATATTACTTTTTTTTTTTTGGTCCAACCTTAAAAAGTGTGTCGATGGCGATATTTCCACAACAAAGCCTCGTAAGGGGTTGCGGTTTGCAGTGGCGAACAGCAAATTCCCAGACCTTTCCAGCGATGTAAAAATTTCGACACAAATTTTTTCAATGATTTTTGAAAAAAATCATGGACTACCCCCTTGCCACTTTTTTTCAACTTAAAAAAAATGTTTCCAAAACCCATCGAGCTATACATCAAATGAAAGGGTTTTTCAAACTCTATCCGGACGTCTAAGCCAAAAGCGTGTGGAAGGTCTGGTTCTCGAAATATTTTCATCCAAAGTGATTGCTCGATTTACTGCATTTCTGTGCAAAACATTCAAAAGCGTTTGTGTTTGGATAGCGGTATTTCCGTAATCGAGCCTCAAAATCGGAAACGGTTTTAAAAACCGATTATTAAATTCTTAAGAGCTTTCTAAAACTGAAAACGAAAATACTCTGCGAGGTTTGGTTCTCGAAATATTCGCATCCAACGTCAAATTACTGTATTTCGATGCAACCTTAAAAAGAACTTTGGATAACGATATTTCCGCAACCAAGCCTTGTAAGAGGTTGCAGTTTTCAGTTTCGTATAGGAAATTAACAGGCCTTTCCGCCGATATGAATAAAATATTTTTGCAAGCTTTGGTTCTCGAAAGATTCACATCAGAAATTATATTACTTTGTTTTTTTTTGGTCCAACCTTAAAAAGTGTGTCGATGGCGATATTTCCACAACAAAGCCTCGTAAGGGGTTGCGGTTTGCAGTGGCGAACAGCAAATTCCCAGACCTTTCCAGCGATGTAAAAATTTCGACAAAAATTTTTTCAATGATTTTTGAAAAAAATCATGGACTACCCCCTTGCCACTTTTTTTCAACTTTAAAAAAATGTTTCCAAAACCCATCGAGCTATACATCAAAAGAAAGGGTTTTTCAAACTCTATCCGGACGTCTAAGCCAAAAGCGTGTGGAAGGTCTGGTTCTCGAAATATTTTCATCCAAAGTGATTGCTCGATTTACTGCATTTCTGTGCAAAACATTCAAAAGCGTTTGTGTTTGGATAGCGGTATTTCCGTAATCGAGCCTCGAAATCGGAAACGGTTTTAAAAACCGATTATTAAATTTTTAAGAGCTTTCTAAAACTGAAAACGAAAATACTCTGCGAGGTTTGGTTCTCGAAATATTCGCATCCAAAGTCAAATTACTGTATTTCGATTCAACCCTAAAAATGGCTTTGGATAGCGATATTTCCGCAACCAAGGCTTGTAAGAGGTTGCAGTTTTCAGTTTCGTATAGAAAATTAACAGGCCTTTCCGCCGATATGAATAAAATAATTTTGCAAGCTTGGGTTCTCGAAATATTTACATCAGAAATTATATTACTTTGTTTTTTTTGGTCCAACCTTAAAAAGTGTGTCGATGGCGATATTTCCACAACAAAGCCTCGTAAGGGGTTGCGGTTTGCAGTGGCGAACAGCAAATTCCCAGACCTTTCCAGCGATGTAAAAATTTCGACAAAAATTTTTTCAATGATTTTTGAAAAAAATCATGGACTACCCCCTTGCCACTTTTTTTCAACTTTAAAAAAATGTTTCCAAAACCCATCGAGCTATACATCAAAAGAAAGGGTTTTTCAAACTCTATCCGGACGTCTAAGCCAAAAGCGTGTGGAAGGTCTGGTTCTCGAAATATTTTCATCCAAAGTGATTGCTCGATTTACTGCATTTCTGTGCAAAACATTCAAAAGCGTTTGTGTTTGGATAGCGGTATTTCCGTAATCGAGCCTCAAAATCGGAAACGGTTTTAAAAACCGATTATTAAATTCTTAAGAGCTTTCTAAAACTGAAAACGAAAATACTCTGCGAGGTTTGGTTCTCGAAATATTCGCATCCAACGTCAAATTACTGTATTTCGATGCAACCTTAAAAAGAACTTTGGATAACGATATTTCCGCAACCAAGCCTTGTAAGAGGTTGCAGTTTTCAGTTTCGTATAGGAAATTAACAGGCCTTTCCGCCGATATGAATAAAATATTTTTGCAAGCTTTGGTTCTCGAAAGATACACTTCAGAAATTATATTACTTTGTTTTTTTTTGGTCCAACCTTAAAAAGTGTGTCGATGGCGATATTTCCACAACAAAGCCTCGTAAGGGGTTGCGGTTTGCAGTGGCGAACAGCAAATTCCCAGACCTTTCCAGCGATGTAAAAATTTCGACAAAAATTTTTTCAATGATTTTTAAAAAAAATCATGGACTACCCCCTTGCGGTTTGCAGTGGCGAACAGCAAATTCCCAGACCTTTCCAGCGATGTAAAAATTTCGACAAAAATTTTTTCAATGATTTTTGAAAAAAATCATGGACTACCCCCTTGCCACTTTTTTTCAACTTTAAAAAAATGTTTCCAAAACCCATCGAGCTATACATCAAAAGAAAGGGTTTTTCAAACTCTATCCGGACGTCTAAGCCAAAAGCGTGTGGAAGGTCTGGTTCTCGAAATATTTTCATCCAAAGTGATTGCTCGATTTACTGCATTTCTGTGCAAAACATTCAAAAGCGTTTGTGTTTGGATAGCGGTATTTCCGTAATCAAGCCTCAAAATCGGAAACGGTTTTAAAAACCGATTATTAAATTTTTAAGAGCTTTCTAAAACTGAAAACGAAAATACTCTGCGAGGTTTGGTTCTCGAAATATTCGCATCCAAAGTCAAATTACTGTATTTCGATGCAACCCTAAAAAGGGCTTTGGATAACGATATTTCCGCAACCAAGCCTTTTAAGAGGTTGCAGTTTTCAGTTTCGTATAGAAAATTAACAGGCCTTTCCGCCGATATGAATAAAATATTTTTGCAAGCTTTGGTTCTCGAAATATTCACATCAGAAATTATATTACTTTGTGTTTTTTTGGTCCAACCTTAAAAAGTGTGTCGATGGCGATATTTCCACAACAAAGCCTCGTAAGGGGTTGCGGTTTGCAGTGGCGAACAGCAAATTCCCAGACCTTTCCAGCGATGTAAAAATTTCGACAAAAATTTTTTCAATGATTTTTGAAAAAAATCATGGACTACCCCCTTGCCACTTTTTTTCAACTTTAAAAAAATGTTTCCAAAACCCATCGAGCTATACATCAAAAGAAAGGGTTTTTCAAACTCTATCCGGACGTCTAAGCCAAAAGCGTGTGGAAGGTCTGGTTCTCGAAATATTTTCATCCAAAGTGATTGCTCGATTTACTGCATTTCTGTGCAAAACATTCAAAAGCGTTTGAGTTTGGATAGCGGTATTTACGTAATCGAGCCTCGAAATCGGAAACGGTTTTAAAAACCGATTATTAAATTTTTAAGAGCTTTCTAAAACTGAAAACGAAAATACTCTGCGAGGTTTGGTTCTCGAAATATTCGCATCCAAAGTCAAATTACTGTATTTCGATGCAACCCTAAAAAGGGCTTTGCATAACGATATTTCCGCAACCAAGCCTTTTAAGAGGTTGCAGTTTTCAGTTTCGTATAGAAAATTAACAGGCCTTTCCGCCGATATGAATAAAATATTTTTGCAAGCTTTGGTTCTCGAAATATTCACATCAGAAATTATATTACTTTGTTTTTTTTTGGTCCAACCTTAAAAAGTGTGTCGATGGCGATATTTCCAAAAATTTTTTCAATGATTTTTGAAAAAAATCATGGACTACCCCCTTGCCACTTTTTTTCAACTTTAAAAAAATGTTTCCAAAACCCATCGAGCTATACATCAAAAGAAAAGGTTTTTCAAACTCTATCCGGACGTCTAAGCCAAAAGCGTGTGGAAGGTCTGGTTCTCGAAATATTTTCATCCAAAGTGATTGCTCGATTTACTGCATTTCTGTGCAAAACATTCAAAAGCGTTTGTGTTTGGATAGCGGTATTTCCGTAATCGAGCCTCAAAATCGGAAACGGTTTTAAAAACCGATTATTAAATTTTTAAGAGCTTTCTAAAACTGAAAACGAAAATACTCTGCGAGGTTTGGTTCTCGAAATATTCGCATCCAAAGTCAAATTACTGTATTTCGATGCAACCCTAAAAAGGGCTTTGGATAACGATATTTCCGCAACCAAGCCTTTTAAGAGGTTGCAGTTTTCAGTTTCGTATAGAAAATTAACAGGCCTTTCCGCCGATATGAATAAAATATTTTTGCAAGCTTTGGTTCTCGAAATATTCACATCAGAAATTATATTACTTTGTGTTTTTTTGGTCCAACCTTAAAAAGTGTGTCGATGGCGATATTTCCACAACAAAGCCTCGTAAGGGGTTGCGGTTTGCAGTGGCGAACAGCAAATTCCCAGACCTTTCCAGCGATGTAAAAATTTCGACAAAAATGTTTTCAATGATTTTTAAAAAAAATCATGGACTACCCCCTTGCCACTTTTTTTCAACTTTAAAAAAATGTTTCCAAAACCCATCGAGCTATACATCAAAAGAAAGGGTTTTTCAAACTCTATCCGGACGTCTAAGCCAAAAGCGTGTGGAAGGTCTGGTTCTCGAAATATTTTCATCCAAAGTGATTGCTCGATTTACTGCATTTCTGTGCAAAACATTCAAAAGCGTTTGTGTTTGGATAGCGGTATTTCCGTAATCAAGCCTCAAAATCGGAAACGGTTTTAAAAACCGACTATTAAATTTTTAAGAGCTTTCTAAAACTGAAAACGAAAATACTCTGCGAGGTTTGGTTCTCGAAATATTCGCATCCAAAGTCAAATTACTGTATTTCGATGCAACCCTAAAAAGGACTTTGGATAACGATATTTCCGCAACCAAGCCTTTTAAGAGGTTGCAGTTTTCAGTTTCGTATAGAAAATTAACAGGCCTTTCCGCCGATATGAATAAAATATTTTTGCAAGCTTTGGTTCTCGAAATATTCACATCAGAAATTATATTACTTTGTTTTTTTTTGGTCCAACCTTAAAAAGTGTGTCGATGGCGATATTTCCACAACAAAGCCTCGTAAGGGGTTGCGGTTTGCAGTGGCGAACAGCAAATTCCCAGACCTTTCCAGCGATGTAAAAATTTCGACAAAAATTTTTTCAATGATTTTTGAAAAAAATCATGGACTACCCCCCTGCCACTTTTTTTCAACTTTAAAAAAATGTTTCCAAAACCCATCGAGCTATACATCAAAAGAAAGGGTTTTTCAAACTCTATCCGGACGTCTAAGCCAAAAGCGTGTGGAAGGTCTGGTTCTCGAAATATTTTCATCCAAAGTGATTGCTCGATTTACTGCATTTCTGTGCAAAACATCCAAAAGCGTTTGTGTTTGGATAGCGGTATTTCCGTAATCGAGCCTCAAAATCGGAAACGGTTTTAAAAACCGATTATTAAATTTTTAAGAGCTTTCTAAAACTGAAAACGAAAATACTCTGCGAGGTTTGGTTCTCGAAATATTCGCATCCAAAGTCAAATTACTGTATTTCGATGCAACCCTAAAAAGGGCTTTGGATAACGATATTTCCGCAACCAAGCCTTTTAAGAGGTTGCAGTTTTCAGTTTCGTATAGAAAATTAACAGGCCTTTCCGCCGATATGAATAAAATATTTTTGCAAGCTTTGGTTCTCGAAATATTCACATCAGAAATTATATTACTTTGTTTTTTTTTGGTCCAACCTTAAAAAGTGTGTCGATGGCGATATTTCCACAACAAAGCCTCGTAAGGGGTTGCGGTTTGCAGTGGCGAACAGCAAATTCCCAGACCTTTCCAGCGATGTAAAAATTTCGACAAAAATTTTTTCAATGATTTTTGAAAAAAATCATGGACTACCCCCTTGCCACTTTTTTTCAACTTTAAAAAAATGTTTCCAAAACCCATCGAGCTATACATCAAAAGAAAGGGTTTTTCAAACTCTATCCGGACGTCTAAGCCGAAAGCGTGTGGAAGGTCTGGTTCTCGAAATATTTTCATCCAAAGTGATTGCTCGATTTACTGCATTTCTGTGCAAAACATTCAAAAGCGTTTGTGTTTGGATAGCGGTATTTCCGTAATCAAGCCTCAAAATCGGAAACGGTTTTAAAAACCGACCATTAAATTTTTAAGAGCTTTCTAAAACTGAAAACGAAAATACTCTGCGAGGTTTGGTTCTCGAAATATTCGCATCCAAAGTCAAATTACTGTATTTCGATGCAACCCTAAAAAGGGCTTTGGATAACGATATTTCCGCAACCAAGCCTTTTAAGAGGTTGCAGTTTTCAGTTTCGTATAGAAAATTAACAGGCCTTTCCGCCGATATGAATAAAATATTTTTGCAAGCTTTGGTTCTCGAAATATTCACATCAGAAATTATATTACTTTGTTTTTTTTTGGTCCAACCTTAAAAAGTGTGTCGATGGCGATATTTCCACAACAAAGCCTCGTAAGGGGTTGCGGTTTGCAGTGGCGAACAGCAAATTCCCAGACCTTTCCAGCGATGTAAAAATTTCGACAAAAATTTTTTCAATGATTTTTAAAAAAAATCATGGACTACCCCCTTGCCACTTTTTTTCAACTTTAAAAAAATGTTTTCAAAACCCATCGAGCTATACATCAAAAGAAAGGGTTTTTCAAACTCTATCCGGACGTCTAAGCCAAAAGCGTGTGGAAGGTCTGGTTCTCGAAATATTTTCATCCAAAGTGATTGCTCGATTTACTGCATTTCTGTGCAAAACATTCAAAAGCGTTTGTGTTTGGATAGCGGTATTTCCGTAATCGAGCCTCGAAATCGGAAAATTTTTAAGAGCTTTCTAAAACTGAAAACGAAAATACTCTGCGAGGTTTGGTTCTCGAAATATTCGCATCCAAAGTCAAATTACTGTATTTCGATGCAACCCTAAAAAGGGCTTTGGATAACGATATTTCCGCAACCAAGCCTTTTAAGAGGTTGCAGTTTTCAGTTTCGTATAGAAAATTAACAGGCCTTTCCGCCGATATGAATAAAATATTTTTGCAAGCTTTGGTTCTCGAAATATTCACATCAGAAATTATATTACTTTGTTTTTTTTTGGTCCAACCTTAAAAAGTGTGTCGATGGCGATATTTCCACAACAAAGCCTCGTAAGGGGTTGCGGTTTGCAGTGGCGAACAGCAAATTCCCAGACCTTTCCAGCGATGTAAAAATTTCGACACAAATTTTTTCAATGATTTTTGAAAAAAATCATGGACTACCCCCTTGCCACTTTTTTTCAACTTTAAAAAAATGTTTCCAAAACCCATCGAGCTATACATCAAAAGAAAGGGTTTTTCAAACTCTATCCGGACGTCTAAGCCAAAAGCGTGTGGAAGGTCTGGTTCTCGAAATATTTTCATCCAAAGTGATTGCTCGATTTACTGCATTTCTGTGCAAAACATTCAAAAGCGTTTGTGTTTGGATAGCGGTATTTCCGTAATCAAGCCTCAAAATCGGAAACGGTTTTAAAAACCGACTATTAAATTTTTAAGAGCTTTCTAAAACTGAAAACGAAAATACTCTGCGAGGTTTGGTTCTCGAAATATTCGCATCCAAAGTCAAATTACTGTATTTCGATGCAACCCTAAAAAGGGCTTTGGATAACGATATTTCCGCAACCAAGCCTTTTAAGAGGTTGCAGTTTTCAGTTTCGTATAGAAAATTAACAGGCCTTTCCGCCGATATGAATAAAATATTTTTGCAAGCTTTGGTTCTCGAAATATTCACATCAGAAATTATATTACTTTGTTTTTTTTTGGTCCAACCTTAAAAAGTGTGTCGATGGCGATATTTCCACAACAAAGCCTCGTAAGGGGTTGCGGTTTGCAGTGGCGAACAGCAAATTCCCAGACCTTTCCAGCGATGTAAAAATTTCGACAAAAATTTTTTCAATGATTTTTGAAAAAAATCATGGACTACCCCCTTGCCACTTTTTTTCAACTTTAAAAAAATGTTTCCAAAACCCATCGAGCTATACATCAAAAGAAAGGGTTTTTCAAACTCTATCCGGACGTCTAAGCCAAAAGCGTGTGGAAGGTCTGGTTCTCGAAATATTTTCATCCAAAGTGATTGCTCGATTTACTGCATTTCTGTGCAAAACATTCAAAAGCGTTTGTGTTTGGATAGCGGTATTTCCGTAATCGAGCCTCAAAATCGGAAACGGTTTTAAAAACCGATTATTAAATTTTTAAGAGCTTTCTAAAACTGAAAACGAAAATACTCTGCGAGGTTTGGTTCTCGAAATATTCGCATCCAAAGTCAAATTACTGTATTTCGATGCAACCCTAAAAAGGGCTTTGGATAACGATATTTCCGCAACCAAGCCTTTTAAGAGGTTGCAGTTTTCAGTTTCGTATAGAAAATTAACAGGCCTTTCCGCCGATATGAATAAAATATTTTTGCAAGCTTTGGTTCTCGAAATATTCACATCAGAAATTATATTACTTTGTTTTTTTTTGGTCCAACCTTAAAAAGTGTGTCGATGGCGATATTTCCACAACAAAGCCTCGTAAGGGGTTGCGGTTTGCAGTGGCGAACAGCAAATTCCCAGACCTTTCCAGCGATGTAAACATTTCGACAAAAATTTTTTCAATGATTTTTAAAAAAAATCATGGACTACCCCCTTGCCACTTTTTTTCAACTTTAAAAAAATGTTTCCAAAACCCATCGAGCTATACATCAAAAGAAAGGGTTTTTCAAACTCTATCCGGACGTCTAAGCCAAAAGCGTGTGGAAGGTCTGGTTCTCGAAATATTTTCATCCAAAGTGATTGCTCGATTTACTGCATTTCTGTGCAAAACATTCAAAAGCGTTTGTGTTTGGATAGCGGTATTTCCGTAATCGAGCCTCGAAATCGGAAACGGTTTTAAAAACCGATTATTAAATTTTTAAGAGCTTTCTAAAACTGAAAACGAAAATACTCTGCGAGGTTTGGTTCTCGAAATATTCGCATCCAACGTCAAATTACTGTATTTCGATGCAACCTTAAAAAGAACTTTGGATAACGATATTTCCGCAACCAAGCCTTGTAAGAGGTTGCAGTTTTCAGTTTCGTATAGGAAATTAACAGGCCTTTCCGCCGATATGAATAAAATATTTTTGCAAGCTTTGGTTCTCGAAAGATTCACTTCAGAAATTATATTACTTTGTTTTTTTTTGGTCCAACCTTAAAAAGTGTGTCGATGGCGATATTTCCACAACAAAGCCTCGTAAGGGGTTGCGGTTTGCAGTGGCGAACAGCAAATTCCCAGACCTTTCCAGCGATGTAAAAATTTCGACACAAATTTTTTCAATGATTTTTGAAAAAAATCATGGACTACCCCCTTGCCACTTTTTTTCAACTTTAAAAAAATGTTTCCAAAACCCATCGAGCTATACATCAAAAGAAAGGGTTTTTCAAACTCTATCCGGACGTCTAAGCCAAAAGCGTGTGGAAGGTCTGGTTCTCGAAATATTTTCATCCAAAGTGATTGCTCGATTTACTGCATTTCTGTGCAAAACATTCAAAAGCGTTTGTGTTTGGATAGCGGTATTTCCGTAATCGAGCCTCGAAATCGGAAACGGTTTTGAAAACCGATTATTAAATTTTTAAGAGCTTTCTAAAACTGAAAACGAAAATACTCTGCGAGGTTTGGTTCTCGAAATATTCGCATCCAAAGTCAAATTACTGTATTTCGATGCAACCCTAAAAAGGGCTTTGGATAACGATATTTCCGCAAGCAAGCCTTTTAAGAGGTTGCAGTTTTCAGTTTCGTATAGAAAATTAACAGGCCTTTCCGCCGATATGAATAAAATATTTTTGCAAGCTTTGGTTCTCGAAATATTCACATCAGAAATTATATTACTTTGTTTTTTTTTGGTCCAACCTTAAAAAGTGTGTAGATGGCGATATTTCCACAGCAAATCCTAGTAAGGGGTTGCGGTTTGCAGTGGCGAACAGCAAATTCCCAGACCTTTCCAGCGATGTAAAAATTTCGACACAAATTTTTTCAATGATTTTTGAAAAAAATCATGGACTACCCCCTTGCCACTTTTTTTCAACTTTAAAAAAATGTTTCCAAAACCCATCGAGCTATACATCAAAAGAAAGGGTTTTTCAAACTCTATCCGGACGTCTAAGCCAAAAGCGTGTGGAAGGTCTCGTTCTCGAAATATTTTCATCCAAAGTGATTGCTCGATTAACTGCATTTCTGTGCAAAACATTCAAAAGCGTTTGTGTTTGGATAGCGGTATTTCCGTAATCGAGCCTCGAAATCGGAAACGGTTTTAAAAACCGATCATTAAATTTTTAAGAACTTTCTAAAACTGAAAACGAAAATACTCTGCGAGGTTTGGTTCTCGAAATATTCGCATCCAAAGTCAAATTACTGTATTTCGATGCAACCCTAAAAAGGACTTTGGATAACGATATTTCCGCAACCAAGCCTTGTAAGAGGTTGCAGTTTTCAGTTTCGTATAGAAAATTAACAGGCCTTTCCGCCGATGTGAATAAAATATTTTTTCAAGCTTCGGTTCTCAAAATATTCACATCAGAAATTATATTACTTTGTTTTTTTTTGGTCCAACCTTAAAAAGTGTGTCGATGGCGACATTTCCACAACAAAGCCTCGTAAGGGGTTGCGGTTTGCAGTGGCGAACAGCAAATTCCCAGACCTTTCCAGCGATGTAAAAATTTCGACACAAATTTTTTCAATGATTTTTGAAAAAAATAATGGACTACCCCCTTGCCACTTTTTTTTCAACTTTAAAAAAATGTTTCCAAAACCCATCGAGCTATACATCAAAAGAAAGGGTTTTTCACACTCTATCCGGACGTCTAAGCCAAAAGCGTGTGGAAGGTCTGGTTCTCGAAATATTTTCATCCAAAGTGATTGCTCGATTTACTGCATTTCTGTGCAAAACATTCAAAAGCGTTTGTGTTTGGATAGCGGTATTTCCGTAATCGAGCCTCGAAATCGGAAAATTTTTAAGAGCTTTCTAAAACTGAAAACGAAAATACTCTGCGAGGTTTGGTTCTCGAAATATTCGCATCCAAAGTCAAATTACTGTATTTCGATGCAACCCTAAAAAGGACTTTGGATAACGATATTTCCGCAACCAAGCCTTGTAAGAGGTTGCAGTTTTCAGTTTCGTATAGAAAATTAACAGGCCTTTCCGCTGATATGAATAAAATATTTTTGCAAGCTTTGGTTCTCGAAATATTCATATCAGAAATTATATTACTTTGTTTTTTTTTGGTCCAACCTTAAAAAGTGTGTCGATGGCGATATTTCCACAACAAAGCCTCGTAAGGGGTTGCGGTTTGCAGTGGCGAACAGCAAATTCCCAGACCTTTCCAGCGATGTAAAAATTTAGACAAAAATTTTTTCAATGATTTTTGAAAAAAATCATGGACTACCCCCTTGCCACTTTTTTTCAACTTTAAAAAAATGTTTCCAAAACCCATCGAGCTATACATCAAAAGAAAGGGTTTTTCAAACTCTATCCGGACGTCTAAGGCAAAAGCGTGTGGAAGGTCTGGTTCTCGAAATATTTTCATCCAAAGTGATTGCTCGATTTACTGCATTTCTGTGCAAAACATTCAAAAGCGTTTGTGTTTGGATAGCGGTATTTCCGTAATCGAGCCTCAAAATCGGAAACGGTTTTAAAAACCGATTATTAAATTTTTAAGAGCTTTCTAAAACTGAAAACGAAAATACTCTGCGAGGTTTGGTTCTCGAAATATTCGCATCCAAAGTCAAATTACTGTATTTCGATGCAACCCTAAAAAGGGCTTTGGATAACGATATTTCCGCAACCAAGCCTTTTAAGAGGTTGCAGTTTTCAGTTTCGTATAGAAAATTAACAGGCCTTTCCGCCGATATGAATAAAATATTTTTGCAAGCTTTGGTTCTCGAAATATTCACATCAGAAATTATATTACTTTGTTTTTTTTTGGTCCAACCTTAAAAAGTGTGTCGATGGCGATATTTCCACAACAAAGCCTCGTAAGGGGTTGCGGTTTGCAGTGGCGAACAGCAAATTCCCAGACCTTTCCAGCGATGTAAAAATTTCGACACAAATTTTTTCAATGATTTTTGAAAAAAATCATGGACTACCCCCTTGCCACTTTTTTTCAACTTTAAAAAAATGTTTCCAAAACCCATCGAGCTATACATCAAAAGAAAGGGTTTTTCAAACTCTATCCGGACGTCTAAGCCAAAAGCGTGTGGAAGGTCTGGTTCTCGAAATATTTTCATCCAAAGTGATTGCTTGATTTACTGCATTTCTGTGCAAAACATTCAAAAGCGTTTGTGTTTGGATAGCGGTATTTCCGTAATCGAACCTCGAAATCGGAAACGGTTTTAAAAACCGATTATTAAATTTTTAAGAGCTTTCTAAAACTGAAAACGAAAATACTCTGCGAGGTTTGGTTCTCGTAATATTCGCATCCAAAGTCA
The DNA here is from genome assembly GCA_932273885.2 of Leucozona laternaria. NCBI lineage: Eukaryota > Metazoa > Arthropoda > Insecta > Diptera > Syrphidae > Leucozona > Leucozona laternaria. The sequence continues at coordinate 41,155,983 of OW026369.1, read as the reverse complement.
AATTACTGTATTTCGATGCAACCCTAAAAAGGGCTTTGGATAACGATATTTCCGCAAGCAAGCCTTTTAAGAGGTTGCAGTTTTCAGTTTCGTATAGAAAATTAACAGGCCTTTCCGCCGATATGAATAAAATATTTTTGCAAGCTTTGGTTCTCGAAATATTCACATCAGAAATTATATTACTTTGTTTTTTTTTGGTCCAACCTTAAAAAGTGTGTCGATGGCGATATTTCCACAACAAAGCCTCGTAAGGGGTTGCGGTTTGCAGTGGCGAACAGCAAATTCCCAGACCTTTCCAGCGATGTAAAAATTTCGACACAAATTTTTTCAATGATTTTTGAAAAAAATCATGGACTACCCCCTTGCCACTTTTTTTCAACTTTAAAAAAATGTTTCCAAAACCCATCGAGCTATACATCAAAAGAAAGGGTTTTTCAAACTCTATCCGGACGTCTAAGCTAAAAGCGTGTGGAAGGTCTGGTTCTCGAAGTATTTTCATCCAAAGTGATTGCTCGATTTACTGCATTTCTGTGCAAAACATTCAAAAGCGTTTGTGTTTGGATAGCGGTATTTCCGTAATCGAGCCTCGAAATCGGAAACGGTTTTAAAAACCGATTATTAAATTTTTAAGAGCTTTCTAAAACTGAAAACGAAAATACTCTGCGAGGTTTGGTTCTCGAAATATTCGCATCCAAAGTCAAATTACTGTATTTCGATGCAACCCTAAAAAGGGCTTTGGATAACGATATTTCCGCAACCAAGCCTTTTAAGAGGTTGCAGTTTTCAGTTTCGTATAGAAAATTAACAGGCCTTTCCGCCGATATGAATAAAATATTTTTGCAAGCTTTGGTTCTCGAAATATTCACATCAGAAATTATATTACTTTGTTTTTTTTTGGTCCAACCTTAAAAAGTGTGTCGATGGCGATATTTCCACAACAAAGCCTCGTAAGGGGTTGCGGTTTGCAGTGGCGAACAGCAAATTCCCAGACCTTTCCAGCGATGTAAAAATTTCGACAAACATTTTTTCAATGATTTTTGAAAAAAATGCCACTTTTTTTCAACTTTAAAAAATGTTTCCAAAACCCATCGAGCTATACATCAAAAGAAAGGGTTTTTCAAACTCTATCCGGACGTCTAAGCCAAAAGCGTGTGGAAGGTCTGGTTCTCGAAATATTTTCATCCAAAGTGATTGCTCGATTTACTGCATTTCTGTGCAAAACATTCAAAAGCGTTTGTGTTTGGATAGCGGTATTTCCGTAATCGAGCCTCAAAATCGGAAACGGTTTTAAAAACCGATTATTAAATTTTTAAGAGCTTTCTAAAACTGAAAACGAAAATACTCTGCGAGGTTTGGTTCTCGAAATATTCGCATCCAAAGTCAAATTACTGTATTTCGATGCAACCCTAAAAAGGGCTTTGGATAACGATATTTCCGCAACCAAGCCTTTTAAGAGGTTGCAGTTTTCAGTTTCGTATAGAAAATTAACAGGCCTTTCCGCCGATATGAATAAAATATTTTTGCAAGCTTTGGTTCTCGAAATATTCACATCAGAAATTATATTACTTTGTTTTTTTTTGGTCCAACCTTAAAAAGTGTGTCGATGGCGATATTTCCACAACAAAGCCTCGTAAGGGGTTGCGGTTTGCAGTGGCGAACAGCAAATTCCCAGACCTTTCCAGCGATGTAAAAATTTCGACACAAATTTTTTCAATGATTTTTGAAAAAAATCATGGACTACCCCCTTGCCACTTTTTTTCAACTTTAAAAAAATGTTTCCAAAACCCATCGAGCTATACATCAAAAGAAAGGGTTTTTCAAACTCTATCCGGACGTCTAAGCCAAAAGCGTGTGGAAGGTCTGGTTCTCGAAATATTTTCATCCAAAGTGATTGCTCGATTTACTGCATTTCTGTGCAAAACATTCAAAAGCGTTTGTGTTTGGATAGCGGTATTTCCGTAATCGAGCCTCGAAATCGGAAACGGTTTTAAAAACCGATTATTAAATTTTTAAGAGCTTTCTAAAACTGAAAACGAAAATACTCTGCGAGGTTTGGTTCTCGAAATATTCGCATCCAAAGTCAAATTACTGTATTTCGATGCAACCCTAAAAAGGACTTTGGATAACGATATTTCCGCAACCAAGCCTTGTAAGAGGTTGCAGTTTTCAGTTTCGTATAGAAAATTAACAGGCCTTTCCGCCGATATGAATAAAATATTTTTTCAAGCTTTGGTTCTCGAAATATTCACATCAGAAATTATATTACTTTGTTTTTTTTTGGTCCAACCTTAAAAAGTGTGTCGATGGCGATATTTCCACAACAAAGCCTCGTAAGGGGTTGCGGTTTGCAGTGGCGAACAGCAAATTCCCAGACCTTTCCAGCGATGTAAAAATTTCGACAAAAATTTTTTCAATGATTTTTGAAAAAAATCATGGACTACCCCCTTGCCACTTTTTTTCAACTTTAAAAAAATGTTTCCAAAACCCATCGAGCTATACATCAAAAGAAAGGGTTTTTCAAACTCTATCCGGACGTCTAAGCCAAAAGCGTGTGGAAGGTCTGGTTCTCGAAATATTTTCATCCAAAGTTATTGCTCGATTTACTGCATTTCTGTGCAAAACATTCAAAAGCGTTTGTGTTTGGATAGCGGTATTTCCGTAATCGAGCCTCGAAATCGGAAACGGTTTTAAAAACCGATTATTAAATTTTTAAGAGCTTTCTAAAACTGAAAACGAAAATACTCTGCGAGGTTTGGTTCTCGAAATATTCGCATCCAAAGTCAAATTACTGTATTTCGATGCAACCCTAAAAAGGGCTTTGGATAACGATATTTCCGCAACCAAGCCTTTTAAGAGGTTGCAGTTTTCAGTTTCGTATAGAAAATTAACAGGCCTTTCCGCCGATATGAATAAAATAATTTTGCAAGCTTGGGTTCTCGAAATATTTACATCAGAAATTATATTACTTTGTTTTTTTTTGGTCCAACCTTAAAAAGTGTGTCGATGGCGATATTTCCACAACAAAGCCTCGTAAGGGGTTGCGGTTTGCAGTGGCGAACAGCAAATTCCCAGACCTTTCCAGCGATGTAAAAATTTCGACAAAAATTTTTTCAATGATTTTTGAAAAAAATCATGGACTACCCCCTTGCCACTTTTTTTCAACTTTAAAAAAATGTTTCCAAAACCCATCGAGCTATACATCAAAAGAAAGGGTTTTTCAAACTCTATCCGGACGTCTAAGCCAAAAGCGTGTGGAAGGTCTGGTTCTCGAAATATTTTCATCCAAAGTGATTGCTCGATTTACTGCATTTCTGTGCAAAACATTCAAAAGCGTTTGTGTTTGGATAGCGGTATTTCCGTAATCGAGCCTCGAAATCGGAAACGGTTTTAAAAACCGATTATTAAATTTTTAAGAGCTTTCTAAAACTGAAAACGAAAATACTCTGCGAGGTTTGGTTCTCGAAATATTCGCATCCAAAGTCAAATTACTGTATTTCGATGCAACCCTAAAAAGGGCTTTGGATAACGATATTTCCGCAACCAAGCCTTTTAAGAGGTTGCAGTTTTCAGTTTCGTATAGAAAATTAACAGGCCTTTCCGCCGATATGAATAAAATATTTTTGCAAGCTTTGGTTCTCGAAATATTCACATCAGAAATTATATTACTTTGTTTTTTTTTGGTCCAACCTTAAAAAGTGTGTCGATGGCGATATTTCCACAACAAAGCCTCGTAAGGGGTTGCGGTTTGCAGTGGCGAACAGCAAATTCCCAGACCTTTCCAGCGATGTAAAAATTTCGACAAAAATTTTTTCAATGATTTTTGAAAAAAATCATGGACTACCCCCTTGCCACTTTTTTTCAACTTTAAAAAAATGTTTCCAAAACCCATCGAGCTATACATCAAAAGAAAGGGTTTTTCAAACTCTATCCGGACGTCTAAGGCAAAAGCGTGTGGAAGGTCTGGTTCTCGAAATATTTTCATCCAAAGTGATTGCTCGATTTACTGCATTTCTGTGCAAAACATTCAAAAGCGTTTGTGTTTGGATAGCGGTATTTCCGTAATCGAGCCTCGAAATCGGAAACGGTTTTAAAAACCGATCATTAAATTTTTAAGAACTTTCTAAAACTGAAAACGAAAATACTCTGCGAGGTTTGGTTCTCGAAATATTCGCATCCAAAGTCAAATTACTGTATTTCGATGCAACCCTAAAAAGGGCTTTGGATAACGATATTTCCGCAACCAAGCCTTTTAAGAGGTTGCAGTTTTCAGTTTCGTATAGAAAATTAACAGGCCTTTCCGCCGATATGAATAAAATAATTTTGCAAGCTTGGGTTCTCGAAATATTTACATCAGAAATTATATTACTTTGTTTTTTTTTGGTCCAACCTTAAAAAGTGTGTCGATGGCGATATTTCCACAACAAAGCCTCGTAAGGGGTTGCGGTTTGCAGTGGCGAACAGCAAATTCCCAGACCTTTCCAGCGATGTAAAAATTTCGACAAAAATTTTTTCAATGATTTTTGAAAAAAATCATGGACTACCCCCTTGCCACTTTTTTTCAACTTTAAAAAAATGTTTCCAAAACCCATCGAGCTATACATCAAAAGAAAGGGTTTTTCAAACTCTATCCGGACGTCTAAGCCAAAAGCGTGTGGAAGGTCTGGTTCTCGAAATATTTTCATCCAAAGTGATTGCTCGATTTACTGCATTTCTGTGCAAAACATTCAAAAGCGTTTGTGTTTGGATAGCGGTATTTCCGTAATCGAGCCTCGAAATCGGAAACGGTTTTAAAAACCGATTATTAAATTTTTAAGAGCTTTCTAAAACTGAAAACGAAAATACTCTGCGAGGTTTGGTTCTCGAAATATTCGCATCCAAAGTCAAATTACTGTATTTCGATGCAACCCTAAAAAGGGCTTTGGATAACGATATTTCCGCAACCAAGCCTTTTAAGAGGTTGCAGTTTTCAGTTTCGTATAGAAAATTAACAGGCCTTTCCGCCGATATGAATAAAATATTTTTGCAAGCTTTGGTTCTCGAAATATTCACATCAGAAATTATATTACTTTGTTTTTTTTTGGTCTAACCTTAAAAAGTGTGTCAATGGCGATATTTCCACAACAAAGCCTCGTAAGGGGTTGCGGTTTGCAGTGGCGAACAGCAAATTCCCAGACCTTTCCAGCGATGTAAAAATTTCGACAAAAATTTTTTCAATGATTTTTGAAAAAAATCATGGACTACCCCCTTGCCACTTTTTTTCAACTTTAAAAAAATGTTTCCAAAACCCATCGAGCTATACATCAAAAGAAAGGGTTTTTCAAACTCTATCCGGACGTCTAAGCCAAAAGCGTGTGGAAGGTCTGGTTCTCGAAATATTTTCATCCAAAGTTATTGCTCGATTTACTGCATTTCTGTGCAAAACATTCAAAAGCGTTTGTGTTTGGATAGCGGTATTTCCGTAATCGAGCCTCGAAATCGGAAACGGTTTTAAAAACCGATTATTAAATTTTTAAGAGCTTTCTAAAACTGAAAACGAAAATACTCTGCGAGGTTTGGTTCTCGAAATATTCGCATCCAAAGTCAAATTACTGTATTTCGATGCAACCCTAAAAATGGCTTTGGATAGCGATATTTCCGCAACCAAGGCTTGTAAGAGGTTGCAGTTTTCAGTTTCGTATAGAAAATTAACAGGCCTTTCCGCCGATATGAATAAAATAATTTTGCAAGCTTGGGTTCTCGAAATATTTACATCAGAAATTATATTACTTTGGTTTTTTTTGGTCCAACCTTAAAAAGTGTGTCGATGGCGATATTTCCACAACAAAGCCTCGTAAGGGGTTGCGGTTTGCAGTGGCGAACAGCAAATTCCCAGACCTTTCCAGCGATGTAAAAATTTCGACAAAAATTTTTTCAATGATTTTTGAAAAAAATCATGGACCCCTTGCCACTTTTTTTCAACTTTAAAAAAATGTTTCCAAAACCCATCGAGCTATACATCAAAAGAAAGGGTTTTTCAAACTCTATCCGGACGTCTAAGCCAAAAGCGTGTGGAAGGTCTGGTTCTCGAAATATTTTCATCCAAAGTGATTGCTCGATTTACTGCATTTCTGTGCAAAACATTCAAAAGCGTTTGTGTTTGGATAGCGGTATTTCCGTAATCGAGCCTCGAAATCGGAAACGGTTTTAAAAACCGATTATTAAATTTTTAAGAGCTTTCTAAAACTGAAAACGAAAATACTCTGCGAGGTTTGGTTCTCGAAATATTCGCATCCAAAGTCAAATTACTGTATTTCGATGCAACCCTAAAAAGGGCTTTGGATAACGATATTTCCGCAACCAAGCCTTTTAAGAGGTTGCAGTTTTCAGTTTCGTATAGAAAATTAACAGGCCTTTCCGCCGATATGAATAAAATATTTTTGCAAGCTTTGGTTCTCGAAATATTCACATCAGAAATTATATTACTTTGTTTTTTTTTGGTCCAACCTTAAAAAGTGTGTCGATGGCGATATTTCCACAACAAAGCCTCGTAAGGGGTTGCGGTTTGCAGTGGCGAACAGCAAATTCCCAGACCTTTCCAGCGATGTAAAAATTTCGACACAAATTTTTTCAATGATCTTTGAAAAAAATCATGGACTACCCCCTTGCCACTTTTTTTCAACTTTAAAAAAATGTTTCCAAAACCCATCGAGCTATACATCAAAAGAAAGGGTTTTTCAAACTCTATCCGGACGTCTAAGCCAAAAGCGTGTGGAAGGTCTGGTTCTCGAAATATTCTCATCCAAAGTGATTGCTCAATTTACTGCATTTCTGTGCAAAACATTCAAAAGCGTTTGTGTTTGGATAGCGGTATTTCCGTAATCGAGCCTCGAAATCGGAAACGGTTTTAAAAACCGATTATTAAATTTTTAAGAGCTTTCTAAAACTGAAAACGAAAATACTCTGCGAGGTTTGGTTCTCGAAATATTCGCATCCAAAGTCAAATTACTGTATTTCGATGCAACCCTAAAAAGGGCTTTGGATAACGATATTTCCGCAACCAAGCCTTTTAAGAGGTTGCAGTTTTCAGTTTCGTATAGAAAATTAACAGGCCTTTCCGCCGATATGAATAAAATATTTTTGCAAGCTTTGGTTCTCGAAATATTCACATCAGAAATTATATTACTTTGTTTTTTTTTGGTCCAACCTTAAAAAGTGTGTCGATGGCGATATTTCCACAACAAAGCCTCGTAAGGGGTTGCGGTTTGCAGTGGCGAACAGCAAATTCCCAGACCTTTCCAGCGATGTAAAAATTTCGACAAAAATTTTTTCAATGATTTTTGAAAAAAATCATGGACCCCTTGCCACTTTTTTTCAACTTTAAAAAAATGTTTCCAAAACCCATCGAGCTATACATCAAAAGAAAGGGTTTTTCAAACTCTATCCGGACGTCTAAGCCAAAAGCGTGTGGAAGGTCTGGTTCTCGAAATATTTTCATCCAAAGTGATTGCTCGATTTACTGCATTTCTGTGCAAAACATTCAAAAGCGTTTGTGTTTGGATAGCGGTATTTCCGTAATCGAGCCTCGAAATCGGAAACGGTTTTAAAAACCGATTATTAAATTTTTAAGAGCTTTCTAAAACTGAAAACGAAAATACTCTGCGAGGTTTGGTTCTCGAAATATTCGCATCCAAAGTCAAATTACTGTATTTCGATGCAACCCTAAAAAGGGCTTTGGATAACGATATTTCCGCAACTAAGCCTTTTAAGAGGTTGCAGTTTTCAGTTTCGTATAGAAAATTAACAGGCCTTTCCGCCGATATGAATAAAATATTTTTGCAAGCTTTGGTTCTCGAAATATTCACATCAGAAATTATATTACTTTGTTTTTTTTTGGTCCAACCTTAAAAAGTGTGTCGATGGCGATATTTCCACAACAAAGCCTCGTAAGGGGTTGCGGTTTGCAGTGGCGAACAGCAAATTCCCAGACCTTTCCAGCGATGTAAAAATTTCGACACAAATTTTTTCAATGATCTTTGAAAAAAATCATGGACTACCCCCTTGCCACTTTTTTTCAACTTTAAAAAAATGTTTCCAAAACCCATCGAGCTATACATCAAAAGAAAGGGTTTTTCAAACTCTATCCGGACGTCTAAGCCAAAAGCGTGTGGAAGGTCTGGTTCTCGAAATATTTTCATCCAAAGTGATTGCTCAATTTACTGCATTTCTGTGCAAAACATTCAAAAGCGTTTGTGTTTGGATAGCGGTATTTCCGTAATCGAGCCACGAAATCGGAAACGGTTTTAAAAACCGATTATTAAATTTTTAAGAGCTTTCTAAAACTGAAAACGAAAATACTCTGCGAGGTTTGGTTCTCGAAATATTCGCATCCAAAGTCAAATTACTGTATTTCGATGCAACCCTAAAAAGGGCTTTGGATAACGATATTTCCGCAACCAAGCCTTTTAAGAGGTTGCAGTTTTCAGTTTCGTATAGAAAATTAACAGGCCTTTCCGCCGATATGAATAAAATATTTTTGCAAGCTTTGGTTCTCGAAATATTCACATCAGAAATTATATTACTTTGTTTTTTTTTGGTCCAACCTTAAAAAGTGTGTCGATGGCGATATTTCCACAACAAAGCCTCGTAAGGGGTTGCGGTTTGCAGTGGCGAACAGCAAATTCCCAGACCTTTCCAGCGATGTAAAAATTTCGACAAAAATTTTTTCAATGATTTTTGAAAAAAATCATGGACTACCCCCTTGCCACTTTTTTTCAACTTTAAAAAAATGTTTCCAAAACCCATCGAGCTATACATCAAAAGAAAGGGTTTTTCAAACTCTATCCGGACGTCTAAGCCAAAAGCGTGTGGAAGGTCTGGTTCTCGAAATATTTTCATCCAAAGTTATTGCTCGATTTACTGCATTTCTGTGCAAAACATTCAAAAGCGTTTGTGTTTGGATAGCGGTATTTCCGTAATCGAGCCTCGAAATCGGAAACGGTTTTAAAAACCGATTATTAAATTTTTAAGAGCTTTCTAAAACTGAAAACGAAAATACTCTGCGAGGTTTGGTTCTCGAAATATTCGCATCCAAAGTCAAATTACTGTATTTCGATGCAACCCTAAAAAGGGCTTTGGATAACGATATTTCCGCAACCAAGCCTTTTAAGAGGTTGCAGTTTTCAGTTTCGTATAGAAAATTAACAGGCCTTTCCGCCGATATGAATAAAATAATTTTGCAAGCTTGGGTTCTCGAAATATTTACATCAGAAATTATATTACTTTGTTTTTTTTGGTCCAACCTTAAAAAGTGTGTCGATGGCGATATTTCCACAACAAAGCCTCGTAAGGGAATGCGGTTTGCAGTGGCGAACAGCAAATTCCCAGACCTTTCCAGCGATGTAAAAATTTCGACAAAAATTTTTTCAATGATTTTTGAAAAAAATCATGGACTACCCCCTTGCCACTTTTTTTCAACTTTAAAAAAATGTTTCCAAAACCCATCGAGCTATACATCAAAAGAAAGGGTTTTTCAAACTCTATCCGGACGTCTAAGCCAAAAGCGTGTGGAAGGTCTGGTTCTCGAAATATTTTCATCCAAAGTGATTGCTCGATTTACTGCATTTCTGTGCAAAACATTCAAAAGCGTTTGTGTTTGGATAGCGGTATTTCCGTAATCGAGCCTCGAAATCGGAAACGGTTTTAAAAACCGATTATTAAATTTTTAAGAGCTTTCTAAAACTGAAAACGAAAATACTCTGCGAGGTTTGGTTCTCGAAATATTCGCATCCAAAGTCAAATTACTGTATTTCGATGCAACCCTAAAAAGGGCTTTGGATAACGATATTTCCGCAACCAAGCCTTTTAAGAGGTTGCAGTTTTCAGTTTCGTATAGAAAATTAACAGGCCTTTCCGCCGATATGAATAAAATATTTTTGCAAGCTTTGGTTCTCGAAATATTCACATCAGAAATTATATTACTTTGTTTTTTTTTGGTCTAACCTTAAAAAGTGTGTCAATGGCGATATTTCCACAACAAAGCCTCGTAAGGGGTTGCGGTTTGCAGTGGCGAACAGCAAATTCCCAGACCTTTCCAGCGATGTAAAAATTTCGACAAAAATTTTTTCAATGATTTTTGAAAAAAATCATGGACTACCCCCTTGCCACTTTTTTTCAACTTTAAAAAAATGTTTCCAAAACCCATCGAGCTATACATCAAAAGAAAGAGTTTTTCAAACTCTATCCGGACGTCTAAGCCAAAAGCGTGTGGAAGGTCTGGTTCTCGAAATATTTTCATCCAAAGTGATTGCTCGATTTACTGCATTTCTGTGCAAAACATTCAAAAGCGTTTGTGTTTGGATAGCGGTATTTCCGTAATCGAGCCTCGAAATCGGAAACGGTTTTAAAAACCGATTATTAAATTTTTAAGAGCTTTCTAAAACTGAAAACGAAAATACTCTGCGAGGTTTGGTTCTCGAAATATTCGCATCCAAAGTCAAATTACTGTATTTCGATGCAACCCTAAAAATGGCTTTGGATAGCGATATTTCCGCAACCAAGGCTTGTAAGAGGTTGCAGTTTTCAGTTTCGTATAGAAAATTAACAGGCCTTTCCGCCGATATGAATAAAATAATTTTGCAAGCTTGGGTTCTCGAAATATTTACATCAGAAATTATATTACTTTGTTTTTTTTTGGTCCAACCTTAAAAAGTGTGTCGATGGCGATATTTCCACAACAAAGCCTCGTAAGGGGTTGCGGTTTGCAGTGGCGAACAGCAAATTCCCAGACCTTTCCAGCGATGTAAAAATTTCGACAAAAATTTTTTCAATGATTTTTGAAAAAAATCATGGACTACATCGAGCTATACATCAAAAGAAAGGGTTTTTCAAACTCTATCCGGACGTCTAAGCCAAAAGCGTGTGGAAGGTCTGGTTCTCGAAATATTTTCATCCAAAGTGATTGCTCGATTTACTGCATTTCTGTGCAAAACATTCAAAAGCGTTTGTGTTTGGATAGCGGTATTTCCGTAATCGAGCCTCGAAATCGGAAACGGTTTTAAAAACCGATTATTAAATTTTTAAGAGCTTTCTAAAACTGAAAACGAAAATACTCTGCGAGGTTTGGTTCTCGAAATATTCGCATCCAAAGTCAAATTACTGTATTTCGATGCAACCCTAAAAAGGGCTTTGGATAACGATATTTCCGCAACTAAGCCTTTTAAGAGGTTGCAGTTTTCAGTTTCGTATAGAAAATTAACAGGCCTTTCCGCCGATATGAATAAAATATTTTTGCAAGCTTTGGTTCTCGAAATATTCACATCAGAAATTATATTACTTTGTTTTTTTTGGTCTAACCTTAAAAAGTGTGTCAATGGCGATATTTCCACAACAAAGCCTCGTAAGGGGTTGCGGTTTGCAGTGGCGAACAGCAAATTCCCAGACCTTTCCAGCGATGTAAAAATTTCGACAAAAAATTTTTCAATGATTTTTGAAAAAAATCATGGACTACCCCCTTGCCACTTTTTTTCAACTTTAAAAAAATGTTTCCAAAACCCATCGAGCTATACATCAAAAGAAAGAGTTTTTCAAACTCTATCCGGACGTCTAAGCCAAAAGCGTGTGGAAGGTCTGGTTCTCGAAATATTTTCATCCAAAGTGATTGCTCGATTTACTGCATTTCTGTGCAAAACATTCAAAAGCGTTTGTGTTTGGATAGCGGTATTTCCGTAATCGAGCCTCGAAATCGGAAACGGTTTTAAAAACCGATTATTAAATTTTTAAGAGCTTTCTAAAACTGAAAACGAAAATACTCTGCGAGGTTTGGTTCTCGAAATATTCGCATCCAAAGTCAAATTACTGTATTTCGATGCAACCCTAAAAATGGCTTTGGATAGCGATATTTCCGCAACCAAGGCTTGTAAGAGGTTGCAGTTTTCAGTTTCGTATAGAAAATTAACAGGCCTTTCCGCCGATATGAATAAAATAATTTTGCAAGCTTGGGTTCTCGAAATATTTACATCAGAAATTATATTACTTTGTTTTTTTTTGGTCCAACCTTAAAAAGTGTGTCGATGGCGATATTTCCACAACAAAGCCTCGTAAGGGGTTGCGGTTTGCAGTGGCGAACAGCAAATTCCCAGACCTTTCCAGCGATGTAAAAATTTCGACAAAAATTTTTTCAATGATTTTTGAAAAAAATCATGGACTACATCGAGCTATACATCAAAAGAAAGGGTTTTTCAAACTCTATCCGGACGTCTAAGCCAAAAGCGTGTGGAAGGTCTGGTTCTCGAAATATTTTCATCCAAAGTGATTGCTCGATTTACTGCATTTCTGTGCAAAACATTCAAAAGCGTTTGTGTTTGGATAGCGGTATTTCCGTAATCGAGCCTCGAAATCGGAAACGGTTTTAAAAACCGATTATTAAATTTTTAAGAGCTTTCTAAAACTGAAAACGAAAATACTCTGCGAGGTTTGGTTCTCGAAATATTCGCATCCAAAGTCAAATTACTGTATTTCGATGCAACCCTAAAAAGGGCTTTGGATAACGATATTTCCGCAACTAAGCCTTTTAAGAGGTTGCAGTTTTCAGTTTCGTATAGAAAATTAACAGGCCTTTCCGCCGATATGAATAAAATATTTTTGCAAGCTTTGGTTCTCGAAATATTCACATCAGAAATTATATTACTTTGTTTTTTTTGGTCTAACCTTAAAAAGTGTGTCAATGGCGATATTTCCACAACAAAGCCTCGTAAGGGGTTGCGGTTTGCAGTGGCGAACAGCAAATTCCCAGACCTTTCCAGCGATGTAAAAATTTCGACAAAAAATTTTTCAATGATTTTTGAAAAAAATCATGGACTACCCCCTTGCCACTTTTTTTCAACTTTAAAAAAATGTTTCCAAAACCCATCGAGCTATACATCAAAAGAAAGGGTTTTTCAAACTCTATCCGGACGTCTAAGCCAAAAGCGTGTGGAAGGTCTGGTTCTCGAAATATTTTCATCCAAAGTGATTGCTCGATTTACTGCATTTCTGTGCAAAACATTCAAAAGCGTTTGTGTTTGGATAGCGGTATTTCCGTAATCAAGCCTCAAAATCGGAAACGGTTTTAAAAACCGACTATTAAATTTTTAAGAGCTTTCTAAAACTGAAAACGAAAATACTCTGCGAGGTTTGGTTCTCGAAATATTCGCATCCAAAGTCAAATTACTGTATTTCGATGCAACCCTAAAAAGGGCTTTGGATAACGATATTTCCGCAACCAAGCCTTTTAAGAGGTTGCAGTTTTCAGTTTCGTATAGAAAATTAACAGGCCTTTCCGCCGATATGAATAAAATAATTTTGCAAGCTTGGGTTCTCGAAATATTTACATCAGAAATTATATTACTTTGTTTTTTTTTGGTCCAACCTTAAAAAGTGTGTCGATGGCGATATTTCCACAACAAAGCCTCGTAAGGGGTTGCGGTTTGCAGTGGCGAACAGCAAATTCCCAGACCTTTCCAGCGATGTAAAAATTTCGACAAAAATTTTTTCAATGATTTTTGAAAAAAATCATGGACTACCCCCTTGCCACTTTTTTTCAACTTTAAAAAAATGTTTCCAAAACCCATCGAGCTATACATCAAAAGAAAGGGTTTTTCAAACTCTATCCGGACGTCTAAGCCAAAAGCGTGTGGAAGGTCTGGTTCTCGAAATATTTTCATCCAAAGTGATTGCTCGATTTACTGCATTTCTGTGCAAAACATTCAAAAGCGTTTGTGTTTGGATAGCGGTATTTCCGTAATCGAGCCTCGAAATCGGAAACGGTTTTAAAAACCGAGTATTAAATTTTTAAGAGCTTTCTAAAACTGAAAACGAAAATACTCTGCGAGGTTTGGTTCTCGAAATATTCGCATCCAAAGTCAAATTACTGTATTTCGATGCAACCCTAAAAATGGCTTTGGATAGCGATATTTCCGCAACCAAGGCTTGTAAGAGGTTGCAGTTTTCAGTTTCGTATAGAAAATTAACAGGCCTTTCCGCCGATATGAATAAAATAATTTTGCAAGCTTGGGTTCTCGAAATATTTACATCAGAAATTATATTACTTTGTTTTTTTTTGGTCCAACCTTAAAAAGTGTGTCGATGGCGATATTTCCACAACAAAGCCTCGTAAGGGGTTGCGGTTTGCAGTGGCGAACAGCAAATTCCCAGACCTTTCCAGCGATGTAAAAATTTCGACAAAAATTTTTTCAATGATTTTTGAAAAAAATCATGGACTACCCCCTTGCCACTTTTTTTCAACTTTAAAAAAATGTTTCCAAAACCCATCGAGCTATACATCAAAAGAAAGGGTTTTTCAAACTCTATCCGGACGTCTAAGCCAAAAGCGTGTGGAAGGTCTGGTTCTCGAAATATTTTCATCCAAAGTGATTGCTCGATTTACTGCATTTCTGTGCAAAACATTCAAAAGCGTTTGTGTTTGGATAGCGGTATTTCCGTAATCGAGCCTCGAAATCGGAAACGGTTTTAAAAACCGATTATTAAATTTTTAAGAGCTTTCTAAAACTGAAAACGAAAATACTCTGCGAGGTTTGGTTCTCGAAATATTCGCATCCAAAGTCAAATTACTGTATTTCGATGCAACCCTAAAAAGGGCTTTGGATAACGATATTTCCGCAACTAAGCCTTTTAAGAGGTTGCAGTTTTCAGTTTCGTATAGAAAATTAACAGGCCTTTCCGCCGATATGAATAAAATATTTTTGCAAGCTTTGGTTCTCGAAATATTCACATCAGAAATTATATTACTTTGTTTTTTTTTGGTCCAACCTTAAAAAGTGTGTCAATGGCGGTATTTCCACAACAAAGCCTCGTAAGGGGTTGCGGTTTGCAGTGGCGAACAGCAAATTCCCAGACCTTTCCAGCGATGTAAAAATTTCGACAAAAATTTTTTCAATGATTTTTAAAAAAAATCATGGACTACCCCCTTGCCACTTTTTTTCAACTTTAAAAAAATGTTTCCAAAACCCATCGAGCTATACATCAAAAGAAAGGGTTTTTCAAACTCTATCCGGACGTCTAAGCCAAAAGCGTGTGGAAGGTCTGGTTCTCGAAATATTTTCATCCAAAGTGATTGCTCGATTTACTGCATTTCTGTGCAAAACATTCAAAAGCGTTTGTGTTTGGATAGCGGTATTTCCGTAATCGAGCCTCAAAATCGGAAACGGTTTTAAAAACCGATTATTAAATTTTTAAGAGCTTTCTAAAACTGAAAACGAAAATACTCTGCGAGGTTTGGTTCTCGAAATATTCGCATCCAAAGTCAAATTACTGTATTTCGATGCAACCCTAAAAAGGACTTTGGATAACGATATTTCCGCAACCAAGCCTTGTAAGAGGTTGCAGTTTTCAGTTTCGTATAGAAAATTAACAGGCCTTTCCGCCGATATGAATAAAATATTTTTGCAAGCTTTGGTTCTCGAAATATTCACATCAGAAATTATATTACTTTGTTTTTTTTTGGTCCAACCTTAAAAAGTGTGTCAATGGCGGTATTTCCACAACAAAGCCTCGTAAGGGGTTGCGGTTTGCAGTGGCGAACAGCAAATTCCCAGACCTTTCCAGCGATGTAAAAATTTCGACAAAAATTTTTTCAATGATTTTTGAAAAAAATCATGGACTACCCCCTTGCCACTTTTTTTCAACTTTAAAAAAATGTTTCCAAAACCCATCGAGCTGTACATCAAAAGAAAGGGTTTTTCAAACTCTATCAGGACGTCTAAGCCAAAAGCGTGTGGAAGGTCTGGTTCTCGAAATATTTTCATCCAAAGTGATTGCTCGATTTACTGCATTTCTGTGCAAAACATTTAAAAGCGTTTGTGTTTGGATAGCGGTATTTCCGTAATCGAGCCTCGAAATCGGAAACGGTTTTAAAAACCGATTATTAAATTTTTAAGAGCTTTCTAAAACTGAAAACGAAAATACTCTGCGAGGTTTGGTTCTCGAAATATTCGCATCCAAAGTCAAATTACTGTATTTCGATGCAACCCTTAAAAGGGCTTTGGATAACGATATTTCCGCAACCAAGCCTTTTAAGAGGTTGCAGTTTTCAGTTTCGTATAGAAAATTAACAGGCCTTTCCGCCGATATGAATAAAATATTTTTGCAAGCTTTGGTTCTCGAAATATTCACATCAGAAATTATATTACTTTGTTTTTTTTTGGTCCAACCTTAAAAAGTGTGTCGATGGCGATATTTCCACAACAAAGCCTCGTAAGGGGTTGCGGTTTGCAGTGGCGAACAGCAAATTCCCAGACCTTTCCAGCGATGTAAAAATTTCGACAAAAATTTTTTCAATGATTTTTGAAAAAAATCATGGACTACCCCCTTGCCACTTTTTTTCAACTTTAAAAAAATGTTTCCAAAACCCATCGAGCTATACATCAAAAGAAAGGGTTTTTCAAACTCTATCCGGACGTCTAAGCCAAAAGCGTGTGGAAGGTCTGGTTCTCGAAATATTTTCATCCAAAGTGATTGCTCGATTTACTGCATTTCTGTGCAAAACATTCAAAAGCGTTTGTGTTTGGATAGCGGTATTTCCGTAATCGAGCCTCGAAATCGGAAACGGTTTTAAAAACCGATTATTAAATTTTTAAGAGCTTTCTAAAACTGAAAACGAAAATACTCTGCGAGGTTTGGTTCTCGAAATATTCGCATCCAAAGTCAAATTACTGTATTTCGATGCAACCCTAAAAAGGACTTTGGATAACGATATTTCCGCAACCAAGCCTTGTAAGAGGTTGCAGTTTTCAGTTTCGTATAGAAAATTAACAGGCCTTTCCGCCGATATGAATAAAATAATTTTGCAAGCTTGGGTTCTCGAAATATTTACATCAGAAATTATATTACTTTGTTTTTTTTTGGTCCCACCTTAAAAAGTGTGTCGATGGCGATATTTCCACAACAAAGCCCCGTAAGGGGTTGCGGTTTGCAGTGGCGAAGAGCGAATTCCCAGACCTTTCCAGCGATGTAAAAATTTCGACAAAAATTTTTTCAATGATTTTTGAAAAAAATCATGGACTACCCCCTTGCCACTTTTTTTCAACTTTAAAAAAATGTTTCCAAAACCCATCGAGCTATACATCAAAAGAAAGGGTTTTTCAAACTCTATCCGGACGTCTAAGCCAAAAGCGTGTGGAAGGTCTGGTTCTCGAAATATTTTCATCCAAAGTGATTGCTCGATTTACTGCATTTCTGTGCAAAACATTCAAAAGCGTTTGTGTTTGGATAGCGGTATTTCCGTAATCGAGCCTCGAAATCGGAAACGGTTTTAAAAACCGATTATTAAATTTTTAAGAGCTTTCTAAAACTGAAAACGAAAATACTCTGCGAGGTTTGGTTCTCGAAATATTCGCATCCAAAGTCAAATTACTGTATTTCGATGCAACCCTAAAAAGGACTTTGGATAACGATATTTCCGCAACCAAGCCTTTTAAGAGGTTGCAGTTTTCAGTTTCGTATAGAAAATTAACAGGCCTTTCCGCCGATATGAATAAAATATTTTTGCAAGCTTTGGTTCTCGAAATATTCACATCAGAAATTATATTACTTTGTTTTTTTTTGGTCCAACCTTAAAAAGTGTGTCAATGGCGGTATTTCCACAACAAAGCCTCGTAAGGGGTTGCGGTTTGCAGTGGCGAACAGCAAATTCCCAGACCTTTCCAGCGATGTAAAAATTTCGACAAAAATTTTTTCAATGATTTTTGAAAAAAATCATGGACTACCCCCTTGCCACTTTTTTTCAACTTTAAAAAAATGTTTCCAAAACCCATCGAGCTATACATCAAAAGAAAGGGTTTTTCAAACTCTATCCGGACGTCTAAGCCAAAAGCGTGTGGAAGGTCTGGTTCTCGAAATATTTTCATCCAAAGTGATTGCTCGATTTACTGCATTTCTGTGCAAAACATTCAAAAGCGTTTGTGTTTGGATAGCGGTATTTCCGTAATCGAGCCTCAAAATCGGAAACGGTTTTAAAAACCGATTATTAAATTCTTAAGAGCTTTCTAAAACTGAAAACGAAAATACTCTGCGAGGTTTGGTTCTCGAAATATTCGCATCCAAAGTCAAATTACTGTATTTCGATGCAACCCTAAAAAGGACTTTGGATAACGATATTTCCGCAACCAAGCCTTGTAAGAGGTTGCAGTTTTCAGTTTCGTATAGAAAATTAACAGGCCTTTCCGCCGATATGAATAAAATAATTTTGCAAGCTTGGGTTCTCGAAATATTTACATCAGAAATTATATTACTTTGTTTTTTTTTGGTCCCACCTTAAAAAGTGTGTCGATGGCGATATTTCCACAACAAAGCCCCGTAAGGGGTTGCGGTTTGCAGTGGCGAACAGCAAATTCCCAGACCTTTCCAGCGATGTAAAAATTTCGACAAAAATTTTTTCAATGATTTTTGAAAAAAATCATGGACTACCCCCTTGCCACTTTTTTTCAACTTTAAAAAAATGTTTCCAAAACCCATCGAGCTATACATCAAAAGAAAGGGTTTTTCAAACTCTATCCGGACGTCTAAGCCAAAAGCGTGTGGAAGGTCTGGTTCTCGAAATATTTTCATCCAAAGTGATTGCTCGATTTACTGCATTTCTGTGCAAAACATTCAAAAGCGTTTGTGTTTGGATAGCGGTATTTCCGTAATCGAGCCTCGAAATCGGAAAATTTTTAAGAGCTTTCTAAAACTGAAAACGAAAATACTCTGCGAGGTTTGGTTCTCGAAATATTCGCATCCAAAGTCAAATTACTGTATTTCGATGCAACCCTAAAAAGGACTTTGGATAACGATATTTCCGCAACCAAGCCTTGTAAGAGGTTGCAGTTTTCAGTTTCGTATAGAAAATTAACAGGCCTTTCCGCCGATATGAATAAAATATTTTTGCAAGCTTTGGTTCTCGAAATATTCACATCAGAAATTATATTACTTTGTTTTTTTTTTGGTCCAACCTTAAAAAGTGTGTCGATGGCGATATTTCCACAACAAAGCCTCGTAAGGGGTTGCGGTTTGCAGTGGCGATCAGCAAATTCCCAGACCTTTCCAGCGATGTAAAAATTTCGACAAAAATTTTTTCAATGATTTTTGAAAAAAATCATGGACTACCCCCTTGCCACTTTTTTTCAACTTTAAAAAAATGTTTCCAAAACACATCGAGCTATACATCAAAAGAAAGGGTTTTTCAAACTCTATCCGGACGTCTAAGCCAAAAGCGTGTGGAAGGTCTGGTTCTCGAAATATTTTCATCCAAAGTGATTGCTCGATTTACTGCATTTCTGTGCAAAACATTCAAAAGCGTTTGTGTTTGGATAGCGGTATTTCCGTAATCGAGCCTCGAAATCGGAAACGGTTTTAAAAACCGATTATTAAATTTTTAAGAGCTTTCTAAAACTGAAAACGAAAATACTCTGCGAGGTTTGGTTCTCGAAATATTCGCATCCAAAGTCAAATTACTGTATTTCGATGCAACCCTAAAAAGGACTTTGGATAACGATATTTCCGCAACCAAGCCTTTTAAGAGGTTGCAGTTTTCAGTTTCGTATAGAAAATTAACAGGCCTTTCCGCCGATATGAATAAAATATTTTTGCAAGCTTTGGTTCTCGAAATATTCACATCAGAAATTATATTACTTTGTTTTTTTTTGGTCCAACCTTAAAAAGTGTGTCAATGGCGGTATTTCCACAACAAAGCCTCGTAAGGGGTTGCGGTTTGCAGTGGCGAACAGCAAATTCCCAGACCTTTCCAGCGATGTAAAAATTTCGACAAAAATTTTTTCAATGATTTTTGAAAAAAATCATGGACTACCCCCTTGCCACTTTTTTTCAACTTTAAAAAAATGTTTCCAAAACACATCGAGCTATACATCAAAAGAAAGGGTTTTTCAAACTCTATCCGGACGTCTAAGCCAAAAGCGTGTGGAAGGTCTGGTTCTCGAAATATTTTCATCCAAAGTGATTGCTCGATTTACTGCATTTCTGTGCAAAACATTCAAAAGCGTTTGTGTTTGGATAGCGGTATTTCCGTAATCGAGCCTCGAAATCGGAAACGGTTTTAAAAACCGATTATTAAATTTTTAAGAGCTTTCTAAAACTGAAAACGAAAATACTCTGCGAGGTTTGGTTCTCGAAATATTCGCATCCAAAGTCAAATTACTGTATTTCGATGCAACCCTAAAAATGGCTTTGGATAACGATATTTCCGCAACCAAGCCTTGTAAGAGGTTGCAGTTTTCAGTTTCGTATAGAAAATTAACAGGCCTTTCCGCCGATATGAATAAAATATTTTTGCAAGCTTTGGTTCTCGAAATATTCACATCAGAAATTATATTACTTTGTTTTTTTTTTGGTCCAACCTTAAAAAGTGTGTCGATGGCGATATTTCCACAACAAAGCCTCGTAAGGGGTTGCGGTTTGCAGTGGCGATCAGCAAATTCCCAGACCTTTCCAGCGATGTAAAAATTTCGACAAAAATTTTTTCAATGATTTTTGAAAAAAATCATGGACTACCCCCTTGCCACTTTTTTTCAACTTTAAAAAAATGTTTCCAAAACACATCGAGCTATACATCAAAAGAAAGGGTTTTTCAAACTCTATCCGGACGTCTAAGCCAAAAGCGTGTGGAAGGTCTGGTTCTCGAAATATTTTCATCCAAAGTGATTGCTCGATTTACTGCATTTCTGTGCAAAACATTCAAAAGCGTTTGTGTTTGGATAGCGGTATTTCCGTAATCGAGCCTCGAAATCGGAAACGGTTTTAAAAACCGATTATTAAATTTTTAAGAGCTTTCTAAAACTGAAAACGAAAATACTCTGCGAGGTTTGGTTCTCGAAATATTCGCATCCAAAGTCAAATTACTGTATTTCGATGCAACCCTAAAAATGGCTTTGGATAGCGATATTTCCGCAACCAAGGCTTGTAAGAGGTTGCAGTTTTCAGTTTGTATAGAAAATTAACAGGCCTTTCCGCCGATATGAATAAAATATTTTTGCAAGCTTTGGTTCTCGAAATATTCACATCAGAAATTATATTACTTTGTTTTTTTTTGGTCCAACCTTAAAAAGTGTGTCGATGGCGATATTTCCACAACAAAGCCTCGTAAGGGGTTGCGGTTTGCAGTGGCGAACAGCAAATTCCCAGACCTTTCCAGCGATGTAAAAATTTCGACACAAATTTTTTCAATGATTTTTGAAAAAAATCATGGACTACCCCCTTGCCACTTTTTTTCAACTTTAAAAAAATGTTTCCAAAACCCATCGAGCTATACATCAAAAGAAAGGGTTTTTCAAACTCTATCCGGACGTCTAAGCCAAAAGCGTGTGGAAGGTCTGGTTCTCGAAATATTTTCATCCAAAGTGATTGCTCGATTTACTGCATTTCTGTGCAAAACATTCAAAAGCGTTTGTGTTTGGATAGCGGTATTTCCGTAATCGAGCCTCGAAATCGGAAAATTTTTAAGAGCTTTCTAAAACTGAAAACGAAAATACTCTGCGAGGTTTGGTTCTCGAAATATTCGCATCCAAAGTCAAAATACTGTATTTCGATGCAACCCTAAAAAGGGCTTTGCATAACGATATTTCCGCAACCAAGCCTTTTAAGAGGTTGCAGTTTTCAGTTTCGTATAGAAAATTAACAGGCCTTTCCGCCGATATGAATAAAATATTTTTGCAAGCTTCGGTTCTCAAAATATTCACATCAGAAATTATATTACTTTGTTTTTTTTTGGTCCAACCTTAAAAAGTGTGTCGATGGCGATATTTCCACAACAAAGCCTCGTAAGGGGTTGCGGTTTGCAGTGGCGAACAGCAAATTCCCAGACCTTTCCAGCGATGTAAAAATTTCGACACAAATTTTTTCAATGATTTTTGAAAAAAATCATGGACTACCCCCTTGCCACTTTTTTTCAACTTTAAAAAAATGTTTCCAAAACCCATCGAGCTATACATCAAAAGAAAGGGTTTTTCAAACTCTATCCGGACGTCTAAGCCAAAAGCGTGTGGAAGGTCTGGTTCTCGAAATATTTTCATCCAAAGTGATTGCTTGATTTACTGCATTTCTGTGCAAAACATTCAAAAGCGATTGTGTTTGGATAGCGGTATTTCCGTAATCGAGCCTCGAAATCGGAAACGGTTTTAAAAACCGATCATTAAATTTTTAAGAGCTTTCTAAAACTGAAAACGAAAATACTCTGCGAGGTTTGGTTCTCGAAATATTCGCATCCAAAGTCAAATTACTGTATTTCGATGCAACCCTAAAAAAGGCTTTGGATAACGATATTTCCGCAACCAAGCCTTTTAAGAGGTTGCAGTTTTCAGTTTCGTATAGAAAATTAACAGGCCTTTCCGCCGATATGAATAAAATATTTTTGCAAGCTTCGGTTCTCAAAATATTCACATCAGAAATTATATTACTTTGTTTTTTTTTGGTCCAACCTTAAAAAGTGTGTCGATGGCGATATTTCCACAACAAAGCCTCGTAAGGGGTTGCGGTTTGCAGTGGCGAACAGCAAATTCCCAGACCTTTCCAGCGATGTAAAAATTTCGACACAAATTTTTTCAATGATTTTTGAAAAAAATCATGGACTACCCCCTTGCCACTTTTTTTCAACTTTAAAAAAATGTTTCCAAAACCCATCGAGCTATACATCAAAAGAAAGGGTTTTTCAAACTCTATCCGGACGTCTAAGCCAAAAGCGTGTGGAAGGTCTGGTTCTCGAAATATTTTCATCCAAAGTGATTGCTCGATTTACTGCATTTCTGTGCAAAACATTCAAAAGCGTTTGTGTTTGGATAGCGGTATTTCCGTAATCGAGCCTCGAAGTCGGAAACGGTTTTAAAAACCGATTATTAAATTTTTAAGAGCTTTCTAAAACTGAAAACGAAAATACTCTGCGAGGTTTGGTTCTCGAAATATTCGCATCCAAAGTCAAATTACTGTATTTCGATGCAACCCTAAAAAGGGCTTTGGATAACGATATTTCCGCAACCAAGCCTTTTAAGAGGTTGCAGTTTTCAGTTTCGTATAGAAAATTAACAGGCCTTTCCGCCGATATGAATAAAATATTTTTGCAAGCTTTGGTTCTCGAAATATTCACATCAGAAATTATATTACTTTGTTTTTTTTTGGTCCAACCTTAAAAAGTGTGTCAATGGCGATATTTCCACAACAAAGCCTCGTAAGGGGTTGCGGTTTGCAGTGGCGAACAGCAAATTCCCAGACCTTTCCAGCGATGTAAAAATTTCGACAAAAATTTTTTCAATGATTTTTGAAAAAAATCATGGACTACCCCCTTGCCACTTTTTTTCAACTTTAAAAAAATGTTTCCAAAACCCATCGAGCTATACATCAAAAGAAAGGGTTTTTCAAACTCTATCCGGACGTCTAAGCCAAAAGCGTGTGGAAGGTCTGGTTCTCGAAATATTTTCATCCAAAGTGATTGCTCGATTTACTGCATTTCTGTGCAAAACATTCAAAAGCGTTTGTGTTTGGATAGCGGTATTTCCGTAATCGAGCCTCGAAATCGGAAACGGTTTTAAAAACCGATTATTAAATTTTTAAGAGCTTTCTAAAACTGAAAACGAAAATACTCTGCGAGGTTTGGTTCTCGAAATATTCGCATCCAAAGTCAAATTACTGTATTTCGATGCAACCCTAAAAAGGGCTTTGGATAACGATATTTCCGCAACCAAGCCTTGTAAGAGGTTGCAGTTTTCAGTTTCGTATAGAAAATTAACAGGCCTTTCCGCCGATATGAATACAAAAATTTTGCAAGCTTCGGTTCTCGAAATATTCACATCAGAAATTATATTACTTTGTTTTTTTTTTTGGTCCAACCTTAAAAAGTGTGTCGATGGCGATATGCACCTGCAATACATTTGTGAAAACAACTGAAACATCGAACCGCACTCAAAATTCACTAACATTCAATCAAATCCTTATTACTTTTCCTAGTTTTTTTTGTTGGAATGTTTTTCTCTCGGTTTGATATCATCAACTGGTTGTGAAATAATGCAACAACGGAAATTCTAAAAATTATCTTAATTTTTCTATTCATTTAAATTAAAATTATATTACAAATTATTTTTTATTTTTTCAAATCACATCCAACATGACATCAAACAACAAAAAAAAAGTAAAAAAATAAATTCCCCCTGAGTTATTAAATGATTTTAAAATGATTTCATCTGTCAAATGATATTCTCGTCATATAGATAAAAATAATAAAATTATTTGAGAAAAATGAGACAAATCTTGAAAGGATTTAAAGATAAATTTTAAGTATAAATCATAAACTTTGTCATTATTTAAAGGTTATTTGGAAATGAATCATGTCATTATTTTTAAAATTTTCTTTTTTATAATGTGTGGAATTGTTTACTAGGCATACGAAATCGTAATGGAAAAACTGTGATTGCTTTTTCTAGATTCTGACTCCAAAACTGCGATCGCAAAATGTAAAAAAATACTCCACAGAATCTCATGAATTATGGGATGCTTGGGTTATAGACCGACATCATGTTCAAGTGATGATTGCGTTTAAATTTTATGACTGTGTTTGGAAGTCATAAATTCATTAGGTATAGTATAAATACAGCTATTTTACATTATTCTAAAATTATGTTTGTAAAACCATACAAAAATATTTGTTTTTTTTTTTTTTGTTTATTTGAACTATAAGTTCGTAGATTTGAGGAGTTTGCTGATAAAAAATATTCTTATCAAAAAAGCTAGTTCACAACCTCTGATTTGAATTGTGATTGTACATTTTTCTGTTTTAATAAGATGCATGCTTGTTTGAAATGCTTTATAAGAGAAACAACTCACTAGAGCTGAGGCTGAGGGCACATAATAGTTCAAATATTCTATTTTAAAAGCATGCTCGTTGCTCGTATAGATTTGTTTTGTACCCGTGCGTCGCCCATCGCCATCAGGCATTACTTACATCACTGTTTATGTCTATTAGCAAATGATAAGCACCTACTTTAGTTATGCATTATGACGAAATGTATTGAGGTTCTTTTTTCTTCAAAAATAGGCTACGAGTAGGTAGATTAGATTTATGATTTTATGAACAATTTAGGTATGTATACGATGAGATTCAAATTGATATAGTTTACTATGTAGTGCTCGATAGAACAACTGTCAATTTGATGTTCAACTGATATTGCTTTATAGATGACTTCTTAAAAGAAGAAAAGGTCAAAATCCCGCCAATCAAAATGACGCAAGTCGAAATCCCACCTCAAGAATCCCACCAGTAGGTACTACTTAGTACTATTTGGCGGAATTTGTTGAAAAAGTACTTCTTCGTTTATTTGAAGAGAAATAGTAACGAAGTCATGAAATTGACACAGGTTTTAGCTGACGCAGAATAATACACGAAAAAAAAATATTTTCAGCGCAGGGTGATTCCAAAAAATCTCACTTTCGTTGTTCTTTGAGCGATATCAATTAAATTGAATCACCCTGTGCTGAATTGAATTGGAATCACCCTGTGCTGAAAATATTTTGTTCGTGTAAAATTCTTCCTCAGCTATAAACCTGTGTTAATTTTATTAAATCCAATGTCCTATTTCTAAAGGGTATGGTTTTCAATCTGGCAATACTTTTTTGCGGAGTTGGTCTTTTTGACAGCTGTCACTTGATTTATGCTCAATTTGGTTGGCCATTTCATAATGAATAGACTTATTCCTGAACACCGTTTGCAAATCGTGCAAATTTATTACCAAAATCATGGTTTGCGCGACGCATCGCGCGCCTCCAATACCAATATTCGATGAAGCTCATTTTTGGTTAACTCGGTACGTTAATAAACCAAATTGTCGTATTTGGAGTGATCATAATCCACAAGCCATTGTTGAGACACCGTTACATCCTCAAAAAGTCACTATTTGATGTGATTTGGTCCATATTTCTTCAAAAATGAAGCCGGCCATAATGTTACAGTCAATGGGGAACGCTATAGAGCCATTATTAATGACTTTTTCGTGCCTGAATTGGAGGATGTTGATGTGGACGACCTTTGGTTCCAACAATGCGTCGCTACATGCCATATAGCCAACGAAACAAACAATTTATTGATGGAAACTTTTGGTGAGCGCAATATCTCGCATCGCGGGCCTGTGGCGTGGCTTCGATCGATATAAATAAATTATATTAACAATAATTAAATAAATTTAGCGATAGCTACCTGGATTTTTCGCTATATGAAATATAAAGTTAAGATTAAATAAATCGATCTAGATTGAGTTTAGTTTAATGTTGATTTCTGAGATGGATTATAGAAGTTGTTGTAGGGATTTGCCGGAGTAGGTTATGCAGGTTCTGTTGATGAATTGACATTTCAACATGTATCGGACAGTGAATATAGGTTTTTATTCATAAAAAATGGAGACAGTAGCAGGTTGTTTGGTTATTAAAGGATTCCAATATGATCCTGATGGGAAAAATCCACACTATCAGCCAATGAAGCCATACAAATCCTATAAATAGAAAAAACTGAAACCACCTCTACAATTACTAAACACATCACTTAAGAGTCGACAAAAAATAGGTAAAAAACAAATCTTTTTAAACAAACGAAATAATTTTTATTAAAATGTAAGATTATATCTCTTTAATACAGAATATAATCTCTTTTTTCGTCTGACAACAAAAGCCAATGCTCTTTTGTGAAACTTGTCAGAACTTTAGCCAAAAGCATTAATAAAATCACATAATAAATACTACTGCTAGAAT
Source organism: Leucozona laternaria (assembly GCA_932273885.2). NCBI lineage: Eukaryota > Metazoa > Arthropoda > Insecta > Diptera > Syrphidae > Leucozona > Leucozona laternaria. The sequence continues at coordinate 41,129,238 of OW026369.1, read as the reverse complement.
GTTTACAGACCTTTCTTTTAATTTAAACAAATAAATTTTGCAAGGTTTCGTTCTGGAAATATTTGCATCTAAAGTATTATAAATTACTGTTTGAGTGTATGTACTTCGATCGAACCAAAAAAAACGGCTTCTGATAACGATATTTTCGCAACCGAGCCTCTTAAGAGGTGGTGTTTTGCAGTGCCGAATAGACAATTAACAGACCTTTCAAACGATCGATGTTAGAAATTTGACAATCCTTGAAAACTATTTTTGTATGCTTTTTTTTTGGAAAAATCACGGACTAACCCCTTGCAAAAGAAATGATTTTTCAAAAATGTTTCCGAAACCCATCGATACCAACACCTACAGTTAAAGAAATTTTTTTTTCAAGCTTTATCCACACCTGAAAACCAAAATATTCTGCGAGCTGTAGTTATTAAAATATTTCAATATAAAGTTATTTTACTGAATTTCGAACAGTAAAAAAGTATTTCGATTGCAACATCATTGCTTGACGATATTTCCGCCATACCGGGCAATACTATATGAAGAACGAAGAGACATTGATAATCTAATTGGAAAACTGCTCAATCAAATTTCCACACACTATATCTACCTAAACTCCTGGGCAAAAAGTATGCTATTGTTAATAACCTGTTCTTTTTTAATCAATAATTTTATTTAAATAATAAAATAAATTAAATCCAAAGTTGGTTATACTTTAAATGCATGACCCACTAACAGTTAACATAATCTCAAACCATCCACGCAACTAATTGATATCATATGGAACTAACGAATAAAAAAAAATCAATCGATATCGGAGGAAAAAAAAATTTTAATTCCAGTGAAGAATTCAAAAACTGGTTGCCGCGGACATACATATATGTAGGTACTTTACGATGAGTCTCGTTAAGTTTGTCAACATTATCTCCGTGTGTTCCTTCCTCTTGCCTTTTGTCAAAAAGTAATAAATTCACAAATTTATGATGCGATTGGTATAATGTAAGGAGAAAGAATGGAACAGAAATGAGAACACCTTTAGTTAATATTTTTTTTTTTAAATACAAATGCACAGGGCCGGGTTGTGAATAAAAGCGAACAAGCACATCACTTAGGTTGCTTCAATTGACGTTGTGGCAACGTTGGGGATTTAGGCACCGGACAGGAGATCATAATTTATAAATTAAATACATATAAGTAAGTTTCGGCGGCGCGACAGCTCGTTGAGAATCGGGTCATATTAACTTTCACTCCCAACAGCAGGAATGGAGGTGACCTACAATTTTCTGCCAAAGGTGGTAGGCACTTATTCAAGACAAGATATGTATGCTCTTTGGGGATTTGTCACTTCCTAACAAGAGGCAGTAGCTGATTTTTTTTTTGGGTAGACGAGGCTGGGAATTGAACCCAGACCTCCGGCACTACAGTCCTATAAGCACTGGCCACTATTAAATTTACTAAGCTTGCAAAAATATTCATATCAACTACAGATTAACGAACTTTTTATTGCTGAATTGTTTCTTAATCAAGACCTTATGTATTTTTACTCAAAAGAAACACATAAAATTGCTCTTGGCCAAGGCGGTCTACCCGTTTAGGCTTTAGCTCTATGTAGTGTTTATGATTTTATAGTGTACTTTTTATAAAATCTTCTAATGCTATTGATGTATGTATGTAATGGGTGATTTTTTAAGAGGTTTAGAACTTTAAAAAAAAAAAAAACACAAAAAATTCGAAAAAATGAATGAAATATTTATTTGAATCGATAGTTTGAACCTTGCAATTTAATGTTTAAAGATAATTTCATGCAAATGTTGACCGCGGCTGCGTCTCAGGTAGCCCATCCGCTGAGTCCAATTTTGGCATACTCTTTCACACATATCGGCCGGTATCTCACGAATGAATGCATGGATGTTGGCTTCCAGTGCGTCAATCGGCTATAGACATTAGCCTTGACATACCCCCACAAAAAATAATCTAATGGTGTCAAATCGCACGATCTAGGCGGCCAATTGACCGGCCCGAAACGTGAAATTAACTGTTCACCAAACTCGCCTCGCAATTGCGCCATTGTTTCGCGTGCTGTGTGGCATGTGGCACCGTCTTGTTGAAACCACATATCATGCAAGTCAAGAACTTCCATTTCGGGCAAAAAAAAGTTTGTTATCATCGCTCGGTAGCGTTCACCATTGACAGTAACGCTGCGATTCGCATCATCTTTGAAGAAATATGGCCCAATAATGCCGCCAGCCCATAAACCGCACCAAACAGTGGCTTTTTCGGGATGCATTGGTAGCTGTTGCAATGCTTCTGGCTGATCTTCACTCCAAATGCGGCAATTTTGCTTATTTACGTACCCATTCAACCAAAAATGAGCCTCATCGCTGAACACAAGCAGCGCGCGATGAACATTTCGAACCGAGCACGAATTTTGATAGTAAAATTCAATAATTTGCAAGCGTTGTTCATTTGTAAGACGATCCATGGTTAAATTGCAAACCAAACTGAAGCTGTTAGACAGTGACACAAGGTACTACACACACGTCAGCTGTCAAAACCAGTGTTGCCAAAACCAAACCAGCTTAAAAATCACCCTTTATATGATTTTGCTATTATACTGGAGTCCTTGACATCAATTTTTTTAAATTATGACATAAAACTAACTAATGCTGGATTTACACGACTGACAAATTGGCAGTTTTCTGTTACCGCCATATTATTCACTAGATACATCCAGATTAAACTTAAATCCAGATGTATTTACATTGACTTTGTATGCTTTACATCTGGATTTATATTTTTAATCTTGATGAATCGAGTGAATAATATGGCCGTTAGTATATGTACTGCCAAAAGAATGAAACTTTCCATTGTTCTGTCAGTTTTTTGACAGTTAACTGCCAGAATACTGCCAAATTATCAGACGTGTAAATCCAACATTTTTTATTTATGAACTTATTTTGTCTATCCTGAGAGATGGCCAGCAATCTGACAAACTTCGTGTAAATCTGTCATTAAAGAATTGATTTTCTAACAGAAACTTCAATGAGGGGCGCTTTGTAAAGTTTTCTCCAAATGCGCCAGTTTTATTCGAGCATCGAGCTGGTATTCCAGAGTGCTCCTGTTGTTCATCGCCTTCGTCAATTCATGCGGGACCGATCAACGATCAACGACCAACGCAACGCAACGTCTTTCAAAAACACTTTATTATCTCATATATTTTTTCCGTTAAATTTCGATTTTAAGGTGGGCAATCAGAAGATAAAAGATCCAGAAATGACAGAGCCATCATTTAGAATTGGGTCAACGTCACTGTTTAACAGGTCGTAAATTTTCAGTTTGCCACAAATAATGTGAACAGTATATCGCATGTTTCCTTTTTTTTAAACCAAACATTTTTATTCTTGTTGTTGTTATTGCTATTGTTGTGATGTATGTATGTATCATGGCCCAACCCCATAGTTCCCTTCTTTTTTTGTTGTTGTAGGTATCTGGTATTTTAATGACACACAGCGCGCTGCGATGATTGTTTGACTAAATTGATCGAACGACCGTCAATCAAATTATGATCGAATAAGCGTATTCCGGGAGTTTGGAAGATATCGATTAATAAGTGATCGTTATTTTTTGGCAGACGGAAAGTCTGTTGGTTGGTGTGGTGGAGGAAAATAAATGTATTCGAAGTAAAATGGCATTTAATTCTGAGGGCTTGTTTAGCATGTTTTAATTTTATATTAAAGAGACATTTGCATATAGGATTTTGCATAAAGAGACATTTGCATGACTGAAGAGTCAATTAATATTTATGAATGCTTTCCAAATTATTACATTAGCCGTGTTTTTTGCAAGCCCCGAGGAAATTGGTGGAAAAAAATGACGCGCTGTCCTGCAATTTTCATGTTAAATGCAACAACAACTAATCCCCTTCGGGCTTAGCTAAGCGCGGAGAATGCTCGGGACTTAACTCAAGCATGGAGAAAAACTGTATTACCGGCGTGAATTGCATAGATACTTGTTATCGATATTTTCAATAGAAACTCCATTTTGTTTCTGTAATGTCGTCGCTTATCCCCGATGTCGTTTTTTTTTTCAACCAAATCGCTCCGGGCTTGCTAAAAAATACGGCAATTATAACTATGCTCGGGTTATTCACGATCTGGTGCAAGAGCAATAGTAAAATTTCATTGTTTTTTGTAGATCGTAAAGGGTTTTTTTTATGTATTCTGTGGTCGTTTGGGGTAAGTGTGCGCAGCGGGGAAGTGTACGCACAGTTAATTTCTTGAAAATGACAATAAATATTAAATATCTGTAAATGCACAATTCAGTAGGTATCTGTCCTTTGCTTGGGTCAGCGGTTACTGTTTTGGTTTTGTTTATTTTTCGAAGGTAAGCGAAACAAAAAAAAAGGTTAGTTTTACTCAAATATTTCTCAATTTTAAAAACGTGTTAGTGTTCAGTGATTTTATTAAAACATAATTATGCTAATTATTTATTGAATATAAATATTATAATTTAGATTGTATCAGAGTAAAAATGGTACTAGATTTCGTGTTAATATGTTCAAAATAAACAAAATATTGAAAAAAGTGAGGTGGGGGTAAGTGTGCGCAAAACTTTTGGGGTAAGTGTGCTTGAGCGTACACTTACTCTGACAAAGAAATGTGAAAGGAAAAAACTTTTCGGTATCTAGATTTATTATTTAGGAATATAGTTAGCGTGTATTCGGGTGAAAGAATCGAATTTGTAATTGAAAAACAAACTCATTATGCATTCAAAATAAAGACATTTAATGTTCCCATGATGTTTTTTATTATTCTTTTTTTTCCAGATGCCTCGAACATATGTAGGTAAGGAAAAATCCTGAAAAAAAGCTGTGACACAAAAAAAGTTAGGTACTAATAATAAAACGTTGTAATTATAGGTGTTTTAGTTAAAAACAAAAAATTCTGGACGTTCGCACACTTGCCCCAAATCATGCGTTCACTTACCCCTAGGTAGGGGCAAGTGTGCGCAATCTGACTTGCTTTGGTTTTTTCAATAATAATGGTAGTGAATTGGAAAAAATATATAGTTTTACGTTTTTTTGATTAATAACCAAATATGCAGCTTTGTTATTTAATAAAGCCCTGTATTATATCTCCGCTTGGGATCATGTTTCAAAGTCGAAAATGAGTACACTTACCCCTAACGACTCTAACTGCCTGAACACAATAGAATTCTGGAACTGGAACTGGAGCTGGAACAGCTGGCAAAAATTATTGTACGCAATTTTTTTACGTGTCCTTAATGCAGCTCTACGCAGCTTTGTATGTGTATTTTATAGAAAACGAATTAAAAATGGTTTTGCTCAGGCTAAGTTCTTCGCATATTTTAATTCTGATATTTTTTTCTTCTAATTCATAATTTTATTCACGGCAAAAATCGGCAATCGGTCGATTGTTTTTTTTCTTTTCTTCTAACAATTTGAAAGAGATTTGAAAAAATTAGAAAGAATGTAAATGCGTTTTTTTTTTTTTTAATTAAAGGACGTGAATCTTTTTTGAATGTCACAGTCATTGCTTTAGCTCAGCATCTTTTAAGTCATAACGTTAAGCCGAAAAATTACCCCATATCAGAAAACTTGAAAAGTATACGATCAATTCCTACTTCATAAAAAATTTGAGACTTTGAGAACCGGCCTTACTGATTTTTGTACTTATTTCAAAATTCAAAATGCTAAAAAACGGTATAGGAATAAATATTAATTTTCGCCTTTTTAGAAATAAGTGAAAAAAATAAGCCTCTCTGCTTCTTACGTCCTCATTTATTTAGCAAGTTGTAGGCCATTGGTATGCGTTTTTAACACTCATCTCGGTTAAGAACCTACAATTTTTATAGATGGAATGAGTTATGTATTTTTCCGAGTTTAATAGTTATTGACTCTGCGTCTTAGAAGCTCACTTTGAGTGATCTAGGGCTTTTGCTTTATTCATTTCCGTCGAACCAGACACAAAAAAGGCACATAAAAGAACGTCTGTATAATAAAAATAATGTAATAGGTAAAACACAAAACTCATTTTCTTATTGAGTGAAGAAAAGTATAACTATTTAAATACTCATTCATATAAAGTCAGTCGCTATAGTAAACTGAGAATTATACCGCCTTTGGTTCTAAGTAACTTTTCACCTCAATTAGACACTTCATCACTTTAAACCTCTTGTATAAACAAAGAACCCCCCACAGCCCCACATGACCCTCTAATTCTTCTAAATAAATTTTAAGAAAATTACCCACCATCAAAGCACAACAATGATGTTAACTAAAGTATCAACCAACACCTATTCTTACTCATGTGCCTATAGAATCATTATACTCCAATCTCGGTAAGCTCCACATGCATATTTCATGAGATGAACCCACCCATCTAAACTCTATACTCGTAAACCTCTTTAAACTAATACTCACCCATTAACAATGTAACCCATAACCAAACCACATTTGCATTCTAAGAAAGAAAAAACATTAAGACTAAAACGATTAACCTATTGAAGTTCAACTTAAAAACCCAAAACATGTTCTCGGACTTGTATAAGCACTCATAAATAAGTTTTCAAGCCATCACTACTTGCATTCAAAAAGAAGAATGCGTTGTCTAACATTTACAATCAAGATGAAGATGATGCGATGATTAGCGCATCTTCATTCATCGCCAGCAGCTCGTTTATTAGTTGGAGATATTGCTAGCTTAATAGAATGAGCTTCAACATCGCTCTTATCGAATAAACCAAGGCAATAATAAGCTTAAGCATATTAATCGCATCTATAAAATCGACATGTCAATACATCTCTATCACGTAATGGGATAGATATATCTAGAAATCTATATTGGATTTGTTCGAAGTGCAGCTAAAGTACTTGAGTTAATTTATTTGCTTCTCATTCTCATCAACCATAATAATTATATAACAAAATAACTCATATTCATAGGTACCTGGGAGAATAGGTAGATATAAAGGTGCACACACAATTCTGTCCATTAAAACGCATCAAATATTTGCATTTAGCTTAGTTTCACTGGAAAAACTCATACAGAAGTGGCAGGGAGAGGCCAAACAGAAATTAGGTGAAGAGGTCACTGTTAGTTTTAATTTTCCAGAGTGATTCTACAGGGTGTTACTTACATGTGTATACAAATTAAAAACATTAACAATAGCCGTGTGTTTTTGCAAGCCCGGGGAGATTTGGTTGAAAAAAACGACATCATCAGGGATTAGCGACGCCATTACAGAAACAAAATGGAGTTTCCATACAAACTATCGATAACAATTAGTATGCAATTCACGCCGGTAACACAGTTTTTCTCCGTGCTTAAGTCTTAAGTTAAGCCCCGAGAATTCTCCGCGCTTAGCTAAACCCGAAGGGGATTAGTTGTTGTTGCATTTAACATGTAAATTGCGGGACAGGACGTCGTTTTTTTCGATCGATTTCATCGGGGCTTGCAAAAAAACACGGCTAATGTTACTTAGAAGTTTAAAAAGTTTTATAACAACAGTTTAATTAAATAAAATTAGGCGTGTTTTTTTGCAAAAATGGGGAATTAGCTATGCCATTATATAAAAAATAAATAAATGAAGTTTCCATACAAACTATCTAAATTGCTTAGCCCCGACGTGTCGTTTCTAATCGGATTACAAATTTCGATAATATCTCATACACACTTTGTTTTATTTAAATTTAAAGATATAAAGCGCTTCATGAAAGACCCGTAAATTATTTTTGCCGACGTAATGCATGTATGTTTATTGGTAACGTCAAATTTTACACAAATTTTCACAAAACGCTATCAAAACCGATAGGAAAAAAAAAACAGTTTTTGGGAAGCTTGGTGAAAGTTTTAGTTACCAAACAGGCATAATAGATTCGTTCGTTAAACCAGATTTTTTTGAAAACCCCGAGAGTTGTCAAACAAAAATCTAGGTTTTTCGGTTCTCAAAAAACACCCAAAGGCTGTTGACATTTAAAGAATAAATTCTGTGCTCGATTAACTAGCCAGTTTAGGCTTCTCAAAATCTCTGAGATTTCAGCAATCTCAGAAAAGTCTGAATGTAAATCCTCACCACAGTGAAATTCCTCACTTTCGTTGTCAAAAAGTTGAGAGGCTGAGACTGATATTTTTTTGGATTCGCTTGCTTAATTATATTTTGTCGCAGTTGAAGAATTTATAAAAAAAAAGAGAAAGCGAGTGCTTTTGACTTCTTGCGGAGAAATCTTGTGCAGATTTCTCGCCCTGCTCTGTCAAACTGTCAGAAGTTCGCTCATCAGTGAGATCTCAAAAACGTGAATTGGCTGACCTTAAATTTAAAATTTGTTCCACGGCGTTATGCATTCTCGAACATCACAGACACCCTGCTGCACTGGTCATACAACATAATACCGACAAAATATCCTCCAATGATGTGATTAATGATAAAGTTTCGCATATTATACCTCATTGAAAAACATTATTAATAACACCCCATGTTTTTACCTTTTTAAAGTCATTTCCGGTTGTGGTTGGAACGTCAACAGGATGCCCTCTTCTATTTAAGTTCAAAGTTAAATATGAAGGGTATTTTTAATTTCTCACATCGAAAATAAATATACTATTCCACATCCAATCCTACTGTCTTGACCGTTTATTCCGATTTTTTTTTTTTTAATTTTCCTATTCTTTGGATTTCATATACGTACGACAGCGCGACCGACAGTCCGACACACGGACGAGTAGGTCTATTAATATTTAATGAGTTTGACTATAGCTGGCAGAGTCCATCCCTAAGCTGAGCATGAGTGTTAAGCGTATATATTGTCGTCAAACTTGAAGTGTAAATCGAAGAAATGCATAATGAATTGATCGCGCAACGCAAAACGATCAACGATAGGTATAGACATAGATACTTATAGCATGTGGGACACAGGCAAATAAAGGCCTTAAAAAATGTAAAAAGGGAATGCATAACAATATTAGGCCAACTAAAACGTCAAATAACACGAGGTCTGTGTAAAATGGCAGGGTTAGAGGAGTCAAATATGTAAATGCTACCTCATGGTAAATTATTCTAAAAAAATGGTAAGTTTTCGAATAATGCATTTAGCATTTAGCATTTAGCATTTTTTTTGAATTTCGAGGTTGTCAAATAAATAAACTTTGTTGTCTTGGCCGTATGAATAAAATGGAATTGTAAGTGATGGGAACAACTATTGAGATCTGGGGTAAAAATAAAAGTCGTTCTATTAATTTTATTGAACGAGGTTGAAATAAAAAAAGAGCACATATAAAATTAAATAAAAAATAAAAATTGAAGAGATCAAAAAGTGTTAGTACCTAGGTAATGATTCACCAATAAAAAGATGTTGTATAATATAGATATATTGAAAAACGCTGTTGATTCTCGACCCGACATTCTCAATTTAGCAGAGACATAATTGTGGATTCCACAACCGAATTGTGAAAATAACAGCATCTACTGTAAATTTTATGGGTAGTGAGAAAATTGTTAGATATAACAGCATTCATTGTTAAGTACAGAATAATCAGTAGAATACAAACTTTTGTTGTATTTTTCATAACATGTTCTAGATTGACAGTAAACTTTCTGTCAGTTTCTACAACCTGTTGTAATTATTACAGAAAATGACTGTAGATTAAGTCATTTCTGTAATAATTACGTTCTAGATTGACAGTAAACTTTCTGTCAGTTTCTACAACCTGTTGTAATTATTACAGAAAATGACTGAAGATTTATCAATTTCGCACTGTCGATTTACAAACTTTTCCACTTGGAAATATACTCAAAAGGATACAGGATTATTAGCGGCGGGCATTTAAATCAATTTTTTTTTAATAATAAGCGCGCACTAAAGGGATTTTAACAACCCATAACACTGCGACCGTTAGGAAAAAAAAGAAAGGATTTAATAGAAGATACGGATGCACATTGGTTTTGAAGTTCTGAATATCAAAATGGGAGCTAAAAATAGGTCCAGGCAAAGCATTCCACATTCTTGTAGTGCGGCCAAAGAAATAATCTCTAGCCTTGACGTTACGTCCGGTTGAATTGTTTTAGGGGAAGAATACAGCTGGCTATTTCACTAGAATACTGTTTGTCTAAATAGCGATAAAATAGACAGAGAATTGTAATTGTTTCTGTTATACTGCTATCATCACCTATCATTTTTAAAGCTCTGTTTTCTATCTAAAAGAGTTTTCTATCAAATGAGTTAAAGGAGCACCTGCCCAGGTGTAAAGGCCTTGTAGATTTCAGCCAGATCAGAAGGGAAAACAAATTTTTTGTATCGCCCAAGAAAACCTAGACATTAAGCAGTTTTTTTTGAAACGTTGAAATTCCAAAAAAGGTGGTCTCTGTGATGCACATACCGAGAACTGAAAGCTGTTCGGTTTCTTCAATGCAAATACCGCTCACGGATAGCGGCAGTGGCATGGGGGATGGGTTCCGCTTCAATGACAAGGGACTGCATTGAGTTTTTGAAGCATTAAATTCTACGAATTCTGGACAATTCTGTCGAGGTCAGAATTTAATGAGCTTATCATAGACTGCCGCTCTAAATCCACATCCAAAGGACAAGGATGTGACTCTCGAAATGAATAAGAAAAGCTGAGGGTACTGTCGTCAGAAGAAACAATTTATAATGGATTAGAAGTTTCAGACAAAAAATCATTGAAGAATATCAGAAAGAGAGTCGGAGACAAAACCGAGCCCTGGGGCACATCAGCATTTATTTTTTGAATATCAGACTTAAATTAAATGCTGTTTGCCAACCACTCGGAACGAGACAAGTAGAGAAGGACAGATGGCCAAGCTTACGCAGTGGTTTTTCCAGCATCGAAGAACACCTCTTCAGAACAATAGGAGGGATACGATCCAGGCCAGCGGATTTGTGTACATCAAGGTCCTTGCAACTGCACAAGTGCCAAAGAATATTTGTCCCATGAAATCGTAAGCGCTTTCAAACACAGGAGGACTCAAATAGGCTTTCTCTAACGAGTTACACAGCAGGGGTGTAATTGAAAACGAGCTTTAGAACCGAAGGCGAAGTAGTATATCCTATGTTTTTTGCAAATGACCAAAAATGTTGATTACCTTTGTGACAATGTAGTATTGTATGCCTTAATTTTTGGTCATGCAAAAATTTGGCTTCGAATATGGACGTTACAGTTACAGGTCTTTCTAGCTTGTTTGAACTTATTCGGATTTTCTTCAGTGGGGTTGGCCTTGGCCTTATAACTTCGGAAAGGTACTTATCTAACCTGGATAGCCTCTCTACAGCTCGAATCAAACCATGACTTTTCTTTTGGTAGATTTTTCCCTATTCATGACCAGAAATGGATGATATATTTTTCATAGCGCAGGTGCTGTATGAGGCTTAAGATCCATTGATATTACTGGACGTCATTATCCCCATGAAAAATCATCTTGCATATCGCAAATTAGCAGCCATTAACTTATCTCAGAATAAAGTTGTTAGCGCCATCTTGTTGTTGTAAAGAGCACAATTTACATTTTAAAACTACTATGAACTAAATTTGCACGTATCGCACGTCTTAAAATACGTCTTGGGATACCATTTAAGCCTTCGCTACTTAGTAAATTCATGAAGAGGAAACAACCATAATACATAAATGCGTATGGTCCCATCAGGAGATAAGGAAGTGCGAAACTTTCTAATGTTTTATTTTTGTAGATTTTAATTTTATTATCTCTTAAAATACTGAAGTAGGACTTTCTGATAAACTCTGGCACTTCTTGCATGACTTCAAACAAATTCAATTTTTTTTTTTTAAATATAAATTTGAAGTTTCAAGTCACATGGAATGACCCGTCATCATCATCGTCATCGACAACATTAATGCGTTGGTGAAACTTTTTTTTTATGTACGAATGTAATCAAAAGTTCTCGAATAATATTAGTTATTCGTTTTTTTTTTTTCTTATATGTGTTTTATAGATAAGGCAATTTCAAACTGAGTGAATGGTTGTTTTTTTTTTCATTTTTTTTTTGCATATAAAATCGAGTGCTTGTGTAGAAACAATTTTATTTATAAGTTTTGATTTCCAGGCCAGGCTAGAGGTTATCATTGCGCTTCAAGAGCCTGCGTGCACAGATTGATATAGGAAGACATTATGAAGACGTAAGGTGCAGGGTCGGATTATACAAAGTGCTAAGTAAGCAATCTTCTGTAGGCCCGCGACTTTGGGGCCCATAATGGTTATCAATTGGGTAGCAGTTTCGTAAGATTTTTGGCGGAAATATTAGCCGTGTTGTTTTGCAAGCGCGGAGAATTCTCGGGACTTTACTTAAGTACGGAGAAAAACTGTGTTACCGGCGTAAATTGAATACTTGTTATCGATAGTTTGTATGGAAACTACATTTTATTTCTGTCTGCAATGGCGTCGCTAATCCCCGATGTCGTTTTGTTCAACACGGCTGTCGGCTATTGTCATAGGCACACTTTTTTATACTCGAACTTCAGTAAAATCACAGTAACAAGATCACTTTGGATGGAAATATTTCGAAAACCAGACCTAGAAACTTTTAGTTAACAGGTGCGAATAGAGTTTTGAAAAGACCTTTCCCGATGTCTTGATGGGTTTTGGGGACATTTTTGAAAAATTGTCGAAAAACTCATTTTTTTTTGCAAGCCCATGATTTTTCCAAAAATTGATAGAATGTTTCTGTCAAAATTTCTTACATCGATGGAAAGGCCTGTTAGTTTTCTAGTAAACACTGAAAAGCGTAACATTTTACGAAGCTTGTTTGCGGAAATATATTGCCTTCCAAACTCTTTTGTAGGGTTCGAAATTCAATAAAAAACACAGTTAAATTACTTTCAATGGAAATATTTCGAGAATCAGACCTCGTAGAAGCTTCTTGTTTCGTTCGACTTCTGATTACGTTAATGCAGCCCTGTTAAAACATGTGAAACAAACGAAGCATTTGCAAGAAAAATAAAGCTTAATTCAAATTAAATTCTACATTATTATATTTTGAATTCAGCTTAAGATGCATGAGATTTATTTTATATTATTATATTTTAATATAGGTATGTATTCCAAATTGTTGTTGAAATATTAGTACAGGGATTGCGATGAAGTCATATTCCTTATATTAAGCTCTCACACCAGACTGCGGTGTTGCTAGGTCAGACAAATACATACTGGAATTGAATAACGGACTGCTTACGTATGGTAATTTTAGTTAATGAAGCCACTCAAGCTTATAATAAATATAAATCTTATAACATATTGTCTAGGAAAATGCTGAATTTGTTGTAAATATTGCAGTCAATCTGACTGACCGATGTCAATTCCAATGTTGATTTGAAAATTGAAAACAAGTGCTATTGATAAGCGAATCAACAATCAATAGGTATATTATTTGATTCGATGGCTAATATCAGAATTAAAGCGCACGTAACGTAACACACGGCTCTTATTATTGATAAGTGGCTTCAAATTCTTAACATTTACCTATTTACCTACTTATAAAATTGTTCGAATGAAGATAAAGTCTAAATATAGATTTTTAAATTGAAAACAAATTATAGATGGAAAACAAAATAGAGTAGCTTTATCTATGCATCATTAATTAAATATTAAAAATAATTTTGGCATTTTTTTTTTAACGAGGATGTTGTCTATGAAAATTTCATAGTTTTTGAGTTATAAACAAAAAATAGCAAAACCAAATATGTCGTTAAGATGTGTAAACATCATAACGTTCTTCCGAGTGCCGGATTTGTGTTATTGAATTTACACAATATACACAATTCACAATCGAATCGTAACGTGTACGTGTGAAACTTAATGTATTACACATAAAGCCAACGTTTTTGATGTATAAACATCTATGCTGGCGGTAGAGTGAAAAAAAAATACGTGAACGTTCGTGTGCAACTTTACGTCGTGCAACGTTACAGTGTGCAACGTTACGATCTGTATACAAGGATGGGTGCGTTCAGTGAAACAAATCTTAAGATCCCCTTCAAGCAAAAACAAGTCCGTTTTGGATCCGTGCAGGTTGATGTTTACACATATTAACCGTGAGTCCCGGCACTCACACAATTTTTTTTAGTTTACCATACCGCGTCGCCCAGCATAGATATTTGCATATCAAAAATTAAATTTTGTTTTTTGCATTTTTTGTAAAAGAAAAAACAAACAAAACAAAAAAAATGTTGTGTGTGCCCGGACTCATGATTAATATGTGTAAACATAAACGTTTGTCCAACTGTAGTTTTGAGGATCTTTCTTCACATTTTTGTCACTGAACGTACCCAATATCTTACAATGCAGATTTTCATAACGTTACGTGCTACATCGTAAAGTGTAACCCCGTAACCTCGCACAGAGGAAAGTCCACGTTTTTATTTCACTCTCTACCGCGCGCCGGTATAAATATGTTTACACATCAACAACTAATGCAAACAGATCGACCTGTTTTATACTTTTCGTAATCACTTTAATGGTAGAGTGGCTTTAAACTTTTTCTCTCCACTGTCCTAGTATCAATTCAAGTATTTGCCGCACCTGTAAACTGAACTTCTCTGATGATGATCCGATGAAAAAACCTTTCCATATCTATAATAAATGAATATAGTTATAACCTTAATGCAGCAGGGCATATATGCGCATTTTTAAAGTCCGCGTTCATTAACAAAACTGAATCGAAATCGAAATTCAATATTAATGTGATTAAGCTTTTAAAAGAGAAATGCAGGTTAATTTGCATAATTTACGAACCAAATTCTAACCGATTTTGTAGTTTATTTTTTATGATATTTAGGTATTTTTTTTTATATTTCCTTTTACCTACTTATATGTTTTACGATCGATCCCATCTCTTGAGTTTCATTATCAATTTTTATTTCATCTTGGTTTTCACTATCCGGTATTTTAATGGACATAAAATAAAACTTATACGATGTGCTTATATATTAAAATAAAATAATAAAGTTTAAATAACAAACATTTCTGAAGAGAAATCTATGGGTTTTTATGTAAATAAAGCTTTTGCTTTGGGTTAATGGACCTGTGATGGGTATTATTTATATGGTTAAGTCGACTGTGGTACCACGAGATTTGCAACATACCTACATTCTACATAGATTCATATACAAAATGAAAGGAACAAAAAATTTATGTTAGAATTTACAAAATTTTATATGGATTCATATTGCGAATCAGTTGAATAGATGGCTATTGGGTCTTGCGCTTTTTAGAATTTTAAAATGCAAGTAGGTATAATTGCAAAAAAACAAAGAGTTGCATTAAAAAGTAGGGAAAAGTACCTAACATTTAAAAATAAGGTAGTTTTATCATTGGAAATGAAATTGGAATACATTAGCCGTGTTCCATTGGGCCTTGCAAAGTACTTTTTAGTACTTCCCAGTAGATGATGAATGGAATGCTTTCATTTTGCCAAAAGTAAAATCTAACCTCAATATCAATTTAATTTCGGTTTTGTTTTCTTATTTTACTTTAAAATTAGAAAAATGTCAACAACAATAATCTATCTATTACGTAATTTATTTTGATTGGTGATGTCTTTTTCTTGTTTGGAAACATTCTGTTACTAGATTAATGAACTACTTTGAACTACTTCGACCACAGAGTAGAAGTAGTTGACTGCAGCCAGAAGTACTTGGCAGTAGATACTGGAGCTCAAAGGAACACACCTATTGTTGCCGGTTATGGCTTTCATTGAAACTCATCATTGAAAATTTTAATAACGGGGCACTTGAGTCAAGTTTTTCATTGGTGAATTAAACTAGAGTTAGGTAACTCCAGAAGTTAACTTAACCACAGTTTACTGAAGAAGCAGTTTTCCGGTGGGAAATGAATGCGGAACGACTGAATAAACTCGGTGGATAAAACATCTCTGTTCAGTTAATCCTCTCTGGTTTAACTTTAATCCCGCACTGAAAAACTGGACCTTAAAAACCCATCTATTATGATGCCAATATAAAGGTGGTGACTTATTAATTAATTCTTGCCAGAAAAAAATCGTTTTGGCCCAGCCGTCCATATATGTAAAATTACTTTTATTATATCAGTGATTGAACTACCTTACCAATGATAATTGCAAAATTAATCGTCATTTTATACCAAGTATGGACCCAAATTTTGTTTGCATCAAAATAATTACCGATTTAATTTTCTAAACGCCCCAAAATGAGTCATTCAAATTTGCAATGATGGTTTTCAATAAAATAATAATAAATACCATCCCTTTTATTTAAGCTTCAAATATTTGTCCAAACTGTGAATTGAGCTCTGATGATAACAATCAGTGATTTTGCTTGCTAAAAGTTTCAAAATTAACAGTTAAAATTTTCAATACGATAGCTATAATTGCCGCCTTAAATACAAAACGAATAAATTCTTTTAACTTAAACTTAATCAATCGGAAGAAAATGAGTAGTATGGGTTTTTATGATAGATCACGCAACTAGTTTCTAAATGTTTGTTCGGAGTTATTCGGAATGTCTTAATTTTTTTTCCTCTAACTGCGCAATTATTGCATGCAACAAAATAAAAGTTGAACATAGACACTGTATTTTGCAAATTCCGTCAGTAATGAAATGAAAAGAGATAATAAGTGCATTGAAAATAAACAAAAAGCACGGTTGTCATTATCTCTGATCCTATTTGTTTTATTATTCCTATCTGGTCGTGGGATCATCAGAAAAAAATATGAATAGTAAAGTGCGGCTCTATAATCTCACTTGGAAATTTTCTTCAAAATTATTATATCATTTGCTTTTAACCCTGAGGCCACACGCTATAATACCTAGCGATAATTATCTACATAGATGCATTTACTGCAAAATTACTATTTTTAATTGTCTCACTTGCTAATCTTCTCGCTTCTCAACTAGCTTGCCATTTTAAAATGGTAGCGTGTAGCTACCAAGTTGACGGGTTTACTAAAGTTTCTGTGAATTAGTAAACAAAAATTAATGTATTGCAACTCACTCCTTCCTTTCTATATCAAAAAGCAATTTTCATTTCTTTTCAGATTACGAAGAATTGTCATTTTAAATGCCAAGGATTTTGAGCCATTCCGAACGCTTCTGGGTGCCCATAATCGGAAAAGTAAGAAATTAAGTTTATAATGTTGTCTATTCTAAAATTTAAAAATAACCGTTGGTTTTTTTTTAATTAATTTCAGTTCATTTCCGCTGTTTTACAGCGCTATCTATATATGAGCTTGTAAAGATAAATCTACTACCCTACCGACAACATATGTTCAAATTTCAAATGGCAGAAATGTCAAATCTCAAATGACTCTCAAACGTCAGAGATTATTTGGTTGTTCAATTTTACGATAGTTTTTTTCAGTTTTCTTGTAAACAACAAAAAATGTATTTATAATTTCTCAAATTAACTTTTCATAAGCAACAAAACAAATGAAAAACATTTTCTAAAACTAATACTAAAAAATGATACGCATAAAGCTATGACTAAAAAGCCATCTGAGTAAGAAATGAACAAACATTTCGAGTGCAATTACAATTCATTTTAAATTGCAATTAATTTTTCCTTTTTTTTTTTCTGCAGAAAGAATAAAGCTTGGGAAAAAGACAGACGCGACCGTCTGAACAAAACATTCGATGAGCTAGCCAAGCTCTTGCCGAAATTCGATCCATCTGTGGTTTGGAGTAAAATCGAGATTATCCAGAAGGCAATTACATTCATTGAGGATTTGCATAAACGCCTGGAAGACTACCTCAAAGCCAAAGACCCCGAGTTGCTTAGTGAGTTTTAATGTGGGAGCCAAAATGGTTATCATTTTTTTTTTTTGTTTAATTTTTCATTTTGTTTAATTGACCTGAATTCTATATTTAACTTTTTTGTTTGTAGAAGAATACAGGGAATTCGTAAATTGCCTACGATTTTATCAAGAACGCAATGCTCAGTTGACAGAATTGCTAAAGAAGGCAAAGGTCGCTCTGCCACCACCATCACCACCGGTTGCATTGCCCCAATTGCTTCTCAATAAACCAGAATTGCTGCCAAAGCAAGAAAATGTCAAAAAGGTTGAGCAGTTGCAAAAGCCCAAAAGGCAGAGGAATCGATCGAAAAAAGGAAGTGATGCTGTTGCTGCAAGTAAACCTGAAGAAGTCAAAGAGAAGGCGGAGAATTCTTCTGAAACCACTCCTAAGAAAGGTATGAATAGGAAAAATAAAATATGAAATTATTTAAAAAAATCGACTGTCTGTTTAAACACCTTTTTAATGCTCTGCAATCGACCAGTGTCGAGTACATGTTACAAGAATCCTGGGCTTTGTCTTGTCTGTGTCTGCAAATCTGCATATTAGGTCATTTGTTCTTGATTTATTTTACCTACACACGTAGGCTAAATCTTTATAGATTTAAGACATAAGAAAGACAGGTCCGTAGAACTCCTATTGTGAACTAAGATGAATTGCTTTCTTTTTGGAGTTTGTTGTTTTCATTGTAAATCTAATAATTTGATTTCTTCAATTGCAGTTGAGGATTCACCAGTAAAACATGAAGTCGTAGTAAAACCTACAGCAGTTATCACAGCATTTGAACGAGAAGCTGCCAACGATGCACCAAAAGCTCCAACACCTCAACTTTTACCACCTGTGCCTGCAAAACCTCTCCTCTTGCGAATTCGGAAACTTCGTAAGCACCATCAACGACTGAAACTTATTCCCAGGCCAATGTTTCGCAAATGTTATCCTCATCCAAGTCGGATGATCAAATGGACATTTGACTCGGTTTCGAATAGAAAATCACTCCTGCGGCAACGACGACGCGAAACTAACAAAAGGAGGAGGAGCCAAATCCAAAAAGAAATACCATCGAAACGCTTGAAAGTTGAATTCAATTCAGAGCCACCATTGAGAGAGCAGTCAGTTTCTCCTACAGCAGCGTTCCTCTTATCCTTTCCTGTAGTCACATCATCCATGTTAGGCGGGAAAAATGTCGAGAATACAGATAGTTCTGTAAATTTGGAGAATCTTAATAATTTCTTCACCACCGAGGAATACAGTAAATTCTGTGACCAAAATACTGTTGTCGGCGAGAAGATTCTTTCGCCACCACTTCCAGTCGAAATTGAGGAGAAACCATTGGTAGCTGAGAAACCAATGACCGTATTTACTGTTTCTGCAATAACTCGTCCATCGGCGCAAAAGAAAACTCTGCCCGGTAATGGAAGTCGAGTAAATGGAGTTCCAGCGGCGGCAGGGTTTGACAGTTGCTTCAATTTCAATAACGGAAATCCAATGATTGGTTCAACTAGTATGTGCGCTGGAACTAACAGTCAACAGGTGAGCAAAAGTAATCCTTAAACTTTGTTAAGAGATTGAATAAAATAGTAGCACTGCAAACAAAAACCTAAGAAATTAACCATAAAGTTAGGTTCTCCTTTAGTTAAATCTAAAATGTCAAGAAATAACAAATATTTTTTACACAAGCAATAGTTATTTTCAAAAAATCACAAGTTTCTATTTTGTAATTGGGTAGAGTTTTCCAAAAATGGGCTTGAGTTGATGAGAACTGGTCAATCAGAAACTTGAAACTGGAAGCTTTCCAAAAAAATCCTCTTTATCACAGGCCCCGTCTTACTAGATTCAACCGGGATTCTAAAAATAAGTTTCATAGCTGCTGTTGTAATAGAAATATTGTCATAAAAAATCTATAGCCCCCAACTTCGTGGCAATATTTTTCTTATGACCGGAACTATGATACTTTTTTCGAGAGTCTCAGTACATAGGCCGTATGTCATTATTAGAAGAAAGCTGCAACTAGAAACTTGCCTTACCTTGAAATCGCTTACATATATTCATTGAACGTGTCCAGTCTTAAATAAAATGACAAAAATATTAAAATCGCATCGCTTACTCTTATTCTCTCTGCTTACTAATTTCAACTCATTTGTAGTATTTCTTCTTCAAAACCAAAATTTTATTAACAATTTCTCTTAATTCTTCTCTTTTCTAGGTGACATCAAAACAATACTCGCAACTAAACCCCCCAGTTCCAGTCACAGTTTTTCCATCGTCAATACCTTCTCCTGTCAAGTTAGCTATCAAACAAGAACAAATTATTCCTAATTCAGGTTCAATGGCACCAATTACATCTAATTCATCAGAAAAATTCTTTCCCAGATACAATCATTCAACATTGAATTCTCTTAGAACCGCATTAGAATCACCATCAAAACTTTTAAACCCATCTCAATCTAACGACCCACAAAAAGACTCATCATCGGTGCGTGGCAATTTGCCTATAACAACAAATTGGTCAGTCAAATCAGAAACACCGAGAGGTAAATCGATTACAAACCAAGCCACATACTTAAATGCCACCAAGTCTGCAACATCATCATCGAGCCCCAATTCAAAGGTTTCTGCTGCAACAACAACCAAATCAACCAAAATGCCTTTTCTGTCACCAACAAAAAATTTCTTCTACGATTGTCCAACAGCACAAAATAGAAATCCAACATCTTCTCTGTCAGCTGATCCTTTAATTTCTGCGACCGAAGCAATAAAATCCAGCAATAATTCTGTTAAAACGGAATTTCCTTGGATTCCACCAAACACATCAATAACAAACACATGCAACCAAAATGCGCTTTTTACTCCATTCGATCTGGCAACCATAGTCTGTGATTCATTGACATCGACAAGTTTTACATTTTCTCTGTCGACACCAAAGTCTTCCGAGCCATCTGTGGTGGATGCAGGGAACAAGACTAGTGGCAATAGTAGATGCAATCAAATGAATCTGTTTCTTCCATACGAGGAGGCACAATATACGCCAACGTTTTCACTACCGCAAACCAAGTCGACGGAAAACCAAATGGCAAGAGAAACTTCTTGGAAGTCCTTGGAGAAACCAAAAGACGCAGCAACTGATCAAATTTTCTACGACTGTGAACAAAGCAAACCCCAACAGAAGTCACATGTGAACTGGATGACATCACCTACAACAACCGACTATACCCCAGCGCCGACTACTACCCTTCCCTTGCCTCCGATGGATTTTGGAAACCAATTCACGGGTAGCTCCACTAATTTTGACCTCAGCTTCGGCTGCAGGAAGGATTCCTACGATGATGACAATCAATTCATCAATTGGTCACCGACAAAGCCTTTGAATGCGGATTTTTCCACGGCATATAACTTTGAGAACTTTGGTTCCAATGAAGCACCCCCCAATAAGACGGTGAAGCAGATTTTTTCTGTCAGTCAGTTGGTGGACCAAACACCATCTCAACAAGATATTGGTTCTTCCATAAAGAAGACAATGCCAAAGGCTCCTGCAGGGAAATCCACTTCAGTGAAACAGACCTTCTCCAAGATCTACTCCGCTGAATCCCTCATAGCAAAGAAGGACAATAGCCGTTTCTACAATTCATCTGAATCTGTCCCAAATTCTCAAACGGATTACCATAACTCCAATAGTTACTTCTTTAACTATCCCAATACTCAGAACTGTTCTGAGAATGATTACCTAGGTGCAGGCGCTTACTCTGCATCAACACATCAAACGGTAAAAACAAATTCAATACATCCATCAGCAGCTGCTGGTGGTGGAGGTGGAGGTGGAGGAGGAGGAGCTAATTCTACATTTGACTCCACTGGAACAACATCCAACTACTTCTCCCACACAATATCATCGAACAACAATGATCCCTACGATCCAACTTATTTTCCCAGCAGTAACTACAATCAGAGTTGGAATCATGGCACGACAAATCATACAGTCGCGAACAAAGGTGCTGCTGCTTCGTTGAATATTTTTAATAATCAAGGTCAATTTGGAACGTTGCAAGAAACATCATCATCATGCCAACAAAACTCAAATGTATCCGGGAACCTAACTAACTTTAATTTAAGCTCCATATGTCCCGAGATTGATGGAAAGGCTGGCCCAAATGAGTGGTAGACTCTTATTTTTGTAGAAATAAAAAATGTAATTATGTATATTCTCTTCAATAAAATTATAAAACATTTTTAGGTTTTTAACAAAGCAATCAAATATGTTGTTTTTGTTATTCTTGGTTCATGGATTTTCAATAGTCACTTTATTTTTTTTTGAAAATCAAAAAAAAAAACAAGCCGAAGTTATGGGCGATTTTTGGAAATTTTTTTTTCATAATTTTCCAAGCGAAGAATTTTAACGAGCAATAGCCTGGATTTTTGCTCGATTTTGAGTTGAACAATTTTTAAACAGCTGTATTTAAGCTTGTGGTGTACGTACCCAAATGTTTGATACACCAAAATGACCGTTGATTGGTCAAGATTTTAATGAAATACAAATTTTGAAAATCGGTTGGAAAATAGAAAAACTATTGCTCACTTTCTCAAAAATATGCTTTTTTATCTTTTCAAGGCCATTAGTCTAATAAATCGTATGAAAACCTATAAATATTTTATATTATAAACAATCCCCGGAAGTTCACCATTCTATAGACACCTCAACTTTAAAGATCGAAGCAGTATTTCTTGAGTTATAGCCAATTTTGTACTCCTGTAACGTCAATTTTTCAATTTTTCTTACGTTTACCTTGAAAATATCATAAAACGAATTTACCTTGAAATTTTGTTTAAATTAAACTGCAGTTATGTTTTAAATATCTAAAAAGAGGCGATGTCAAGAAAGGAGCGCGGCCTCAAATAGGGGCGTTGCCCAAAAGGGGCGTGACTTAAATGAGACATGACTTAAAAGATGCGTCGTCAAAAAAGAAGAGTGGTCGAAAGGGGTGTGGCCAAAAAGGGGCGTGTTCAAAAAAGAAGAGTGGACGAAAGGGGCGTGATCAGAAAGGGGTATCCTTAAATAGACGTTGCTTAAAAGGGGCGTGCTCAAATAGAAATGTGATCAAAAGGGGCGTGGCAAAAAAGCGCATGACCAAAAAGCGGCGTTGTCTAAAAAATGGGTGTAGCCAAAAAGGAGTGTGGTAAAAAATGTGCGTGGTCTAAAAGGATTATGCCCACAAAGGTGTGTGGGCAAAAAAGGAGCGTTGGCAAAAAAGGGGCGTGCCATAAAGGGGGTATGACTTAAAAAAGGGCGTGGTTTAAAGGGTTGACAAAAAAGAGACGTTATTAAAAGGGCGTTCTCGAAAAGAAGAAGTTGCCAAAAAGGGGCTTGGTCTTAAGTAGGTGTGGCCTAAAAGAGGTGTGTACTGTGTATTAGGAAGGATAAAAATACTAGGTATTTAGTTTCTAGTATTTTTTCCAACCCAAGTTTTCATTTCTGGAAATGGAAAAAAAACTCAACAAAATTTTTAGGAAAAAAATGTCTAAAATGCTGGATCGAAAACAGAATTCAGTATGAAGAATTTAGCTTGACGTTTTTTTCCGAAACAACTTCTTAGGTGATTTCTCGTAAGCCAAAATCTTAAGTAAATATTTGTTTTAAATAATTTGTCTTATGTTGTAGAGTTTTACTAAACTAATTATTGCGCAGTTGTTCTCTGAATCTGACTCTGAATCTGTGTGTCAACCTGTAAAGATATTTTTAATTTAAATAAAAACTCATAAAGATTTTGTAATTTTATTTCTTTTTCATTTTTATTTATTGAATTTCCCATTCGATTTCCTGACACTAAAACTGACTTAAATGTTAAAAACTAAATCACTATTTCTGTCTATTGTTATGGTTGATAATTCTCTTCTTACATTGGATGTTAATTAAGTTATAGAAAATTATTTTATTATTATTTTTTCCATTCTATTGATTTTTCATTTTTTTTTAATTATTTAAGTATAAATCTTAAGTCATATTTTAAGAAATTAATAAAAGAGAAAAAACAAAAATGTTGTTACATTCTATTTTTAAAACAAACTCAATTTTTGTATATATGTATTTGTATATGTAATAAAATCGATTTATAAGTATATTTTTAATTGTTTTATTAATTAAAAATTTATTTTGTTTTAATTCAAATAATTTTTTTTTTGATATCGTGTACAAAATATTTTTGTTTGTTTTTTTTTTTTCATTTAATATTCACATACAATCATAATAAAAAGTTACTAAATTTATTTATGTTTTTTTTTTTGTAAAAAATATTTTTCGATTAAATTTTATTTGTAATTATTTTTTATTGGTAGCTGGTGTGTTTAATTAAAATACAAACAAACACAAAAAGCGAATGGTACATTTCATTTCTGCTTCTTTTTTCGTCCTTTTTTTTAATTATATGCAACTTGCCGAAAGCTTGTTTTTTCTTTAAATTTATTTAAACAGTATTTTATTTTTTTTTTATTTTTCGAAAGAATTTTCAAATTTTTGATTTTGATTTTGTGTATGTACTATTTTTTTATTAATTTTATTTTTAACTCCCACTAGTAAAGAATATAAGTACAGCATAAATTTATATTAGATTTTTGTTTTTTTTTTTTTTTTAAAAGCTAATCTATTTAAATTAAGCAATCAAATCACAACACTACATTCAAGTATTTAATATTTTTTTTTTTTTGTTTTTTCGTATAGATATTAATTTTTTTTTTTTTGTTGAACTACGCTTAAAAATTTTAGTAGGTAGGTAATTGTTGTGATATAATAATATATGTATACTGACATAAGTATGGACATCATGAATGGTTTTTTCTAAGTTGAATTTTGAAAGAGATTTAATTTAGTTAAAATGTGTCCACATTATTTTTGTTTATTTTGTTTTAATGAATAAGATTTTTTTTTAATACAAAATATTACATACGCGCATATATTTTTGTTCGTATATAACATTAGAAATTTTTGTTCATAATAATTTGTTTTAATAGGTGGTTAAATTTTTGGTTTGTTTATATTTATAAAATATATAATATTTTTATGAATAAAATTATGAAGTGTCTGATGATATTTTGCGCTGTAATTTTTTTGTTTTCTTCTTCAATTTTTAGGATTGAATTTTTAAATTTATATTTTTGTTTCAAAATTATGCAAATCGTTTATTTTTTGTATGAAATGATAAATTAATTGTGTGCTTTTTGGAAAGAGATTAGGTGAATATATTTTTTTTTTTTTTAATATAAACTCAGAAAAATTAGTTGAAAACAAATAACATAAATACCTAACTTAATCGCTAACTAAATTATGTTGCAATTTTCTTTTAATATAATGAAGTTACTCAGTCTTTTAAGGATACATTTTTAAAAATAAAAATCAATTGAAAATACTAAATATTAGAAATTAAAAAAATTATAATTTTGATTTAAGAACATTTCTTTAAAGTAAAACTTTATAAAGGTGAGCAGTTGGATTTTTGAATTTCTGAATATGACAGCTGGCCAATCAGAAGCAAGAAAAATTCAGAAATTTGAATATTCAGTCGGGAAACTGACACTACTTTGTAATGGTGACAGAACACAAAAAGAAGAAGAAAAGACAGAATATCAGAGGGTTATTTTTTGACATAATGTGATGATGATTTCATTCGGGGGCTCAAAGACATTTTGGTTGCTATAAAAAAGAAATGTTGTATACAGTATTTTGAATGCGGATGGAGGAACAGTTTTTTTTTTGTTGAATATTCCTTTTTTCCTTTGCAGTTACTGGACGAATTTTTAGTTTGTTGACAGTGCTATAAAAAAGAAAGATTGAATAGACTTTTAACTGAGGCTGGAGAAAAGATTGTTTGTATGGATACAGGTGAACCGTAGGATCCGTAGGCGTCGGCCGATAAAGGAACCCAATCTGTCACATCTACCTAAAATATGATTTGAGGAACTTGGGTAAATTTTTAATTCGGAAAGTTGCTATAAAAAGAATATTGTATATTTTTCAACTGAATTTTTCGTGTTCAATAGACATGGAAACACGGTGGACAAACGATCCCAATGGCCTAATTATAGTAAGTTTACATTCGCAGGTGCTGAGCGTCATTTTTGATTATTGTAAAGTTGCTATAAAAAAGGAAAATTGAATATTTTTGTAACTGAAGGTGGAAAAAAGATTTTTGTATGGGCATGTCATACGTGGACTGGACAGTCGGTGGACAAAGGAGCCCAATTGGTCCTACATTCCAAGTTTTCCATTTGGGGTTGCTGGACGACTTTTGGTTTTTTGATAGTTCCTATAAATAAAGAAATGTTGAATACATACTTTATAACTCAGGGTGGACAATTTTTTTTGTATGGATACACATTGGCAGCCGGTGATAAAACTAAACTGATTGGCCCCACACTTATAAGTTTTCTTTTGAGGGTGCTGGACTACGTTTTTTTTTTATAGTTTCTATAAAAAATAATAGATTCATCCTTGTTGAAATGAGGTTAGTAAATCCGTTGAAAGCTCTCGGTCTATTATATATTTAGAAGATACACTGCAAGGGTAAAACTTAAAAGTAATATTTTTTAAATAGAAAAAAAGCTACAAACAAAGAAAAAATGAAACAAAATTTATTATGTTGAAAAATTGATAATTAATTTTATTTAGTTGTTAAATTATTAAAAAAATTATACACAAAAATACAAAAAAAAAAAAATAAAAATAAAACGAAAACACTCAAACAGAATCAATACTCGGAAACAAGAACAGTTTCAGTTCAAATTCAAATTAAAAAAAAAAAATTATGTATAAATCTAAAAAAGAAAAAAAACAAACATTTCTTTTAAAAGAAAAAAATGTTTCCTTTTTTTATAAATCAAATCTACAAAATAAATGTGTATTCTTGTATAATACAGAGTTTTTGTGTATCTCTTTCGTTCTTTTTTGTTTTTTTTTTTTTTTTTCTTTAAAATATTTTCAATTTCAATTTTTCTATATATAAATGAAAAAATTATAACATGAAAAAATGTGCAAATTATTCAATGGAAGATCAGTTAATGAATTAAAACATTTAGACAAAAAAAATCTAATTCAATTTAAAACATAGTTTTGTAAATAACTTTTTATAGTTGTGTATTGGATTATTATTTATTTTTTAACAAATGACACAAAACATGAATAAGATAAATATATTTATAAATATTAAAGATAATTTATATATAAAACTGTTTTTTTTTTTTTTTGTTTCATGAGTATAAAATAATATTATGTTATATAGGATACAAAATAAATCTTATTTTTAATTAAAAAAAAAAAAACACACACCTAAATAATAATTGTGCTGTTTTATTTTTACGTTAATGTTATATAATAATAGGTAATAAACTTACATGACTAAAACGACTAAAAATTACAAATGACTAAAAATTTGTATAACTATTTTTTTTTGTGTTATACATAAAATATAAAAATTTATAATATTTGGAGACTTTAAACTTTATTTAGTCTTCTTTTTGGGGATCTTACATAAATCATTCTAGTACCTTTTTTTCGCATTATCACTGCTTCCCCTTTTTCTTTTCTGTTCTGTTATTTAAAACAAAAATCATAGATAACTTATACAAATCACAACGGATAAAAATAATAAAATAAAAAAAACACGAGGATATCTCTACAGATATAAATTAAAATTAAACAAAATACAATAATGTAATTATACATATAAATGAAATGGCATTTTTCATAATATGCATCTAGTCTCCATTTCCAAAAACACACAGACATACTTAGTAAAATGTTCAATTTTTTAAAATTAGGTATACTTTTTTGTATTTATATAGAAAACTATTTTTTCTATTAATTTTTTTTTTAAATATAATTTTTAATTGTAAATGTGGTGTCTATTGGTTACACAATTGTTTGTTTTGAATTTTTATTTTATTTATGTCATGTAGTATGTATAAATTGTGAGTGTGTTGTGTGTATGTGTACATTTGTTATGCATAATATTATTATTTATAATATAATAATTAAAACATAATTAATTTTTAGTCGATTTTTATTTATGAATTATGTTTTTGTTGTTGTTGTTATTTGATGTAGAATTCATGATGTTGCGAGTTTACAAATTACACTGCCATAGTATCGTAGGCTGTGAATCCTGCGCCACTTTGTTGTTGGAATTGTTTTGCGCCGGCTTCGTTTCTATTTGAAAAAGTAATTTTTACAAAAAAAAAAAATATTTATATAAATTTGTTGTGTGAGAGATCAAATAATGCAAAATGTGTTGCTGTAAATTGTAGTTTGTATCTATTATTATTATTGATTTTTATAGAACATTAATATATATAGGAGAATTTATTAAAAGCAAGCTTAATATTGTATGAAGTATAAGGAAAGGGAGTTTAATATTTATATTGAATATCAAGAAGTAGCGTTCTCGTGATTATGTTGTTGTTTTATATATTTGATGAAAGTGTTTGAAAAGCAAGGTCTAAAGTGTGTGGTACTGGGATAAGTATAATAATCCCAAGAGTGTTGCTTACAACAATCATGGAATGGATTCATCCTACATACTAACTCAAGGTTGTTGTGAGATTCCCCTTCTTTCATCGACTGTTTATGAATAATAATAATTAACAATAGCCGTGTTTTGTTAAGGCAGCCCAACCCATCCAGTTAAAATTAAACACGTAGTGCAATAACAATAAATGGCTGCTAATTACTTTAAGGTTTTTTTTTTTTCCAGTCAATAAGTGACTTTCGATGATAACTTCGGAAAAATTTGGAACTATAGAATTCACATACAAAAAGAGCTTTGTAAGACAATTTGTTTGTAGAAAATTCTCACGAAAACGCGGCTAATACTATTTAAAATAATATTTTTTGACAAGGAATGGTCAAAGATCGGGATTCACTCCGGCCACCATTTCGAAGCTGTTTTTGTGAAAATCATATTTCCTACAAGCGCTACGCAATTATTATGTTGACTTTCCAGAGAAATTTTCAAAAGAATATATTTTGTAGATTTAAAAAAAAAAACATATATAAAGGGTTTTTTTTAGACGTGTAGTTTTCAAGAAGAAATAAAACGCATATAATTTAATGTTATGGGCAAGAATTTAGCTTTATTATAAAGAATTAAAGATAAGGGTTTGCCATTATGTTTAAAAATTGATTTTGGGCAAGTTGCCGAAGCGGCTGGCTCGAATAAATTCCAGCCGAGAGGCCCAATTTTCGACAGTTCCAATTGTTGCGCGCGATGGCGGATGGACTCATTCGGGTCTTCTTCGATACTCTGCTCAACAGCAGCAATAGCGTCTTCGGTGCGCACTGCACGGCGTCTCTGAGAATGCGCATTATCTACTAGAGTAAACCACACGTCTACAAAAAAAAACACCCTTTACAAAAACAGAAACTGGACTTTTTGATCGAATTGTAAGTTTGGTAGTTAAAAAAATATTTAAGTGAAAATAATCAAATGTGTATGAATTTGTATAATTTTTTACATTAATAAACTCGTTGATTCGATGGGTTTTTTTGATATTCACTTCATAAAAAAGAATGGAGATGGAGAGTTATTTTTGAAGTAAGAATTAATTTTTATTAAAATGAAGTCGAACGATTTTTTCAAAGCAAATGATGAAAATTGTAATTTTCCGCTATAAAAATACTGAAATATTTGTTCAACACAATTTTTGAATTTTTCATTACACATCGAAAGCAAAAACGCGGGAAACGATCAACTACAAACATTTTCTTCGTTGCACTTGATAAAGTTTAGCACCTCATACAGGAGAGTCGCCAGTTGGGGGTTTCCCTAGTCTTGAGGGAAATTTGCTCCTAACTATAAGATTTACAACTTTATTTAGCTTTATTATAGTTATTTAAATTTCGTCATTAGACAAAAATTGGCCTAAGAGCACTCGTGCCGTTCTTAAGGGCACAAAAACCACCTCACAAACCAAATACCAAACATTTGTAGCTCTAATTTAAAAAAAATGGTATGTTGTGCTAGTTTGATATCAAAATAGCACTAAACTTTGGGAAATTAAATAAAAAATAAGTACAATGATATTGACACTGTGTCATCACTACCTAAAAACTGTTTCAAAACTTCGCCACCAAAATTTTTAGATTTTATTTCTCTCCACAACTAATTTACAAAAAAAAAGCTTTAATTAATGCCGTGTTTACATTTTCTAATTTCCTTTTCTAATGCCTGGATTCAACTTAGCACTACCTGCCTAGTTTTTGTTTAAAAACTTCTCCAAACAAAAAATTATAGTTTTTTCTCGTCACAATTAATTTAAAAATTGTGTAGTGCTAACTTGACACATGTAAATTTACTTCCACAACTGTGAATGTATTTATTTTGGATTTTTGAAAATGATTGGCGCAAAATTTCAGACGATTTAGTATCATTTTTAGTATGATGCTAAGTTAAAAAGACGATTTTCCAAATTTTAAATGAGTTGGCATCGTACTATCTTTTTAAAATTTAACTAAAGTTAAAGTCAGCAAATGGCAATTTTATCTTTTTACAATCTTACTATAACTCCATATGTCATTTTGACAATACAAAATGTGAAAAAGGTAAGTTAGCTTACTTTTGTGCACGAACTGTCACTGTTTTAGTTGTATTCAGCTGGAGTTTATAGGCTTAGTATGGTACTAGCTAAAAATTGTTTTAAATTAAAAACATTTCAGTAAAGAGCCTTAACATCAGGTTGTTTAAAATTTTGCGCCATTGTTTTTGAAATTCCACTTGATATATACAAATTTATGACTGCACCAAAAAAGTTGAAAAAATGGTGTTCTTTATTGCTAAACTTTGGAAGTCTGTGATATTTTCAAATTTTTTGCACGAAATATTTTTCCAACTGGCAACACTGAAAGCCAAACATTTTGCCAAGGGATTCAGTTTACGTTAATGCATTAAGCTAGAAGAACACCCAACTCGTTACTTTGACTGAAACCTACATACCTAGTTGGAATTAGTTGAAATTTTTTTCGAAGACTGATGACCCACGCAATGCCATATTTTTTAAAAATTTAAAAATACAAAACTTCAGTTACACTTTAGTAAAATAAAATAAAATAGAATTTAAGATAAGAACTTTAACTCTAAAAGATTTCTATTGAACGAAACACTTTATAAGTAAGAAATGCCAATATAAATATAAGTTATAACAGTTAAAAGGAGGTGTGTATTAAGAAGCTTCGCGCGCCTTGGGTACCAGAAGTATCCTCACCAACGCCAACGGAGGGCTTTTAAAGGCCCCATAAACAGTTCTTTCATAGACAAAACTGTAATAAATTGGCATGATTACAGTCACTTACATCACTATTAGGTACCACACAAATAAAGACCTTTTGCTTTCACTGCAATGAGAGGTTTTATAAGCTTGCTGACGTGTTTTTATGTATAAATGTGTTCACCAATAAAAATTTTTTTTTTTTTTATTTTGGATAACCAACCAAATATAATACAAATTTCAGGTGAATTTAAACGAAATCATTTAACAATTTTATTTACCACATTAATAAATAATTTTTTTTTTGTAGAATTTTTCGTAAACTCAAATATATAGAAAAAAATGTGTTGCCACACATTATGATTTTTTTTTAATGTTTTAATTTTTTGATGACAGCAAAATATATATTTAAACATTAAAAATAAAATAAATACAATATTAATAAATTAGTTAGAAATTTCTGATGTTTTGCTATATTAGTAAATTGATAATTGTTGGCAGTTAAGAAATGAAGAATATAAATTATAAGAAATAATAATAAAATAATAAGAAACCCATGCACACTGTTAAGAAAATAAACAACGACAAAACAGAAAAAAAAAACAACAAAAGCTTAGTTTTGATTTTTTGAAGATGGCGATAGAAAGAGCATAAAAATTATATTTTAGTTGCAATAAAAGTATTAGCACAAACAATTTGCATGCAAAACTTACTGTTTTCGGCTAGCGGTGAAAATACCATTTTGTTAATAGAGAGACAGGTTGTTGTTTTAGTAAAAAATTTAAAGGTGAAATAAAATTTTATTTACAATATCTATATAATTTGAGGAACTTTAAAACTTTATCAAATGGTTTTTAATGGTAACTCTGTATTTTAGTACAGTATCCGAATTAGTACAAATTGTTGACATTTTATTTTTTTTAGAAAAAAAAACATAAGTAGGTTATGGGAGAGGCAAAAGCTGTCAAGTTGGAGGTATTCAATTTAATAAAACTAAATCAATTGGTTTAAGCCAAAAAGGTTTTTTTTTTCCTATAGAATCACTTGATTTTTGGGACAACTTTTGTCTTTTGCTCCAATCGTCTTTAATTTTGAACATGCTGCTTTCCAATTACTTATATGAATAATTTTGTCATTCTTTGAATTTTGTTGGTTAATTTGAAATTTTATGAACTTTCAAGTATAAGACTTTCTAAGAATAATGAGTACCTACTAAGTTAAAGTTAAGTGTTAACTTTTGAAGAATATTTTTTAATTTTTTTTTGAACTATTGAATTCTTTCTACAATAATTTCCTAACTAATTTTCATCTGTTACCTCTTACCTTTCGATTAATTTTCGCATTTCTTCAGTTGAACGTTGATCCTTTTGATGCGGGGATCGTTTAGCTGCATTTTGTTTTTGTCATTTAAAATTACATATTTTGTTTTGCATTTGCATTTGCATTTGTATTTTTTTTTTGTTTTAAATTTAAGGCATTATTTCCAGAGGAAAATATAAAAGAAAAATAAAAACAGTTGAAAATAAAAATTAGATACAAATAAAAAAGGGGAAATTAAGATGATTTTTTTGGTTTTAAATTATTATTTCTATGTTTTTGCTAGGACCGAAGTATTTTTCGATGATTTTCAAGTCAAGGTATATGGTTCAAAATGCATAAAGAAAAAAATTAAAACAAAAAAAAAAAACTCAACACTTGACAAGCATTTTTACACTTATACATTTTTTTTAAATGTTATTAGAAAAAAAAAATTAATGAATGTCATCTCTAAATTTATAAAAATATACAATATATTTGTAATCTAAGAAAAAAATGTCCTATGTACTTCCCATGCATTCCACAAATAAATGAATGAAAATGGAAAATGGAAAACATTAAATTAGTAACACAAACAAAACAAAAAAAAAAAAACATTTTAATGAAGTGAGAAAAACACAAATGAAATGAATGATGTTACCCAAATGACCACATAATTTTGAAGAAAATAAAAATAAACATTAATTTCACACACGCAAACAAATTCGAATAAAAAATGAAACAAATGTGAATGAAAATATAAAAGAAATTTCAACAAAAAATTTGTAAAACTTCGGAAAATTTGTTTAGCAAAACACAGTGGTAATATATATTTAGTTTATGAATTATTGTAGGTTAATTTAAGAATATAATGTAATGTCGGTTGGATTTGAGAAGAACAACTGTCATAATGTAGTTTTCTTTAATTTTAATGTAATGAAGAAAAAAATATGTGCTATACATCTAGAGGTGCAAAGTATGTATAATTCATATTGTTACTGTTCATAAAATAATAAATCATTGTTCTAACGAAGAATCGTTTGCAAAAACGTAGATTTCTCTGAAAACAAAAGAGCTGATGTACGAACTTCAAAAAAATATTAAGTGGGTTTATAATTAAAAAGTTACTTTTTGATAATTTTAGATGAAATTTTGAGGTATAAGATAAACACAAAGAAATGAATAACGCGGACGGGTCCAATATCATATTTAGCTATGCGAAGACTGATGTTTCCCAGCCTTCTCCACCTAAGAAACAAAAAAGTTTTGTCCGCTGCTGGTGCTGTCTCTTGCGAGGAAGTGACACCTCCTTGTCATGAATATGTGCCTCTCACTTTATCCGCTAGGATTTGGCAGAAAATTGTAGGTCCTATTCATTTTTGTTCGCTTGGTACGGGTAGATTTTGCCGGCCTGTGGCGGCCATGTTGTTTTGGTGACATATCTGTCAAATCTGTTGTTTATTATGTAATTACTGACGCCAAATTACCATGGCAAGTTACACGATTGAACAGCACGTCCAAATGATAAAACTTTATTATCAAAATCCAATTTATGGTCTATATATGGTAGGCCTTCTCATTAAACATTTGGTGGCCAAAATTGAGTGGACCGAATCAGCCAACACCCGTACGTCACCGAAACGCAAGATCTATACCGAAAACCTGATCTGCCATCACCATCAACGGAGAACGCTACCGATCGATGATAAACAATTTATTTAAGGCCCGTTTTAGATGAGCTAAAAGCAAAATTGGAATTTCCCTTTTAGGGAATCAAACAAAAATGCTCTATGAAATCTAACTGTGAATAGTTGCACACTCTTGCTAATAGGAAAAATCCCCTTTGACCCTCACTACGAAGTAAGATTACTCAAACGGACTGCATTTGGTGAATTATTATTTGGCCGTTTTAAGCTAACTAAATTTAATTATTTAAAAGCTACTTTTATACATAAAATACATAATAATACATTTAAAAAAAATCCAGTCGACATATATTATATTCACGTCATCAATTATTTATAATTTTGTAGTAATATATATGTTTTTTTTTTGTTATTTATATTCAATTAATTATTTGATTTCTCCTGAAAAATTCCTTAAGAAATATTATGAATATTGGTTTTGAACTTTTGAAAATTCAAACACAAACAAAAATATGTATGTAGGAGGGTAACGATATGACACTATATAGAAACTTTGCATTCAATGAGGGAATGAGTGAGTATACTAAAAATTATGATGATTGAATAGGTATATGAGTTTTAAAGTGAAATCATTTGATTTTTGTTTACTATTTATTTTTTTTACGATTAAGAAATTATAAAATGCACACATCCATATCTAAAAAGAACAGAGTGTCACACTTCGAAAGGAATATGTGAATGATTTTCTGAACTGAAAGTGACTCAACAAACACAAATGTTCAAAACGAGGATATTTTAAGTCAATCGCACTCACCCTCCTTGGAGTCTTCTATTATTTAGTGAGGTTTTTTTTTTTGTTTGAAATTTACAAAAGAAATGAATTATTATGACTTTTTATAAGACAAGGTATAGCTGATAGCTTATTTTAAACACAGGTATTTTATCTTAAACTAAAGATCTTGTTTTTTTTTTTTTTGTAAAACAAGCATCCTTATACGAACTAAATTATCAATATTTATCTAAAAGGAAATATTTAGAATTCTTACCGCCATAATTGCCCCGTGGTCCATGATCACGATCACATTCAGCTTCTGAGATCTCATTGCTCTCCTTGGAGTCATTGAAGGAAGAGTTGCTCATGTCATGATTGCGTGGTGGTGGTGGTGGAGGTTCAGGAGATCCATTACCTGGCATATTACGAGATGATCCTTTCAATATAAAAGTTTTCAATAGTGCAAAAATGAAAAACTATGCAAAATGGGAACCAGGTTGCATTGTTTCGTCGCTGCGCTGTAATTCAATCTTGCCGAATTACACGTAGGTATGCGAATACTTACCGACACTGCGGCGACCAACAGATCCACGAGATCCGTAGTGATCATATGGTGTACCGTATGGTCCGCCATATTGTGAGCCATATTGATCTTCTTCTGGGGCACAATTAGCTGGGTCGTCATATTCGGGTCCAGGTCCACTGTATAGACTTCCACCTTGTGAGTTCACACGGGTATAACGGCGCTGAAAGTTAAAATTTCTTGAAACTTAGTTCTGATGGTTATAACTATGAATTTTTTGCCTTACATATTGATCTTCTTCAGCACAGTTAGCAGGATCGTCATATTCAGGTGCGGGTGTGTAAATTGAGCTCTGTCCTCCTTGGCTGTTCTTGCGGGCATATCGGTTGGCACGTGGCATTGACTGTGAGCCTGATCGTGAGTGTACGTGTCCTGGATGTCCTGGGGGTCCCATAGTTCCGGCATGTCCTGGTCCAGTATGTCCGTTTTGATGGGGGAAGGTTTGGAAGTTCATCGCCTTCGTGGGATCCATTTCTTCACGGAAGCCGAGCAAGTGGAAAGTAGCATAGGGGCAGATCTCATCTTCCATACCTTAGTAAGGTGTCAGTTTAAATAAGAAATGTTTCGATTGAGTCATGAAAAAATTTATATTATTTGATTTATATTAAAGTGTTTTCAGAGCTTTTTTTTGTATGCAAATTAAAGACCAAACGTGCAGCTACAATCATTTTTTTTTTCGTTTACCTTCGTTAAGAATTGTTAGTAAAGATCACGCAAAGTCCCAAAGATTTATAGAGAGAGAGAGCAAGATATAGACTACTATTTTTTTTTGTTTTAAATTAAAAAATAAAAATTGTTAAATCAAACAAACCAAAACTAAAATAATATCAAATAAAATTTATGTGGGACAAACTAAAGGGGTATTAAGTATATTATTTAAAAAAAAAGAGTTGTTAGTAGCGCATTTTTTTTTACTCAACTTAATATAAATA
Organism: Leucozona laternaria; assembly: GCA_932273885.2. Taxonomy (NCBI): domain Eukaryota; kingdom Metazoa; phylum Arthropoda; class Insecta; order Diptera; family Syrphidae; genus Leucozona; species Leucozona laternaria. The sequence goes on along the minus strand of OW026369.1, from coordinate 41,092,972 downwards.
AAAGAAAAATCGAAATAAAAATAAAATCCTACCTGGATGTCTATAATAGCATTCTTCATTACCATGACTGTGACCATAGTGTCTTGGAATTGGTGGTGGCTTCAATTCTTCGTAGATTGGTCGACGGGGGTCCCATGTAGAGTGGTTTGAACGCATGCCACGGCCTACTTATTGTTTTTTTTTTACGTATTTATTATAATTTTTTATGGGAATATAAATAAGGGTTGTGCAATATTTTATTAAAAAAAAAAAAAAAACAATAATAAGCGTAAACCCATACGAAAGCAAATTATAAAGCGAATATGGAATGAAATAAAATTAAAAAAAGCAGTTTTTTTTAAGGATATATAAATATTTCAATTTAATTTAGTTTATTTTTTTATTATAAAAGTGCATAGATCTGTTAATAGGCAAGGCTTAGGATAAATTTTAATATTTTTTCCGAGAATTTCAAAACAAAAACCTTCTCTTCTTTAAAAGACATATTTATTTCTATTTTGTCTATCATTAGAAAATAAGTGAAAATACAATCTCATCTATTTTCTAGGCATAAATATTGCTCAACACTCTTTAAGAATTTGGGAATTAAAAATGCAATATTTATTGTCCTAAAATAATGTTGTTTTGATGATCTTGAGGTCTTGTTTTTAAGATTTTTAACATTCTGTAATTTCAAGATTTTCTAAAGTCAAGATCCCTCTTCGTTTAAATTTAAATTTTGAATAATCTAAATGCAAGAATTCGAAAAATTAGAAACAGAAATATAAAAAAAATAGTTCTCTATAGTGCAGTCAGTGGATATTAAAATAGACATTTTCCTTACAAAAGATTGTGCAAAAATGATTTTTAGATATAGTTGTTATTTGAGTAGCCACCCTGGTAGAAAAATATACATAAGTTTTCGGTTTCTTGAATGAAAGCTGTAAAAGGATGATTTTCTTCGAATAATTTCAATCTTATTTGAATTGAATTTGTCTTCATAATACAATTGTTCTTATTAAATTGTAACATTTAATATATATATATGGTTGTCGGGTCGATTATGACAATTAATGCAGTATCAACAGCGTTTATCAACATTTCTACAGAAAATTTTGTTTGGTGTATAATTAAATCTTAAGTACAATTATTACAAGTACAATTACTTTATATTTTAAACTTTTGCATAGTACTATACAGTGTATGGATTACTTCAGTACTTATGAACTGTATCTACTTAAATACTTTTCAAATCCTTTTTTAACTCCTAAGCACTTATAATTCCTTTTTTACTAAAGGGTTTTCCAATAAGAGGTGTTATTTTGATATTCAAAGAAAAATAGCATTTTTTGAGATAAATGATCGGATGTTTACTTCATTATAAAGAGGAAGGTATGCCGTTAATAATGGAACACAACATCAGCCAAATGGCCGCCACGACCACGCTTACAGGACCATATCCTTTTCATGAAATTTTCAATAACCAAATCGCAAAGTGGCTGCCCTATCTCCTCGATAGCCTCACGAATTCCATCTTTGATGTCTTGAATCGACGCTGGGCTGTTGGCGTAGACCTTATCTTTCACGTGGCCTCAAAGGAAGAAGTCGCAAGGTGTTAAATCACAAGATCTCTGTGGCCAATTGTGATCACCTCTTCGAGAGATAACACGGTCCGGAAACTTTTCCCGTAAAAGATCGATGGTTTCATTGCTTGTGTGGCATGTAGCGCCGTCTTGTTGAAAATAAACGTTGTCCAGATCAATACCATCCAATTCCAGCCATAAAAAATCATTAATCATCTCTCGATAGCGCAATCCATTGACCGTAACTGTTGCTCCAGCCTCATTTTCGAAAAAGTAAGGTCCAATGACCCCGCCGGACCATAAACCGCACCAAACAGTCACGCGTTGAAGATGGAGAGGCTTTTCAACAATAACTCTTGGGTTTTCCGAGCCCCAGATGCGACAGTTTTGCTTGTTGACGTAGCCTCCGAGGTGGAAATGGGCCTCATCAGTCAAGATGATTTTTCGATGAAATTCCGGATCATTTTCATGCATTTCAAGGACCCAATCAGCAAAGACACGACGTTGTTGATGATCAGCCGGCTTGAGTTCTTGTGTTAACTGAACTTTATAAGCCTTAAGACCCAAGTCTTTATGCAAAATACGGTGTAATGACGTTTGTGGAATGCCTAATTCCAAAGAACGACGAGGAATGGACAAACCTAGGTTTTCTTCAACACTTTGGGCTACAACAGCAATATTCTCAGTTGTTCTTGAGCGACGTGCACGGGTTTTATTCTTCACATCACTAACTTGTCCCAACAGCTCGAATTTGTCCACCAATTTTTGTATTGCGGTCCGACAAGGTGCTTCACGACGACCCAAAAATGTTTTAGTTTTACGAACCGTCTCTGCCAAATTTCAATGCGTTGTTGAAGCGTGTATCGTTCCATTTTTATTAATGGCGTAGTTTCTACTTGTCAAATGTCAAAAAATGACAGCTTCAAAAGTGACAGCTTTCTTTTTTTTTTTTTTTTTTTTTTTTTATTTATGTTAATACTTTAAAATTTAATATTTAATATTTTTAATTGTAATTTCACTTTATTTCCTATATCCTGTACTAGTTATAAGTTTATCTTGATGTACAGCGTTTTTCAAACAATAAATACAGCTACCGAAATAGCGGGCTATTCAAAATAACACCTCTTATTGGAAAACCCTTTACTACTAATTTATTTTAATTTAATTCCTTTGGTATATACTCAAAGTTAATTAAAAGGCACTAGAAGTACTCAGGGATACAAATATAATTTCAAAAGTATTGAAGTGCATAAGTACTGAAGTGATTAATAAAATGTGGGGAAAAGTAATTACAAGACTCGTTACTGGTACATAGAATTTTCAAGTACAATTACTATGGAATTGAACTAGTACAGTGTAATTGTACTTAAGCCGCAATATATTTAATTATTTTATAGATCTTGTCGAAAGCTTGTGTTTTTCTTCTGGGATCAAAATTGTGTAGAAATAATTTCCAACCCGACTTTTGGGAGGCAAAATAAAATATCTTAAATTTTAAAGTTGCTAAATTTAAGGCGAAATAAACCACCAGCTCAAAGTACATTTGTGAAAAATTCGTCAGTTAAAAACGGTAAAATATCAATTGAGTCATTTACAAACGTAAGCACAAAATCCACTTTCACTAAGTTGTATGCAACAAGCACTGATCTGAAGGGTGGAGTCTTGGAGCTCTTATTTCAGATACAAAAATGACACAACCAAATCATAAACGAAAAATTTTGTTCTACTTTCTCATGCTGATGTAGATAGATAGATTCTGATGTCCTGATGAACGCTGTTCGATTTGCAAAATTATTAACTTTAGCCGTTTGCTTTCCAAAGGAATTTTGCATAAGAAATTAGCGAGAATTAAAAAAAAAAAAAATGGAGAGATGTGATATTGAAAGCTTAATTGGCGTTATGTCGCTCTGCCGAAACGGCATATCGTCGAAATCAAAATATTTGAGTTAACGCAATTTGGGGCATATTCAAATACACTGGCAAAATACAAGCCTCAACCTAAATAATTGAATTTAGATATTTAAATATAAATTAATAGAAATTCTAAGTTTTATTAAAATTGTTTTGTCGTTCGTCGCAGAAATTACTGATGCTTGGTTTTGGCTTCACGCAGATACAAAGCGAACGCATTTTGGGACATAATTGTCCAACTGATATCATTCGTGTTGTCTTCGACGTTTCATACATTGACAGTATAGTTATATATTTATATATATATATATTTGAATAACATCAAGAAGTCAACACGTTAACCATTTACGTTCACCGTCCTAATCGTGCAAAACTATTTCTTCCTGTTGTCAAGTTATGAACCAGTTGACGTATTTAAAAACTTTTGGTTTCGCATTGTTCAATATAAATATTTAAATATTTTTTTTTTAATTTTTGTAGCTCTTGTGGTTTTCGCTAATTATTTTCAAAATTTCTTTCTTCAAAAAAAGTTTCGAAATATTTAAAATCTGACACACTAAATTTCCCGATTCGGACATTTTAAAAAATTCAAGATATCTCAGCAATTTTGATATTAATTTTAAAAATTACATATTTGAAAATGATAAATCTAAGCACTTTTATGAATCAAAAATTATTAAATTACGTAACACTACACCGAAAGCAAGCAACACATTTAGATCGAAAGGACACACATCTAAAAAATGGTTAAAAAATCATAAAATAAATATTTGTAATTACAAAACACATCTAGTGCTTTCAGATCTATTAAGAAAAAAAAAAGAAAATAAATAACAACCTCTATTTTCTTAAACTTAAATAATTAAAAGTTGTAAGAGTGAAAAAAAAATAACAGAAGAAATTCCAAAATGGAAACTCCATTTTACTCCAAGTGGACATTCCCAGAGTGTTAGAAACAAAAGTTTTTTTTTTGTTTTGTTTTTATAAGAAAAATATAAGAACGAAACGAAAATTTTTGTAGATATTGTCCTTTAGATTTGATTAAATTTGGCTAATTGATGCTTACTTATAACTGTACCTCGCTTAATCCTGTCGCAAGTGTTGTAATTGGATCCGGGTACGGGTGGCAGCTTCCTGTTTGGTGGTGCAATGTATCCCAATTCATCACGCAAGTCTGGTCGCCTCTTGTCCAAAGTAGCTCCAGGTCCCATTGTCTGATTGTAAACTACATCGTCTAGAATTAATATATGATATCGAATTCTCAATAAATGTGGCTGAAGATGCTTTTGTTACCATTTTTTTACTTTAAACATTTTTTTGTTTTTACTCAAAAATTAATTTTACTTTTCTGTTTCTGTTTTTGTTTCCATTTTTTTTTTTTTTTGATAAATCCTTTTTTAACAAAAATTGTGCAAATATTTTTTAAAATTTGTTTGTAAATAATTTGGTGCACTTACATTCAATTTGAAATATATAAATAAATTTGAATTCACTTAAAATCTTTTGCAAATAAGTTTTACTTTGGTGCATTTTTTTGTTTGTAGTTTTACTTAAAGATTTAGATGTAAAAGTAAATTGATGATGGTGCTGTGATTATATTTTTGAATTTTTTATTCATCAATATTTTTTATTTATTTATTTTTTTTGCGATAATGAAAGCATCTTTGATGTGTTTTTAGAAGAGGTTAAATTTTCCTCTTAAATGAGAGGAAAAATCTTCTAGAATAAATAAAATTGAATTAATAAAATGAAAGAATTTTTGATTTTAAAGAGAAAATTAATAGAAGACAGAACATAGAAGGACAGAAGTTTACACACACGAAACAATATAGAATTATAGGTATACTCAAAAGTTGTTGTTTTTTTATTTAACCGATTTTTGTGTAAATTATAAAGGAAAGTTTTAAATTCTTCTTTGGTTGGTTAATTTTGACTTTGTCTGATTGATTATCGCAAAATGTTTTATTTATTTTTTTTTTTTTTTTTTTTGTCCAAGCATTTTATTTGTGCCAATTTGTTGATGGGGATGAGACATTTATAGATGATTTAGATAGAATTAATAAAATATAACTATATATTTTTGGCAAGTAATTAACGATAAAAAATGTTGCATGAAAAATAATATTCTAGCTTATAAAATATTTTAATAATTAGATTCAGTTTTTCAGCGCGAGATTAAAATTAGACCCGAGTTAACTCATCAAATTTGGTGAGTTAACTCATGATTAACTTAAGAAATGCTTTTGATGTTTTATCCATCGAGTTTGTTTAGTCGTTCTGCATGCATTCTCTACCCAAAAACTGCTTCCTCAAATAATTGTGGGTCAATTAACGTCTAAAGTCAACTTAATCTGGCTTAAATCACCACTGAAAAACTGGGCCTTAGAGTCTCAAATATGGCCCAGCCTTAACTTTTTTGTACTTAAATAAAACAGTAATTTTTTCGGTAAAATATTATTTTATAATCAGCCTTGTTAACATAAAACATACACAAAATAACTTAACTAAAAATAAATAAATAAAAAAAATTTAAAACCAAACTCATTTTAACATTTTTCTAAAAAGTGTTTTGAATATCGATAGCCTTCTGTTAAATACGCTTAAATGGGTAGTGTGTATCGAATATGGGGTGGGCCATATTATCCGCATATAGCCTTTTCGGTATTCTTTTAATTTCAACTTACTTCAAAAAATATATTTAAAATTTTGGTTTCACATAGAGAAATATGAATATAAGCTCCATAGTCTTTTACAAAAATTTACCAAAAAATTGTATGGAAAATGTAAAAAATTCAAAGCTGCTATTTCGCGGACAGTTCCTGAGTCTCCACTTTAAATTATATTGAAACCATTAAGTGTATGTTTGAAATGAATGCACAGATGGTAACCTTCGCTCTTCTACCAGGGCTAGGGAAATATTACGGTGGGTCATTTTACCAACATGGGTCACTTGAAAACTAATAAATAACAAATTTAACTTAAGTAACTAAGCTTGACTAGTGAGGGCCTTGTCAATACGCGATTTTTATTAAGTTCAGTTCAACTCACATTATCAAATTAAATTATCTCCATGTCACAAATAGCTGCTAATGTCAAAACACATCTAACTGAATCGTAACGCACCACTGGTGAAAAAGTATTGGTGTAATCGATGCCTGCACTCTGTGAATATCCTTTCGCCACTAACCGTGCTTTGTATTTTAGGTCTTCATTTGGTGTTACCTTAAGTTAATATCCATTTGCAGCCGACCACGTTTTTGCCATGGCTCGTTTTTTCAACAACATCCCAGGTCTGCATGGTTCTCGTGCAACGATTGTAGCTCTTCTTCAATGGCCTTTTTCCATACTTAATAAAAATTGCGTATTGACAAGACCCTCACTAGTCATCTGATGAGTCGAACTGAGGACGAAACGCCAATTTGTATGGACTAAAGGCCGTTAAAAACTATTTTGAATCAATAATTCAACAAGTCCAATTAAATAGTGCTAAGTCTTCTACTTGGCTGATGTATTTTAGTAGTATATAGAATTTGTATTAGAAAAACTATATTTTTACTGACATTTCTATACTAGCGTTAAAAAAAAAACACTAAAAAAAGAATAAACATATATGTATTTCAATTGAATAATTTTTTTGTTGTCATTACTATTTCCATATTCTTGCCAAAAATATATGTATTCAAATATTTAATATTATTTTTCAATATTAAAATGATATACTATACTTACTTTGTTTAAGAATTTTTCATTTTTTTATCAAGCATTCAACACGAAAGCAAAAAGTATTTAAAAAAAAAAGTTTACACAAAGACAAAAAAAAACCAAAACAAGTCAAAATCTAACCAACCAAATTTATGAAGAAAAAATTTGATGTTTCATGTTGTAATGTGTGTTTTCGTTATGTCAGTGTTAAAACTTTAGAAAAAATAAAAATTACTATTATTTATAGAAAGTTGACGTCCAACAAGCATGCTCTAATTATAACACTATTATATTTTTATATTTACATAAAATACGTCATGACAATGTATAAAATAGTAGTTGATTATATTAATATTTTAAATGCAAAAAATGTAATATTATAGAAGAAAGCTAAATATGAATTTTCAATACGAACACCAATTTATTGTCAACTGTTTGGTAAAAAGATTTTTAGTTAAAATTTTATACTTATTTGTTTCATTTTTGGAATATTTTTGTTGGGTATTGCTTATACCGATGACCAAATTTAAAAAAAAAAAAAGAATCAATTGATCTGATATAATTACATACATACATAAGCGATGATGTCATTTTTATAAATTCAAAAATGTGTGTTATTTAAATAAAAATTCAACGAAGATTATACTTACTTACCATTTTAAAAATTCGAAGAATATACAAACAAATAAAAAGGATATGAGAAAAAAACTGAAGACAAGGATTCGTTGAAGCTCTTTAAAGGAATTTGCCCATTTCTGGCCCAGAGTGTACAGGAACGAGTTTGGTATCAAATGAAAGGTGACGTGAAGCCCTATACAAAATTTAAATATTGTGAAAATCGTTCATTGGAAAGTCGAGATATTTGCAAAATAAAAATTTCAGTTTTTGTTCCAATTACTTGTCCATAACGGGCGAAATAATTAACGTAGAAAAATGATATTCATACCAAATTCAATTTTTCTTGTCTTTAAAATAGTACCCAAACTATTTTGATATATTAAACACATTTTGAGATATTGAGTTTTAGCTTCTAGAAACGCCAATTTTTTTGCGCTGGTCTTTGCCACACCGATTTTTCAAAAAAATTAAGTGATGACAAATACTTTTATAGCTCTAGTGATAAGCTTATTTTATTATCTTTATTTACATATACAATAAAGTGTACTTAAAAGGCACTAAATAATGCCTATGGAGCAGAAATGATTGATTATTATAGGATAAAAGGTAGTTCATTTTCGTTCAATATCAACTTATGTCACATTATTTTGGGGTACTGGATCTAAAAAGACTATTTCAAAGACCTTTCATTTGGTATTAATATCATTTTTCTACGTCAATTATTTCGCCCGTTATCGACAATTATTTCGAACAAAAACTTAAATCTTTATTTTGCAATCGGCAACTTCAACCCCAAATATCTCGACGTTTCCATGAACGATTTTTAAAATATTTTACTTTTGTATCGGGCTTCACTTCACCTATCATTTGATACCAAACTCGATCCTGTACACTCTGGCCAAAGATCCATAATAAACTGGACTTTCCCTTTATGTATTTGTTAAGTCAAATTAAAATGTTAATAAAGTTCAAATATATTAAGCAATTATAGTTAATTTAAAATTTCTAAGAAATTAATTTCAAATACAAAAGAATTGACATACAAGCCTTTAAATATTATAACGTTCGCGATAATTCTGCTCAAGGGCTTTGTTGTTGTTTCTGAATAAAATAAAAGTTTAATTTTGTTTATCTTAATATCCTATTAATAATTTAAATGTGAAATTTTGTTTGTCTGTCTGTTTGTTCCTCTTAATCCCAGAAAATACTTAAGTGATTATTATAAGAAATGGTTGAGCGAGAGATTGGAACATGACGACGGACATCGATTAATTTTTTTCTTCAAAATTTAGACAAATTAACAAAAATATAAATAAAAGTAATTTATATGGGATTTTTTGGCAGAAATAAATTATTTAAAGTGTCAGTTGGACAAAAATTTACTTTTTTTCTGTCAAAAGTTTTGGGGATAGTGGTCAAGTTCTATAGGTGATACCCAACGAATTTCTAAAAATAAATACTTTAAAGGTCTAATAAAGAGTTTTTCAACAGGGACGCTACAAAAGAAGAGCAACAGGGACAGCAAACGACGTCATATTTCTTGCCGGTCTTTTGACATTTGTCTTCAGTAAGGTTTGCCATTTCATGATGGAAAGATATACGAATATCGAACGTGAAATTGCAGCAGTATCGGCCGATTTATGCATGAAAACCGTCGAAAATTGGGTTCAGCGTCTGGACTTCTGCAAGCGTGCCTGTGGTGGCCATGCAAAAGAAATCGAGTTCCATACATACATACATACATGGCATCGAACGTACTTTCACAGGAATAAAGAATTTCATTGATATCCAAAACGGTTTTTGTTTTATTTAAAAAAAAAAAAACTTTTGTAGCGCTCTTATTGAAAAGCCTGATAGTTCTTGTTCTGAAAAGCAAAAACTGCAGCTTGAAACAAAAAACTAATTTGGTTGGGGAGTTAAACTACAGAGTTTGTCACTTGGTCCGCTATTTTGACACATTCATTTGTCAGAAGAACAAATAATGTATGACTTTTTACTAGCCCTTTAAATCCTTGTAGCTTGACGACATATTGACAAATAAATAACACGTCGGCATGTTCCTGTCAAAATTAAATAAACAAACTATTGCTCATCCAAGCCACACAATTAAACCTAAAGAGCCTTTTTTAAACATCTTCAAGTAAAATAAAGAAAATGTGCTGCACTTATGTAACGGATGTTTAATTCATTGTTTTAATGTGATGTTCTTGCATAAAGATTTTTGCTTTCATTGCTTGACAGCAAATTCAAAAAAAAATATTAAAAAAATTGAGCTTGACAAATCACAAATAGATTAAAATTGATAAATGGCTTTGAATTTTTTCATTTCGGATATATTCTGTTCAGACAACAGACGATAGACTGACTAATTTGAAGATAATAAGTAATAAAGGTTGGACTTTATTACTTATCATATTTTTTTACAAACAAAGCCATTTATACCGTGAAGTTGGTTAAAACCTTTTTTTTTTTCATTTTTATGCGAAGACTTCTACGCTACGAATCACGAAAAATTGCCTTCACAGAATCCGAATGAATTCGAAAAATCGCATATTGCCTCATTCATCGTTCTCACTCTCAATTTCAAAATCAGCTGCCTTACGTCAAATCATTGAGAGTAGTACACAAATAGTGATAGTATACATCAAATGAAAAAAAATTACCTGCGTCATTTCGAAAAATCCCCTTTTTTCCCTCTACTAACGAAATGAACACAAGTTAAGAGGAGAATTTTTGATAATTTGTGAATACTTTCTTTGGCAAGGGGTTGATTATAGCGATCAGGAAAATGCATTAGGAAAACATTTCTTTTGGATACTTTAACGTGCTAACTTACAATTTGAAAAATACAACGAATACGAATCTATGAGAAATCACTTGAAATAATTTTTTTTTTGTTAAAAAAAAGCATTTATTAATTTTCCTGATGAAAATTCTGTACGGAAAAAGAATTTTCACCAGGACTATAAATAAATTACCCAAAAACAGAACGCTATTAATATTAATATTAATATTTTTTCCAACAGTGTCATTTGCAAAAATTCCCTATTCCCTACGAGTTAGGATTTTTTTCCTACGTGTACCATCACTGTAAAGAAACAAGTTATGGCTCAATATGGTTGACTTACAATTATTTCTACTTAGAAAATGTTTATTTGAAGTTTTTTTTAGACTTTGTTTTAGTTTTACAATCAAATTTATTCATTATTGATGATTTAATATTGCATCCGCTACATTTTATTTATAAAAATACAAATAGAAATACATAGAGAATTCAATTTTGTTTTATTTTTCAAGTGGAATCTTTTTGTGTTTGATAAACCAGCTTGTACAAATGTTTGGAGAAGCTGGAATTGGAGTTTGAACTATGAAATCATCAACTTTATTAAATTATTTTAAGTGTAAATCCTTGAAAAATATTTTCTGTTCGGTGTTAATAACCAATTCCACTCTGGCAACGAAAGGAATAAGGTATCGTAGAGAAGGGTGATATAATTTTCGTATATGAAATTCCACGAATTTCGAAATTCGTAGGAGATTTTCTACTACGAATATCCTAAGAATTAAATCTGTGATAGATATTTTTCCATTCGTAGAAATATTTCGATTACGATGGATTCTGTGATAGGGCTGATTATTTTATTATTTTAAGTTAAGCAAACCTTAAATTTAAGTTGATTCGATAAATAAATTAAAATTATAAAAGCATTCACATGGGGTAGAGAATTTTTTGATAGCTGAAGCTGAGTTGGAAAGGAGGAGCTTGAGATCATTCCGAAGAACCTGTGCATATACTAAAACCCTTTTACGATTGCTTTTAATCGAGCTCTATTTTAATTGTTTCAACACGGAGAATACCTATGTGAAGTTTCTTTTTTAGCTACCTTAATAAGGAATATTTGAAATTTGATTATTTTTATTAATTGGGCAACAAACCGAATTTATAAACGCATCATAGCGAGTGCATAGAACTATTCACTCCTTATAATTCAACTAAACCCAAAAATGTTATTCATAAAACTTATGCAACGTTGAATAGAGGCATTAGAAGCTAAACGCGTTTGATGGACGAATAGTGCCTACATAAGGATGTTTAAGTATCGAAATGTCACTTTGACTCACACACAGACGACAATAAAATACAATGTTATAAGGGTGGCGCTTATTTTTGGAATGCTTAAATATCTTTTTTGTTCCCTCCTAAAAGTGATCAATCTATATAATGAAGGTACTTTGTACAAACAAAAATGTTGTTAAATTTGTTTTAAATCGGCTAAGGTCGAGAAGTTACAACTTTTCATTAAAAATACACGTAGTTTTCCGTCTTTTACTTAAAATGTCGGTGAAAGTGTAAAAGTTGATGGAAATTCTTTATTTATAATATACATGTGCTTAGATGTATGCCAAAATTGAGGTTTATTGAATATTTTCAGTGGGACACACATAATAAATAAAAAAAAACATTGCCGAAATAATTGCCACCCTAATAGATGTTCCTATATTCTTCTCAATTTGATCGCACTGTCAGTGAATGAAACAATTATATCAATAAAAATCATGAATTTTTTGTTCTAAAATATTACACTATATTTTCTTACACGGCACAAAAGAAACAGTAATAAGAATAATTACATTATGCAATATTAAATGAAATTTAAACTAATCCAATCGGTGCAGCAGAATTCGTTTATTGACTTTTCACTTTCAGAGCTTAGTTTTGTTAATCAATTGTGGCAGTAAAACGTAATAGATTTTCCCTTCTTGGTACTTTATTTGACACAAGCGCATTATAACTATAATGTGTTGGGAAATATTTTATGAATTAGGATTTATGCAACGTTGAATAGTGGCTTCATAAATGCTTATGCACTATATAACTATTCAGCCGTGTGTTCAGAGGTGTTAAGCGAATTCTAATAAATTAGGCTGTAAATGTACAACGAACTCCTTTTTTTTTTATTAAATGAACAGAGACGATAGTCAGACAGTTTTTAAATAAAGTTATAAAACAAAATTGACACCATCGCTTAAAAAAAAAAAAAAAATATTTAGTATCGAAAAAAAAATCAACAAAAACAGAATCATAAAATGCTTAATTAAGTTATATTAAAATTATTTTTTTGTTTAAATATTCATAAGAAATATGTATATTAAAATGAAATATGAATACAAAATAAAAAAAAATAAAAATCATTTGTAAGCTGCAATGCATTAGACCTACAGTAAACATCCTTTTGTCCGCCACGCATGTCGTCAGCTCTTCGTCTTGATAGCGCTACACACACAACTAGTATACCCACCGCAACAACAATGCATGTTGCAATCAATGGCACCATAAAGTTCAAATCTAACCATTCTGGCATCCATGCTGGCATCCGGATCCTGGTATGGATATTAGCCGTACCAATGCCATCGTCCAATGGGGCAACAGTACCTAAATACATACCAATTTCGGATTGCAACCAATTTCCGTTTCCGTTTCAGTTTAAGATTTGATTTTTGTTTTTAAATATCGTACAACAGGCACACATTCATTTTATAGTTTGTTTAGTTTTTTATTTTTTTTTTTTTACCACGATGCATTGGTAATTTTTGTTTTAAATATTTGTTGATGTATTTGTAGTTGTAGTGTGTTTATTTTTTTTTTAATAAGAATTTCGTTTTTCATAAAACATAAACCATTTATATAAAACACAGTTGAAGAAGAAAGAAACCAACAAAACGAGAAAGAGAAGAAAAAAAAATATCGAATTGATTAGTTTTTTTGTGGTAATACCTTTGTGATGATTGCCTTTGCTACGTAGGATACAAATAACAATAATGGCAATGATTATAACAAGTAGGGCAGCTACCACCGGTACAATTAAATTTAAATTCGACAAGATGATGCGAATAGTATCCTCGGCGGTTAATTCGGGTAATTCACGCGAGGGGGCGATTGTCCCTGTAACAACCAAAGGTAATTTTTCTTTTGTTTCTGGTCTTTTATTTTAAAAAAAACAAAATTCCATTTTTTAAACTTGTTTTTGCTTTAAAACATATACAAAATACACAATAACAATAATAAACATTTTTTATAGTAACTTTGTTTTTTCTTTGATATAAATCTTAATATAAGAAAAGTGAAAAATTTCAACGAACAGATAAACTGCTATGAGTAACAAGAGTGAAAATGTAATGAGAGATGTAACGATAACATTTTGAACACCAGGCACTAAAATTCCAATTTTAATTTTTTTTTTTATTTTTTTGTGTAACAAACAAATTAAGTTGAAGGTTAAATATAGTTTAATTTTAGTTACTGAATGCAATTTGTTTTTCTTGTTTTATTTTATATTTTTCTGTAAGTTTTAACTTCAAGGCCAAAAAGTAACTACTATATATGATTCACCAAACACAAAACAAAATATCATGATTTACTGCTAAATTGAACAGCGTTAACACAATGGATTTTAAAAATACCTTAAATAAAATAAAAAAAATTATCAACAAAACTTTAAGTTAAAACTTTGTTTTAAATTAATTTGATTTGTTTTGATTAGAATTGTAATTATTTAAAATGATTTTTGTTTAATATATTAAGAGAAAAAAAAAGTAAATATTAATAAAGAACAAAACTAATACTAAAAGTAACTAAATCTTAAATAATTTAAATAAATTGTAATTTTTTTTTTAAATGTAGTTTTATTTATTTATAGTTTTAGATTTTTTTTTTTTTAAATAACTTTGGTTGTTTCAGGAACAAATTGGTATATCTGATTGTCAAATTTCCCCATGTTTTTAGATTTAAGAAAAAAAAATTAATATTTTTGCTCTTAATACTTTTAATTGCAATTTAATATAAGGAAAATCAAAACAATTAATGTGTTCAGAAATAATATTGCTGCTTACTAATTAAAGTTTTAAAGTTTTAAAATTAAAAAAAAAAAAAAAAACGTACTTTACTAAGTTTTCCGAAATAAAACACGCTGCTGAATTTGAAGATGATTTTTTAGTTTTTGTAAAATTAAAAACTAATCAAAAATATTTATTACTGGTTGAAGATACATTTAAGAAACAATTTATTGTGACTTATTTATAATATGTTAGTTAATAAGATAATTTCAATAATTCTAATTCAGTTCCATTGTCAGAGAACAATTTAACAAATTTTTAACTTAAACAAACTTATTTGACAGATTTTCAGTTCATAAAGTATTGATAGCTGACATATCTGTCAGATTTGTAGTAAAAAATTTTCTTCTATCAGATATCTGAATTATTGATCATGCCTTTGGCAAAAAAAAATTGTAAAGTTTGCCCAGTTTACAGAAAAAGTACTGACTTAACTTATGTCATACAAATTTCAAAATGTGACAGTGCCAAAAATTTTATGACACTGGCAGAAAATATCCAAAAATAATTGCATTAAATACACTAGGCAAACAATTTTAACTTTACATGGACCTATTCTATATGCGAAGCAACTTTTATTATAGATCTTGATGCGCTGCGCTGATAAGAATATGCGCATGAGTATAGGTCAATTTTTTTGAGGAACTGATTAGTTTGAATATGTTATATATAAAAATAAAACTTAAAAGTGTTTCTACATCCGAAACAAAATTATTCATTTTTTTTTGTTGCTATAATTGAGATTATGTTACATCCTGGGATGGTATGTCCAAATCCTTGTCGAGTTTTCGGTATTTTAGACACGTCGAGTATTTGGGGTAGACTACAAAAGCAAAATTAAGTGGTCTACATGCATTTGGCGAAAACTAAAAAAAAACAAATTTTCAGCAATTAAATCAAGAATATATGAAAACAACAATACAGTAGGTTTGAATTTATTTTTAAATTCTGTCATTTCTTAGAATAAAGTGGACCCTGAATTTTGATTACAAATTAATGTACCTACTGATCAAATATCATTCATACACTTGGTATTTATTATAAGCGGAACTTTAGACTTTAATGTATATCGTCAATTGTGATTTAGAAATGGCTGTCAACTTCGACTATTTCATCGGTTGACAGCAACGTGAAACAAAGGTTGGGAAGCTTCTTTGACTAATGTCACTGTGTACCTACATGCCCCAGGTTGAAAAATAGAGCTTCTATTAGCTGCCCAGTCGATGCTGATGGGATCTTCAAATAATCCATACTAAATTTAGCTGATTTACCATGGCCCAGCTTAGCGGCCGGCATAGTTCCAGAATGTTTGTGGGAAGTGATTTTTTTTTGTCGATTCAATGTAGCGAACGTTTTTCACTTTAAGTGTATTATTTTATTTTATTTATTTTTTTGTCACTATGTTACTTTTTTGTAGGTATACGGCTACGGCAATGCTGCTGAATAACTGGAATGTGCATATTATATTTTATACACTCAAAATGAGCAAGGAATGTCATTTGAGTATTTCATTCTATACTTTTTCAGGAGTTTTGGGCAAATCGAAAAGGTACCTATACTGCACTTTTTGACGTAGACTGCATACACGTTCCAAAAACTCGTGTCGAATACGTATATATCGCAAGTCAATTGTCTCCAAAAAAATCGATACAGCATCTTAAGCAATTGCTTTTCCTATTCAAAACCAAAAAGCAATTGTTTTGTTGAATATATTGATTACTCTGGGAGAAATCCTTACTAAAAATGTATGATTTTTTTTATATATGTACACTAGCTGGCCCGCCCGGCTTCGCACGGGTAGACAAACCTAAGCTTCTCATTTAAAATACAAAAGAAAATATAAGTAAATATTTAAGCTAATTTTTGTAATCGAATACTTCTTTATGGATTATAACCTACTTCACGTTATGAAATGCTAAGTATGTAAAAATATTATCCTCTAAGTTCAACCTTTATTACATTCCCAACATAGAAATAATTTTTGCAATCGAAAAATACTTTTTTGTTTTTATACCATTGCACTCTATAGTTAATTTTTTTTAAATTAAATATTTTTTTTTTTCAAACACAAAAGGAATTTTTGAAATCAGATGCCACTTTTCATTTATCCCATTTCATCCTATAAATGTCAATTTTCTGTAAAAATCCCTAAGGTCATCCACTAATAAACAACCTTTCTATTACCAAAAGAATTTCTTTAATCCGATTTTTTTTTATTTTTACTCCCTTAAAAAAAATGTTTTAAATAATATCCCTTAAGCTATTTCCTAAGAAAACCTTTTAAACAAAAAAGAATTTCCTAAACCAGACATTTTTTTTATTTTTGCGTATTTCACCCTACAAATAACAGAATTTCAAAATGAATATCTCTAACGCCATTTGCTAAACAAAACCTTTGAAAAAAAAAGAATTTTTTAAAACGGACAGTTTTTTTTTACGTTTGCCCCATTTCCCCCTACAACTAACGAAATTTGAACCTTTTATTTTTGCCCTAATTCACCCTAAAAATAACAAAATTTGAGAATAGAATATCCTTAAAGCCATTTCCTAAGAAAAACCTTTCAAAAAAAAAGAATTTCTTAAATCGGACAATTATTTTATTTTGAACCCATTTCACCCTATAAATATCAAAAGTTGAAAAAGAATATCCCAAAAGCCATTTCCCAACCGCCTAGAACACCACCTGTTGAACGGTAATTGAATTGAACTGAAATACGAAATTGCGCGTACACCGCCACCTGTTGCGACTTTTCTGACTTTTCTTTTTTCTTAAACCTTTGCGGAGTAATTGCAAACAAAACCGTAGAAGGAAGTATCCAATTTGGTCCAGTCGTTTTAAAGTTTTTGGCATCCGAACCCACCACGATCCATACAGGGTGTCCGCCGGGAAGGTATACTACTTTGTTTTGCCGCCATTTTGGTAAACATTAGGCTTGACAGTTCATATTTGGCAGTCGTGAAGTAGACACGGGCAAATTTATTATGGAAAAATATTCGATAAACCAACGTGTTTTAATCGTTGAAACATTTTATCAAAATCAATAATCGATTACTGTGACGATGAGAAAGTTACGTGAAATTTTTGGGAGAAACAACAAAACGCTTTATTTATCGTGAAGTGAATGATTTCGAAGAAAGAGGGGTCTGTAGGTGATAGGCCCAAGCATGGACCACAACGTACTGCAAGATCGGCTGAAAACATTAATGCTGCTCAAGGAAGTGTTTAAAACAATCCATCAAACTCAATTCGACGCCGCCGTGCTCAGGAGCTTGGTCTTCAAAGAACAACAATTTGAGCCACAATTTTGCACAAGGATTTGCATTTGTTTCCATTTAAGATTCAGTTGACACAAGAGCTTCTTGCACAAGACCATTTACGCCGCCGTACATATGCCAATAGGATGTTACAACTATCCCATGACAACCCCGATTTTCATGAAAAAATCATAATGAGTGACGAGGCAAATTTTTATTTGAATGGATATGTGAATAAACAGAATAGTCGGTTCTGGGCAATGGAAAACCCTCAAATTATTCATTAGTCACCTTTGCATCCATTAAATGTTACAGTCTGGTGTGCAATTTGGTCAGGCGGAATCATTGGACCTTACTTACACATTGGACCTTACTTATACAGCCAGGATTACAATGGAATTACTACGAGACCTCTCTCCACAACAAGTTATTTCAAGAAATGGTGATGTTGATTGGCCTCCACGGTCGCCTGATTTGAATGCTCCGGACTTCTGTTTGTGAGGATATCTGAAAAGCAAGGGTTATGCAAACAAACCAGAAACGCTTGAGCAACTCAAACAAAATATTCGTGAAGAAATTAATGAAATACCGCGTGAAATGTTTGAGAATGTAATAAAAAATGGGCTATATGAGACAAACAGAGGCGGACATTTACCCGATATTCTATTCCATACATAATTTCCGACATTAAATAAGACATTTGTCAATATAATATCCATTCTCTTTCATTTAATCAAAAATTATAAACAAAAAAATATAGTATACCTTCCCGGCGGACACCCTGTAGAAATAAAGGTTTTAGGAAAAATGTCCACGACTTTAAAATTTCAACGCCAAACTTGCTATGAAGACCATCCGTGCAAGAACTTTTTTGCCGACAAAATTCTGAAAAGTCAGAATACTTCGCATTCCGGCGAGATGGCTAACTATTATTTAAACACTGACTAGCTGGACAACTGATCAATAGTGATCTTAAGAAATCTAATAAATGCATTTGTTAAAATATAAATAAATAATTTGGTTAAGTTTTGATATAGTTTTTTTATAATAAATACTCATAATAATGTACTGTATATTGTATCCTGTTAGTGAAAACGTTAATATGTTTTAGTTATTCTCTTATTTAACTTAATTTTTTAGTTTTCGCCTCAGTGTATATGAATGTTTATAAAACAAATGTAGATTTTGATTTAATCTTTCATAATAAAGTCAAACCTAAATAAAATTTAAAATCATCTTCAAATCCAAAAAAATTTTTGCAAACTATACTTAAATGCTCAATCTATTGACACCATCTTTTCGAATAAACAAAATTTCAAAAAGAGATTTAATAATTTTTATTTTAATACAATAAAAGTTTAAAAAATTATTTTTTTTTTACTCTCTATATTGTACACAATGGTACTTGCAAATTACACACATATTTTTATACAGTGGGGATAAATAAAATACGATGACTCTAATTAATTGGGCACATTACATTTTTTATGTATTTGATTTTATTGTATATGTGCATTTTACCAACAATTTAAACTGAAAAAAATAAACAAAATTCAAACAAAATCAAATAAAAACAAATGTTTACTTTTACAACACTAGCTAATTTAAAAGTGGGGTCAATCAAAAAATGGAGCATTTTCATATACTCTTGATTTTTTTTTATTAAATTATAAAACAAAAAATTCAAAAAAAAAAAATTCAATAAAAAATTAACATTCGTTTACACTTTACTATTTCATTTTCAAAGTTTTCACATATATATTTTTTTTTTGTTTTTTTTTTTTTTTTGTATACGTGGGAAAAACAAATTGCATTTACGCAATTAAAATATGTTTTCAAAAATAAATTATTACTTCTTCTGTTGTAAAAAAAAAAATAAATTTTGCCAATTCTATTTTTTTTTCTTGTTTATGTACAAAAATGATTTTTTTTTTCGCTACCAAAATTTTGATTTTCGAAACAACATGTATGGAAAAATTTACAGGAAAATAAAAATAAATAAATTTATGAAGAAATCAAAATTGTAATTTTGACTTAAGAAACAAAAATAAAATTTGAAAAAATAAACAATATTTTGTACTGTTTGATACATAAAACAAAAATATAAGAACCGAATTAATAAAAGTGTAAAATAAAATTCAACATGAAAAAGCAATGAACTACTTAAAAGCAGGTGGAACAAAAATCTTTATTCAAACTATGTTTTCTTCAAAAACAAAAAATATGTATTGTTGTTATTTGTATACTTATGGAAAAGGATTCATAACTTTAAGTACAGTTTATACATTTCAAAGAAAAAATAATAAAATAAAATCATATTACGAATGGATGATGTTTTAAAACAAAAAAGCTTGAAGACATTTTAATTATATTTTATTGCAAACGCATGTAAGCCGTTCATCTAAAATATTCAAGTCCACTTCAATTAATAATTGTGTATCGTTCATGAGCAGTTAGGACCTACTAAAAAAATAATTGCAATATTAGAAACTTTAAAATAGACTAGACTTATACGAGTATGTTGATATTTTTAAGCATAAGTAGATATCATGATAAAATGTGCAATTTTAAACATTAAAATCACCACTAACTGAAGCTAAACACTTGCTGTGCATGAAAATATAAGTGCTTACAAAAAAACTTTAACAAACCAACATAAGTTAAATCAAAATGATATTATGAATCCTTTTCCATTCTTTTCAATAAAGTACGTAATATACAAAAGCAATTTTTGTTTTGTCAAATCTATACAAAATTATATATTTACAACAGTGGACTTACCTCCGGTGACAGTTAATGTGGCAAAATCATATTCAGCAACAGTAAATCCAGCTGAATTGTGTGCCGTGATACGTAAGTTATACCATGTAGCTGGTTCGAGATCTAGTACAACGTAATTATTATCGGGCTTGACATTATTTGAGATTTGATTCCATTCGGTTTGGTCGCGTTTTTTGTTTTCAACTACAAAGTGGGACATTGGACAGCCGCCATCTTTCCATGCCTTGAAATGTAAGCTAACTGAATTTGATGAGACTTCAATGAATCGTGACTTTTCTGGGGTTTTGGGTTTTTGTCCTTTTGTGCGTGTGTTTTGAATGTCAGAGGCTTCTCCAGCTCCAATGCTGTTAAAGTATCAACATTATATTGCTGAATACGCAGAATTTTTTTTGTTGGTGAAAGAAAACTTACTTGTTGAATCCGGTGGCGTAAACTTGGTATCTTGATCCACAGAATAGATTTTCAATAGTGTACTTTTGAGCTTCGACAGATACTTCAGCTGTTTCCCATTCGCCGAATTCTTAAAAAAATAAAATCTCATTCAGCACGATTTCCCAAACAACATCAAAAATCCAATTTACTTACCTGGTTTGTAGTGTAAGGTATATCCATGGAGTGGAGCTGAATCACCTTCATGTGGCTTCAATTTGACAGTCAGAGCATCAGTAGTAGTAGCAGTAATCGAAACCTGTGGTGATTGAGGTGGAGCCATAACAATCAATTTGTGAGTGATCGAGTCCTTGGCAATAGAATTCTCAGCATGGCATGTATATTCTCCAGCATCTTGACGAGTAGCAGACTTAATCATTAGAGTTCCATCGGGCAACAATCGCATATGATCGTTTGGAGTGAATTCAATTCCCTTGATTTTCCATGTAATATCGGGTGTAGGTGATCCAACAGCCAAACATGGCATCTTAGCGTCTTCCTTGAATGTGGCAGTAAATGTGTCATCGAATGAGGCAATTTTAGCAGGAACTTGATCACTTGGCATGGCAACAATGCTCTTTGAGGGCTGGCCTTCGCCAATGTTTGTACTAGCTGTTACCCAGAATTCGTATGGTTTGTTCTTTTCCAATTCGTTTGCTTCCAAGCTCATTTGATAGTGTGCGATTTTCTTGCTCTTTGGTTCACCTTCGGCTCCTTCAACTTTAGAATAGACAGTGTATTGCTGAATGACACCGTTGGGTTGTGCTGGTGGCCGCCATGATACGAGGATAGCTTCATGTCCCATCACTAAGGCTTTTACATCGGTGGGGGCTTCAGGAACTATGAATGTTTGAAAAAAAAAAAAATTAAATGAAGTCAAATTTAATTGATTTTTAAGCTTTTAAAACTTACCATCTGGTTCGGTTTGACAATGAATTGCAGCACTTCGAACACCATCACCTCCAGCAGTTGTGGCCAAAACTTGCATTGTGTAGTTTGTGTATTTCTTCAAGCCATGTAAAACAGTGTCAGAGGATGCAGTCTTTTTGTAGTGGCGTTTGGTTTCGTCTAAATTGTAATTGATTGGTTATTGTAACGTGTATATAACGTGAGAAAGGGAGGTCGTAGGATGTAAAAATTTCAATTCAATGCTCAATTCACCAACAAACAAAACGTAATAAATACTCGTTCATTTCTTACTTTTTTTTTCTAAAAATTTGATGCCAATTTGAGTTGCTTAATACAAATTTGAGCACTATTTTCAAACAATTTTATTTAAAACAAATGTTAATAATTAAGTGCTTACAAATTTGATCAAAATATGAAGCTACAAGACCGCTTACAAAATTTAGCACATTTTGCTTCTGTTAATTGGATATTTTCTTTGTTTTGTAAAAACTAAATATAACTTTGCCAAAATAAGTAAAACTTAGTGGAAATACGGAGAATTTGGCTTTTTTCATTTAGCTGAATGTAAAGCTGATCTTCGTTTTTGTTCGGTAATAATATTGACAACAGTTTTCTGAAGTGATATTTTTAAATATATGACTGCTTACAACTTTGCTTGCCGCTTGTAATCTGTGAAATTCTAGTAGAATTCAAATCAATAATTTCGGCCATTATGTTTATGTTGAATACGAAAAGGTATACATAAGAAACTCATAAAAATATGAGACCACTCACCAGTTTGTTCATCTATGTACATATAGTATTTGTATCAATTACTTCGACCATTGTGTTGTAGCTGAATACAAACAAAAATAATTTTTCTTTGAGTCTCATAAGAATCTCATGAAAACATGAGACCGCTTACAAGTTTTTTCATGTTCATATATGGCATTTGCTTCATTTAATATGGAGAAGTCTTCAAACTAAGGTTGATTTGAATTTCTTCAAGAAGTCCCAAGGGAAAATCATGAAAATATTAGAGTGCTTACAAGTTTTTTTTATCTAGTATTTGCGTCATATTAAAAGGAAAAGTCCCCAAATTGTTGGAGATTTGAACTAAAAAAATAAGGTAAATCTTTATATCCTTTAAGTATTTTCAAGAATTTCTATAAAAAAAAATCATGAAAATGTTAATGCTTACAAGTTTTTCAAAAGTCCGAAAATTTGTATAGATTTTAACTTTAAGTTGAGTATTTCTATACAAATTATTAGTATCTTTAGGAAGAACAACGTGCTTACAAATTTTAATTTAATTTTTCAAAAACTCTACGAACTCTCGATATGATGAACTTTAAAATTAAAATCTATACTTACCATACCACAAATCGCTGGGTGCATACACAACCTTATATGTCTTAATAACTCCATTTGCTGATTCCAATGGTGGACTAACCCATGAAACGCGAATAGTTTGTGATGTCAATGTTGTGCAGGCAGTGTCGCTTGGTGGTTGGCTGGGTGTGCCTTCGGCAGTGAATTGTTTCTCTTCGTCGCTCATTGGGCCCGCACCGATCTTATTAAATGCCTGAATAACCACCGAGTATTGAGTGTAGACTCTCAGATTATTCAACTCCAAGCTGTGTTCCTTGCCTTCTTCGGTCAAAAAGTTTACAGTTTCGAAAACATAGGAGCTATTGGTGTTTGATAGTTTATAGCCGACATAGTATCCCAAAATCTCTCCATTCCATTCGTTACGTGTTGGTGGCTTCCATGTTACTCGCAATGTGGTCTGATTAACTGGTTCAACTTTGATATTTGCTGGTTTGCCAGATGGCGCTTCTTCGGCAGTGATAATTGTGACAGCTTCGCTTGATTGTGATGTGCCAATGGCGTTCTCAGCGACAATTCGAATATTATATGTTGTGGCAGGGCTAAGCTTTTGTACTTGTGCTTCGGTCGTGTGTCCAGGTACCATAACTCGATCGATCTCATCCCATGATGCGCGTGATCGCTTGAATTCAATGATGTATCGGTTAAGTGGTGAATTGCCATCGTAGGGTTGTGCCCAACTCAATTGTACGGAACGTCCAGATTTGTCGAGAACTTTCAAGGCATATGGCATCTCAGGGACTTCTTGAATAATCATATTTATACTAGCATCATCGCTTCCGAAGGCATTTGTTGCGACGCAAGTGAAGAGAGCAGAGTCCGATCGTTCAGTACGTTTGATGGAGAGACTTGACATAACACCGGTCGATAGGATTTCTTCGCGAATTGTGTATCTGTTGTCGGTCTTGGGGTCCAATCGCATATTATTCATGTTCCACAAAATTCCAATTGGTTTCTCTCCCTTGGCTTCGCATTGCAATACAGCTGGTTCTCCACGTCGGGCGGTTTGGTTTCGCAGTTTTTCTGTGAATTCTGGTGGGGCTTGAACGCTGATCATAATCACAGCCGATAGCCCTGATCCAATTCCGTTGATAGCTTCACAGAGATAATAGCCTTCGTTGTTCTTTTGAATGTTATCGATTAGGAGGGTGCCTTCTTCTACGCGAATATTATCGTTCTTTTTGAGATCTTTGTATTCTCCGGGAGTATCACCTTGAAAAATGAGCATAGAAAACCACTGAATTCGAAATTAAAAATATTTCAATACTTACCACCTCCTCGTTTCCATGTAACAGATGGTTTTGGAAAGCCATCAGCTTTGCATTCAACTTTAGCATCAGATCCTTGGGCAAAGGCTTTGTCAGTTGGTTCTAGGATCCATCTTGGTGGTACTGTTTGTTTTGTTGTTTGTTTAAGATTTTGGATGATAAAAATGATACATTAGATTTTTTTTTTGCCAAAGGACTTGAAGTTTTTTTTGCTAAGAATTAATCATGCGGAAATGAAGTTCAACTTCTTTAAAGCGGACGGCACGGACTATATCATTTGAAATGGTTTTTTTTTACTTGAAGTATACATATTTGATTTAAGGAATTTTTAAAAGCTTTTTAGCATATTTACAGGCAAATTTGTTATTGTTAATTGTTTTGTTTTTTTTTTTTGAAAACCATTTCAGCGACATTTCTACAACAATATTGAAGATTTTATTTTATTTAAATAGTGTTGTACTTACTAATTAACTTGAACATATAGTTTTACAATTTTTAACAAATTAATTTTTATTCTAAAATTAAATAAGGTTAAATTGTGCTTATCGTTGTTGAAGGTTTTTCTTTAATTTGTGAAAGGCTTCTTAAAAAAATATATAAACCTAAAATTGCATCGATTTTTAAAAGGCGGTTTTCGAAAATACCCAAAACATGCTATCATTTTTATTAAGATATTTTTTTTTTAAGTTATTTATATTTTGTCTTTATTATATTTTTGGATTTTTTTTAAGTATTTGATTTTGGTTCATTTATGAAAACAATTATATAGAAAATTTGAAAAAGTATATATCAATCGGGTTTAAAAATATTGTCGCAAAATTTTAAACAGCCTGATGTTAAGGTGTTAGCATGATACTAGTTAACACTTTACTAACTTTAAAGCTCTTTACTTAAATGTTCTTATGTTTAAACACTTTTTGACTTTTTTACCAAACCTATTTTCTTACCAAACTCAAGCTAAACATTCCTAAAACAGTGACATTTCGTGCATAAAATTAAGCAAACATAGCTTTTTAAAAATGTTCTATGTCAAAGTGACATATGGATTTAGTTATATGTTAAAAAGATAAAACAGCAATCTGGCGATTTTAACTTTAGGAAAATGTTAAGAGATAGTATCATGTTAAACTCGTTTTAAATAGTATCATACTAAAAATGATTTAACAATTTACTAAATCGTCTAAAATTTTGCGAAAAATTGTGTAATCAATGCTCAGCTTTAAATGCTTAACGTTTCCTGTCTTGGTTGAATCTCTCTGGTGATGTAAATATGAATGCAATAAATTGAGGCATCAATAAAAATGTTAATTTTTTTCTTTATTTTTCAAATGATATTAAATTTAATGCGTTAATCGTTTTCTGATGTTTAACTTTCAAAGTTAAAGTCTCGGTGTAATAAATATTTAAAAATTTATATCAACATTCCGGTAATCGAACAGAACTCTAAAAATAAGAGGATATACAATTAATTGCTGGTTTGACAATACTGAATTGGATTCATGATTTTTCAATGTGGATTAGGTCTAGAAGAAAAATCCACCCTCTAAAAAATCTAAGCCGCAGTCAAAATTTAAGGGTGCGTTTGCGAAAATGCTAAAGACGTCAAAACAATTCACTATACCCAGGGTCATCTTTGTAGGAATTTGTAAGAAGGTGGTGCATTTTTTAGTCAAATATTCCTGATGTACCTACTACTAGATTTCAATCATCATGAATTGATAGTTGATAAATATTGAACAATATTTTGATCATTGAAAATGATGCAGACCGTTGTAAATGACATGAAAATCAATACAACTATTACCAAATAATTTTTCAGTTCTTAATAAATTGAGTTTTAATGTAAGAAATTTTATTATTTATTAAAAATTATTTGTTAATTGACAATTGCAATAGGGGTGATTGTTATTTTTTAAGTACCTACTATGACAATAAAATCTGTATAACCGGAACCTTTTTTGTAGACCATTCAATTTTATATAGAAAATATATAGTCGTCGTTTATTGGAAACCCCCTAACAATAAGTCCATTTCTATACTGTTTGGAGTTTTGCATTTGTTAGGGATGTTAGGGATTTTTTACAGACAAGAATTTGATAATTTTTGAGTTTAATTTTTTTTTTTAAATTTATAAATGTTATTGATGTAAAATTAGGGAACTTTTACAGAACCTTTCATTTGGACATTTATTTAAGAATACGATGATATGTATACCCACATAAAACAATACATTTTTTCAATGTCCAACTAAAAGTTTTTCCCAGAATTTTGCCATACGTATATGAAAAACAAAATAACGACGAGGAACCTCCAAACGTTACAGCAACTAACTTTTCATGGTTTATTTTTATGGTTCTTTTAATTTGGGCTACCCTAACCAAACCCAACCACATATAAATTTATACACTACAATGAACAAGTTGGACAATTGAAAATATGCATATTTATTATTTGTTGCTTCAATTATCGATCTCAGTCGGTTTAGTTTTTAATATGTCTCTTTGTAAAAAAAAAAATCATTTTCAAAATCTATTACTTTAAGTGCAAAACTCGGGCTAAACTTTTTCTATGTTTTTTGATGCATTAAATTTGCTCTAAATTGCACTCACTATCACGTCTTTCAAACATTCAAATATAAAAAATACCCAAATATTTTCTTGTATTGGAATATCTCGAAAATCATACTTTATGGTGCAATTTCATCAACAACTTACGGCAATGTCAAGTCTAGTTTCGACCCCAAAACATTGTTTTAACTCCATTGGATTTTTGTGTATCTATATTCGCTCATTAAAAGTGAATAAACA
This sequence comes from Leucozona laternaria, assembly GCA_932273885.2. Taxonomy (NCBI): domain Eukaryota; kingdom Metazoa; phylum Arthropoda; class Insecta; order Diptera; family Syrphidae; genus Leucozona; species Leucozona laternaria. Next base: position 41,065,468 of record OW026369.1, on the reverse strand, counting down.
GACACGCTTCATTCAACCTTCATTATGCTCCTTTTACTCGACAAAAATGAACTCGTAAAATTTGGCCTAGCACTAAAAGCCGGGCTAAAATCATTCTTAAAGGGCATATTTCGCTGTTTTAGCTAATCAATTAAATGAATAATTAATGAATGAACTATTTATAAGAAAGTGTTCAATAAAATAAATTTCTAGTTTTGGAGGGTTACACATGTAAGTAATTTCATTTTAAGTCTTCTTTGCTATTTTATTATTTTTTTTTTTTGATTATTTATGTACGTACCTATGCTTTTTTTAACTATATAATCAGCTCTATTATCGTACCCAATGTTTTTGATCATGAAATAAAAAGTAACAAATCTTCAAAATACTTCTATTTACAATTTTGGGTCTCTCTGGAAAAAAAAAAACATGTATCAACGCCTATTTTTCCGTATGTTCGACGATAAATTGAATGTTCCGCAAGGATTTGGCTGTCGGTTCGGAGACAATCGGAAAGTCAAAATACAAAATATTCGTAATAATAATTTTTTTTTGGGGCAAATGAACGATTTATCAATTGGAGCATCTACGATGATACAAAACAGCAGACAAGCACAAAAGAGAATACGGGAATTGGAGGGAATTTCACATAGTTATCTTCCGTGATCGGGTAATATTTTAAACCTAGTTTTGAAATTGTCTTGCGAAGCAACTTTTATAGTTTTCATTTGAGTTAATGTCTGCTGAAATCAAACACCCATACGTAATAATTCATTTTCGAAGACATTGTGAGAGGTTAATTGTGTTTCTCATTGAATAATCCCCAAATTAATTTACAAGTTCGAACGTCAGCTCTTTTGTTTTGCCTTATGCATTACTCATATTACTCACTATTTGTTCGGACTTCAATATCAAAACTGAAATTTATTTGAATAACAACATGATTCATAAGGCAATAACTCAATTTATACAGTTATTTTGCTTTATGAAACAGTCAAATACTCTAAAATGCTGTACCCTAACATTATTAAAAAAAAAAATACAAAAATTTTGTATGCTTAAAATTCAGCCGATTTGTTTTCCTCATATCTAAGGGCTGTAAAACCCTTTTTTATTTAAATAATAGTACAGGTACATCCTAAACTTATACACATTTTAATGAAAAGCACAACGATAAACACAATATTAACAGATCTTATGTAGATAACATAACAAAATAAATCATTTGAAATATTACTTCTTCAATAATTGTGTAGACTTTCTTACTTGCTATAAAATCAAAACTTTAACTATAGTTACAACTTAAAATTAGCTAGTTAAAAAAATATAAAAAGAACAGGACAACATAAAAGGATTAAAGAAGAAAATTATAAAAATAGCAGAAGCAAAATTAGAAAACAAGCATGCACTCGAAGTGAAAGTTGATAGAAAAATATTTCAAATTCTTTTCAATCAATTCTCAAGTAATTCTTCGATCGGAACTAAGTCATAAATGAAAGTGAAGGATGATTTAAGGTTCATTGGATGGATCAGGATGTTGGAAGCTTTGACATAGGATAAGAGCTGAGAAGGATGAGGTAGGATTACTGTGTTTTTCTTTTCATTTTTTTTTGTTGGGAATATTTTTCTGTTTGGTTTTATATTTTGCGATATAATTATTGTCTTGTGAATATTTTGTAAGTATTTGAAATACATAAAATATATTGAATGCACGACATAATTCTTTGTGTGTATTTGATATAAACACAGTTTTTTGTTGTTAAATTTTTATATATGCGCACAAATTGCAAATTAAATATTAACAAAGCAGTAAATGCTGTTTTTAGTGTTGGTGGTTGTGAATTATATATTTGCCAATCAGTGCAAAGATGTGTGCATTTTTGTTTCTTTGTTTATGGTGGAATGAAAGGTGTTTTGATGATGAGAGTGTGGAGTGCTTGTTTTTTTTTCTAAGGTTATTTGTATGGGAGTTCCGCTGTTTCGCCATTTTCACACATTTATTTCTTAAGAATCAAAAATAAAAAAAAAATCTCAAATTTTGTTCAATCACTTTAGTTTGGTTAAGGTTTTCGATTTGATGATAATGCCATAACAGATGATTGATCATCAATATAAGAAATAAAAATAATTAGACAGAAACAACATGTTTATATTTATATTTATGTACAAAGTTATGATTCACGGCATATTGTGAATGATGAACGCCGCATTAGTGAGTAGCTTCCTTTTTTCAGCATAAAAAATAAGCAATTTAAATTTAAAAATCCCTGCTGAATTACAGTTTATCGTTATTCAGCAATTCAGCAAACGCATAAAACTATCAAAAAAGAACTAGATTTTCCCTTAAATGGATCAAAATAATAATAAATGAGGAATTCAGCAAAAGTTCTAAGCAGATCGAAGTAAATGTAAATTTTATAAAAAAGAGCAGTTCGGAGAAAATTGCTTGAAAGAAAATCAAATACCCTTAACAGCAAGATTAGCTGTTTGACTTGCATTTCCAGCAGCATTTGTTGCTGTACACACATATTGTCCAGCATGCACTGACGCAACCTGCTGAATTATCAGCAAACTTGTCTGTCGACCAACACTCATCAGTGTTGCCATCGATGATGTTATAATTTTCCCATTCAAATACCACTCAAAATTCAATGGTAGATCGCCTTTGCTAACAATGCAAGTTAATTGAACGTAATCACCCTCGTAGCTTACATCAGCAGACAGTGAAAGTGGAGCCAGGGTGGGAAGTTCTTTAACAGAAAACCGAAATTTAAAAAAAAAAAATTATTAATAAAAAATATAACCAAAATCTATTCAAAAATATAAAGCCTGTTTGAAGGTTATATCATTTTGAGAAGAAAAATAAAACATTGAATTTGGTAAACTTTGCGCTTACAAAATAATTTGAAATATTATTAAGTTAACTAATGTGCTGAATGAGATTTTGATTCTCAAGAAAACAACTTTTAAACAGACTTTTTACCTAGGCTACGTAACAACAAAATATTATGATCTTCAAACCAGCCCACCCTTAACTTTCAAGGCAGCAGTCTTACGGTTTTCCCCTGCTGAATTTTTTGCTACACATGTATAATTCCCCGAATCACTAATTGTTGTTTGTCTTATCGATAGCATTAATGTATACTCATCGATCTTATGGTAAATGGATCGAAGCAAAGGTTGATTATCTTTCAGCCAGTATAAATCAATTGGTAAATCACCAGATGTAACCATACACATTACCCTCACCGATTGGCCGCCATTGACACCATTTGCATTGAAGTGGAATTGATCTATTTGTGGTAGTTCTTTTTACAGAGGAAACAAACAAAAATTAAAGAGGTATGTTATAAGCCAAACGTACTGTTGTTGTTAATAGAGTGGTTTGATACAAGTTGTTGTAGTGATGTGTTAGGTTTTATTTGTTGGTAGTATAAAAAAAAGAGTTCCCAATGCACCAGTAGCATAATATTAAACAAAAATCAGGGAATTTTACTTTTACTCTAAAAAAAACGTAATTTTAACAAAGCCACTTAATTTCGAATACAATTTTGTTTTTACTATGCGAACGAACCCTTGACAGAAAGTGTTGTTGAAACTTCAGCTTCGCCAGCCCTATTTGCCCCTACACATGTGTAATTGCCCGCATGATGTCCATGAACACTTTCGATATTCAGCGAGCTGCTTCGTTTGCCATGCATCAAGATTTGAATGCCATTTATGGTATGGGCCAGTTGATCGTTGTAATACCATGTAATGTTGTATGGAAAATCACCATGAACCACTGCACAGGTCAATTGAAAATAATCACCAACAAATAGTGACTCATCGACGGCATTAGTTGGTAGGGGAGCAAGTTTAGGTGGAACTATATGCATAGAAATAATAAGGATAGGAAAATAGAGGATTATAGAGGAGAAAATTAAATTAAATACAATTAAAAATCATGAAAAGTGAAAACTTAAAACTAAAAAAAAGTTAGGGGTTCATGACCACGCTACCATTGACTACAAGCTGTGCTGCGTAACTTGAAATGCCGGCGGCATTTTTTCCATAGCAAGTATAGTTGCCAGCATGTGATCCTTGAACGGATTCAATTGTAAGCACACTGCTGCGTGAACCCATTTTAGCGACTGTTACACCCATCGCTTCAGAATTACTTTCTTTCAATCGGATATCATTGTAGAACCAGTAGATCATCAAAGGATGATCACCATGAATTATCGAACATTGTAGAGTAAAGTAATCACCGGGGAAAAACGCATCAGCACCAGGATAGAATGGGGCAATTTTCGGCAGAACTAGAAAATTATTTTATTGGATATATTTAGTTAGAAAAATCCAACAACGATGATAAAATTTTATAAGCACATTTGCGAAGAGAACATAAACGCGTTCGTTGTTTTCGAGAAACATCAGTTTTACAAATATGTGAAATATTTCGTCGCTGAATAAACCCAATCCAAAATTAGACTTTGGAAGTGGTTCAAAGAGATTTTGTAAGGAAATTTTCTTCTCTATTTTCGGAAAGTGATCACCTTTGGAGGTAACATTTATATGGATTTCTGTGTTATTTGGGTTTTCTGACTTGCTATGTCGTAGTTATTTTTTTTTTAATTTGTTTTAAAAAAATTGAAAAAATTCGTTGCTGTTTCTTGTCTAAACTAATATTTTAATTTTGTAAGCGCATTCGCCAGAGGCACTACAAAATATTTATTGTTCTAATAATACATCAGTGTTTCATATTTGTTCAAAATTAGGACTGCGGGATGTAAAACTTCATTAGGATAATGTTTCAAGTGTTTTGTGCAATTTTGTTGATGTTATGTGTGCATTTCCATGCAATTTTCCTGCAAAGCTTTGCTTTTTTCTTTCGTTCATGCATTTTTTTTTTTAATACTCACAAGCCAATTCAGCATTTTTTTAAAAAATTACTTCGCAAAACTTAACTTTCATAGAAGGAATAACAAGAGAGATATGTTATTTAAAAAAAAAGAAAGAAAATTAGTAGGCAAACTACTTATAAGCATTAGTCTAGCATCAACTAACTACTGCTTTTCTAACCGTAAACGCTTAATTCAGTTGTAAATGTTTGTTTTCCAGCGCGATTTTTTGCATGACAAGTAAAATTCCCCGCATGATGATCATCAACCGAATCGATTGTCAGCAAACTACTTCTTTGTCCAGCTTTTATTGTTGTTATACCTAAATTCTCACTAACTTGCTGATCGTTGAGTGTCCATCGAATGAGAAGTGGCAAATCACCATCCGGAACAGAGCATTGTAGTGTCAAATACTGACCAGTTTGTGCTGGTCCCTTTTCAAATGCAAATGGGATTATTCGAGGAAGGACTGAATGGGCAAAAGAACAAAACAAAAAAAAAAGCAAACAAAAATCAATACAAGAATTTAGAGAACAAAATATAACCTATAACTTTCAATTGGGTTGTGTAACTAGCTTTGCCAGCTTTATTTGATCCCTGGCAAGTATAATTGCCAGCATGCCGATCGGTTACACTTTCAATTGTAAGTACACTACTACGTCGTCCGAGTTTTGAAATTACAATATCCATGTCTTCTGACGAAACAATTGGTTGCTTATTGAATGTCCAAAGTATATTTAGCGGCAAATCACCTTCAGTGATCGTGCACTGATAGGTTATGTACTGTCCCAAATGGACTGGTTGATTACCAGAGGAAAACGGTGAAATTTGTGGCGGAACTGCGGATATGGGAGGAGTGTGAAAAAGAATCGGAGAACAACAAAAAAATAAGTTTTATCAAACCAAAGCTAAGACAAAATATTTAATTAATAACCATTGACAATTAATTCAGCAGTATACTCGCTGAATTCAGCTTGATTTTTTGCTTTGCACGTATAATTGCCAGCATTATTTCCATTTACCGAATCTATTGTAAGCACACTGACTTTCTTGCCAATTTTGGATGTTGTTGTGCCAGAAAAAACATTCAGTGGGTAGTCGTTGAATAACCACATAATATCAATTGGAAGATCTCCTTTAGAGATTGTACATTGTACTGTTACTGAGTCTCCAAAATTTGCAGGTTCATCTCCGAAGAAGAAAGGTGTGATTTTGGGAGGAACTGTAGGGGTTAATGAAGAAGAATACAAATATATACAATACTATGGAAATGATTTTTGACAAAATAAAAAATTAATCAGAAATGGTACCATTCACTATTAAAACAGCTGTATGCGAAGCAAAACCAGCTGAATTACGTGCCCGACAAGAATAATTCCCCACATGCCCTGCATTAACAGAATCAATTGTCAATACACTAGCACGCTTTCCACTTTTGAGAATTGTTACTCCAGCATGAAATGAACTCATTTTTGCATTATTAACTAGCCATTCAATATCGATTGGCATATCGCCCGAAGAAATTATACAATTTACAGAAACTGTATCTTCAAAGCTTGCTGGTTCATCGCCAAAATCGAATGCAGCTACTTTTGGAGGAGCTGAATTGAATATTAACAGAAAAAAAAAAATAGTTTTAAATACCAATATTCGTAAGATAGATTTCTGAGCTATGCTGAATAGCTTAGTTTAGGCCTTCATTTTTATATCATTTTTCTTTCAACTGGCTTTTATTTAAGATCATCTGAAGATTGAAAAAAGATACAAACAGACTTTATGTTAAACACTGCAGTCAAATAATAATATTAACCGATCCTTCGATATTGTTTTGAAACAACGTATGATTAAAAAAAAATACTGCTTACAAAGTTGTTTTCTTATGTTTTACGACACCACGTTGTAAGCCCTTTTCAGAAACATAACAATGGATAATTTAAGATCGAGGAAGAAAATAGGTCTATGTTAGGTATGGCTAATATCTAAATGCTTTATAAAGTGTATTCAACAACTGCTCACATTTTTATCAATAATTGCCGACCTCAAAACATTGTTGTAACCTTAAATAACTTACCTACTAACTAATACAAACACTGCTTACAAAATTCAAGCACTGACATACATAAATAAAGCTGACCAAATTTAAGCGCTGGCAAACAGAGAGCTCACATTTACACAAAGATTATATTTTAGAATTTATTAATATAGCAAAAGCGTCACATAATATCTTCCAGAAAAGAGCATTGTTAAAGCGTTAAGCAAAAAGCATTGTTTTATAAGCAATATATCATGCAACTTTTCAGGAACTTTCAGGATTCAATATTAACGGATCGATGAACGTATAAAGATAAATCAAATTTGAAAGAATAAAATTATTTAGTTAATTTTGTTCTTCGTTTTTTTTTTTAAATACCATTAACTATCAACTGAGCGGTGTGGTTAGCGGAGGCAGCATGATTTTTAGCTTTACACGTATAATTTCCAACGTGTCCAGCATGCACCGAATCAATCATGAGAACACTCAATCGTTTTCCCATTTTCGAAATAGAAACACCAGAATATGAATTAATTGGATAACCATTGAAAAGCCATTCAATGTCAAGTGGAAGATCACCACTGGATACAAGACAGTTTACAGAAACGGAATCTTCAAAATTTGCTGTCTCGTCACCAAAATCAAAATGAGTTATTTTTGGCGCAACTGCAAGAAGTAGTTATGTTTTAGAATAGAACAAACTATGATATAGAAAACTCTGATTTATAGCTTAAATACGGAATAAATATATTTTAATATAAAACGTTCGCTGAATTATATGTATATCCTATTCAGCGATTGTCCTGCTTCCACTAAAAACTCTTTAGATAATTCAAAAAAAAAAAATGTATTCAACGAAGTAAATAATGAAGGTTCAATGGTAATTTAGCTTCACAGAAAATGTGTATAAACGAACTGATACTTATTTAAAACGAAATAAATTTAGCTGAATAGTGTTTATGATCAATTCAGCGGAACACTTTAGTGAAATGTGAAGTTGTCTAACATTAAGAGGGCATTTAAATAAGGATAGAATAAGGAATTTGTGTAATATCGAAAAAAAAAGAATTGAACTATGAATAAAATCACATTAAATCAACTGGTCAAACCATTAACTACAAGTTGTGCTGACTGCATTGCTGAATCAGCTAAATTTTTAGCTTTGCATGTATAATTTCCAACATGTCGTGCATGAACATTGTCGATTGTAAGAATACTTGTACGTTTGCCTCCTTTGACTACCGTAACACCCGAATAAGAGTTGATAGGATAATCATTAAAGATCCATTCAATATCGATTGGTTGATCCCCAGATGATATCAAACAAGTTACAGAAACCGAATCTTCAAAATTTGCTGGCTCATCTCCGAAGGTAAAGGGGACTATATTCGGTGGCACTGTGTTTAATGAATTATTATTAATGAATTATAATTATTAATTAAAATCGAAATAAACTATATGTCGCAGAAAGTAAATATAAAATATTTCAGTTCATGTACCCCGGTTTTTCGATTTAGATTTTATTTTATCATCGAAAATTAAGCCCAAAAAATGTATGACAATTTTGCAGTCTTGAATAGGGAAAATTTCTAGGGGAAGGAAAGAAGGAAAATAAAAAAAAATAATTAAAAGCTTGTAACTTAAAATAGATCTTAACCATTAACTATTAATTCAGCTGAATATTCACTGGCTGCAGCTTTGTTTTTTGCCTTGCATGTATAATTTCCCGCGTGTCCTGCATGAACCGAATCAATTGTTAACAAACTGGTACGTTTTCCACCGCGCATAACAGATATTCCAGCAAAAATATTAACAGGCTGACCATTAAATAACCATTCAAGATCTATAGGCAAATCTCCTGACGAAATCAAACAATTTACTGATACGGAATCTTCAAAATTTACGGGATCTTCTCCAAAATTAAATGGTGTCAGATGTGGCGGGGCTGAATAGAATTTGAATTGAAAAAAAAAAAATAGAAAAAGGAAAAATTGTTGATTTAATATATAAAACCACAATATTATACTCTAAGTTTTAAATGTGTGTCGGCTATTTTCGCAAATTGTATGGCGTTTAGGAGTGATTGTGTTATAAAATAAATATGGTAGATATTTTTGTAAGCGGACTCCAAGCAATAAAGAAATTATATAAAAATCGAGAAAAAAATTATATTTCATTATTTTCTACCATTTACAATCAATTCAGCTGTGAAATTAGCTGAATCAGCTTCATTTTTCGCTAAACAAGAATAATTCCCAGCATGACCACCATGTACTGAGTCGATTGTCAATATGCTGGCTTTTCTTCCGCCCTTAACAATTGACACTCCAGTGTATGCATTTATTGGTTGTTCATTAAAGAGCCAAATTATATCCATTGGCAGATCACCGAGGTAAATAAGACAGCTGACCGAAACAGATTCCTCGAAATTGACAGCATGATTACCAAAGTCAAAAGGAGCTATTTTAGGAGGGACTTTAAAAATAATTCAAAAATTAATAGGGATTTGGGAAAGAACTCAATTTTAAGAAATTACACTGTTACAGTAAGAAAACAAAAATTAGTATAAAATACCCTTTACGACCAATTCAGCTGTGTAATTTGCTGACGCAGCTGAATTCGATGCAACACATGTATAATTCCCCGCATGATTGGCTCTTACATAATCAATTGTCAGAGCATACGTTCGTTTCCCTAATTTCGCGGTCGATATATCCATGTGTTCATCAAGAGCACGACCATTTAGTAACCAAACAAATTTTATGGGAAAATCACCAGACGTAACCAAACATTGAACGCTAGTTGATTCACCGAAATTAGCTGGTTCATCACCAAAGGAAAAATTTGCAATTTTTGGAGGAACTTTAAGGGAAGTGAGATATTCAAAAAAAAGAAAAATTATCAACTTAAAAGTAAAATTAATAGATATTTTGTAAGAATAAATAGTAAGAAAAATAACCATTAACAACTAATGCAGCAGAATATTCAGTTGAATCAGCTTTATTCTTTGCTTTGCAAGTATAATTTCCCGCATGTCCGCCATGAACTGAATCAATTGTCAGCACACTTGTTCGTTTTCCATTTCGCATCACAGAAATTCCAGCATAAATATTAACAGGTTCACCATTCAATAGCCAAAATATATCTATTGGCAGATCTCCGGAAGATATAAGACAATTGACAGAAACAGAATCTTCAAAATTTATAGGATCCTGTCCAAAATCAAAATGGGCGATTTTCGGTGGAGCTGAATAAGTACAATATAAGTTTATGTGTCGAACTCAGTTGGTGTGTTTTCAAAACAAAAAATAAGATTTTTGTTGGTAATTCATGACCCAAGTGTTGTGTTATGTATGACTGTTTTTTGAAAGTTTTTGTGTTTATACATAATTTTGTAAGCACTAAAGCAGGAGTAAGCTGAATTCAACGAAATAACAAAAATCGAATAAAACATATTTTAAATACCATTCACAACCAATTCAGCTGTGTAAGAAGCAGTATTAGCTTCATTTTTTGCAGTGCAAGTGTAATTGCCTGCATGCCCACCATGTACTGAATCTATAGAAAGTACACTAATTTTCTTTCCTCCTTTGACGATTGTTACTCCAGTGTAAGCATTAATTGGCTGTCCGTTAAATAGCCAACCAATATCCATAGGTAAATCTCCAAGATATATCAAACAGTTTACGGAAACAGATTCTTCGAAATTGACGGCATGATCAGCAAAACCGAAAGGCGCTATTTTGGGAGGGACTGACAAAAATTATGTCTATTAAAATAATGCAGATGAACGATATGAGAAGTTAATAAAAAATACACTATATGCACAGATGAGCCGCAAGGATGATTCCTTTAATAATTTGTTCTTACATAAATTAATAGTCGCCTATTATATTTTGTCTAGTGGAATTCAGCAGGAAATTCCCAGATACCGCCAAGCACTACACTCTCATAAATTCACCAATCATTTTCAAAAAATAAAAACATTTAGGGAAATGTCTAAGGGTTGGGAAATGATAAAGTTATACAAAAGAAAAACTACTTGTAAAACCAACAAACCATCAACTCTTAATTCAGCAGTATGATTGACTCTTCCAGCCCTGTTTTCAGCAATGCATGTATAGTTACCAGCATGCTTTGCTGATACTGCATCAATTGTTAAATCGTGTATTCTTTTTCCACGATGCGATAAAATAATTTCTAGATACGATTCCAAATTTTTGTTATTTAGCTTCCAAGTGACATTCACTGGTAAATCACCACCAGCAATTGTACATTGCACCGATACTAATTCTCCATAATTTATAGACTCTTCTCCAAATGAAAATGGAGATATTTTTGGCAAAACTAAAAAAAAATGAAAACTCTAATCAGTGGTTTAAAATGTTTAAAATGGCGAAACAGTTGAACAAGAATAGAATATAGAAGGGATCGAAGCATAGATTTAAAGAACTTCTGATTATAAGCGACCAACAAACCATTCACTATTAATTCCGCTGAATGATCAGCATATCCAGCTGAATTGCTGGCAATACATGTATAAATTCCCGCATGTTTTGCTTCAATAGCATCAATCATAAGATTATTTATTCTTTGTCCACGTTTCTCCGTCATTATTTCTAATTCCGGAACTAAAGGATGTTTATTCAGCGTCCACATAACCGATACAGGTAAATCTCCACCAGATATTGTACAATGCACCGAAACAGGTTCGCCAAAATTCAAGGGTTCATCACCAAAGGAGAACGGGGAGATTTTAGGAGGGACTGATGGTCATAATGAAATAAAAACAAAACAAAAAATCCATAAAATTTTCTGCAAACCATTCACAATAAGTTTTGCTGAATGAGCTGTTATTCCAGCTTTATTCTGTGCATGGCAGGAGTAGACTCCTGAATGATGTCCTGCAACTGACTCGATTGTTAAAACATTGACTCTTTTTCCAATTCTTGACATTGAGATATCGTGAAAAGAATCAATGGTGGCATTATTCAGTAACCAACTGACATTTATTGGTAGATCCCCACCCAAAATGGTGCACTGGATAGAAGCTGGTTCACCGAAGTTTAAGGGTTCCTGGCCAAAATCGAATGGAGCTATTTTTGGAGCAACTTTATATGAGAAAACGAAGATAAGAAGAAATTTTTTTCTTTACATCAATTCAGCTGAGCTGAATTCAGTTTTTATTCAGCCCAACTGATATGTATTTAAGATAATATTGAGGGTGAAAAGTAAATGATTTTTTATATTAAGTCCTTCTTTTTATGTTTTCTTTTTCAATTTAAAGATTTATCTTAAGCTAGTTTATATATCTTCCTGATTTATCAGAACTCCCATACATACATGATCATGGGTGAAAATGAAGAGGAGAACACAAATAAAAACAAACTAAATTAAATTAAATCCATATTATTAAGCATGGCTTCAAACCATTAACAATCAATGTATCAGTGTATTTAGCTGCCCCTGCCCAATTTTCAGCTAAACAAGTATAATTCCCCGCAAGTTCAGCACTTACAGCTTCAATTGCTAAAGCGTATGTATGACGTGTGAATTTAGTTGTTGCGATATGTAGGTGTTCGGGCAAATTATAGCCATTCAGCTGCCAATGAACTTGCATCGGCCAATCGCCGCCAGCAATGGTGCATTGTATTGATGCGGGTTCACCAAAATTCATCGGTTCATCGCCAAATTGAAATGGTGTTATGCGAGGTGGAACTAATTGTTATCATATATTATTATGTGTTAGTCACGAAAAAGCTACAAATTATTAAATGTTTTTTTAGTTTTTTTTAATCTAAAATCTGTGAGAAAATAAAAAATAAGCCCATGCCATCTCTATTAAGATGTTAATTGTATCTTTTTCGTATTTTGTCAATACCATTGACTGTAAGGTTTACACTCTGCGACGAATGACCAGCGAAATTCGAAGCAGTACAAATATATGTGCCAGTGTGGCCCGGTGTTGCTTTTGGAATCGATAGAATACTTGATTTAGGGCTTACGCGGTGAGTACGCATCACAGGTTGTGTTTCGTTCATTCGATTATCGCTAGCATATCGCTGAAAACTCCAGTTTATTTTTAACGGTCGATCACCTTTCGATATTTGACACATTAAGTCAATAGAATCATCGGTATTTATAATTTCATCCATCTGAATAGGTGCAATTTGAGGTAAAACTAAAGAAAAACAAAACACAAAGATAGAATGAATTCTCTTCACACATTTACTATAGCTGAATACAGGACTATTGAGCTGAAAACAAGAAGTTTATCTTCGTTTTCAAAAAAAAAAAAATGGAAAATGTTTAAAGAGCGAATGAAAGCATTAATTCCGCCATTTTCTAATGCTGAATACAGAATTTTGCTGCTTATTATTTTACTACCTTCAATAATATTAAAAAAAAAAAAAATGCTCAAAACAAACTATAATTCGTCTGGACTAATTTTTAATTTTTTAATACAATGTGTTTGAGCTGAATCTATAAACAATAGAGCTGAATAGAATTAACATTGTGTTTTTGTACATAAAAAAATGTCATTTGCTATTATTTTTCTAGCTGAATATGAGCTGCATATATATAAAAGTAAATTCGATCTCTAATTTCTTACAATTTGTATGTTAACTTGTGAGTGTTTGTGTTGGATTGTCACTTTTTTTCATTTGGAAAATAAAACAAAAAAGGACATTTGCAAATTAATAAAGAAATAAAAACACATTTTTGCATAAATTTGACTATCGCACCATTTACGAACAATTCAGCACTGTAAGAACTTTCACCAGCATTATTTGTAGCTGTACAAGTATAGTTTCCACTATTATCAGCCTTAACGGACTCCACAGTGAGCAGACTAATACGATCGCCAATTTTGCTCGCCATTAAGCCCATGTGCGAGAAAATTGGCAAATTATTATGTGTCCATCGGATTTTTAGTGGCAAATCTCCTTTAGAAACATGACAAGTTAACTGAACACTGTCTCCTGAGTTTGCTTCGTCATCAAAAGTGAATGGATGTATGGAAGGGAGTACTATGCAGTAGTTGCGGGTGGATTGTCATGGGAAATAAAATAAAAAAAGCAAACAAATTAGTTCATAGAATATGTGCTAATAACCATTGACTTTTAATTCAGCTCGAAAAACACTTTGCCCAGCTATGTTCGTTGCAATACAAGCATATTCGCCACGATGATCTCCAGATATATAATCTATATTCAGCGTACTTGATTTTGATGACATTCGTCCGAGAATTATGTCAAAGTCACCACTAATCAAAGTCTTATTATTGTGAGTCCATGTGATAATGATAGGAAGGTCTCCTTTAGTAACCGAACATTGTACTCCCATACTATCGCCAGAATTGGTTGATTCATCTCCAAATGAGAATGGAAGGATTTGGGGTGGGACTGACGATGGATATAAAAGAAATTACGTAAAGCAAATAAAACGAACAAAATTCCAACTTAAAAATACTAAGTAATAAAATATTGCTTTCTACCATTAACTAGTAACTCAGCGGATTGTTCAGTTGAACCCGCTTTATTTATAGCGATACACTTAAAAGTCCCACGATGATGATCACTTATCGAATCAATACTTAAGGAGCTTAATTTTTGGGACATTTTCATAATTCTTATCCCACTTAATTCATTGGTGATTGGTTTATCATTTAGCGACCACTCGATTTTTAATGGTAGATCACCCTTGAATACCATGCATTGCACAGCAGTGCTGTCGCCAAAATTCGATGGTTCCTCACCAAACATAATAGGCAAAATTTGTGGTGGAACTGAGTGAAGGGAAAGAGGATAGTATGATAACTAATATTAAAACAAACCAAATTAAACTCTAATCTATTTAAAATAATAAAAATAAATAAATTAAATTTCTACCATTAACAAGCAATTCAGCGGATTGTTCAGCTGATCCAGCTTTATTTTTAACAATACACTTGAAAATCCCACGATGATGATCATTTATTGAATCAATGCTTAGTGAACTTAATTTTTGGGACATTTTCACTATACGAATACCATCAAGTTCATTTGTAATTGGTTTGTCATTCAGCGACCATTCGATTATTAATGGTAGATCACCTTTGAAAACCATGCAATTGACAGCAGTGCTGTCGCCAAAGTTTGAAGGTTCTTCTCCAAATATGATTGGCATAATTTGTGGTGGAACTGAGTAAAATAGGATATTTGGATTTAAATTATCAAAACAAAGCAAACAAAAAAAAAATTCAATAGAAATGTAAATTTGTGAATATTTCTATAGTTAAGTACCATTAACATTCAATTCAGCTGAATGGTTAAATTGTCCAGCTGAATTATATGCAACGCATGTATAATCCCCACTATTTCCAGCTGAAACTGATGACAACGACAAAACACTTGTACGGTCGCCTATTTTTGTCGAAACTGCGCCCATTGCGGAATTTACTGTTATATTACGGAAAAGCCACTTGACTTTGATGGGTAGATCACCTTTAGCAACATGACACATCAGTTGTACACTATCACCGGAATTTGCATCACCATCAAATGCAAAAGGATTTATGTAAGGAAGAACTTTAGGGACATACAAATTAAAACAAAAATGGCGAAACAGCATGGAAACTTAATTCTATTAAATAACAAATGTCTACAAAATGCAAATTTAGAATTCCCACAAACCATTGACTTGTAATTCAGAAACAAATTCACTACTTCCAGCGTTGTTCGTAGCAATACACTTATAGACTCCCCTATGCAAAGCTTCAAGGGAATCAATATTCAATGAACTTGTTCGTTTATTTAAGCGAACTAAACTAAATTCATGCTCGCCATTAATGATGGGAGCTGAATTAAGCGTCCAGCGAATTTCTATTGGTAGATCTCCTTTTGGTACAACACAACTTGTACTAGCGATTTCACCAATATCAGCGGTTTCTTCACCAAAATAAAATGGTAGCACTTGGGGAGGAACTAAAACAAATCAGAATATAAATTAGGTAAAAAACAAACAGAAATAAAAACAAAATATTAATTTCCTACAAAATCGTAATTTCCAATCAAATTAAAACAAACCATTAACTTGCAATTCAGCTAAGTATTCATGACTGCCTGCCTTATTTCTAGCAATACATTTATAAAGCCCACGATGTCTTGCATCTAATGAATCAATATTTAATGAACTGGTACGAGAATTCATTCGGAACAGAGTAAATCCATGTTCACCAGATATAACGGGTGCTGAGTTCAATGTCCAGTGAATTTCAATCGGTAAATCACCTTTGGGTATCATGCACGTAACACCAGCTACTTCACCTGTGTTTGCTGGATCATCACCAAATGTGAATGGCTGAATTTGGGGAGGGACTTTGGAAAACAGGTTTAAATTAATAATAAAATAACCGACATAATTATAGAAGCGAATAAAAAAAATCTACTCAGCAAATCACAAACCATTGACATGCAATTCAGCTGAATACTCAGTTATGCCGGCAATGTTTTTTGCAATACACTTATAGATGCCACGATGTTGTGCTTCTAGAAATTCAATACTTAAAGAACTAGTACGAGGATTTACTCGCGAAAGAGAAAAACGTTGTTCGCCAGAAATTATAGGAGCTGAATTGAGAGTCCATCGTATTTCAATAGGTAAATCGCCTTTGGTAAGCATGCAAAATACTCCAGTTACTTCTCCTGTATTCAATGGATCATCACCAAAACTGAATGGCTGAATTTGAGGCGGAACTTTTGGGAGAAAAACAAAAAAGTAACTCAAAATAAATATCACTTAACCAACTTCAAAATAAATGAAAACTCTACTTCAACAAAAAAATTCCAATTCAGCTATTTTCACAAACCATTGACATGCAATTCAGCAGAAAACTCATTAGTTCCGGCTTTGTTTTTCGCAATACACTTATAAACTCCTCGATGTACGGCGCCTAATGAATCAATATTTAAAGAGCTTGTGCGTGCATTCATTCGTGAAAGAGAGAATCCATGTTCAGCTGAGATAATCGGTGCTGAATTCAATGTCCAGCGAATTTCTATCGGTAGATCACCTTTGGGAACTAGACAAAATACAGCGGCCATTTCTCCAGTATTTGAGGGTTCATCACTAAAGGAGAATGGCTGAATTTGGGGTGGGACTTGAAGAAAAAATTAAACAAAAAATTACAAATGCGGAAAACTAAAGAGGAGCATTTCACAACAACAACAAAAATATAATAATAATAAAGATAGGTCTATTGTATTAACAAACCATTAACTTGCAATTCAGAACTGTATTCAGAGTATCCCGCTGAATTGTTCGCAATGCATTTATAGTTCCCTCTATGGTTACCATCTAAGGACTCTATATTAAGTACACTTGCTCTTTTATTCATTTTGAGCAAACTGAATCCATTTTCTCCATTGACAATCAATGCTGAGTTTAAAGTCCAGTAAATATCTAATGGCAAATCTCCTTTTGGTACAATACACGTTACACTGGCAATTTCACCACGATTAAGCGGTTCTTCACCAAATGAGAATTGAGCGACCTGAGGAGCAACTAAAAAAATTGACTAATTTTATGTGACGATGACGAAACAGCGGGAAGAATATTTCAGTGATTGCCCAAGAGCTACTTGATTCTTGAAAAATGAAAAGTACAAGCTTTAAATCACCGTTTTACAGTTATTCTTTACCAATTAAGGATTTATAACTGACAGCAAAAACCAAATGAGAAATCAGCCGGAAAGGGAAATACAAAAGTCGACTTAGTTACTTCAAGTATGTTCATCAATATAAGATCTATACTTAACACACCATTTACTCGCAATTCAGCTATGTGTTCAGAATAGCCTGCTGAATTATTTGCTATGCATTTATATAGTCCTCTATGCATTGCTTCAAGTGCATCAATATTTAATACACTGGATCGTTTACTCATCTTGAGGACGCTGAATCCATTTTCACCATTTACAATCAACGCTGAATTAATAGTCCAATAAATGTCAAGTGGCAGGTCACCTTTTGGAACCATACAAATAGCACTGGCAATTTCACCACGATTCAAAGGCTCCTCGCCAAAAGAGAATGGAGAAACCTGTGGTGGAACTTAAGAAATATTGTGTAAAAATAGCGAAACAGCACGCGTGGGAAATGTTTAAAGATTTATTAGAAGCTAATCCTGACATCTGCTTACAAATTAAATATTGGCTATTGCTATTTATAAACAAACCATTAACTCGCAATTCAGCTGCATGTTCAGCTAATCCAGCTAGATTTATGGCTATGCACCTATAAATTCCCCTATGTTTTGCTTCTGCTGAATCGATATTTAGGTAACTGGTCCGAGGATTCATTTTCATTATGGTAAAACCCTCTTCACCAGTAACAATAGGAGCTGAATTGAGTGTCCAGTGAATATCAAGTGGTAAATCTCCTTTAAGCACAGTACACATGACATTTGCAGTTTCACCGTTATTCAAAGGTTCCTCGCCAAACGAAAATGGTGACACTTGTGGTGGTACTTAAAGAGAATACATACAAATTCTTTTATAGGAAAATGGCGAAACAGTGTAAAGGGAATCGAAGAACATGATGTTAAGCGAGTATATAACTTAGACTAAATATTTCGCAATTTCAACAGAACGAACCATTAACTTTTAATTCAGCTTCATATTCAGCAATGCCTCCTAAATTAATTGCGATACACTTGTATGTTCCTCTATGTTTTTCTTCGAGGAAATCAATATTTAGATAACTAGTACGAGGGTTCATTTTCATTATGGTAAAACCATCTACGCCAGATACAATAGGCGCTAAATTAACGGTCCAATAAATATCCATTGGCAAATCACCTTTTGGAACGACACAATTGATACTTGTGACATCACCCATATTTAAGATTTCATCACCAAAATTGAATGCCATAATATGTGGACGAACTAAAAAAGTTTAAATAAGGTTTTGAATTGTAATTACTCAGCTAAAAGGTACATGGAAGGAAAACTTAAAACTAATGCTAAAAATCAAATCAAGAAGAAATATGAGTCAAATCGAACCATTAACGTGCAATTCAGCTGAAGATTCAGCAAATCCTGCTTTATTATTTGCAATACATTTATATATTCCACGATGTTTGGCTTCAAGTAAGTTTATATTCAATGAACTTGTTCGCGGATTCATGCGAAATATAGTAAAACTATCTTCACCCGAAACAATGGGCGCTGAATTTAAAGTCCAGTGAATATTCATTGGCGTATCTCCTTTGGAAACCATACACTGAACACCAGCCATATCACCGGTATTCATAGCTTCTTCTCCGAAGCTGAATTGCATTATTTGCGGGGGAACTTTTAGGAGAAAAATAAACGAAACGACAAACCATAATAATTAACAAAATTTCAAAGAACATCTTTTAATAAAAAAAAAGGAAAACTATTCAGCAACCGTTGACTTTTAACTCCGAACTATATTCAGCAAATCCAGCTGCATTTTCGGCAATGCATTTAAATACTCCACGATGTTCCTGTTCAACGGAGGCTATATTCAGCACACTTGTCTTTGCTGACAATTTTAATATTGTGAGTCCTTCTTCACCGGTTACAATTGGCCTAGAATTCAGCGTCCATTTAATAGTGATGGGAGTGTCACCTTTCAATATCATACATTGTACACCAGCACTTTCTCCAGTGTTTGTCGGATCATCACCAAAAGAGAAAGGCAAAACCGATGGCGGAACTGAAGGAGGGCAAAACAGAGGATGATGATGATAAGGAAATGAAAATAATTTCAAAAAAAATCCAAATAATCAAGAATTTTGAACAAATATGTTGTAAATACCATTGACATGCAATTCAGCTGAATGTTCAACACTCCCAGCTGAATTTGATGCCACGCATGTATAAAAGCCACTATGGCGTGATCTTGCCGACTCAATGCTAAGAACGCTAATACGCTGCCCAGAGCGGGTAATAAGGGTACCATCATTCGATCCAAACATTCGGTATCCATTGAATTTCCAATAAATTTCAACGGGCAAATCACCCTTGATCACTGCACAATTAACTGTGGCCATATCTAAGGCGTCTACTGGTTCTCCAAACTCGAAGGCAAGAATTTGCGGAAGCACTTAGTGAAAGGATTCAAAAGAGAGGATTGGTTTTGAAATAAAAAGAACAAACAATATTCCTTTGCAAAAAACAAATAATATTGAAAACATCCATAAACTTAATTCATCAGAATAGTAAACCATTAACTGCCAACATTGCTGAATGCCTCGTTACACCAGCTGAATTCGCTGCCACGCATGAATAATTGCCAGAATGTCTTGCCCGAGCGGACTCAATACTTAAAACACTTATTCGCTGACTATTTCGAGTTACAACTACTCCATCGTTGGTAAATACTTTTCCACCATTTTTTGTCCAAATAACATCGATTGGTAAATCTCCTTTGTTAACACTGCAGTAAGCTGAAACCATATCCATCTCGTTGATACTCTCAGTTCCAAAGTCAAAGGGCATAATTTGTGGCAGAACTTAGACCAGTGCAGAATAGTGGTGGTGGAATGAAACAAAAAAAGACAGGACACAACATAATCCAATGACAAAAAATAAGACAAAATGGCTACTTTAAAACCAAAGAATAACAAAAGAGACCGTTCACTCTCAATTCAGCAGTTTGAAAAGCAACACCTGCTGCATTCCTAGCGACACAAGTGTAATTTGCTCGGTGACGAGCATGCACCGATTCAATACTCAACATTGTTATTCGCTGAGTTGTTTTTGTTATCAAAATTCCATCGTTGGTTGATAATTTACGCCCCGAATTTGGCGACGGAGCCGTTGTCCAGTAGAGTTCAAGTGGCATATCTCCTTTGTTTGCTGTACATGTTGCTGACACCATGTCATACATATTTATTGTTTCCTCACCAAAGTCAAAGGCAACTATTTGTGGTGGAACTACGTAGAAAATATATATGTATTAGAATCGTGACAAAAACCAACGTTGTTTTTGTAAGCACTTAGCTGAATGATTTCCCAACGATGAGTTCGACGAAAATTTAATTTTTTCCCCCAAAAATATTTAGCTGACATCATTTTTTGTGTATTATTTAAGTACAGGGTAATTTATATAAGCAGACAAACAGACAAAACGTTGTTGTACGAAATGATGTCAGCTATTTTAGTAGATAATTGAAAATAGTGACGAGACTTACCCATAACTTGCACTTCCAGTGAACCGCGTGCGGAATATCCTTCGGCGTTCTTAGCAACACAGGTATAAGTAGCTTGATCTGAATTTCTTTCGACATTTTCAATGATGAGTGTTCCATTGGGGAAAACCTTTTGTTTTCGGTTGATAGGTAATGCACGGTTATCTATAAAGTGTGTGAAATGGAATTACTGTTAAATCACGCAGAATAAAAAAAAAATGTTATCTAAATGTTTCTTGGAAAAATAATTTTTGAAAGCTTTTAAAACAAGATCAATTAGGAAAATATTTCATGGCGGTTTAATGGAATGTTATTTAAGATACATTCAGCAGATGTTTTTTTGTTTTATTTGTAAAAAAAAATTAAATGTAAAAATACATATTCCGCTTAATATTTAAACGTAATTCAGTGCACTAGAATATCTGATTTAAGTTCTGTTGGATTAGATAAAAATACTATTTGTGACATAGGTTTATCGAACTTACCTCTTTCCCATACGATTGAATCAATGGGATATCCAGCAACTGGGCATGTGACAATCAAATTTTCTCCAGCAACAATAGCTTTCTTTTCCATTTGTCTAATATAGGGCAATCCATAGACATTTAATTTAGCTGAGTGTTCAGCAATTCCAACTTTGCTGCTTGCAATGCATTTGTACAAACCACCATCGTTAGCATGAACTGAAGTAATATTCAAATACGAAACAACATCTCCATTCACTGTTACATATTGTCCAACTTGATATCTGTCATTGTTTGCGATCTTCTTTCCATCTAATTCCCATGAGATTTCAGGTGTTGGATTACCGCCTGCAATACACTTCAAGAATACACTTGGTCCAGGATGCATGGTTTCTTCTTGGAATGCTTGACGAATCACAGGAGGATCAAAACGACCGCCCAATTTCAATTCAGCACTAGCTTCAGCACTTTCTTGGTCATTACGTACAAAACACTGATACATGCCTTTGTCTTCTTTTTTAACCGATTCAATTCGCAGCACTGCGTCACTGTGTCCAATTTTCTTGCCATCTTTAAGCCAGCTTATGGTTTTGATGGGATTTCCTGTGTATTGGCAAGTAAAAACAGCTGGACGTCCAAAATCAACAGTTTGTGTGGGTGGATCAATTTTGGCTGCCAATGGGGCTGTGACAGTTAGGACAGTCTCAACGCTCTCCCCTCCAACTGAATTATTAACAACACAGAGGTATTTGCCAGAATCTTCAACAACAGCATCTTTGATTATCAGAGTTCCCGATACTTGTTTTACGCGTTCGTTTAAGATGACAGCTTGTTTGCGGGTTGTTCCCTCGATAAATTTATACCATCTGTAAATAAAATATGAGATAAATGTTAGCCAAGTGAATCGAGTTTAGGTGCATGGCATTAGATGAGAAAATGAAATGCGAAATAAGAAAATTGTTATTAAATTAGCTGAATTAGTGATTGAATTTTGTAAGCGCGAAGTATTATTCGTCATTCAATTTGTTTAGTATTTCTTTTAAAGTACTTTACTTATGTCCTAAAAAAGGCGAAAAAAAAACAATTTGGCTGCTAAATTTTGTAAGCGCTGTGTTTTATTTTATTTTAATCCGAATTTAAGGCTAATGCCGTGAAATTTATAGATAAAAAAAACTCAGGTATCTTTTTTCATACAGTATTTTTATTATTTTTATTAGATTGCACCCAGCTTTTTGGCATGTTTTTCACTTAATTTTACAGTTCAAAAGTTTTGTTTTTAATTTATGTAAATAGATTGAGTATTCAAAATTTAAAAGCGAGTAATTACTACTTAATTTATTTTTCAATTAAATTTTGTAAGCGCGTAGTTATATACATTTATTGTTATATTTATTTTCAATCAAATTTCTTGCACTCTCATTTCAATTTAAAATTATCCATGCAAATGAGTAATAATGATAAAAGGAAGCAACACAATTAAATTAATGGCATTTCATTTTCCCAGAGCTATGTATTAAAATTTAATTATATATATTTAAGGAAACCCTAGCGAGACATACGCAAAATTGGAACACAATTTTAAGAGTTGAAAATACCTAACACTGAATAAATTAAGAGAGTGAAAGAAGTGGGAAGAGACCTGTGAATTGGCACCGGATAAGCCTGTCCGGCACAAAGTCCAACAAAACTTTGACCCAAAGGCACATCTTTTAGATCAATACTTTTGGAAGAAACTCTAGGTTTGACGTGTCCAACAGGCTCTAAAAAGTATGTGTTATTTTATTTGTTTAGCATACATTCTTATTAAGTCAGCAAAAACTAGAGGAATGTTGGAATAAGTTTCTTTATTTTTGAATAATTTTACCTAAATGCTGGCATTGGATAGGCTTGACCAAGGCAAAGTATTGAAAAACTCTTCTGATGTCGGATAGTGAGTTCTTGCAAACGGTCACCGGATATTGTTGGAGATACACTTCCTACCGGTTCTAGAGTGCAAGATTATCAGAATAAAATGAATACATATATTTATATTGAAAACATACAGAGGACCTGCATGTTGAGATAGTTTCTTTTTATTGAATCAGCTGGCAAGATTTCACCATAAATTACCTAAATGTCGGTGTTGGGAATGCTTGCCCCAAGCACATTATGGTCGCGCTTACACCTTTTGTAATTGTCAGCTCTTGTAAGCGACCACCGGAAAACCTAGGTGGAACACTTCCAACGGGTTCTAGTAACAATTAATTTAAAAAAAAAAGTTTAAATTTCAAGAAAACTATTCCTGACATTAAACATTGAAATGGGTACCATGTTATAAAATGAATTTAAGAAAACGAGCCGTACACTAAAAATTAAAACAAAAATCTAAAGCCAACAATAAATGAAACACAAAGCAACATTTAAATAAAGAAGCCCCCACCAGAATACGAAAACACGCAATTAACATATTTAATTCAATAGTAGTAGCTGATAAAAAAAGGACGCTTAACATTTTAAAACAAAAAAGCTGATGAATTAAGCAATAAATAAGACAAAAAGTGCGATATTTTTGGAATGAAAGTGATGACATAAAGTTTTTATTTTTTTTTTTATTTTCATTGAAAATAAAAACAAACACTTACCTGCTACCGTGGATGATCTGGCATTGATCCGTCCGTCAGTAGCAGGCCCATTGCATCGCTTTTGTGGGGTGGATTTTATAATTTGGAGGGATTGTCGCTTTCACGCTCATTTATGGTTGGCTTTAGTAGCTACTAAAAATAAATAATAAAAGAGAAAGAAAAGAGAAAGCATCAATTCAAATGAAAAAGCAACTTATTTCTATTCTATTCAGTTTTACAAAATTAATCAGTTTATGTTTGTATTTCAATTCAGCTAATTATATTTGTTGTGATTTGTGTCACTAATAAATTATACTGCTTACAAAAATACTCGCCTGATATGTAAAATTAAAGAAACATTTCTTTGGAACTAATTTATTTACAACAAATTTTTTTTTTGGGTGTTGGCAGTTCAACATTTTACATACATAAATAAAATTGAAGCAAAAATTAGACGAATCTTATCAAATAGATATTCTAGTTCATTTGTCTGGAATCGAAATTGAAATATTTTATAAAGATTTTTTTTGCACACTTTATCGATGGCGCAAAAACAGTCTCTTCATATTTAATTAATCCAAAAATATTGGTTTATTACATTTTATTTCGATTCAGAAAATTCAGATTATGGTGTCTGTCTTTTCCTTTACCACTAAAATATAGTGCTTACAAAAATGTATCTTCAATATAAATAACACAAGTAACTAAGTTGTCAAAACATATTCAAATTTCCAAAATTTGTTTTATGACATTTCTTTCCTCCATCAATTCAATTCAATGGACTTAGTTAAAAATGTTTTACTAAGAAATGGTAACAGTGAGAAATGTTGCTAAATAGATGCACAGAAACATTAAAAAAATAGTAATTTGATTTCAAATATATTGCTAGATGGAAATTTTGTCAACACCTTATTAATGGTACAGGATACGCTTGTGCTTGACATAATAGTGCAAAACTATGATTGACTGCTCTTATATAAGATGAACTTTTGGCATCATTCGAAAAAGTTGGCGCTTTAAATCCAACTGGTTCTAAAAAAAAAAAAGTTTAAGTATGATGAAGTTCGATATTACAAAAAAAATGTATTGGGGTACCCTTTTGCGAGTGAGATTATACCAATTTAAGTAAATTTTTGAGCTTAGTTGTTGTTTTAGAGTTTTAAGAATTACATTTTCATATCATTTTATCAAATTCAGCTGAGCTGAATTCAATCAATCAACTGCTGAATTTAAATTATCTTTAAATAACATTTTCACACCTTATTAATGGAACTGGATAAGCCTGTGCTTGACACAAAATACCAAAACTCTCATTTGTTGAATGCACAAAAGTTGTACTTTTAGCAGCGTTCGAAAATGTCGGTGCCTTAAATCCCACAGGTTCTATGCAAGAAATATGGATAATTTATTTAACAATTTTTATACAAACCTTATTAATGGGACAGGAAACGCCTGAGCTTGACAAAGCAATGCAAAACTTTGTCCGATTAGTTTAACAAAAGTGAAACTTTTCGATTCTGTCGAAAAAGTAGGTGTTTTAGCACCAACCGGTTCTAAGAAAAAAAAATAATACAGATACATTTCGAAATTCGCCTTCATCTCAAATTCATATGAATTTTATTTTATTTAAAAAAAAAATGAACGAGTATTTGAATTTTACTGTTGCTTATGCTTGACTTGCGTTTTACCTTGTGAATGGAACTGGAAAAGCCTGAGCCTGACACAAAAGAGCAAAACTTTCACCAACCGGCCGTTTAAAAGCTTGTAAAGTTAGATCAGATGAAAATGTTGGAGCTTTTGTTCCAACGGGCTCTAAAAAAAAATACCAAAATTATACCCAAGTTTAAAAAAAGTACTTTGCAAAATAACAAAACGCCTGAGTGTTGGAAAATCTTAAACCTGCCTTCATAATAGTATGCCGAAGGGTCTTAGCTATTAAATTACCTAAAAATTGCAACCGGAAAAGCTTGTGCTTGACATAAAAGACCAAAACTTTCACCGGAACGTCGTTTAAATGACAAGCTTGTTACATCATTTGAAAATGTCGGAGCTTTCGCACCAACTGGTTCTAAAGAAGCAAACATAATACAAGTTTAAATAATATTTAATAAAAATAAAACTACCTTATGAGTGGGACAGGAAAAGCTTGAGCTTGACACAGCAACGAAAAACTTTGTTCAACATGACGTGTCAGTGAAAAACTTTTAAAATCCGATGAAAATGTTGGAGCTTTAGCTCCCACAGGCTCTGTTAAAAATTATTTAAGGTTAAGTATAAATAAAAAAAAGAGCTTTAAGAGCTACAAAAATTAAGCTTATAATACATTATTTCTAGAACCATTTATTGGAAGTGCTTCACCAAGTTGACATAAATAAGATCCTTTGAAAATTACCAGGATTTAACAAAATTTAATTTATCTTAAATTTATTCACCTAATTAAGGGGACCGGAAATGCTTGAGCTTGACAAAGTAATGCAAAACTTTGATTTTCAGACCGAGTGTATGAAAAAACATTAGAGTCGGTGGAAAACGTAGGAGCTTTTGCACCAATAGGTTCTGAAAATTTTATAAAAGAAAAACAAAATTTGTGTTTGTAAACTTTACAATCTTAACGAAACTGCTGATATGTTGGGAATTTCAGTAATTTTTATCTAAGTGTTAGTTATTCAGTTAGGTAAGTTACATATTTCAATAAAAATATATGTAGGTACCTCATGACTGGAACAGGAAATGCTTGAGCTTGACATAATAACGAAAAGCTTTGATTGACAGATCGAGTGTAAGTGAACGAACTTGAATCGGTGGAAAATGTTGGAGCTTTGGCACCAACCGGTTCTAAAATTTTAAAA
The DNA here is from genome assembly GCA_932273885.2 of Leucozona laternaria. NCBI lineage: Eukaryota > Metazoa > Arthropoda > Insecta > Diptera > Syrphidae > Leucozona > Leucozona laternaria. The sequence goes on along the minus strand of OW026369.1, from coordinate 41,038,462 downwards.
ACAACATTTTTGGTAGATATCACATTCTCAAGATTATAAATATTAAAAAAAAATGATTTAAAAAAAAAAACTGCTGAATGCTTAAAAAGTGTATACCTTATTAAAGGAACAGGAAATGCTTGAGCTTGACATAAAAGAGCTAGACTTTGTCCACCTGAGTAAGATGAACTACTTATTTTTGACATAGTGGCAAATGTTGGCGCCTTGGATCCTACTGGTTCTGTAAGGTTAAACGTATATGTAGTTGCTTTAAATGTATTAATTTTGCCAAAATGTTGGGTTTTGAGTTTTATTGATCCAAATTTAAAAACAATATTATTTTTATTAAAAGCGAGTTCTCCAATCCCTAAACATTCGACTACATCAGAGCTTATACATCATTTAAGGACAATGCTTTCTCACCTAATAAAGGGTTTTCCAATAAGAGGTGTTATTTTGATATTCAAAGAAAAATGGCATTTTTTGAGATAAATGATCTGATAATTATTTCATTATAAAGAGGAAGGTATGCCGTTAATAATGGAACACAACATCAGCCAAATGGCCGCCACGACCACGCTTACAGGACCATATCCTTTTCATGAAATTTTCCATAACCAAATCGCAAAGTGGCTGCCCTATGTCCTCGATAGCCTTACGAATTCCATCTTTGAGGTCTTGAATCGACGCTGGGCTGTTGGCGTAGACCTTATCTTTCACGTGGCCCCAGAGGAAGAAGTCGCAAGGTGTTAAATCACAAGATCTCGGTGGCCAATTGTGACCACCTCTTCGAGAGATAACACGGTCCGGAAACTTTTCCCGTAAAAGATCGATGGTTTCATTGCTTGTGTGGCACGTAGTGCCGTCTTGTTGAAAGTTATCGTTGTCCAGGTCAATACCATCCAATTCCGGCCATAAAAAATCATTAATCATCTCTCGATAGCGCAATCCATTGACCGTAACTGTTGCTCCAGCCTCATTTTCGAAAAAGTAAGGTCCAATGACCCCGCCGGACCATAAACCGCACCAAACAGTCACGCGTTGAAGATGGAGAGGCTTTTCAACAATAACTCTTGGGTTTTCCGAGCCCCAGATGCGACAGTTTTGCTTGTTGACGTAGCCTCCGAGGTGGAAATGGGCCTCATCAGTCAAGATGATTTTTCGATGAAATTCCGGATCATTTTCATGCATTTCAAGGACCCAATCAGCAAAGACACGACGTTGTTGATGATCAGCCGGCTTGAGTTCTTGTGTTAACTGAACTTTATAAGCCTTAAGACCCAAGTCTTTATGCAAAATACGGTGTAATGACGTTTGTGGAATGCCTAATTCCAAAGAACGACGAGGAATGGACAAACCTAGGTTTTCTTCAACACTTTGGGCTACAACAGCAATATTCTCAGTTGTTCTTGAGCGACGTGCAAGGGTTTTATTCTTCACATCACTAACTTGTCCCAACAGCTCGAATTTGTCCACCAATTTCTGTATTGCGGTCCGACAAGGTGCTTCACGACGACCCAAAAATGTTTTAGTTTTACGAACCGTCTCTGCCAAATTTTCACCATTTTTATAGTGAATTTTAATAATTTCAATGCGTTGTTGAAGCGTGTATCGTTCCATTTTTATTAATGGCGTAGTTTCTACTTGTCAAATGTCAAAAAATGACAGCTTCAAAAGTGACAGCTACTGAAATAGCGGGCTATTCAAAATAACACCTCTTATTGGAAAACCCTTTACTACGAGACCTGCGAGAAGCTGCAACAGTTCTAAGAAAGGAAAAAATGTTTGGTCTTTAAAAAGCTCATAGGGTTAGCTGAAAAGACGGAGAAAAATGAGACGCATATAAATGGACGTATGCGACATAGACGAATATTAAATAAAGGTATCACTTCTCTTTGAGATGACTTGAGAAATAGGTTTTAGAATGTCAATCAAGATACGAATATATATAGTATAAACTTAAGAGAAATTAAGTTTTGTTTAAATATCTACCTGAAGAGAGGAACTGGAAATGCTTGAGCTTGACAAAGTAATACCAAATCGCTGCCAGAGTTTTCAAGAAAACTGCTTGTTTTTGATGCTGTGGCAAATGTTGGAGCCTTTGCACCAACAGGTTCTTGAAACAAATATTCAAATAAATTACGAACTTGATTTTGTTGTACCTATAGCTAGTAAACCCCTGAATTTTGGGACCGGATTACTATTATTTTATTTTTTCGATATTCGTGCGTAAATCAGGAGCGTTTTTTTTAAATTAATTTATTTGAAATAAAACGATATACTGAGTTAATTCCTTTAACTTGTAAGCCCAGTTTTTCAGTGCTGAGATAAACCAGAGTTCCTTAAATCTAGAAGTAAATTGACCCATAGCTAACTGAGGCAGTAGTTTTTCGGTGGAAAATGCAAGCGGAACGACTTAAAAAACTCGGTGACTAAAACATCAAAAGCATCTGTTCAGTTAATCCTGAGTTAACTCACTAAATTTGATGATCTAACTCGGGTTTAAATTTAATCTCACACTGAAAAACTAGACCTTAGAGACTTTAGGTCTTGTGATTTAAATTTCTAAACAAATTTGAATTTACCTTATTAAAGGAACCGGAAATGCTTGAGCTTGACAGAGTAGGGCAAAACTTGAACTAACCGAACGAACAAATATGCTTCCTTTTGAATCGGAAGAGAATGTAGGTGCTTTTGCTCCAACAGGTTCTATAGAAAGATTCTTTAAATTAGTTAGTTAAACATTAAGTTTTATTTATTTAGTTAAAAAAAAAATGCCTTTTTGTGGAGATGGGTTTGTTATTGTATTAAACTAATTGCGCAAAATTATTATGTATTTACTTGTTCTGCACCTTAATTTTAAATTATTTATTATTTACCTAAAAAGTGGTACAGGATAGCCTTGAGCCTGACACAACATTGCTATGGTTGAATTTTCTGGTATATGGCTACCAAATGATGTTGCATCACTCGGAAATGATGGTTTTTTGTAGCCAACGGGTTCTGGGATAAAATTATACTTTTTTTTTTAAATTTAATTTTTCTTCAATATTAATAAATCACTTTAACTCTGAATGTTGAGAAGTAAATTTCAAACGAAATTACAAACATTTGTATGTAAAACAAAATCAGATGCGATAATAGAGCTCAAATTTCAGTCGGCTTAACTGATTTACACTTGAAAAAAAAATCGATTTGCGCAAAAAAAAATCATGGACAAAAATAAAGGACAAAATAATTACGATACAAACCATTGATAAATACCGAAACAGCACATTTGAAATAAAATATATTAATGGGTCAGCTTTAATTAAAAGTGAATCGAATAAATGCTTTTCACATTCACCGTCAAGCTTTGCTTTCTTTTTTTCGATTCACTCGGGACAAAAAAGCTATTCTGAGGCCCATTTCCGGAGGCGTTATATTTCTCGGTGTATACACAAAAATTTGTGTACACATCAAATTATGCGGTTCTGCAAGAGTAAGTGCAAATTTTTTGACGTATAACATATACACATGGGCCTGATTCCGCAAGTGTGAATGACTTTTCCTATGTACACTTTCATAACATATAGGTATGCGTAAATTAAATTGCTCACAATCAATAAGTGTGGTCTGTATTATCGATCCTCGAACCAGCTTACCATTTCCGATGGAGTGCATGTGCAGCTAGCGCGATTTTCTTATTTTTCAAACTCAAGAGATAAAAAAAATTCACTGCAGAGACTGTGGTGAATACTGTGAAATTTTATGAATTTGCATTGCCGTATTTTTACTGTTTTTTGATAAATATTCATTTCGTTTTTCCGATGAACTAGAGTCGGGATCGGCGGCAAAAATATGTTCGTTTCATTTTTTTAAAGCTCGATATATATAGAAACGCATACAAATTTCAACCCGGAGTGACCCTAAGAGATATCCCAATTTATAATAATATAATTCTGGAAAGAACACTCATAAACACAAATCATTGAAAATGGTTACAAAGCGTATAAAGTCAGGCATATTCCTATATCCCTGTCATAAAAAAAAATCAATAAAACATCCCAGTTTCTATAGCAGAAGTGTTAGCAATTTCTGAAGCTGCAAAAGACTTTGCCGCTTGTGAAAAAGTCCACAGAAATCTGAGCCAGGTGACAATTACAGCAATTTTCTAAATCTCTCACAAAGTCAAAACTGTTGGAGAGTTACTGCAAAGAGTGGATATTTCTTACCGCAACAAACTCAGTAACCCTTCGATGGGTCTCATCATCAGGCCCCATGTGGGCACAGTGTAGGGCTTTGTTTATGTACAGAATGTGTATTGGCACAGGGCAGCATCATGTTTGCATTACTGATGTTTGCATTTGACCGAACGATCAAATAGCTTGAAATTTGTCCTGTTTTAATGAATTTCCCGCGGAAGGGCTGATGCTTTTGGAGCGAGTGCTGCGCAACAGTGAGTGATAATTCAAAAATATTTAAAAACACTATCCAATCCAATCAACATATTAAATTTACGTGGCTCAAATTGTATTACTGAATAATTTTGTAATCGCCTTATGTGTATTGAGCGCTGTTCCAGTTGGAGTTACTTTGCCGAAAGCCACCTTCGCTTTTGACGTTGAATTCAATCGAAGACGAATATCGCTTTTCAGTCATGCATGACAGAATAGTCGATTTATCCGGTACCACGGTATAAAGTTCAAGGTTCGATCAGCGATCCACTCCACACATTAATTTGTTTTTTTTTTCAAATATGCGAATATATCTTTTTAACGATCAAATGCCGAAGTATGAAAAACGTTAAACTCGAAAAAATGCCTCCCCTTTTAAGGACGATATTCAAGCCACTTTGCACAGGGCACCAACGATATTTCAGCAAACGGCCTGTGCTACAGATACAGAGCCATGATAACCGAATTTTTTGGGAGCTGGAATTGAAGAAATGTGGGCTTGGACAATCTTTTGTTTCAGCAGGAATGCGCACGCCGTATACTCCACAGCGCATATGAGACAATCCATGTTTAACGGGTTAACCTCGGTAATCTTGTATCCAACAACCTTACAGCTGCCATTTTGGATTTTAAATGGAAATGTTTGGACTTTCTATTGAAGGCATAACATACCGAAAATAATTGAATTTTGTTAATTTTATTTTTATCTTTAAAAAAAACTTGTATTTGGGCCACCCTGTAGATAAAATGAAACACGCAATACTCCAAAAAATTAAGGTAAAACACGGAGCCAACGATATATACCTACTTTCAGAGAATTATTTTTTTTTTGGTATTATGCTTGTATTTCAAAAGACCTTATCGAATAACGTGGGGAAGAACTATTAATAAACAATTTTGTACAGAAAAAAATTCCTACAAGTTTACGATCATTCGTTCTCGAGAAATTGCTCAGAACGCATAACTCAAAATGGCACCCGAGCCATTCAAGATGGTTAAGTGAACATTTCTCATTTCAGTTGTAACTAAATTGTTTGGTTAATTAATGGTTTCATTTAAGTGAATTCGACTGTAGATGCTTTTATAAAAATTGGATAAAACAAAAAATATAATCATTAATTGTTTAAAGGAATACCTAAAAACTGGAACAGGATATGACTGAGCTTCACAAGTCAAAACTAAAGGTTTATGTTGTGGTGATTGAATTGTAAACCTTGAAGCAACACTTGGAAATGATGGGGCTTTAAACCCGACGGGTTCTAAAAAAAAATATAATTAAGCCTGTTTATTCACAATAATTTATTAAGAAACAAAATTGAAGGATAGGGAGGGCCCTGTTCCAACTATATGTAAGACATTTTTGTTGCGTTGTGTACATAGTACCTATATGTAATATTACCTAAATATCGGAACCGGAAATGCTTGAGCTTGACAAACTAGAGCAAATGTCGATCCTATATTCGATCGATGTGAAAACATGGCAACTTCCCCGGAAAACGCAGGTGCTTTTGAGCCCAAAGGCTCTGTAAATATAAAAATATTATGAATTTCATCAAATTTATAGTTATAAAACCATCTACAAAAACTAAGAAAAAACCATTTTGTTGGGATAAGGTAGTTTTTAAAATCATTTCAATAATTGTATTAACAAGCTTTGAGGTCGGAAATTATTTTTATAAATCAGTTTACCTTATTAAGGGCACAGGATATGCTTGAACTTGACACAAAAGAGCAAAACTCGATGATTCCATTTTTTGAACTTGAATAAGTTTATATTCTAGGGAGAAAGTAGGTGCTTTTGCTCCCACTGGCTCTATAGATAGGTAAATTCATAAATATAACAAAAATTAAATAAATATTTATTCGTGAAAGAATGGTTTACTTATCGGAAACTGACTGAATGTTTTCTCAAGTAAGGAAATTCCACACTGTAAGCTTGTAAAGTTTCAAATAAATATTTAAAAAATGTATACGAGTTCCACCAAAAATACTAAAGGGATTATGTAAGTTGCTTAAAAAATAGTAGTTAGAAAGTCCGATAAACCCGGCAGTGAAATCGAAAAGTAGGTAGGTATCACAAAATGCCAAAGCTTGAAGGTTTGGGAGATTGGAGATGAAAATCTCTTATTGAGAAGTGAAACATTAAATAGTACAGAAACACGTTGGGAGTGAATGTTCGGCCTTAATTTGTTTGCTGTCAAACTGACTGCTTGATTAACGGGCGCACTTTTCTGTGAAAAATTACGATTTTTTATTGCAAGAATGTGTTTGTACTGAAATTCGTGAAATTCCATATTAACGCAATCATACACATAATAACAAAAGGACGAGACTAGAGACTATGGTCGTTTTCGATTGGATTTTCGGTCTATTCTACTCATTTTCAATTCCAATCGAATATGAAAACACTGACTTTCCTAAATCTACACACACACTGCCTAAAGCCGCCATTTAACAAAATGGCTTCTTCCACTTTTGACAAGTAATCCAACGAAAAGCTTTATATGTATGTGTGTGTTCCTCGTCTACTCCAATATGAAATTGGGAACAGAAGAACACTCCGAAAACATTACTCGGAACAGCCAATCGAAGGAATGAAAAAGGAGTGGAAAAGGAGTACTCCGAACATCCAAACGAAAACGACATATGTGTGACTAATGAAAAACAAACGAGAATGTCTTATTAGCATCAAGAGTATCTACACAGCTATAATTGTAACCTACCTACCTACCTTCACAATAATGTAAAATCAAACTAGTGCCTTGAATTCATTATACCACTACCAACCCTAAATATGCTTGAAGATAGAGAGTTCCCTCCCAAGTTAATATACTCAACCTTGCCTGCATTATTAAACAAGGTCACCAAAAATTTCCAACTCCCAGTTTAAAATCCTCGACGCCACACACAACGCACAAGTTATCTATTCAAAAAATTAACCTTGGCCTGGTAAACCTTTCTTCAAGTTGCTCACATGAAAGTGTAAACAGAAACACAACAAGCCCCTATCCGCCCACTTAACCTTCAATTAACATTTTCCTTCTCCAGCCGAGTCTGGTTAAACAAAAAAAAAACTCACCATACCATCACACCACTTTTCCCAATTCCAAAGATATACCTTCCTACACTTATCAACCACCTTCCCACCAGAAACAAATATCGGAGTGAAAACAAAAGTGTTGGGTGTGACTCATGAAATCGTTTTGATTATACCACGTTTGAGTTCACACGTGAAATCTGCACGCCTCAATTCCACAGTCAAAACAATCAACCTCACCATAAGCGACAACGACAACACTATAATTATACCCGGAAAAAGAAGACAAAGAGAACAGAAAATCCACTTTCATTGAATCCCAGTCACGCCGCCGGCCGCACCGCACTGCGACGACGATAATAATATTGCAACAAGTTGCTTGACCCGAAAACCAACTCTTTCGACGACGAACGACCTTGGTTTTTTTTTGTTTCTTTTCCTTTCGATTACAACTCGACATCTCCCCTTTCACTCACGCAAACGAAAGTGACAACAACTTCTTCCGTGTAAAAAATAACTTCATGATTCATGAAAGAATGCAACCACATGTTTGCTGCATCCCCACACACACATCCCCACATAAAACCGGTTGTTGAAAGTCGACCTACAAAAATGATAGATAGACATGTGTTTTTGTAAACAAAATCAAAACGAGAAAACCAGCTTATGCGCAAGAGATAGAAAAATAGAGACAGATGTATGTTAGAAAAGAGCCCGACAGATATAAACAAACCCCTTCATCGAAGAGAGATAATCTCCTCTTCTTTAAACACTTATTCGTCTCTTTGATGAAAGAGTAAAAGAGGGAGAGAGCAAAGCAACAAGTTGCTAAATTTGACAGTTCATTTAAGAGAGTTTTTTAAGGGGAAACACTCTCATCGTACGTGCGCATTAAACACTCGGCAAAGCGAGAAAACTATAAGAAAGTGAGTCTATTCGAAGTCTGTTGTATGACTGAAACGGAATGAAAACAAAGAAGTTTTTTTTTTGGACAGCTGTCAGATTGCCGGAATGGGAAAAAAATGTACACACAAACAAAAATATTATGATTATGAATGAAGTTGATTCTTTTTCTGGTTTGCATCACACCCGCTGAGGCGCTGAGTAGATAAGGTACATACATACATATATGTATGGAGTATGGTCATTTTGTTTACTTTCTAGTACTACAGCTACAACAATTAGGAATTATCTGACACATATTTCCGTCTGAATCAAATTGTAAAAATAATACAAATACAAACAAAATGATTGGATCTGTGTTTCTGCACTATACCTATAAGCCGGTACCGGAAATGCCTGAGCCGGACATAACAGTGCCAAATCAGACCCATAGCGTCTTTCAATACCTGACCACTTGGTGTCGATAGCTAACGCTGGCGCCTTTGCTCCAACTGGTTCTATATAGAATTTCAAATGTTTTACGGAGGATGGCCAACAAAAGATTGAAAAAAAAAAAAATCAAATTAATAACCTGAATGCTGGGACAGGAAATGCCTGTGCCGGACAAAAAAGAACGAGATTTTTATTCAGCTCACGTTCGATCCAGGAACGTTTGATATCGTTGGAAATAGATGGAGCTTTAGCTCCAACGGGCTCTGTAAAATTAAAGGATTTCGATTTGAATATATTTTGATAAAAGAAAATTACAAACCTAAAAGCTGGAGCGGGATACCCTTGCGCCGGACACAATAAAGATATTGAAAGTGATTTTTGTAATTCCAATGGTTTTTGTATGAGAGCAGGCATTTTTGGTGCCGTGCTTGAGACTGGTTCTGAATAAATATTTTTCATAAGTGGGTAAGTTTTTATTTCTAAGGCCTAGTTTTTCAGTGCGAGATCATCCTAGTTTCGAGGTTAAGCCCAAGTTAACTTTCTGTAACATGTTTTTCTGTGATTTTGGTTTGTTAACTCTGGATTAACTGAATTTCTGACAGATGCGTGTGAAATAAAGGGTTTTCCAATAAGAGGTGTTATTTTGAATAGCCCGCTATTTCGGTAGCTGTCACTTTTGAAGCTGTCATTTTTTGACATTTGACAAGTAGAAACTACGCCATTAATAAAAATGGAACGATACACGCTTCAACAACGCATTTAAATTATTAAAATTCACTATAAAAATGGTGAAAATTTGGCAGAGACGGTTCGTAAAACTAAAACATTTTTGGGTCGTCGTGAAGCACCTTGTCGGACCGCAATACAGAAATTGGTGGAAAAATTCGAGCTGTTGGGACAAGTTAGTGATGTGAAGAATAAAACCCGTGCACGTCGCTCAAGAACAACTGAGAATATTGCTGTTGTAGCCCAAAGTGTTGAAGAAAACCCAGGTTTGTCCATTCCTCGTCGTTCTTTGGAATTAGGCATTCCACAAGCGTCATTACACCGTATTTTGCATAAAGACTTGGGTCTTAAGGCTTATAAAGTTCAGTTAACACAAGAACTCAAGCCGGCTGATCATCAACAACGTCGTGTCTTTGCTGATTGGGTCCTTGAAATGCATGAAAATGATCCGGAATTTCATCGAAAAATCATCTTGACTGATGAGGCCACTTTCCACCTCGGAGGCTACGTCAACAAGCAAAACTGTCGCATCTGGGGCTCGGAAAACCCAAGAGTTATTGTTGAAAAGCCTCTCCATCCTCAACGCGTGACTGTTTGGTGCGGTTTATGGTCCGGCGGGGTCATTAGACCTTACTTTTTCGAAAATGAGGTTGGAGCAACAGTTACGGTCAATGGATTGCGCTATCGAGAGATGATTAATGATTTTTTATGGCCGGAATTGGATGGTATTGATCTGGACAACGTTTACTTTCAACAATACGGCGCTACGTGCCACACAAGCAATGAAACCATCGATCTTTTACGGGAAAAGTTTCCGGACCGTGTTATCTCTCGAAGAGGTGATCACAATTGGCCACAGCGATCTTGTGATTTAACACCTTGCGACTTCTTCCTTTGAGGCCACGTGAAAGATAAGGTCTACGCCAACAGCCCAGCGTCGATTCAAGACATCAAAGATGGAATTCGTGAGGCTATCGAGGAGATAGGGCAGCCACTTTGCGATTTGGTTATGGAAAATTTCATGAAAAGGATATGGTCCTGTAAGCGTGGTCGTGGCGGCCATTTGACTGATGTTGTGTTCCATTATTAACGGCATACCTTCCTCTTTATAATGAAATAAACATCCGATCATTTATCTCAAAAAATGCCATTTTTCTTTGAATATCAAAATAACACCTCTTATTGGAAAAGCCTTTATCTATCAAAATCGAGGTACGACACTATGGATAGGGCTATTTTCATTATAGCGCCATCTCGATTGCGGTAGCGAAATGTTGCACTTTGATTTCGATAGAGTTTTGACAATTAGTTGATTACCTACTCCACTAAAAAACTGCTCCTGAGTTAACCCGGGTTCAATTAATTTGCAGGATTAGATAACTCTGGTTTAACTCAGCACTGAAAAACTGGCTCTTAGTATTTAAGTATAATACGTATGCACATTATGTAGGTCTGCCTGAATTGTTGGGAGTAGCTTTTTTTAAAATACCAAGTTTCAAGTCATTATCGAAAATGATCAAAAAGAACTAGTTATGCAGGGGTTTTCAATGAGACGGATCGTTTTTTTTATTATCAAGTAATAGGTTCCTGTAAGGAGTTTTTAAATTGGCGCGGTAAGATTTTGACGGCCTGTGGCGGCCATGTTAATTTGGTGACATCTGTCAAATCAGTTGTTTGTTATTCAGTTACTGATGCCAAAACACCATGAAAAGTTACATGATTGAGCAGCACGTCCAAATTATAAGACTTTATTATCAAAATCTCTTGTGGCAACGATGCGTGCGTTGCGCTCATTTTAAAACAATTTATATGGTTGTCTTTCGAAGTCGATTAGCCAAAGTGGCCGAATTGGAGTACGTCAACGAAACTCAAAATCTACTGAAATCATCCCCGATATTCTAATATGGAATTGAATGAAATGTATGCAAATTTTTTAAAACAATTTTATAAACGGGTTTAATATGTATGTGCCGACTTGTGAGAATAAATCATTGTCTTAACCTCCGTGGTACAATAGCGAAATTTCCCATCTCAAAAATATTCGTAACAAGGCTAACAAAAACTATAAGAAGCTTAGTAATGAAAGAAATTAAATTATATTTTATGATTGCAAGAAAAGATTTGAGTGTTTAAATAAATTTCCATACAGAAACTATATTCTTGAAATGGAATCAACAATCAAATTGAATAGTAGATGTTTTTGGAGTTTTTTAAAGTCGAAACGAAAAACCAATGGTTTTCCGAAAACTATTTATTATGATGACACCTCTTCAGATGACGCTCATAGCAGCTGCTAATTATTTGCAAGTTTTTTTTTAAGTCAGTTTACACTTCTTCTAAAAGTAATCTCCAAAATCAGATATCTGGTCCTGCTAAAATTAACATGGACTCACTTTACTTGGATCGAAATGAAGTTCTCAGAGGTTTGAGTAGCATTGTTCCTAGTACAAATCCAGGTCCTGATGGTATTCCTGCAATCGTACTGAAGCAGTGTTCCCAATCATAAGCTTTCCCTCTGTATTTAATTTTTAATACGTCGCTTCGACAGGGTGAATTTTTAATGAAATGGAAGACATCATTTGTAATGACTATCCATAAATCTGGTTGTCGTAATAATGTAAGAAATTACAGAGGTATTTCTAAGTTGTCTGTTATTCCCAAACTTTTCGAGACGCTTGTTAAAGATAATATTAGTTTCGAAGTTAAAGAACATATTTCTGAAAACCAGCATGGTTTTATAAACGGGACATCTACTTTAACCAATTTGGTATCATTTTCAAATTATGTAGTTAACGGTATTGAGAACGGAAATCAGGTTGATGTGGTATACACTGTCTTTTCCAAGGCTTTCGATACTGTTAACATTGATATTAAGCTGAGAAATTTTGGTTTTCACTCCAGTTTACTGTTGTGGATTAAATCTTTCTTAACAGAAAGAGAGCATAGAGTCAAAATTGGAGATATGTAAGAACTCAGAAGCCTTCAGGGTAAGTTCAGGCGTACCTCAAGGAAGTCACTTGGGTCCACTTTTGTTTATTTTTTTTTTTTTGTAAATGACTTGTTGTTTAATTTGGTTTCTGTTAGATCACTTATTTTTGCTGATGACTTAAAAATATTTTTACGAATTAAATCGTTAAATGACTGCCTAACTCTTCAGAAAGCTCTTGAACTCCTACAGTTAAATGGTCTGACTCAATATAAATATAGCTAAATGTAATATTATGTCTTTTTACCGTAATAACCACCCAATTAATTACAATTATTCTATAAATGGCATCAAATTCAATTTACTAACTGAATTTAAAGACTTGGGTGTTATCTTTGATTATCGTTTTACTTTTTCTTTACACATAGATTACATTATTGCAAAGGCTAATTCAATGTGTGGTTTTTTTTTTAAACGAAACTCTGGGGAATTTGCAAATTTTTCATCATTCTTGCAGTTGTACACTTCGTTAGTTAGACCAGTTCTGCAATATTGTGCAGTAGTTTGGGATCCGCATTATAACACTTATTCTAGTCGTATAGAAAGTGTTCAGCGTAGATTCAACAGGTTTATTTTTTATAGGATGAGATGGCTCGACATTCCTGAATGCAAGATGCCTTTTACTTGGTATAATAATATTGAAAGATAGAAGAATTATGCAAAATATAGTCTTATTTTATGATTATGATTTGTTACAGTATCATATTGTTTCGCCAAATTTTCTATCGTAAATTTACTTATTGTTGGTTAGATTTTGGAACATATTTTCAAATATTTTTATTTTTAAGTTTTAAGTCTTAAGGAACATTTTTTAATCTGTGAAGTTTATTACTGGTAGATTCAATAAATAAATAAATAAATATTCGTGAGAGTCTGGACTTCTTCCAAAACGACGATGGCTTTGGCATCACCATCAACGGAAAACGCTACCACTCGAATCTGTGGCAAGCTACACCAATAGTTATAAGGTTTATTCAACACGAGAGATGCTAGGATTGGTTAACACAAAATACCATTTAAGATAAATCAACAAATCTTCTAATAAATCTTTTTTTGAAGAAATTCTTTACGGATCTTTAAGATCTACCTAACAACCTTGAACAGATTGTAAGCAAAAAATATTTTACTTAAATGGATTTTGAAGATCACGAACCTGCAGGAGAGTTGAAATTTCATATCTACTATCTGATGGAATTTGTGGGATAGATGTGAGAGAAAAATTCTACAATTTAAATGTTTGTAGGTAGCTAGAAAAAAACGTTATAGAAGCTTCGCGTCCAAAATAAATGCCGACAATGAACCCCGTATTTTGAGTTCTATGGAAAAATGTTCTAATTCCTTAATTTATTCGTAAAATAGATAAACAAAAAAATGTCAACTTTTCGTAGAATTTTTTAATGAATTTATGCAAACCTAAAACCAGGCACTGGATAGCCCTGTGCTGGAGATAAAATAGCCGTACTCATATTTTGCTTTATAACATTGGGCTTATATGTAAGAGCATTGATTGATGGGGGACTACTTGAAATGGGTTCTGGAAATTTTTTAGAAAAAATTCAAAATTTATGTTTTTATATTTTTTTTTTTGTACATTAAACTTCGAGCTGAATGTTGGAATGTGTATGGGATGAAAATATTAGCAAACTCCATTTTGTTCAAATAAAATATGAGAATAACTAAAGGGTTTTCCAATAAGAGGTGTTATTTTGATATTCAAAGAAAAATGGCATTTTTTGAGATAAATGATCGGATGTTTATTTCATTATAAAGAGGAAGGTATGCCGTTAATAATAGAACACAACATCAGCCAAATGGCCGCCACGACCACGCTTACAGGACCATATCCTTTTCATGAAATTTTCCATAACCAAATCGCAAAGTGGCTGCCCTATGTCCTCCATAGCCTCACGAATTCCATCTTTGAGGTCTTGAATCGACGCTGGGCTGTTGGCGTAGACCTTATCTTTCACGTGGCCCCAAAGGAAGAAGTCGCAAGGTGTTAAATCACAAGATCTCGGTGGCCAATTGTGATCACCTCTTCGAGAGATAACGCGGTCCGGAAACTTTTCCCGTAAAAGATCGATGGTTTCATTGCTTGTGTGGCACGTAGCGCCGTATTGTTGAAAGTAAACGTTGTCCAGATCAATACCATCCAATTCCGGCCATAAAAAATCATTAATCATCTCTCGATAGCGCAATCCATTGACCGTAACTGTTGCTTCAGCCTCATTTTCGAAAAAGTAAGGTCCAATGACCCCGCCGGACCATAAACCGCACCAAACAGTCACGCGTTGAGGATGGAGAGGCTTTTCAACAATAACTCTTGGGTTTTCCGAGCCCCAGATGCGACAGTTTTGCTTGTTGACGTAGCCTCCGAGGTGGAAATGGGCCTCATCAGTCAAGTTGATTTTTCTAAGAAATTCCGGATCATTTTCATGCATTTCAAGGACCCAATCAGCAAAGACACGACTTTGTTGATGATCAGCCGGCTTGAGTTCTTGTGTTAACCGAACTTTATAAGCCTTAAGACCCAAGTCTTTATGCAAACTACGGTGTAATGACGTTTGTGGAATGCCTAATTCCAAAGAACGACGAGGAATGGACAAACCTGGGTTTTCTTCAACACTTTGGGCTACAACAGCAATATTCTCAGTTGTTCTTGAGCGACGTGCACGGGTTTTATTCTTCACATCACTAACTTGTCCCAACAGCTCGAATTTGTCCACCAATTTCTGTATTGCGGGCCGACAAGGTGCTTCACGACGACCCAAAAATGTTTTAGTTTTACGAACCGTCTCTGCCAAATTTTCACCATTTTTATAGTGAATTTTAATAATTTCAATGCGTTGTTGAAGCGTATATTGTTCCATTTTTATTAATGGCGTAGTTTCTACTTGTCAAATGTCAAAAAATGACAGCTTCAAAAGTGACAGCTACTGAAATAGCGGGCTATTCAAAATAACACCTCTTATTGGAAACCCTTTATATGTATATAGTTTTTTGGAAACATTTCGCCACGAGAATGAATTTTTTTTAAGGATCTAAGAGTTTAGTCAAGCTCACACTACGTATGTAGATATGCTGGTCATAACCAGTTTTTATAATAGATACTACTAAGCAACGTTCCTAAAAGACAAACCTGAAATTTGGAGCTGGATAACCCTGAGCTGGACATAGAATCGAAATGCTACTAAAATGACTGACAGTTATCGGCCTAGCACTAACTGATGGAATTTTCGGAGCAGTGCTCGACACCGGTTCTAGAAAAAATTTATGAATTTATTATTTATAAATATGAATTAAAAGAATATCTTAACAAAATAAGCCGTCTTGGTTGGGATAAAGGTTTTTTTTTTTTTTTAAGTTAAATTAAATAAAAAGAAATACCTAAAAAGCGGTACTGGGAACCCTTGTGCGGGACACAATAAAGCTATGGTAGATTTTCCAGGATAAGTTTTCATATCGAATTTCGATGAGGATGAAACTTTTGGTGTGGCACTACTAACTGGCTCTGAAAGTTTGAGTTAAGTTTTTATTTATTTTTACGATTAATTTTAATTAAAATGAATTGATAAACCTATATTTACTCCTGTCCTGAATGATATAGGATATAGAAAGTACACTAAAAAAATCATACCCATTGGAAGAACGAATGAAACCATATTTCTTATTTTTTTTATAAATGTGGCTAATAGTCCTTGATTGTGACTGAAAAATTGAACAAAGAGGTTAAAAAGTCATTTTAAAAAATATACTTAATAATAAAAGTGAGACATTTTGCTCAGAATTGCAGTAATTGTTGAGGTCTTATTTTTCTGAACTAATGTAAACCCTCACTTTTGTTGTAAGGAATGTCGCATATTATATGAAATTAGAAGAGATAGATTTTTGTCTTTATTCATGTAGGTAAGAAATCCTCTAAGGAATGTATCTTATAGTCTTAAGTGAGTTATAATCCAGGCACATAACTTCAGAAAAAAATATTTTCATTTTAAATGATGATTCAGTATTTTAAATTAAATCCAGTCTCAGTTAACTTGAGTATCTAGAATCTCACCTATAGCTAGGAACTGGATATCCTTGAGCCGGACATAAAATGCCGAGTGTACCGCCAAGTTGTACGAATACAATTCCAACTTTTTGAATTAAAGGAACACGTGGTGCTGCACCGCTTACTGGTTCTACTCAAAATTCAGATTTTTATTAATGCAAGAAAATGTACATCTGTATTGTAAATTGACTGAATGTTGGGACAGGTTAGTTATTCGAAAATTCGATTTCTATTGGGTTCACAAATATGTATCCTTAGACTTTCCACTTATGTGGAATTTGCTTAAAAAACATACAATCTTAGCAAAAAAGTTAAAAATGGCCAGGAGAGTGACCAGTAAGCTTCGTTAAAATCATAAATTTCAGTATCGGTGATGGCTACGCGAAATAATTCAACAAAAATAAATCATTTTATTAAGCCTCAAAGGAAAGGACCAAGAATGTCCATCAACGACCAAATATTCACATTACAACAGATCTTGGAAAAAATCCAGGGACTTCAAATCGATATCCACCACTTCTTCATTGATTTCAAAGCCACTTATGAAGGCATCTATAGAGAGGAGCTATATAGTCCAATGTCTAGTTCTGGCATCCCTGTCCAACTCGTCCGTTTGTTTAGGATGACGATGGAAAACGCACGCTGCTCCATCAAGGTCGGCAAAGACTTCACCGACAACTTTGATGTCAAAAATGGATTAAGACAAGGCGACGAGCTGTCATGCGACGACTTCTTTAACATTGTTCTTGAAAGAGTAGTGCAAAATTCTCCCATCCACACTAGAGGCACAATCTTTCAAAAGTCCGTGCAATTCCTTGACGATATTGATGTTGTTGGAAGAACACATAGTGATGTCAGTATAGCTCTTTTGTGGGTATTGCGGGGCGGAAACGAAGAAAATGGGTTAAGCGGTCAATGAGGGCAAGAGCCAGTGTAAATGCTGTCAACCAGGAAAGACAGAGAGAACATTACGATAGACAGCTTTAACTTTGAGACAGTTAGGGACTTTTTCTAACTATAGGCTCCGCTATCAATACAGGCAACGATACCAGTGCTGAGATCAAACAAAGAATAACTCTTGCCAATCGCTGCAGGCAATTAATTGAGTAGGAATGTGCTCTCTCGAACAACTAAAGTTTCACTGTATAAGACGCTGATCATCCCAGTCCTCTGCTATATGGTGCACGGTGCAGAGGCATGGACCTTATCGAAGGCCGATGAAAACACTTCTTTAGGATGTTTTGAGAGGAAGATTTTTGCTCCCGTCTGCATAAAAAGAGACTGACCCATCTGAAGGAGATAAAGGATAACGACTGAAATGGCTGGGTCATTAAGAGCAAATGGATACCAAAGCTCCAGCCCGAAAAGTCTTTGAATCCAACCCTATTGGATGGCGGCGGCGCAGTAGAGAACGCCGCGACTCAGGTGACGCACGCAAGTGGACGAGGATTTCAACCACCTTGACGTGCGAAACTGGAGAAAGCTAGCTAGGGCCTGAGCTGGCTGGAAGAAACTTGTTGGTTTAGACCCTGGTCCACTCCGGGCCGTAGCGCCACCTTAAGAACTAGGCCTCAAAAATATAAACAAAAAGTTAAAACAACAAAAATCTTCGTATTTCGGGCTCTTATTCAATTGTTTTGGGGCCATATTTAATTTTCATAATGACCAAAGCCCTAAAGAAATAAAAAGGAAATTAAATTTTTTAAGGCTTACATCAAAAAAAAATTGTTGTTCATTCTACTGGATTTATTGTCATAATCGACCCCATTAAAAAGAGGGAAGTGACTCTAGACATGCCAATTATAACATTTTTTGTTTATTAAGGTACTGTTTTTGCAGCCCCGCAGGGCCAGGGCCCTCCGCCGGTAAGCATACTTCAGGCACCCAGAGTTTTTTTAACGCACGCCCACTTTTAATGGCGAAAAACTGTTATAATTGTCATAAACTGGCATGTCTCTTGTCTCGTCCTTAAAAGAAACATGGTTATGGATTCCACAACCGAATTGTGAAAATAACAGCATCTATTGTAAACTTTACAGTCAGACTGTAAATTTTACAGTCAGGTCGATTATGACCTTTAATGCAGTAAATGGCTTACATCAAAAAAAAATTGTTGTTCATCCTACTGGATTAATTGTCATAATCGACCCCATTAAAAAGAGGGAATTGACTCTAGACATGCCAATTATAACATTTTTTGTTTATTAAGGTACTGTTTTTGCAGCCCCGCAGGTCCAGGGCCCTCCGCCGGTGGGCATACTTCAGGCACCCAGAGTTTTTTTTGTTCAAGTCGCACGAAGCGCATTAACGCACGCCCACTTTTAATGGCGAAAAACTGTTATAACTGTTATAAATTGGCATGCCTCTTGTCTCGTCCTTAAAAGAAACATGGTTATGGATTCCACAACCGAATTGTGAAAATAACAGCATCTATTGTAAACTTTACAGTCAGACTGTAAATTTTACAATCAGGTCGATTATGACCTTTAATACAGTAAAATGAACAACAAATACATTTTTTGAGTGTAATTTCACATTTTATTTTATTTTTGAAAAGAATGTGAGGTCAATTAAACCTACCCGAAGTTTATAATAAGCATATATAGTCATTAACCATTAACCTTGTCCTGCTCTAATCTAAGAAAATATTCAGTTATCGAATTTCACAAAAGTGACATTTGATACACGATATCCGGGAAAAGGTTAACTCAGTTTGTGGGCCATTGCAGAGGACATTTTCCTAAGATACATTTCAAAACCGTGTGAACTTTCCATTTTATGTGAAACGTAAATACACTCGTAATAAAAAAAAAACTGATATTTTTAGGCGGTAAACGTTTTAACTCATAAAAAAAAATCACCTAAATGCAGGCACTGGAAAAGATTGAGCCGGACATAAAAGAGTTATACTTTGGCTCAATCCAACATCTACAATTCTTGTCTTGTCACCAGATGTCAGACGAGGGCCAACGCTCCCTACAGGCTCTAAATGAGAAATTAAAGTTAAGAATATTTTGTTAAATTATGATTTTTATCAATTGCCTATTCCATTGGGATAGGAATACATATGTATTTTGATTATTTTTAAATCGGAAGAGATTTTTGTTATCAATGCGAAATTCAAACCTCCATATTTTTTGAAGGATTAATAATTTATCGACTCGATCTATTATGAGCTGGCCTAAGATCTAATATAACACTGGAAATTCAGGACACCAAGACCCATATTCTGTAACTATCACATCGATAAAAATAGTCGAGAAACGATGAAAATTTAAACGAAACTCTCTTTATCGCTTTATCGGTTATCTATAATTTTGACAGACGATAACTTTGTCGATCGGAACATGGGGAATAGAAATACTGGAAGAATGCGATAAAATGAGTTTCTGTATCTTTGAAAATCGATAACAAATAGATTAATTAAAAGAATTGAAAACGAGAAGAAAAAAGGAAAATAAATAAATTTCACTATGAAACTTTAGCTTAGCCTTCCAATGCAATTCCAGTCAAAATCGATTTGAAACTGAACCTATCGCATCGACTTACAGAATTCCATATTTTTGCAGAAGCGTTGTGTTTGGAATAAATCGTTTGATTTTTTAACGATTCGAAAAGTTATTGCCTAAATTACAGAACATGGGTCTAGGATTACCTGTTTCGGAAAGGGCTGATGGACACGAGTGTATGATCTTTGTGAGAGAATCTAGAGAAACCAATACAAATTTAAGAACTTTGCAGTTTTACCTAATAGTTATTCAATTCAACATCTTTTATTTGGATCCTAAATGTCTGCTTTATTTTATAGTGAAAGCATTTTTTTTTTTTTAAGGAAGCAAAATATAAACTAAAATAGACTTTAGTTATCAATCACTAAATATCACCTAAATATTGGCACGGGATAAGACTGCGCCAGGCAAAGAAGAGTAATATTTCGGTGAAGGCGAGAACGAACTTTAGTTAGCTCATCAATGGCGTTAAATTTTGGTCCTACACTACCAGCGGGCTCTGTTGAAAAATGTTTAATGTAAGGTAATTTGATATTTTAAAATTAAATTTTTGCATTCCTATACCTACATAATTTTGCCTGTTGATGGGATAAGGTAGCAGTTTGCTAAAGTCACGTATTCGAAAACATCATCTGCTTTGCAGCTGTGGCAGTAAAAAATATGGAGGTGACAAAAGAGACACCATGGTGGTGACGAACGAAAATGAATCTGAAAATTCTGATGAAATTGGCTTCTGTTCGAAAACGTCAACTGAGCTTGCAAAAAATCATTTGACGTTCATCTAAAGACATGTGTGCAAGCAGGACGATTGCATATGTGACGATTGCAACTTTTGGGTCATAAATGACCCAAAAGTGCCGATCAAATTGACTTTGATTTGCGGTTTTCGAAAACGGCCCATAACTTTAAGTTTAAATGCTAATTTATAGGTCAATATTATTTAGCGAATAATGCAATTATGGCAGTCTTTTAAGATTATCGAAACGACACAAAAGAAGTCTCCAGTTTCCAAAACTTTAAGGAATACACAGGGCCGGACCAACCATATGTGCAAAATGTGCAAATGCACAGGGCACGAAATAATGGGGGCGCATTACCAGGAGCAAGAAAATGTACTCTGATCCTGCGCAAACAAATATGTACCTACTGCAATTTGCATATTCAAAAAATAACATTCATCACAACTGTGCTAATTTATTTCTTGCTAACACTAAATAACTTCACTTTTTATTGTTGCATTCAAGGAGAATTTAACTAAAAATATCGTAAAATTAAAGATCCTACTAGACCTACGCATTAAAAGACTACCTCCTAGGTAATGTGGAAAAGTGTTATGCATGTGTATCAGTGTATTTATGTATGTATATAAAAATATAAAAAAGGGGCGCTTTCTACAACTCTTGCACAGGGCGCAAGTTTAGCTGGGACCGACCTTGAGTATACATTTTTTAGTTTGTGTTAATTTCCGGAGCAAGGATACATCAAAACAACTTATAGGCACTATGAATCTACTTTTTGAAAAAAACGAAATTAAGAAGTTCAGATAAGTATGATAACAATAAGACAAACAAAGCTTTTGGCTATCAAAACACAGAAAATATCTGCCATGACACACACATGACTCGAATAAAAATATATTTACCTAAAAATCGGTACGGGATAAGATTGAGCCAGGCATAGAAGTGTTGCATTGTTATGTAAACGTGACCGAACCCTATTTAGTTCATCATTTGCATTAAATTTTGGACTAACACTGCCAACAGGTTCTAAGGAAAAACTTAATTTTATTTAAAATTCAATTTAAGTTAATTTTGTTTTCGAATGCTGGGATATGGTTTAAGAGAAAAAAAAAAACATGCGCGACTTGATCGCACGAACTTGTTCTTGCGGTAAACGACTGTGTGTAACCACACAATGAAGATGCATGATGTGTGTATTTAACTAAATAATTGATTTTTTGTATATAAAACATTCTTATTAAAAATGTTTAAATGCAATATTGTTTAAACTATTGAGCAGTGCCAGATTGAAAAACTATAACGAAATCGGTCTAACATATACGCGAATAACCCAAAAATAAGACTAATTTAAAAAAAAAAATGGAATTCCTAATTCCGTTATGTGAATTTTTTTTCAGAAAAACCTGAATGTAATTTTGGCGTTTTTATTTTTTAACTCTGAGCAGAACACGGAACTGTCAAAAAAAAATCTGTTTTTTTTTTTAACTCAGACATATCAGAGCATAAAAAGTATGTTTCTTTTTTCCATCGGAGTTAGCTCAGAGCTTGTTCAATTAGCTCAGAACATAAAGACTGGGTACTAAATCCCGCATCACAAAACCCCGTATCACGAAATCCCGCATCTGGAACTTGGACAAAGGACACATTTTTTTTTTTGAAAGAAGGTTCTGGAGGTGGATCTGGAACCAGGACAAAAGTTCTGGAGGTGGCTCTGGAACTTGGACAAAGGACACATTTGTTTTTTGAAAGAAGGTTCTGAAGGTGAATCTGGAACCGGGACAAAAGATCTGGAGGTAGCTCTGGACCTTGGACAAAGGACAATTCTTTTTTTGGAAACAACTTTTTTTTATTAATTTACAAATTAAAAAAAAAACGCGTTTTTGCCAGATATTTTCGTAAGGTTCTGGAGGTGGATCTGGAACTGGGACAAAAGTTCTGAAGGTGACTCTGGAACTTGGAAAAAGCACATTTTTGTTTGATTGGAAACAACTTTTTTACAATTTAAAAAAAAAAATTCTGGAGGTGAGTCTGGAACTTGGACAACATTTGTTTTTTGAAAGAAGGTTCTGGAGGTGGATCTGGAACCAGGACAAAAGTTCTGGAGGTGACTCTGGAACTTGGAAACAACTTTTTTACAATTTGGCGCAGAGCCAAAAAAAAAAAACCCAAATTGACTTGGTTATTACAGGTTTGAAGTTTACTCAATATCGTTAGAGCCGTTTTCGAGAAAATTTGAAGAAACCAAAATGTTTAGATGATACAGAGCATTTTTATGTGATTCCCTAGAGGGGAAATTCGAATTTTTGTTTTAGCTCATCTTGAACGGGTAGCTGCCATACAAACATTTTGGTTTTTTCAAATTTTCTCGAAAACGGCTCTAACGATTTTGATTAAACTTCGTACCTGTAATAACCAAGTCAATTTTAAGAAAACTGTATTTCAGGTTTTTCTCAAAAAATTCACATTACGGAATTAGGAATTCCAGGTTTTTTGAGAAAATGATCTTATTTTTGGGTTATTCGGGTATATATTTGTTATGATTGGACCGATTTTGTTATAATTTTGCAATCTGAAGCTTCTTAATAGTTTAAACAATATTGCATTTAAGAATTTTTAAAAACCTTTTTTTTAGAAACAAAAACTGTAGGCAAAATAAGTTGGAAGATCTTGGCTTTTTTGTGGAAAATTAAGTCTTCTTATATATATTAAATTATATTTAATACTCAGGGAGTCTCTAGTCCATCGAAATTATGCAGTGGTGTTCAACAACAACGAGCAAAAATAAGAACTACAAAAAAAATCAAATCTGCTATTCATCGGCGGGAATTTTTCTCGAATTTTCACTACTCACTTGTCATTCGTTTGAAGTGAATCTGGATTTGAGTAGATAAAGTCGGTATAATACTGCGCGGTATTCTCTTATTCACGTGAACGCATTCATTCATTTATAATAAATTGAACATATCAAAATTAGACTTATTTTAGGGAATCGGAATATCAACACAACCTCTAAAGAACCCAAATGAATATTTGTGATTGGGTTGATTTCAATTGGGCCGATTTCAGGAGTAGGTAAAAATAGCAGAGTTTTGTAAATAATTTTTTTTTTTTTTTTTTAAGAGTTTGTCTGAACTGTTGGAATTTAAATATTTTAAATACCTATAAGCTGGCACTGGATACGACTGCGCTGGACAAAATAGACTAAAACTACTTTCTAATCTTGATTCAGCGTTTTTCAAACGATTTTCTACACTAATTTTTGGTGCGACACTGCTGACTGGTTCTGAATGAGAAATAGAAATATTTTAGATTAATATAAAATTAATAACGGGTGATTTTTAAGCTGGTTTGGTTTTGGCAACACTGGTTTTGACAGCTGACGTGTGTTTAGTACCTTGTGTCACTGTCAAACAGCTTCAGTTTGGTTTGCAATTTAACCATGGATCGTCTTACAAATGAACAACGCTTGCAAATTATTGAATTTTACTATCAAAATTCGTGCTCGGTTCGAAATGTTCATCGCGCGCTGCTTGTGTTCAGCGATGAGGCTCATTTTTGGTTGAATGGGTACGTAAATAAGCAAAATTGCCGCATTTGGAGTGAAGATCAGCCAGAAGCATTGCAACAGCTACCAATGCATCCCGAAAAAGCCACTGTGTGGTGCGGTTTATGGGCCGGCGGCATTATTGGGCCTATTTCTTCAAAGATGATGCGAATCGCAGCGTTACTGTCAATGGTGAACGCTACCGAGCGATGATAACAAACTTTTTTTTGCCCGAAATGATCGTGCGATTTGACACCATTAGATTATTTTTTGTGGGGGTATGTCAAGGCTAATGTCTATAGGGACAAGCCCGCTTCGATTGACGCACTGGAAGCCAACATCCATGCATTCATTCGTGAGATACCGGCCGATATGTGTGAAAGAGTATGCCAAAATTGGACTCAGCGGATGGGCTACCTGAGACGCAGCCGCGGTCAACATTTGCATGAAATTATCTTTAAACATTAAATTGCAAGGTTCAAACTATCGATTCAAATAAATATTTCATTCATTTTTTCGATTTTTTTATGTTTTTTTTTAAAAAAAAAAGTTCTAAACCTCTTAAAAAATCACCCGTTACTTGACTAGTGGTACGTAGACTTTTGAATGTTGGAATTGGAATATTATATTAATTTTGTTTTGAAATAAAACGCACAATTATAAAGGGTCCGCCATCTAACGTTTTTTTTTCAACTAGTGCTTATTTCGTGAATGGTAACACTTAGCTCATGTCTGATTTGACAGATCATTAGTTTTATCCTTCCGCTGAACGAACATGGTTGTGTATACGCTTCGCTAAGTGGGCCTACGATCAACTTAGAGAAGATGCCGATTTTGCCAAAAAAATCATCTTTTCAGATGAAGCTCATTTTGATCTTGGCGGGTGGTAATCAAGCAAAATTGTCGCATTTGGGGCACAGAAAACCCGCACGCATACATTGAAAAGCCGATACACCCAAAACGAGTCACTGTTTGGTGCGGATTTTGGTCCAGAGGCATAATTGGGCCATTTTTCGAAAATGAGCAAGGAGTGGCCGTTACAGTCAATGGCGATCGTTATCGGGCCATGTTGAACGAATTTTTGATCACAAAAATTGAAGAGGAGTATATTGGCAACATTTTGTTTCAACAGGACGGCGCTACGTGCCACACAGCCGAAGCTACACTCGATGTTTTGCGCCATTTTCAAAAAAAAAAAAAGTTATTTGGCGGATTATTATATAATAATGAAAAAATAATAATTACATAAATTATATTTTTTTAAAATGGTTATGTTATACGTTATAGCTACCTACCTTCCTTTTTTAAATAATTAAATACTTAAGATTTAAGATAACGGTGTCTAAAATTATTTATGTCATAAGAATGAACAAAATTAGAGACAAAATTATAGATTTTTTAAAACTACGGGTTACGCCGATTCTGCACATACACCCTCAATCACAGATTAGCCACATGAAGATGAGAATCCCCGGCAGCCATTTTAATTTGCCTAAAAGCTTGAACTGTCAGATATCAGATAAAAAATGAGAATGTGTGTACAAAAACCTCACACATAGACAGTAGGGATCTTCACACACCTGGTTAAATTGTTGTTGCAATTCAACAATGTAAACAAATGGGTTTTGGAGGGTAAAACGTACGAAACATTCTCATCTTCATCTTCTTCAGTGGTATTTTTCAAGACTATGATTTTCTTTTAAAGTGGATATAATTTTTAATTAATTCATTTCACACCAACTTACTAGGATGATAAAAGTTTTTTTCCGACAAATTGTTTCCTATCAAAAAGTAACTACACATGGCAAATGAAATAAGTTATATCAAAATCGTTGGAGCTGTTTTTGAGATAAAAAGATTTTCCTGGGCGGGTTTTTTTTTAATTTTTATAGCATGGTAGGTACCGTTACTTTTGATAGTAAGTAATTTTTTTAATCTTCTCGGGATAGTGTTCAAAAACCACTCACTAGGGACCAAGTTTTTAAAAAATCGACTAAGGCCCATTTGCTGAATCGAAACTTAAAAATTGAAGTTCAACATACGAGCTTATGTGACAGTTTACGCTGAATCATTCTCAAGAAAGTTCTATGGGAAATACCGTTAGTTAAGGTTTATTGAGAAACAAAGTTATCAGAAAGTAATATAGTCTCTAATAATTTATGTATTTTTTTTGTGTCAATAAAAATCGTCGGACCCGTTTTTGAGAGAAATAAAAGTTTAACAAAATGTGTATAGCAGGTACTTATACCGATATATTTAGTCCTAACTAAAAATAACAAAAAGTGTGTTAGAAACGCTTGGTATCAGGTTTATAGCTAAGGTTGGGCTTCAGCCACCCTCTTAATCCAGTGTCATATTTAAACAAAATCTCGAGATCAATAATCATTTTTTTTGCAAATGCATAAGTTGATGAAATACCATTTTTTTTGATTAAAACTTAAGAAAATATTTTTTGATCTTATTTTAATTTCACAAAACCATTTGTAGAGCACTTTTTCGATAATTTGATTTTTAATTTTGACCTAGGTAATAGTTCCATTTTTTTTTTAAACGAAGATATTTATATTTATTTTGTTTAATATTTGCAACTTTAAATTAGGAAACAGTTTTGATTGGTAACCCCGTTTTTTTTCGTACATAGGAAAAATGCCGCTTATATGGAAGATACAAATGTATATACCTTCTTAATTACAAGGGTAAACCTTGACTTAAAATATTTTTTTAGTAAAAAATTTCAAATTATCTCATAGTAAAAAGAAACAAACCTATAAGCAGGCACTGGATACGACTGAGCTGGACAAAACAATGCAAAGCTACTATTGATATTTGAACCAGCATCACGAAGACGTTCGCCAATATTTATTTTTGGAGCTACGCTGCCAACTGGTTCTATTTTTTTTTTTGGAAAAAATTAAAAAATCATGTTGAATTAATCAGTTAATTTAGAGATACGATTTTCAGTTAGAACATTATTTAATAGGGTACCATGTTGTTAAATGTCGAGATATAATTGATCTATATTAATTTATTAAGAGTGTTATGGATATTTTAGATAACAAATACTGTACACTCTCTCTCTCTCTCTCTCTCTCACTTTCTCTCTCTCTCTCTCTCTCTCTCTCTCTCTCTCTCTCTCTGTGTCTCTCTCTCTCTCTCTGTCTCTCTCTCTCTCTCTCTCTCTCTCTCTCTCTCTCTCTCTCTCTCTCACACTCGCTCTCTCACGTCAACGTGAACATTGGGTAGTGTGAATACTACCCCGATATGTCAACAATTTGTCTATTAAATTGACGACTTTTAAACTTGTATAGCTTTTAATTGTTGACTATAAAAAGTCTAAAATCACTCTATTTCGAAGAATTTAAAACAAAATGTTCAGAAGTACTTTTTTATATTTTACCTATAAACTGGAATTGGGTAGGATTGCGCCGGACAAAAAATACTTAAAGTCTCGTTTACAACCGCTTCAGCATCATTTCTTCGATTGGCTAAATTAATTTTAGGTGCAACACTCCCAACAGGCTCTGGTTTTGAAAGAAAATAAATATTATATTGAGCAAAAAATGTCACTTCTAATGGGTGATTTTTTAAGAGGTTTAGAACTTTTTTAAAAAAAAAAACACAAAAAATTCGAAAAAATGAATGAAATATTTATTTGAATCGATAGTTTGAACCTTGCAATTTAATGTTTAAAGATAATTTCATGCAAATGTTGACCGCGGCTGCGTCTCAGGTAGCCCATCCGCTGAGTCCAATTTTGGCATACTCTTTCACACATATCGGCCGGTATCTCACGAATGAATGCATGGATGTTGGCTTTCAGTGCGTCAATCGAAGCGGGCTTGTCCCTATAGACATTAGCCTTGACATACCCCCACAAAAAATAATCTAATGGTGTCAAATCGCACGATCTAGGCGGCCAATTGACCGGCCCGAAACGTGAAATTAACTGTTCACCAAACTCGCCTCGCAATTGCGCCATTGTTTCGCGTGCTGTGTGGCATGTGGCACCGTCTTGTTGAAACCACATATCATGCAAGTCACGAACTTCCATTTCGGGCAAAAAAAAGTTTGTTATCATCGCTCGGTAGCGTTCACCATTGACAGTAACGCTGCGATTCGCATCATCTTTGAAGAAATATGGCCCAATAATGCCGCCGGCCCATAAACCGCACCAAACAGTGGCTTTTTCGGGATGCATTGGTAGCTGTTGCAATACTTCTGGCTGATCTTCACTCCAAATGCGGCAATTTTGCTTATTTACGTACCCATTCAACCAAAAATGAGCCTCATCGCTGAACACAAGCAGCGCGCGATGAACATTTCGAACCGAGCACGAATTTTGATACTAAAATTCAATAATTTGCAAGCGTTGTTCATTTGTAAGACGGTCCATGGTTAAATTGCAAACCAAACTGAAGCTGTTTGACAGTGACACAAGGTACTAAACACACGTCAGCTGTCAAAACCAGTGTTGCCAAAACCAAACCAGCTAAAAAATCACCCGTTATATGACTTGAATCTATGCATTCGAATGTTGGAAAAAGGTACCATTTTATCGTTGAAGTAACGTGTGTTTGGTGTTTTTTTTTTAATTTATTTTATTTTTGCAAAAGGAGTTTTTAATTGGGAAATATTTTTCTTGACACTCAAATATATTTCAGGGAAATGTGATCTTTACCTAAACGATGGTACAGGATAGGATTGAGCTGGGCAAAATATACATAAACTTTCATTTAGTTTTGCTTCAGCATCTTTTCGACGATCGGCTACACTTATTTTAGGCTGAACGCTTCCAACGGGTTCTGTTCAAAAACACACAAAATTCAAATATCTAGTTTATTCTATTTTATTTAATAAATAATTACATAGCTGCCTGAATGTAGGAAATTATGTAAGGGCACCTACCTATTAAACCAGTCAAACTTGTGGCGCAGTGCTTGGAGGGGGGATTACTTTGCTTTTCTTATGCTTGAGAATTATAGTGTTACCTAAATAAGTCCCTCCCTATGTACGTTCGTGCGTCCCCTACAATTCAAGCTAGAAGCTAAGCGGGTGGACCGATTTTGTTGAAATTTGGTATAGTAAACTGCCAAAGAAGCTTAAAATAATTGTGTTTTTTTTAAACGTGTTGTTTTCAATCTGGCAATACTTTTTTCGGAGTTGGTCTTTTTCACAGCTGTCACTTGATTTATGCTCAGTTTGGTTTGCCATTTCATAATTAATAGACTTACTCCTGAACAATGTTTGCAAATCGTGCAAATTTATTACCAAAATAATGGTTCGGTTCGCTCGTCCAATATTCGGTCGACATAATTACCCAGCAGAGTCCAGAGCAACCATGGATCGGTTTCGCACCATGTTTACTCTAGTGGATAATGCGTATCCTTAGAGACGCCATACAGTGCGCTCCGAAGACGCTATTGCTGCTGTCGAGCAGAGTATCGAAGAAGACCCGAATGAGTCCATCCGTCATCGAACTCAACAATTGGAGCTGTGCCCATCCATGATTAATGACTTTTTCCTACCTGAACTGGAGGATGTTGATGTGTGAGACCTTTGGTTCCAACAAGACGGCGGCGGCGCTGCGCTACATGCAACGAAATAATCAATTTATTGAAGGAAACTTTTGGTGAGCCCATTATCTCGCGTCGTGGGCCTGTGGCAAGGCCTCCAAGATCGTGCGATTTAACACCGCTTTATTATTTTTTGAAGGTTTATGTGAAATCACTTGTGATAAGCCCGAGACGATTGACGCCTTCGAAGAGAATATTCGGCGAGTTATTGCTGACATACGGCCCCAATTGTTGCAAAAAGTGGTCGAAAATTGGGCCTCTCGGCTGGATTTTATTCAAGCCAGCCGCGGCGGCCACTTGCCTAAAATCAATTTTTAAACATAATGCCGAACCCTTATCTTTATAATAAAGCTAAATTCTTGGCCATAACATTAAATTATATGCGTTTTATTTCTTCTTGAAAACCACACGTCTAAAAAAAAACACCCTTTATAATATTCATACCTATAAGATGGTACTGGAAATGATTGCGCTGGGCACTGTATGGCTATTGTCAGACCATTTTTAATCCGCTCGTGGTTAAACTCATCTTTTTTGTTAACTTTTGGGGCAACACTTCCAACGGGTTCTAGAAAATATTGATTTTTTTTTTTTGTATGCTTTTAACGTGAGTTTTAATTTGGAGAGATAACTGAATGTTGGAAGAATGGGTCCATGCGCTATTCTTTTTAGAGTTTATTTTATATCTTAAGACTGACGGTTTTTGTAACCGATTTTTCACTTATAACTACTTGAATTTGTTAATGACATCTATAAAAACTGATCGTGGTGTGTTCGGATGCTGCAGGCGAACATTTCGTTTTTAAGTTCAATTCAATTACCGTTCAACAGGTGGCGCTGTAGGTGGTTAGGAAATGGCTTATTAGATATTCTTTTTCAACTTTTGTTAGGTATTTGTAGGGCGAAATGGGGTCAAAATAAAATAATTGTCCAATTTAAGAGATTCTTTTGGTATTTGAAAGGTAGTGTTTTATCGGATGGCTTTAGGGATTATTTTAAAAAATTGGCATTTATAGGGTGCAATGGAGAAACACGAAAAGTGGCATCGAATTTCAAACATTCGTTTTGTGTTTTAAAGGTTATTTTTTTAAAAAAAAAGTGATTTTCGATTAGAAAAATTATTTCTGTGTTGGGAAAATATTAAAAGTTGGACTTATAGGATCATGTTTTTATACATTTAGCCATTCATAACGTGAAGTAGGTTAAAAACCCATAAATTAGTATTCCATTACAAAAATTAGCTTAAATATTTATTTATATTTTCTTTTGTAAATTGTATAGGAAGCTTAGATTTGTCTACCCGTGCGAAGTCGGGCGGGTCAGCTAGTATTTATAATTTTTCAAGTTCAAAACTAACCTATGAGCTGGAACTGGGAACGATTGAGCTGGACAAAATAAGGCAACAGATGTGCCTAGTCTAACTGCAGCATTTTGCAATTGATCTGCAACACTAACTTTGGGGGCAACACTTCCCATCGGTTCTGGAATAAAATTATTTATTAATTTTCAAAATGTGTTCACTGCATAAAGCATAGCTGAATAAGTAGCACTCAAGTCTCTTTTTTGGCCACTTGAGTGCTAATCACGTTTAACTTCAAACAAGTGCTAATTTCTGTGATTCGCTGGTTCTTAAAATGATTATTAATATGATTCATTATTTAGAATTCACTTAAATATTTAAGTCATTTCTAAATTTGGTAATTGTTAATGCTCTATGAAACTGTGCCTAAAACTAAGCTTCGAGAATGTTGGGATAGTTGCAGTCGATTATGAAACTATTTTTTTGTTTAAATAATGTTTTCCCCGTACCTGTACATTGGAACCGGAAATGATTGTGCTGGACAAAATAGTGGTACAGCTTTACCACTTTCAATTCCAGCATTTTGCAATTGACTTGTGATACTGACTTTCGGTGCGACGCTGCCCATAGGTTCTAGGGAAAATTTAAAATCATTTCTTAGTTATATTAAGTCGGATATGGACATGACTGAATGTTGGGAAGGCTTCGAACTGATATTTACGAAAAATAAATAAATTTTCAAAAAGTGCATACCTATAAGCTGGCACTGGAAATGATTGAGCAGGACACAGAAGAGCAAGATCTAGACCACTTCGAATTGAATCATGACTGAAACCATCTTTTTTGCTAACTCGTGGAGATACACTTCCAACGGGCTCTAGATATATTAATTTTTATATATTTTAAAGAATTTTGTTGGTAAAAAATTATTGTTAATCAACCATGAATGTTGGGAAGAAAAGGCCTCTGTTAAAGATTTTTTTTTAAGTGACAAAGAATTTAGAGGTGAAATGCAACAACAACTGATCATCTATGGGCTTAAGTTAGTCTAGATGATTTTCGGGAATTAACTTAAGAGCGGTGAAAAACAGAGTAACCGGCGCGCGAATAACATATACTTGTTATCGATAGTTTGTATGGAAACGTCAAATTTTGTCTGCGATGGCGTCACTGCCCGATGTCATTTTTTCACCTAGATACTCTTAAATTGAAAAAAAAAAAATGCTTTTAGAAAGCATATACCTACTGGCATAGTGTGAGTTATGTTTCTATAAAAAGAAATCACTTTGTAATTAAAATGTTAACCGTCCGTCGCGTCGTTTGATTTCCTTTGCAATTTTCCATCTGTCAAATTCACCTGGCTGCCAAATTCATATTTTATGTAACTTTTGACTTTGGCAAATTCATATACGGTGTTCACATTGGACTGACTCTTCTAACTGGTCTGTAGTTAATCTCACTCTCACTTCATGGTGAGAAAGAGAGAGAGGCCAAAAAAGGCAGGATTTTGACGTTGACTTTGACGTTTATTTTTGTGACATCTGTTTTATCTGCGTGTATTTTATCTTATTTGGCTCTTAAATCCTACAGAATCCAATTTTGTTTTGAATTGGAAACATATTTATTTAATAAGATTTAAATTTTGTAAGTGACAAATTTTTAACGTCACAGTGAATCGGGTGTGTTCACATTAGTTTGTGTCTGCACAATAGAAGTTGGATTCATGTCAAAAAAAAGTCAGAGGAATGAGTCCAATGTGAATACCGTCATAAAGTTTTACCGGATTGCAGAAAAATATTTTGTTTGTGAAGTTTGGCAGGCTTTGAATATTTTTGAATATTTTTTAGAACTAAAATTATCATTTGAAAAAATCTACGAATTATGTAATTCGTTCCCTATCTGTCAAGTTGAAGTGTACGGATATTCATCGATCTACTTACGATCTTAATGCTTCTGCGAAAATCATATATTTTTTTTTAGTAAGGTTATAGTTAGGAAATACACTATAACATAAGCGTAAAAATGGCAAATTCCACTGAAGAATAGTTACGATGTCCTTCTTCTATTTGAATTGTTAAATGGGACGCGTCCACAGAAATGACCGAAATGTCATTTCGAACGAAAACACTAATGTCAGATTTAGACGACTGACAAGTTGTCATATTTTTTTTTCATTTTCTTAAGATTAAGTTATAACTTCATCGTGTAAATGGTCTAAGATCTTACAGTATTTTCTTTATGAAACCCTGACTGGTGCAACTGACGTTTAATCTTGACATTACGCTGGCGTCGCCGTCGCGTCGGCGTCGATTAAAAATATGATGACACCATTTTGTAAATTATGAAATAATTAATAATTCAAGTGAATATTGGCGCCCTAAATTGGTTGTTGGTAAACCAAAAAATAAATATATACTTGGCACAGTTTAAAAATTAATATAAGTACATAGTAAAATATCCTTACCTAAAAGCTGGCATTGGATAAGACTGAGAAGGACACAAAAGGTTTAAATTATAACCTAGACGACCACCAGAAAAACTCATTTTATCCTTGATCTCAACTTTTGGTGCAACAGATCCAACAGGTTCTATTTTTTTTTTTTAATAAAAAATTATTAAATAAATTAACCTACATATTAAAATTGTATTCATATTCTGCTTGGTGTTGGGAAAAGATAAACAAAGCAGCCATAGTCTGAGAAGTTGTGTTTTATATTTCGTATAGTGATCTTACAATGATTAATTAATTTTATTAATAAATTTTCGATCAATACAAAGTTAATGAAAAATCTTTAAAATAACATATTAACGAATAAGAAATTGCAAAAATGAACGAAATTTTTCATTAAAATTTAATTAAGACAACAAATGATCTCAGGCTTCTATTTGTGTTGCTTGCTTTCATTTGTTTTTATTTTCTGTAAATTTAAATTTATTGGATACCATTGACAAACAATATTAAGAAATTGCTCGAAGGAAACTTGGGTAAGGAAGTGAGCTTGAGCAAATGCTAAACATCGGCATTGATTAAAAAGAGCCAGCAATACATGTTTGTAATTATGAAACAGAGGGATTGTTCAAATTTTGAGATTATTGGTTACTACGGGAGCAGACGGGGTCAGTACAATTATTCATAACATACTATTAAGAAATAATGTTAAGCTCACCTAAAAGCCGGCATTGGATAAGATTGAGCAGGACACAGAAGACTCAAATCATTGCCCAAATTTTGAATAGAAAATCCCAATTTATCGTTCATATCAACTTTGGGGGCAACTGATCCAACTGGTTCTATAATCATTTTAGAAAAATTAAAGGATGACAACGAACTTTTTTCGAAAAATCACAAGAAATTGGGGGGGGCACCCTGTTGCTTTAAGGTTTTTAAAAAAATCATACTAGAACTTGCCTATTTTTAAGTTCATTTTTTTTTTTCAATCAAAAACATTTTTCTTTTGACGGAATTATAAGTGCCAGGGTCCTATTGCACCGTCAGAAATTTATTATTTTTATTTTGTACTTTTTCTTTTCAACTACATATTGAAGAAAAAACACAAGGTTATCTGCATTAGTTACCTAAAAGCTGGCATTGGATAAGATTGAGCTGGACAAGTTAGACTCATATCAACATTACTCTCGGTATCAATATAGTTTATACGATCTTTGGCATCAACTTTTGGAGAAACACTTCCAACAGGTTCTTCAATAATAATTATTAATTCAGGTTAAAACAGGTTCTTCAATAATAATTACTAATTCACATAGAAAAAAATAAATGAATTAAAATTTTATTCATATTTCAAAAATCTTGAAAGTCTGCCTGAATGTTGGATTTTTCCATAAAACAAAAAATAACTGTGCGACGGCTCTTTTAAAAATAGGTCCTATAATGACTTACACTCCAAACCATTCTTCTGTGTGTGTTGTTAGTCAGCAGAAATGGAAGGGACCAACGATTTTCTGCGCAATTAATTATGACGAGAGAAACTTTGGGAAGATTTGCCAATTCTGGGATTCAATCCCAATGTGCTAACCAATAAACCCAAGGGTATAGATATACTCAGCCTTATTGTGAGTTTCACCCGAAAAATATTTCACCTTAAAATGTTTTGTTCTCCTAGAACTTTAAAAGCTATTGTGAGTTTCGCCCGAATGAAATTTTGTTCGCCTTCAAAAAAAAGAAGTAAAAATGACATTACATTCCACCCGAAATGAATGTTCACAATAAGGGGAATTTTTTCGATCATGAAATTTCGGGGGAAACTCACAATAGGCGAAAAGTGAAATATAAAATTTCCCGCTTGGAATGTTGTTCGGGTGAAACTCACAATAAGGCTGACTATGATTTCTTCAACTGTAAAATAAACTAACCTAAAGGCTGGAACTGGATAAGACTGAGCCGGACAAATCAATGCGAAGTTGTGTTGAATTTTAGCGCGTGCATAATTTATTTCATCCTTAATGTCAACTTTAGGAGCCACACTACCTACAGGTTCTGTAATTTGTTTAAACCAATAAAAAGGTTAGTTAGAGTAGTAGGTAAAAAAACTGCCTTAAAGTTGGAATAGATAACCGCAGGATAAGCTTGATATTTATTTTTTTTTTGAGCTTTTACCTAAATGCTGGTACCGGATACGACTGAGCTGGACAAATTAGAGCCTTATCCGAATGCAATCGAGCTTTAGTGTGAGTAAATTCATCTTTATCATCGACTTTTGGCGAAACACTTCCAACAGGTTCTATAGACAAATTATACATACAGGTAAGAATTTAAATTCGTAAAAAGTTTAATAATTTCTTAAGCCTTTTTATGTTGGGATGAGATTTTAAATTTAAACTTGTTAATATTTTTACGAAATTTTTTTTTTTTTAATGAAGAAAAATTCGAATTTCTCCTCAAGAGAATCACATAAAAATGTTCTCTTCCAAATTTCTATCAAATCGGCAGCTAGAGCTTTATATCGCCAATTTTAATTTGCAAGCGTTGTTCTGGCATTCCTAATGCTCTGGATTTACACGACTCACAAATTGGTAGTTTTTTGTCAGTAAGCTGCCAAAATAGTGAATTTTTCCATTCTTCTGCCAGTTTTTTTTGACACTTAACTGACAGAATACGTCCAATTTGTCAGTTTAGTAAATCCAGAATAAGGGTATACATGGTGAAATGGCAAAATATAGTGAAAACAAATCATATGTCAGCTGTCAAATTAAAAGTCACACAAACAGTGTTGCCAATTTAATATCCAAATCTATACATACAAAAAAAAAAACAACCCTTTAGTAGTGGTTTAAAAAAATAAATTTACGAACCTGAATGCCGGAACAGGATACGATTGACCGGGACATAACATAGCATAACTGTTATTCAAGGCCACATGCACAACTTGGAATTGATCGTGAAGATTTATTTTAGGTGGAACGCTTCCAACAGGTTCTGAATTAAAGTTAAAGCAAAGTGTTTCTTTTTTTTTTGTTTAACTTTGATGATTTTTACTAAATGAATGTTGGGCATAGATAAAAAGTGTTTTATTTGCGTTTTAATTTGCCACGGCCGGATATAGTTATCATTGAAACTCGGTTGAATTTTTGTATTTTTAAGATAAAATCAATTATTATTCTGATGCTAAACAAACGCCTATGCATTTTGGCCCAAAATGTTAAAATCAATTATTAATATATAAATGATCTGTTAAAATATCACCAATAACTGAAATATTTAGGGCAGTATTCACAAAGCGCCGTTTTTGCTGTTTGCCGCTCATAAGTCTTAAATCTCTCACAACTAGGCATGCACAAATTGTGCAACTGTTTTTCTTTGGCAAATTTCAAATCTTTTCACAACGCCTAATTTGAATCTAAGAAATGAAATTTAAAAAAAAAAGAACTCAAGCAATGTGACAGTTGACAAATGAACATAAGAGAAGTGTCAGATTATTTCGAGAATGTTTTCGATGAGACCGCTTTCAAAATAAATATAATATTTGATAACTTTTTTTTTTTTGAAAATGGCGCAAAACATCGAGTGTAGCTTCGGCTGTGTGGCATGTAGCGCCGTCCTGTTGAAACCAAATTTCGCCAATATCCTCCTCTTCAATTTTTGTGATCAAAAATTCGTTCAACATGGCCCGATAACGATCGCCATTGACTGTAACGGCCACTCCTTGCTTATTTTCGAAAAATGGCCAAATTATGCCTCTGGACCAAAATCCGCACCAAACAGTGACTCGTTTTGGGTGTATCGGCTTTTCAATGTATGCGTTCGGGTTTTCTGTGCCCCAAATGCGACAATTTTGCTTGTTTACTACCCGCCAAGATCAAAATGAGCTTCATCTGAAAAGATGATTTTTTTGGCAAAATCGGCATCTTCTCTAAGTCGATCGTAGGCCCACTTAGCGAAGCGTATACACAACCATGTTCGTTCAGCGGAAA
The DNA here is from genome assembly GCA_932273885.2 of Leucozona laternaria. Taxonomy (NCBI): domain Eukaryota; kingdom Metazoa; phylum Arthropoda; class Insecta; order Diptera; family Syrphidae; genus Leucozona; species Leucozona laternaria. Next base: position 41,000,817 of record OW026369.1, on the reverse strand, counting down.
GATACAACTAATTTTGTCTGTCAAATCAGACATGAGCTAAGTGTTACCATTCACGAAATAAGCACTAGTTGAAAAAAAAAAAACGTTAGATGGCGGACCCTTTATAAACCTAGTGTATTTCGTTCCAAAAATGACCTAGTAAAAATAATTAAAATTTCTGATTTTGTAGAATGTTTTTAGTCCATCGGTAACTTAGCCATCTTTCAATGGAACTTGACAGTTTATAGCTTGACAGATGGTCGACGAGAAATATTTATGATTTTTTCATCGGTTTCTTAGTCCATCGTAGGCAACTCGATTTAAATTTGTATTCAATGTCAATTATTCGGTTCGGTGTTTGGGGGTTCGGCCTTCTCTTCGATTCGACTTTAACAACAGGATAAGTTCAGCCGAGTCAATGCTAAACTGAAACCGAACCTACGTCAATTTTCTTGCTTTGCTCTAGTACAAACCGAACCGAATTGTCATTCGATTTAGGTGAAAGAAGCTAACTGGTTTGTCGGTTTGGAAAAAATTTAATGCGGTTTATGATTAACTCGGTTTGTGATAAATTTGGTTTGAGTTGGTTATATAAAATAAATTTAATAAATTGTGGTTTGGTTAAGGTAAAAGCTAACTCGGCTTGAACAAAATTCAACTTGGTTCAACTCGGTTTGGATTGGTTTAATAAACTGAGTTTAAACATCACTACATCATATAAGAATATTATGACATAACTATTGAAGTTATAGAACATTTAAGAAATGTCTTTCAGTGAAGTTGAAGCCTTATATTAGATGTATTCTGCACCTAGTTTCAAACAGTTTCAGAGCCCCAGAAGCCGTTCCACACATCAAAAATTTACTATTTCTTCCTAAAGAGAGTGCTCAAATGAGAGTAAAACAGTTCCCCTCCTTACTAGCTTTAGTCCGAGAAATTTCTTCTGGCTATTTCTTGCTGATTGTCAAATGCCAGATTGTCAAATGCCAGATTGACGTATGCCAGATGACAGTATTTGTCGGTTGAATTCAAATAACAAGATTGCCCAAGTGTTATTTTTATTTTAGATTTGGTTTTGGTAGATGGACATGTTTTTTTTATTACTTTATTAATATTTTAACTGACTATATCATTTTTTATAAAATGTTAATCATTTAGCAAAACTTTTTCTGAAGAATAAAATGTTAAATTGAATATTGCTTGTTTGTTGTATAATGTAGTATTTTTCGAAGAAAAAAGCACACCGATAATAAATTAAAGAATTTTGGTTTTGTTTTTATATTAATAAACTAGGGATAAGTACGTTTAATTTTTGGAAACATTTACTTCCTTACGTTGTGATTCTTGAAAATATTGATCAAGATTAATCATTGATCTACGAACACTATAGTCGAGTATAATTGTGACGTTTGGTCCCCAAACTATTCCCGAAATTTTGACAGTTTTTCTTCAATCTGAGAGCATATCATCCCTACTCCTCAAAATTTGACATTTAGACATTTTTATGTAAATACAAAGTTATGAAGTTCAAAATTATGAAATTTTTCAGCAATTTTCGAATTTATGAATTTAGAATCTACCCCTACCCCATCGTAATTTATACACATTAACCTTAAAGATAAAGGGTTTTCCAATAAGAGGTGTTATTTTGATATTCAAAGAAAAATGGCATTTTTTGAGATAAATGATCGGATGTTTATTTCATTATAAAGAGGAAGGTATGCCGTTAATAATGGAACACAACATCAGCCAAATGGCCGCCACAACCACGCTTACAGGACCATATCCTTTTCATGAAATTTTCCATAACCAAATCGCAAAGTGGCTGCCCTATGTCCTCCATAGCCTCACGAATTCCATCTTTGAGGTCTTGAATCGACGCTGGGCTGTTGGCGTAGACCTTATCTTTCACGTGGCCCCAAAGGAAGAAGTCGCAAAATGTTAAATCACAAGATCTCGGTGGCCAATTGTGATCACCTCTTCGAGAGATAACACGGTCCGGAAACTTTTCCCGTAAAAGATCGATGGTTTCATTGCTTGTGTGGCACGTAGCGCCGTCTTGTTGAAAGTAAACGTTGTCCAGATCAATACCATCCAATTCCGGCCATAAAAAATCATTAATCATCTCTCGATAGCGCAATCCATTGACCGTAACTGTTGCTCCAGCCTCATTTTCGAAAAAGTAAGGTCCAATGACCCCGCCGGACCATAAACCGCACCAAACAGTCACGCGTTGAGGATGGAGAGGCTTTTCAACAATAACTCTTGGGTTTTCCGAGCCCCAGATGCGACAGTTTTGCTGGTTGACGTAGCCTCCGAGGTGGAAATGGGCCTCATCAGTCAAGATGATTTTTCGATGAAATTCCGGATCATTTTCATGCATTTCAAGGACCCAATCAGCAAAGACACGACGTTGTTGATGATCAGCCGGCTTGAGTTCTTGTGTTAACTGAACTTCATAAGCCTTAAGACCCAAGTCTTTATGCAAAATACGGTGTAATGACGTTTGTGGAATGCCTAATTCCAAAGAACGACGAGGAATGGACAAACCTGGGTTTTCTTCAACATTTTGGGCTACAACAGTAATATTCTCAGTTGTTCTTGAGCGACGTGCACGGGTTTTATTCTTCACATCACTAACTTGTCCCAACAGCTGGAATTTGTCCACCAATTTCTGTATTGCGGTCCGACAAGGTGCTTCACGACGACCCAAAAATGTTTTAGTTTTACGAACCGTCTCTGCCAAATTTTCACCATTTTTATAGTGAATTTTAATAATTTCAATGCGTTGTTGAAGCGTGTATCGTTCCATTTTTATTAATGGCGTAGTTTCTACTTGTCAAATGTCAAAAAATGACAGCTTCAAAAGTGACAGCTACCGAAATAGCGGGCTATTCAAAATAACACCTCTTATTGGAAAACCCCTTATTATAATTGTAACAGAAGTTAAAGGCTTCATAAGGTAACCGCATATCTACTGTTTTCGGAGTTTTTTCTTAAATAAAGGGCTCAAACCACATGTCAGCTGTCACATGGGGCATAAGCATGGACCCTTAAAGATTCAGATGAAAACTTATTTGGGTGCTTTGAGAAAAATATTCTTCAAATGATTTTTGGTCCTGTGTGTATTGATGGAGTTTGGAGAAGGAGATTCAACGACGAACTTTACGGCCTATACAGCGACGTTAACCTGGTCAAAAAGCTGAAAATACAGCGGCTAAAATGGCATGGACATAAACGCACCATCCCGCCATGTCTTCGAATTTAACCCTGATAGCGTACGCAGCAGAGGAAGACCCCCCAACAGATGGCACACACAAGTGGAAAAAGACCTCAACTTGCTATGCAAAACTGGAGGCGGCTAGCTAGGGACAGAGCTGTCTGGAAAGGCTTGTTAGTTGAGGCCGTAGTCCATCCTGGGCAGTAAGCGCCATCTAAAGTTAAGTAAGTCAGCTGTCTCATATAATTTCAAATGTTGATCTTAGAAACATATGTTTATTTTCAGCAAATGGACCTAAGTGTCCTTTTTATACTAAAACTTGATTCGTTTTTGGTGAAAACATTTTTTTTTTTTTTTGTTTTTTTTATACTTCGACTAAAAAGTAATAATTTTGATTAACTCAAAAACAAAAATTTGATCTTTGTAACCTTAATTGGAAAACAGAAAAACTTCTCGATTTTTTGTATATTATTTCTTTTTAAAAATCAGCAAAATCGCGTACCTAAAAGCAGGAACAGGATATGACTGGCCAGGGCATAACATTGCATAGCTGTATCCTAAGGCCACATGAACAACTTGAAATTGATCATTAAGAATTATTTTTGGAGGAACACTTCCAACGGGCTCTGCGAAAAACAAACACAAGACATATAAATGAAAGCATAGCGCAAAGATATAAAAAAATGTTTGACAAACCCTATGAATGTTGGGCGTAGCGTATGCTTAATGCAATAAAGCTTTGTGCAGTAAATTCTAATAAATTAATTTTAAAGGTGTCACACAGTAGTTATTTATTTATTACTTAGACAAAAACCTAATATGTTCATTTTTTAAGTGAACGATTTTTAGTTTTTGGCCCTTTAACGACCAAGCTTTTACTGTTAATAAAAATTATCATATATGGGCAAAATTTATGTTCAAAACACATACTCATTCGAATTTCTGGACAACAAAGAATTTTGCAAAGTTCTGCATATTACGGTCGCGCAACAGTAGATATAACTCCCATCATTCAATGGTCCGTGTTTCTCGATATTCAGCTTCAAGATCTGTTATTTCCAAACGTTTAACAAATGGAAAAAGGGAAGTTGTCAATTTTCTTTTCTTGTTTTTTTTTTTTTTTAAGTCATGTGTTTTAGTATGCTATTGACTTAGGTATAGTGCCACTTTTAGAAAAAAAAAAAAAAATAAATATCTACCTTACAACTGGTACGGGATACGCCTGCCCTGGACAAAGCATTGCATAATTTTCGCCAGCTTGCACCTCCATGTTTCGAAATTTTTCAAGTAAATTGATTTTTGGAGCAACACTTCCGACGGGCTCTAAGAGAGTGCATAGAATATAAGCCAATATTTATGTAAACTTAAAAATCAATCCCTAACTGCTCTGAATGATGTGAAAAGGGTACACGCCTTATAATTTTCAACAACAAAAAAAAAAATAAAATCAAACCTGTAAGCTGGAATTGGATACGACTGTGCGGGGCACATAAGGTTCAAATCTTTCCCGGTTTTGACACGTGCATTTGACAACTCATCAGCAATGCTAACTTTTGGCGGGACACTCCCAATGGGCTCTATAAATTTATGTATAGAAGAGAATTTTTCATTATAGGTACCATCAGACGATAGTATTGTTGATGAAGTGCCTGAATGTTGGAAGCATGTTGAAGTATTTATCTGATTTTTTTTATCAAAAGCTTTCTTTTATTTATCGCAGATAACTAACAATGAGTAAATAAAATATTAAAATTACCTATGCGCTGGCATTGGATAAGATTGTGCGGGACAAAGTAATGCAAAACTTGTTCCCGTCGATATCTCGCGGGTTTGTAGCTTATCTTGGACATTGATTTTAGGTTTAACACTGCCAACGGGCTCTGTAAATATTTTTGTTGTTTTTTTTTATTATTATTATTTTGTTAACCTTAGCCTTATAACGTTGGGATAGTGTAATGACATTTTTTTTTTTGCTTGATAAGATAAAGAGCTAAAAATTAAAAAATCTTGTACCTAAATGCTGGCATTGGATAAGACTGAGCTGGACAGAGTAGGGAATACGAATAGCCACGGTAAACGTCAACAAATTGATGTTTGTCTTGAATTGTGATTTTTGGGCCAACACTGCCAACAGGTTCTGTTAAAAATTTAAACAAAATTGTTCGATTGAAAAAACAAAATAAAAAACAAAAACAAGTTGTTTGCCTTAAATATTGTTGGGATAGGTCTTGAAAGATTGAATATATTTGACAATAATTTTAACCTGAAAAATGGTACAGGATAAGACTGTCCTGGGCATAAGATGGCAAAACTTTCTCCAGATGAGAATTGCATCATCTTAAGCTTGTCGAGAAATGCAATTTTTGGAGCTTCACTGCCAAGGGGATCTGAAAAACATATATGTACATACCTTTTATGTGAAGTTGAGTAAAAAAAAAACTATCGAAATATTATGCTTATGAAGGGATAGACCACTGTTGGGATATTTTTATTTTCGTCAAAGCATCTAAGCTTAGTGGTAACGAACTCAAGTATTTGTTTCTTTCAAAACCTTTAATATTACTCTGATAGTGCAAGAGTTTCGGAGCCTACACTACACGAATGTTATGATACACTTATCACTTACTTTTCTGTTGACGTTCATTAAGTGGTTCTTGTTTCAAAGAATGGGCTTAGCTTACACAAAGTCCATTAGCTTCATATGCAACAGAAAATAGGGGAAAAAATCCGAAAATAAAAAATTCACCTAAATACAGGAACCGGATATGCTTGTCCAGGACAAAACATTACAAAGCTTTCTCCACCTTCAGCTTGCATCATTTTGAATCTTTCAAGAAAGGCAATCTTTGGAGAAACACTTCCAACGGGTTCTAAAATATAATTTTTAATTATATGAGCCATTGCCATTATTTATGTACGAAAAACTTGATCTGAATGTTGGATTCTGGGTCGTCTTTTCGAAAGTTTGTGCATTCACAACTGTAAGCCCATAAGTAATAGTTTTCATAGTTTATGTCCTTAAATGATTTAAAGTCAAGGACTAACAGAATAAGGCCTTAAACTCTGTAACTTTTGTTTATGTACCTGAATGAAGGAGTCGGATAGGATTGTGCTGGGCAGAGAATGTTTAAATTGTGGCCAATACGAGATTTGACTAGTTTATATTCATCACCGACGTTAACTTTAGGACTGACGCTACCAACTGGTTCTAAAATATTAGTAAAATTGGTTAAATATGTATGTATAGATAAATTGATAGAAATCAAAACTGCCTTCTTGATAGGAGAGGGTTTGAAAAGTTGAACCATATTAATTACATGATCAACTTACTCTATTTTGCCTGACACGGGTGACTTAGGCGTCTTTCTCCACCTTCTATCAGCTGATTTACACATTACATTTTTAGAATCGTGCAGCGCAATGAGGCTTAAGGAGTCGAATTACCATATGAAAAACCATATGGTCACAGCAATATCACAAATTTTATTCCTAATAATTTGTTTTCAATTACGACTGACTACTGCACTCCTGCTCTGGGTCTCAGTAATGATTTTAAAGTTTTATTTCTATATCCAGAAAGGATTAGAAGGATGACGTCGTGACGAGATAGACTTCGACACAACTATTTTAACTGATGGTTCTAGGATGGGGTGTGGCATTGGGCCAGAATTTTGTTTTTTCCGAATCCTTGAGCATCACTAGTTCTTTTCGGCTACTTAACTTTGGTAGTGTTTTTCAAGCTGAATTAATAGCAATTAGGGAAACATGCAAGATAATTATACAAGACCCTAACCAAAACCGAAAATCCGCTATTCTGACAGACAGTCAGGCAGCTGTTGAATTCATTGATGTGGCTTTATTATCCACTAAATTGGTTCAACAACGTCGCGTCGGGAGGAACTCTCAAGCATTAATTTTAACCTCAACGTCACTCTTATCTGGGTTCCAGGTTATTATATGGTATCGATGGAAACGAGCGGACTGACGAACTGGCCAGGCAAGGATCAGCTCTTCATAACTCACTTGAGGAAAAAGATAACATTTCGCCTGGAGCTATGAAGGGCAATATGTTCTCAATATTTCTTACGGAATCCAATCGTAGGTGGAGAAGTTAAACGAACTGCTTTATATCCAGAAAGATATGGCCCATCTAGAGTAAAGGCCGAAAAACTGACCTGATATTTAGACCCAGACGAGACGTAGCGAGGGTCGTTGCAACTGGCCAATAGGAAGCTGGGCATTCTCTATACAATACTCATTTTTGTAGTTGTGGGAACCAGCAGGAAAAGGAAAGAGTACAGTTAATTTTCTCTGGTAAATGTCTCCTTTTGGAATTTGGAAAGGCTTTTCTTGAAGACTTGAATGAATTTTCTGAGATAAAGATCAAAGACATCATCTCTTTCCTCAACGCAACGAAATGCATCTAGGATAAACTTCGGTTTTCTAATTCCTATATTACATTCGTTGGACTCCTTCGACCGCGCGAAAGCGGATCAAAGGATTCACCCCCTTTTAGATCCGTAAAATGGTTATATATTTACAATTCTTTCTAATAAAATCACCTTCCATCCACAAGTCAATACGAGTTATGGGGTATCGAAACGGCGCACTCAAGCGCTAATTGGGTCACTGAGCTAGGTTGCTCCGGGCCAACATTTCTACCTACCAAGTCTATTTTTTGTTCCCTCCCAAAGTGTCACCTATACTTTTTTTTATTAAACAAGACAATGCAGGTGCAGAAGGAAATCTTTAAAAAAAATTCAAAGAATCAGGAGAAGATCGACTAACTTACAAACTTTTAAAGCAAAGGCTTAACCTACCTGAAAAGTGGCACTGGATAAGCTTGGGCAGGACACATGAGTGTTGCATTTTTACTATGTTGAACTTTTGTTGTTCTTGAATCATCTCCAGAAGTTAATTTCGGAGCAACACTTCCAACGGGTTCTTATAAACATATGAAAATAAATTCATAAATTGTTCATATCTTTATAAAGTTAAAAAAAAACTATTTTTTTTATCCTGATGCGATAGATGGGATATGGTACCTCTAGTTCAAAGTTTAATTCAAAATATTTTTTAGTATATGAGCTTAATGTAAATATAATTACCTAAAAAATGGCACTGGATAGGCTTGTGCTGGACACATCAATGTAGCACTATGATTCGCTCGCACTTTTGGTATTTTTATAGATTCATCACCAGCAGTAAGTTTTGGACTAACACTTCCGACCGGTTCTGTGATGTTGGATATACATATATTTTGTCAACGATAATATAGTGCCATTTCAATGGAGGCCTTGAATGTTGGGAATGAGCTGGTTTTTTCAGTTATTAAAATCATGTAGCTAAGGTAATAGGCAGCTCGATATGAAAGAAAGCGGGGTGTATAATGCTCATATGGGTGTAGTTGACCTCATGGATGGGCTTATGAGTCGAGGCTTTTTGACCATTTTATTGACATGACCGCAACGAACGCATACGTTTTATACAAAAGAATTCATTTCGAAAAACGGAATAATTTGTCCGAAGAAGAACAGCTTCTCCACCTTCCAGGGAGTATCTCCAAACCTATTCATGCATTATCTGGAGTACCCCAGGGAAGCCATTTGAGACCACTTATTTTTGTTTTGACTATAAATGACGTCGAGCTGATTTTATATCAATCTGATTAAAAAAATTTACGCTGACGATATGAGAATGTCGAAACAGATTTTTACCCCTAACGACGCACTTATGCTGCAAACAGAGTTAAATAGCTTTTTTACTTGGTGCCAAAAGTTCTTTCTTGACCTAAACACTAAGAAATGTCAAACCATAACCTTCACTCGAAAGCACCCTGCCTTGTCCCAAAGACAATACCCGATTAATGGAGTGCCTGTTCTTATTGTATTCTCCATTCGCTACTTGGGAGTCATTTGTGACTCAATCAACTCAATTTTCCCTCCCACTACGAGGGCATTATAAGCAAAGCCAACTCAACACTCGGGTTCGTAAAACGCTGGTCAAAAGAATTTTCTTATCCATATGTAACCAAATCCCTTATATGACTTTTATTAGACCACTCCTAGAATATGCCTCACCAGTCTGGTCACCATATCATCAAGTTCACAGCGCAGATTTTTACGCTTCACTTTGCGGGGTCTTGGCTGGGATGATCCCTATAACCTGCCTTCTTATGCAGACCGTCTTAAACTTCTGAACCTTTAACCGCTCAAATTACGCCGTGATACTGCTGACATTTTGTTTTTGTTCACCAATTATTAAATGAGGTCATTGATTGCCCTACTCTTCTCCAAAAGATCTGTCTGAATCCAAACACCCGTCAGTTAAGATCTGTTCCTTTCTTCCGCACGAACCTTTGTCTCGAATGCTACGCAAAGCCAACAACATAAATACCTTCAACCCCAACATAAGTAAGCCTGCTTTAAAACAAGCTATTCTTAACTCATCCTTCTCTTAGTCCTTTTTTACTTATTCTAACTCTCCCATACTGAAAATTTCTACCTTTATATGTTTAAGTTTAGATTTACGAAATATCATGTTAAGTTTTAAGTTCTGCTTGTATTAAGCTTATAACTAAATTAAGGGACAATAAAGATATGTATACACTGAGGGAAAACAATTTCGGCAGGAAATAGCTGCTGGTAGGTAGGACGACCATCATCGGCTCAAAGTGTGGAGCGATCAACATCACCAGTTGCAAGCACATTCAGTGTTGGGGAAAGAGCTGTTCACCCCGTTTCTGATGTTCGTTTTGATGGCGAAAATCATTTTCCGATTTGGGTTGATAAAACCGAAAAGAAAAGGTGTCTAGAGTCAGACACACAAGTCGTTTGTTCGAAATGTAACCTTCATATGTGCTGTACAACAGCTAACAAAAATTGTTCCTGGGACTATTACCTCAGAGAGTAGAACATTTTATAGTTGTTTTCTTGTTTTTGGTTAATTTAACAAAAAAAATAATTGAAAATCCCATCAAAGTCTTTTTTTTAACTTCATCGGAGCAGTTTTACTATTTTGCCCGTTAGAGGGTTAAGAAGGAGAGTTTCGAAAACCTGAATGTATTTCTAAAATTCTATTTAAAAAACTTTGTTTGCAAAACTCTTCAAATTAATTGCTTATAGAGTTTTCAAAAATAGATTTTCGAAATGAGCTGTTTCGGAAAGCAGCTATTTTAATTAAGTTTTTCAACAAAAAACAAAAAAAAAAAACATAGGTTTTAGGGCACTTTTGAGAGGAGGTGTTAAAATCCCTGTTCTGAAAAAAAAAATATTGAGTATGAACTGAACTATAAACATTTTGTGCACGAGCTTATGTCTCATTTGATTGGCACATGAGACTAAATTCCACCGGCTGTGGATTGAGTTTCAACTACAGTGAGGAATAAGTCCGTAATGGGCCCTCAACTTGCAGAAATTTGGAATTTAAATAATTAATTTGGAGAAACAGATATTATAAAGGGTGTTTTTTAAGAGGTATAGCACTTTGAAATGGAATAAAACAAAGGTGATTTTTTTTTAAATTGACATGAAATTTACTTAAATCGAAAGATAATCTTCTGGAAGTATAATTTAAATATTATTGCTGGCATATGACCACGACGGCTGGCTCGGACGCAGTCTTATCTGGAGGTCCAATTTTCGATGACTTTTTCCAACATTTGCAGCCGTATATCGGCAATAACACGGGGAATGTTGTCCTCCAAGTGGTCAATCGTTTCAGGCTTATCGGCGCGTAGACTTACGACTTCACATATCTCCAAAGAAAATAGTCAAGCGGCGTTAAATCGCACGATCTTGAAGGCCAATTCACGGGTCCCTAACGTGAAACTATGCGGTTACCAAACGTTTCCTTCAATAAATCAATTGTGGCACGAGCTGTGTGACATGTTGCACCGTCTTGTTGAAACCACAGCTCCTGCACATTATGGTTGTTCAATGGATGAACGAAAAAGCCAGTAATCATGGCTCTATGGCGGTCACCATTGACTGTAACGTTCTGGCCGTCATCGTTTTTAAAGTAGTACGGACCAATTATTCCACCAAACAGTCAGTTTTTGTGGATGTAACGGTGTCTCAACATACACTTGAGGATTATCATCACTCCAAATACGGCAGTTTTGTTTATTGACGTATCCATTCAACCAAAAGTGAGCTTCATCGCTAAACGAAATTCGCTTATGAAAATTGGGATCAACGGCAATCTTGTTTTGGGCCCATTTGGGCACAATTTGGAAGCGTCAGTCTATTCATGTTGGAATGGCAAACCAAACTAAAAATAATTAACTTGACAGCTGTCAAAATGTCCGCCAGTTAAAAAAGTGTTGCCAACTTAAAGTTCTATACCTCTAAAAAAAGCACCATTTAGAAAGGCAGAGTTACGAACAACATAATACTTTTTTATTTTAAATTGTTGACAATTCGACTTGCGAAACTCTGGTGTTAATAATCACTACATAAAGAACTGAGCAGAGTGTACAAAAATTGAATTTTGAAAGACAAATTTTAAAAAACCCAAATTTTTTATCGTTTTTCATTTTTACTTTCTTTATAGGGCAAGTATTGGTTTCGTGTAAAAAAAAAATTCGAGGAGTGGGTATCGTCATGCCATCCGTCGTCGATCTGTGTGTGTCGGTGCGTATGTGCGTCCACTGTAATTTGAGCTAGAGCCTAAACGGGTGGACCGATTTGCTTCAAATTTGGTACAGAGCATTTGTCATTCCCTAGAGAGGGGATTCGAGTTTTTGTTTTAGCTCATTTAGAACAGGTAGCTGTCATACAAATATTGTGGTTTTGTTCAAATTTTCTCGAAAACAGCTCGAACGATTTTGATTAAACTTCGTGCCTGTAATAACCAAGTCAATTGTAAGAAAACCGCGTTTCAGGTTATTGTCAAAAAATTCACATAACGGAATTAGGTATTCCACGTTTTTTGAGAAAATGGTCTTTTTTTTGGGTTATTCAAGTATATCTTTTTGATGGGTTTACCGATTTTGTTATAATTTTTCAATCTGGTGCTTCTTAATAGTCTTAACAATATTGTATTTGAAAATTTTGAAAAATATTGTTTTATAATTAAAAAAAAAAAAAATTACAAGAAATCAATTTTTTAGTGGGTATACTTTTAACTCTTTTAATATTTTGTCGTGAATTATATATACACCATATATCTTCAATGTGTAGTTACACACAGTTGTTAACCAGAAGAGCAAGTGCGTGCAATCAAGACGTGAATATTTTTTTACTTTAGTTTTTGAAGATGCTATGTTGATCCAAGTATCAAAAAATCGTGTGACAGATTGAGATTATTGAAAAAGACTAATCATATTTCACTTCCAAATTTTGGGGTTGGGAAAGGTTTTAGAGGTTTTTGAAGTACTATATGGGTCGGAGTCCTATGAGGCACCTGACTACTATAACAAATATTGTAAAGCCTTAAAAATATTGTAAGGTATTTGAAATTTCTGACTTAAACAGTTAAAAATGTTTCTGTAAAAAGAGTTAGTTTTGAGAACTTGGCTGGCCACTACTGTACCTTTTGATATACACATCGTAATAAGCTCTTACAAGTTCGGAAATTAAATTGCAAAATAATGAAAACAATTATCTCAGTTGAAATAAAACAAAGTCATCTAAATCATCAAACAAAACAAAATTACATTAACTTTAATTTACCTAAAGAACGGAACTGGATAAGCCTGTGCCGGACACAAAAGTGTTGCATTTTTATTTACACGCAATTTAACAATCCTTGATTCATCGCCTGAGGTCAATCTTGGACTTATACTCCCAACAGGCTCTGAGAATTATTTATGAACGAATATTTATATTTATAATTCTATACAAAAATTTGTGAAGTTAAAAAAAATAAAAACTAAATAAGCTATCATTGTTGAGATAAGGGTTTTCTGTATGGCGATGGCGTATGGCGTATGGTGAATGGCGTATGGCATATGGCGTATGGCATATGGCGTATGGCATATGGCGTATGGCATATGGCGTATGGATAATTAAATAATAACTTTTTTTTCTTGAAAATGGTACCCTTACCTAAAAACTGGAACCGGATAAGCTTGAGCTGGACATATCAGAGTTATAGAATCGCCAAAAGGTTTTGATAAAACTTTAATATCATTCCCAGTGGTTAACCTAGGTCCAACACTTCCAACTGGTTCTGTTGGATTTGATTTTGAAGAATAGGTGTAGATGTAGGCAATAAAGAAGAAATCATGAAAAATAGAACCTCCTAAATGTTGAGATAGTATGAAATAGACGCTTCTCCATGTATCAGGGTCCGAAGGGCATTGGCAGATTACATTGAATTAATTTAAAAAAAAAAAACCATTTAAACTCTGTTAGATTTAAAGATAGAAGATTTTAATTCTCTTTCATTAACGAAATAAAATTATTCTTCAATATTTAATATTCTTAATTTAACCGTGGTTTCCGAAAAAAAATCTTTTTATACTTTAGGTGCCTTTTTAAGATTTAAAAATAAGTTTTGGACTATAGAAATGCACGATTATACTCATCGGAAAAATTAAAAACTGACACTTAAAAATGACAACGAACTTGGTATAAACAAAGAAAGCATATTGTCTTGTGACTACCCCTTTTTCAGAACAAGAAAATCAAATTCTAGGACCAGGAACGCCCATCATGCAATTTTCTAGCATTGCGATTAAAAAACAATGTGCGTTCATTCACATTTATAACCGCATGTGTATTATTTTTTGCGAGTGGATTTTCGGGTTACCGAAATTGCATATGTACGCGTTTCTAGTTTAAGAAAAATTCAGAGTTGCAATATCGTTCCCAGTTAAGCCTTAAAAATAAACAAAATAAAATGACCAACCAGTAAATCCCTTACTATTCTTGCAATTTTAGAAAATCATATTTATGTGTGAGCGTTTTTTAATATTTTGCAAAATACCTAAAACTTGGAGCTGGATAAGCTTGGGCTGGACAAAGAAGTGTTAAACTTGCATTTGATGCTGTTTTAAAACTGCTACTGGTCAATGTTGTTGGAAATTTTGGTGAAACCCTCCCAACTGGTTCTGGAAGATTTTTTCAATACATATTTTTTTTTTTTTGATATGCAAATGTATATTAAGTAGGTACTAAATTTATTAATGGATACAAAGGAAAAAAGAAATTAAAGGACTTACCTTAAATTTTGTATTTAATTAATTTTGTATTTGTTGTTGTCAAGATACATACATATATTTACACCACAAAATGGTTCGGGTATTGTATTTATAAAAATGGTTAAAAATAGTTCACGTTACTTCTCAAGCTCAAGTCAAGCATTTCGGATAAATTTTTTCGATATTATTTAATTATCATATTTTTGTTTGTACAAAGAATTTTATTTTAAAGCTTAAATTAATTTATTTTTACAAATTAGCAGGTTTGTTTGCAAAAAAAAATGATTTTTCCTGCTAAGTAGTTCACTTTCATGTGATTTTAGTTTTTAAATTTAGTTAAAACACGGACGCGCAACAGGGTACCCTATCCCAACATTCAGGCAGTTTTTTTTTTTTGTATATACAACAACAATACTTTGATTTTTTTTTTCAATTTAAATTAGCAAAGAAAATCATTTTAAGCAAAAAATGATTTTGATTGCATTTCGCCATGTCATAAATTTAAGAATATTTTTTTGTATATTTTTGAATACGAACAAATTGATTTAAAATAAATTTAAATAAGCTAAATAAAATTTCATCAAAATATTGTTGTTTTTATTTAATGTAATATAATATATGATATTTTAATATAATTTATTTTACTGAAAATATTTATTTTTTATTGATGGTAAGAATATTTGTACAAGAATATAACTCAATGAATAATAGTTTTAAATGAAAAGAAAATTAAAATATTTATTTACTATTTTTTTTTTTATTTAAAACATCAAAAGCTTAAAATTTATAAATATACAATAAAGTAATTAAGTTGAAAGTACACATTGAACATTTTATTTTATTTTAAAAATAACAGTACAGTGTTTTAATTTTATTGATAAATTAATAAATATTTTCAGTGTTTTTTTTTTTTTAAATAAATTCGGCGAAAATGTCAGTTTTTAAATTTTTTTTACGTTTAGATTTTATTTATTCATATGCATTTACAGTAGAAGAATGTTTCTATGTATAATGATCTTTAATTAAAAAAAAAAAAATTATTTAGGTTCAAAAAGAGTAGAAATAAAAAAACAAAAAGCTAAAAAAATTGAGCACTTAAATTAAAAACCAAATAAGCTGTTAAATTGAGAATAAGAATTTTGGAAATAAATGTTGATTAAGAGAATTTTTAATTTTAGTACAAGTTTATTTTTATTTTCTCAAATGACTTACATGACATTTTCGCTATACTATTATGTCAGCAGTTAAAAATGTATTGTTTAATTTATTTTATTTTTTTTAATTAGCTTTAAAAACTTGAAATTCATCAAAAATCATATATATTTTTAAATTTGGAATAATAAAATACAGTGACTGGCACAAAAGATTTTTTTTTTTGCTCTAAGATTGGCAACTAATAAACTCTGATTCTCCAAAGCTTATAGAAACTAAATTCCTGGAAATAAATAAGCTTGGAAACATTCAATCCTATGACTTATTTCTGGGGAAAAAAACTCAAAAATAAAGGTGATGAAGTGAATTATTGTTTAAAAAAAAAAAATGTATAAAGAGATTATATTTTTTTCTCTGATTAAAATAATAATTCTTCGTAGACCAAGGTGTAGTAGCTGGTGGCGTATTGGTTAGTGCGTTAAACTATCTTTCCGGAAGTTTGGGTTCAATCCCTATATGGGCCATCGCACACTATAGGAGCAATTCAACGTGGGAAAATTGTAGTTTAAAGGCAAATGAGTTGAAGAAACGAAATGAAATGAAATGAAACGGGCAAAATGTTTTTCTTCGATTCAATTGGAATAAAAAAGTTTAATTACTAATACATACAAGTTGGTTGTTTCTAGGGGACAAAAACAATCGATTGTCATGTCCATTGAATTTTTTTTATAGAATTGTCAAATTGAAAGGAAAAATACTCATACAAATCAATCCGCTTCATGAACACAACATTTTCCCGCCGATTTCTTTATTCCGTGTGAGATTGAAGCAAAAGTAACTAAGGAGTAACTCTCATTTAAAACTGACTCAGTTTGGATAGGGTAACACTATCTCCATCCCTATCTGCATCTTCAACCCCAAAAATAAATTTTTTCAGTGAAAAAATTATAAAATTCTCCAAGAGTTAGAGCCGTTCCGATTCAAACAAACACGCAAACAGGAATGGTTGAGAGTTGTAAGTCACAAGGTTTTGGTATTCCACGATAGCTTTCGTGCAAGCAAATTTATATTTTAGTTAACAAACCAGTATATCTTAGTGTGTGTGAAGTTAGCATATCAAGTATGAACATATTGATTATTTTTTGGAGTTCTATTCGCATGCACCATAGTTCTATAGTTCCTGATACTTTTCAAAAATAGTTCTGTTCGATTACACCGAAAAATGGATTTTAAAAAAATGAGATGCTAACTTCTCGTAGCATATCAATTGTTTAAATCTAAAATGAAAATATTTTTTTTCGGACGTAAGGAACATCCCTTAAGAGTTTCTCATACCTTAAAAAAATAGTTCCGTTATATTCGGCCATAGAAAAAAATAAAACCAAAAAAATATTTTTAATTACAAACCAACTCAATTCTGCAAATAAAAAGTGTCAATTTCTTCATTCATCTACAGACATAGGTCTAATGTGTTTACAATATAATCCGAGGCGTTCCCGTTTCTAACGCTTTTCTAACAAATATTATGAATTTTTTTCTAATTAGAGCAATTTTTCACGTATTTTGGTAAACGACCTTGATATGCTAGCATTTGATTTGGGCTACCTAGAATCCATTATTTTTATAATAATCTTCCCATGACTCTGCAAACCCTTTAAGGCAGCACCTGGACCTAAATCTACCAAATTTTGGTCGCAACCCAATAAAACTTCGACTTTGGCTTTGAAAGGCCCCATTTGACCGACATATTATTTAAAATTATGTAATCTATAACTCACCGAAAAAAAAAAACAGAAAAGATGCCAGCCCTGAGATCTTACCAAGAATAAATCTTGCTAACCAACTTAAACTCTTGCTAGCAACTTAAGTACCTGTATATAAAACTATTATCATATCGGTGTCCGGTATCGGACACAATGCCGAACGGTACAGCAAAATCGGTCTAGTCAAAAAAGTAAAAAGCCCCTGAATGGGTGAATACCAATGATCCGATCCAAAGAGTCTTTTAATCTAATCCCAAGGGAAGCGCAGTAGACCGCAACTGCGACTTAGGTGGCGCACGCAATTGGAAGTTAACACCAACCAACTTGGCGTGCAAAACTGGAGACAGCTAGGGAAGCTTGTTGGTTGAGGCCCTTGTACACTCTGGGCTGTAGCGCTACCTAGTGTGTCTGTCAATCCATCTGTGTGACCATTCAGCTGCAACCTACACGGCTGGGTCGATTTTCATTAAATTTGGTAAGTAAAGGGTTTTCCAATAAGAGGTGTTATTGTGATATTCAAAGAAAAATGGCATTTTTTGAGATAAATGATCTGATGTTTATTTCATTATAAAGAGGAAGGTATGTCGTTAATAATGGAACACAACATCAGCCAAATGGCCGCCACGACCACGCTTACAGGACCATATCCTTTTCATGAAATTTTCCTTAACCAAATCGCAAAGTGGCTGCCCTATGTCCTCGATAGCCTCACGAATTCCATCTTTGAGGTCTTGAATCGACGCTGGGCTGTTGGCGTAGACCTTATCTTTCACGTGGCCTCAAAGGAAGAAGTCACAAGGTGTTAAATCACAAGATCTCAGTGGCCAATTGTGATCACCTCTTCGAGAGATAACACGGTCCGGAAACTTTTCCCGTAAAAGATCGATGGTTTCATTGCTTGTGTGGCACGTAGCGCCGTCTTGTTGAAAGTAAACGTTGTCCAGATCAATACCATCCAATTCCGGCCATAAAAAATCATTAATCATCTCTCGATAGCGCAATCCATTGACCGTAACTGTTGCTCCAGCCTCATTTTCGAAAAAGTAAGGTCCAATGACCCCGCCGGACCATAAACCGCACCAAACAGTCACGCGTTGAGGATGGAGAGGCTTTTCAACAATAACTCTTGGGTTTTCCGAGCCCCAGATGCAACAGTTTTGCTGGTTGACGTAGCCTCCGAGGTGGAAATGGGCCTCATCAGTCAAGATGATTTTTCGATGAAATTCCGGATCATTTTCATGCATTTCAAGGACCCAATCAGCAAAGACACGACGTTGTTGATGATCAGCCGGCTTGAGTTCTTGTGTTAACTGAACTTTATAAGCCTTAAGACCCAAGTCTTTATGCAAAATACGGTGTAATGACGTTTGTGGAATGCCTAATTCCAAAGAACGACGAGGAATGGACAAACCTGGGTTTTCTTCAACACTTTGGGCTACAACAGCAATATTCTCAGTTGTTCTTGAGCGACGTGCACGGGTTTTATTCTTCACATCACTAACGTGTCCCAACAGCTCGAATTTGTCCACCAATTTCTGTATTGCGGTCCGACAAGGTGCTTCACGACGACCCAAAATTGTTTTAGTTTTACGAACCGTCTCTGCCAAATTTTCACCATTTTTATAGTGAATTTTAATAATTTCAATGCGTTGTTGAAGCGTGTATCGTTCCATTTTTATTAATGGCGTAGTTTCTACTTGCCAAATGTCAAAAAATGACAGCTTCAAAAGTGACAGCTACCGAAATAGCTGGCTATTCAAAATAACACCTCTAATTGGAAAACCCTTTATGTAGTAGTTTTCGGCCATTCTACCCACACGTTTTTTTAGCCGTTAAGGAATATTTTGTTTTCAATGTGTCTCTCAGACAGAAGCTGTCCGTATATTCAAATGGAAGATTTTAAAGAAGAAATAATATCTGTGTGACGAAAGGCAGAGATATAAGATCCTTAACGTCCCAGCCTCCCACCAGCTCCTGAAGCTTTATTGGTGGAAAAGGTTTTGTTTAAGTAAACGAATTTTTCGTAGCATACATAATTACTTTTTAAGACTCAACAACTTAACTGCATTATTAAGTAAAACATCGAGAGGAAGATTGTTAAAATCAAAGGCAAACCACTATTTAAAAAAAAAAATATCGATTTTCGTTTTTGTTGCAAGAGCTTTTGTGTAGAATTTTGCAATTTCTTGGAGGTCGAAAATTCTAAAAAGATTGTATCTGCAGTATAAATCTTGGCAATGAGAAATTCGATATAAGGTGAAAATCGTTTGCTGAATAATTAAATATCGGCCCTATGCAGCCTCACACCACAAGTATTATCAGTATTATTGAAGCAGAAATAGAAATAAATAAACGGAACCTTACCTTAGAGGTAAACCTACAAGAATCGGTGGTTTGCTCTTTTAAAAACTCGACATAAGACGGTACACTGTCAACAAATCAGCAGTGGATAATATATCAAATGTCTATAGAGTAATAATTTTTTTCATTTTTTCATCTCTCCATAATTTTGTAGAAATCGACGAAGAGTTGCTGCTATTTCAGTGCATCATTAAACATAGAGATACAAAACATTGAACAGAGCTACGCGTGCCATTCTAGACTTTTTTGAGTGCCTGTCACCAGTCATTGTATAATTTATTATTACCTTAATATTAAAAATTTGTTTTTATCTGCTGACACATTTATTTGTTTTTATTTAATAAAAAAAAAAAAAAATAATACTTTAAATTTCAAGCCAACTTACCTGTAATTACCAATCGTCCCTTTGTAGCACTCAATCTAGTTTCACCAGTTAAACGATGTTTGGTACGACATTGGTAACTTTTGTAGCCATCTTCAGGTCCAACTTCACGAATATGCAATTCACCAGATGGTA
The DNA here is from genome assembly GCA_932273885.2 of Leucozona laternaria. Taxonomy (NCBI): domain Eukaryota; kingdom Metazoa; phylum Arthropoda; class Insecta; order Diptera; family Syrphidae; genus Leucozona; species Leucozona laternaria. Next base: position 40,980,679 of record OW026369.1, on the reverse strand, counting down.
GAACTAAGTATTTTCCGTCTGTTCGTTGATTTTTGGGGAAGCAAATATTAAGGAAAAGAGAAAAAGATATATTAATATTAAATTCATTAGGAATTTGAAAATATTTGTTTTTACAAATTCAAATTTTAAATGCAAGCAATTATTTTTGATTCAGGTTTTAGTTATAGTTTTTATATTTAGGTATAGTTTTTTTTGTAAAACTAATTTACTCTAGAAACATATGTGTATATTATTTTAATTGATTTTTTTTTTTAAATTTAAAACTGCTTGCATTTTCAATTGAAATTTTAGACGTCATGCTTTAATTTATATTTTGCTTTACATTTCACATGCAGTGATTTATTCTTCAATTTTTTTCTTTGTTAAATAATTTATTTTAGCCAATAATATACTACAGCATTTTTTTAAATTTAACATCAAATTGTTTCTGTAAGTATGTATGTATTTTTTACAAAATTGTATACGTCATTTAAAATATATGTATGTGTTTTTTTTTTCTGTTAAAATTGTGAAATTTAGCAAATCATTTTTGAAGAATAAATTGTATACATAACTTCATTATAAAACAGTAACTTAACTTCAAAGTTTTTTTTTCAAATTAAATTGTTTGTTTTACATTTTAAACATGTTTTTTTTTTTAATAAACAAATCCAAATTTTTGAAATTAAGTACATATTTACATAAATGTTTATTTAAAAAAGCGCAACTTGTGTTTTTTTTTTTTTAAATATATCAAAATTTTATAATAAAAGTTAAATTTTCTTAAAGTAAACCAAAGGTTTTCATATTAAATTTTATTTGCAATATGTGTTTTTAAAAAATATATTTTTATTATTAAAAAATTACTTATTCAAAAAATTAAAAGTTTAGTAAAATTATTATTTTTTCGTTGAATTTTTATAATAAATCAATATACCTACCCAAAAACTATAATAATTATTCTTTTAAAAATATCCAATTATAAAAAAAGAACAATTTTGCGTTTGGCAATAATTATGATAACATTATTTTAGACGACCTTAATACTCTATTCAAAGTTTAAAGGAAAACAAATTTTAAGGTACACTAAAGTCGTAATATACAAATATTTTATAATTCAGATGGCAAAAAAAAAAAAAACAGTTTTATATTTTCATTTTCTTTGCTTTCGTTGTGTTTTATTTAATTATTTTTATTTTACTTTTTAAGTTTATATTATTTTATTTTGGTTTAAGAAAAAGATTTTCAAAAAATTAGTTTTAAATGAAAACTTCTTCAAAATATAGAGGTTCTTAATCGGGTTTTACTGTATTTTATTTGTTTTTTTTTTATTTTTTTTAAATCGTTTATTGATTTTGTTTATTGTACAACTCGGATATTTGCGTAACAGAAAATGCCTCCTTTTGAGAGTTACTTATACGGGTTGGGCAGTTATACAAAACCCGCTTAAATGCTCAGAATCACTTGTCTACAAAAAAAAAAAATTGTCAGCATTTTTAAATTCATTTTAATCATAAAACATAAGGATACGCTCGCGAAAGATGCTTTTGTCATTTTGAAATGGTACACATAAAAGAAGATTTTTTCATATAAATTAAAAAAAAAGGATACAAAATAAGAGACAATTAAACGGGGAAAGTGGTTAAGCCAATACGAGTTTTAATAAAAAAAATGTAAAAAAAAATGTGGTTTTCAAAAAAAGAGGCTATTATTCGGGGCTCACTGTGTTTCATTTAATTTAATTTTATTTGATTTATTCATTTTTTTTTAATTTTATTTAATTTTATTCAATTTTATTTAATTTTATTTAATTTAATTTAATTTTATTTTATTTTATTTTATTTTATTTAATTTTATTTTATTTTATTTTATTTTATTTTATTTTATTTTATTTTTATTTTATTTTATTTTATTTTATTTTATTTTATATTATTTTATTTTATTTTATTTTATTTTATTTTATTTCATTTGGTTTTGTTTTATTTTATTTTATTTTATTTTATTTTATTTTATTTTATTTTATTTTATTTAATTTTATTTTATTTAATTTTATTTTATTTTATTTTATTTTATTTTATTTTATTTTATTTTATTTTATTTTATTTTATTTTATTTCATTTGGTTTTGTTTTATTTTATTTTATTTAATTTAATTTATTTATTTTATTTTAATATAAAATTTTATTTGTGGAATTAACTTAACAATGACTTTTGAAACATATTTTCATAACCATTAGATGACATTTTGGTGCAATTTCTGTAGAATTAGATTCTGTAGAAATAAGTATAATAATGGCGCCCAATGTGGAGCTTTTCTAATACGAAAAAATCCTTACTTCACATTTTGTAAATCTTTTATAAAGAATTTTAGCACTTATTACAATTAGTATTTGAAGTTAGATACCATCAAATTGAAAAATATTTCAAAAAGGTGCAAGAAGAAAACGAAAAAAATAAAGACTGTTTTTTTTATGTCCAATTTTACACTTATATGTATAAGCACAAGAAAAATGTTGTTTGTCATAGTTTTTTGGGTTAGAACTATATTTTTTTATATCTTAAAAAAAATCGGTTAGTTTAGTATGATTTAATATTACACAAGTTGCCTCTTTTCAAACATGCGGTTGTTGAGAAAATTTTAAATATTTATTATTTTATTTAATAATTAACATTCAATTTAAAATTTTTTCAACACTATAAACTACGCTTAGCCTAAGTGAAGGAGGATCATTCAGGATAAGGAAAGCCGTGAGGCTTATGGAAATTTTTGGAACATAGGATAACAAGGATCGGATTTGAAACAAAAAAAGTGTTATAGTGCCAAAAAGAAAATAAAACAAAAAACAAACAAAACAAGAAAAAAGACCCGATTCCTGCCTTAAATGATTTTCAAGCCTAATTCAAAAACCTAACGACAAACAATTTTGACCAACACAAATATAGCTGGGGGGAGGAATTTGAAAAGAAATAAAAAGGAAGTAAGGAATAAAATTATACTTTCAAACTATAAACATAAGGATTATAAAAAAAAAACTTAACAAATTTATACAAAAATTGGAATATATGTATTTATTTTTTTTTTTTTTGTGTTGTCTATATAAACAATTTACCAATAGGAAACTGTCCTGCATCATTTGATGGAAATATCTCTCTTTCTTCATCTTCAACCCATGATGAAACCGAAATGAAATCAGCCACAAAACTTGGTATATGACATTTTAAAATTGCACTATTGCCACGGAGGACAGCTTCATCCATAACATTAACCGAGTACGATTGGGGAACAACTGTTTTGTGGAAAAGAAAGGATGATCGATGATATGTGTGGGTTAGTAAAATATTACTCTACAAAACATGTGTGTGAATTTTAATTTTGGTGAATAGTTTGATTTTTACAATTAGCCATTATATTTTTTATAACTAGCATAAATGGCGCCCAACGTGGGTTTGGAATATTAATTTGAAACAAGTCTGCCAAACATTCTCGAATACATTGACAAAATGGTTAGACAAAATGGAAGAATACTAATTTTTGAAGCGCGATTGCAGAAGAAATGACAAAAGAACTAACATAAATGGCGCCCAACGTGGGGTCTATCAAATATCTATAAGACCACTAAGAAACTGGAGGAAAATGTGAAAATGAATATGATCTTATAGGGGTGTTTACAGAAAAGAAATTGAAAGCAAAGATATTTAACTGTCTTGCAAAGTAAATATATTATATGTATAAAAATCATACCAATAACAATATTACAGTAAGCGTCTTACAGATGAATTCTTATTTTATCCTGGCAGAAATGAACTTGACTGTGGAAGGAAATGCTGTCGAGAAGTCTCATTATCGTCAGTTCGAAGTTAAGGACTTTGTCAACCTAACAAGTCACCAAATGACACCACTTGAGAGATCAATCGAAGAATTACACGTGCCTCTCTTCAAAAAACCAAGAAAAACCTTTACAAGTCCTGCTGAATTCTCGGAGTATTCAAAAGAAATGACACAGCAATAATTGTTGGGCTTCAGTGCATCAGGCCGCGTTTTAACTTACATCTCGATAATGACTCAACGTATAAAAAAAGTCTTAGGACCCTACTAATAGGAAATTCAATTCCCTTTCTTTTGTAAATAAAACGCATTGATTTAAAGTAGCAAAAGCATCGAAAAGTATGTAATGTTTAGTTTTTTTTTATTATATATTACAACAACTTTTCGGCGCTTTAACTTTAAAAGTATAAGTATGTAGAGAAGAAAGATAACTAAATTTCCTAATAGAAATACTCTTAAAAAAATGTAAACGATTAGTCCTTCTCTATGTATTGATCAAAACCAAATTGGCAGCTGAAGCACAATACTGACAACCACACCATTTTTTTGAATACTCAGAACCCACCACTTGCAATCATAAAATTTTAGCGGTACCTATGGTTAGGCAAAAAAAAACAAACTTCTGCTGACTGGCCTTAATGGGATAGAAGCTTGAACCTTGTCAAGAACGGGTAAGTATCAGATTTGTTGGTTTGAAAGAATAATTCTCTGGGTGATATTGAGTGCAGTGTGTTGACTAAGTGTGGAGGAAAAGAAAATTCAACGACAAGCTCTAGAGGCCACAATACAGCGACATCGACCTGTTCAAAAATGTGAAAATACAGCGTATTGGTAGTGAAGCATTCAAAGCTACTACTGACGAATTTCGAAGCAGAGGAAGACAACATCAGCCATATTGGTGTGAACTAGCTGGAGAGGCTTGTTGGTTGAAGCTTTAATATCGCAATAAAAAAAAAAAAGTTTCATTTATGAAAAAATGAGTAAAAATGGCGCCCAACGTGAAGTTTAAGTTAAATGCCATTGTCTTTGATCTGTTTCAAAGCAATCATTTGTTGGGAAAAATGCTATTTGTTTATAAATTTCAAAGCAACGAATCTTTGCACTTAAAATTGTTGTTGGGAATTTAAAGTACGAAACTAAAACCCGATAAAAATGGAATCCAAACTTAACTTTTCCTGTAATCAAAATATAGACAAATTATATTTATTCCTCCCTAAGCTGACATAATACTCTTCCCATTATCATACGTGCTTTACATTTTCAAATGCTTGGGCATGCATTTTACTTTTAATCAAAATTTTTTTTTTTTCAATTTCTTTGTATACGAGTATAAACTTCATAAAAAATAACTGATTTTTCAATTTTGTAAGAAAATTTTCTTCTATTTCGTGTGTATGTATTTACAATTTTAACATCAATCCCACAAACCAACTGTATCAATCTCAATTGAAAAACCCAAACTATGACAAATTAATCAGAAAAAGGATCATTGGTTAAGGAAAAAGGATACAACAGCAACAACAACAAAAAAAATTATAAACAAAAAACCACTGAAATCTAATGGATTGAGAATATAATATCTACCCGAAGAACCATTTTTAATATAAGCTCCTCCATCAGTATCAACCCAATCGGTTATGTCAACATGATCAGCAACAAAAGATGGAGTTTGACATTTGAAAATTGCTGAATTGCCCTTAATCACATATTCATCGTAGACTTGAGACTGGAAATATTGATTCACAACTGAAAGGAATAGTAAAAAAAAACAAAATTGGGATACTAATTATTATGAAAAAAAAAATCAAAAGGAAAAACGTCAAAATAATGCGGACAAGGACTTAAGGATGAACCTACACTTTATTCTAAATTGACAAAAAAAAATGTCTTCATTTTTGTTGGAAATTTCTTTTTTACCAATCTCATTTCCATTTCGGTACATTTCAACACCCTCTTCATCAATCCAAGCTTCAACATCAATAAAATCAGCAACAAATGATGGAACTAAACATTTAAGAGTTGCTGAATTACCACGCAACACAAATTCATCGATAACTCGAGTCTGATAGAATTGATGAACAACTAAATATAAGGGAAATAAAAATAGAAAGAAAAATTCATAAGAAACAAGAAATTGAATAAAGGATATTCCATATTGGTGTGGAGGATTCGATGGAAAAGGACAAGCATATTCTAAGAAGAGAAACAACAAAACAAAAATATCAAAGACTCAAACCAGTCTCTTTTTCATTATCTGGATAATAAGTTGTTCCCTCGGAATCCATCCACAAGTCAACATAAACAAAATCAGCAACATACGACGGTATTTCACATTTCATTACCACAGAATTCCCTCGAATTACATACTCGTTATCAGCTTCGGATTCATAAGATTGGATAACAACTGAGATAGAAAGAAAAAATAAAACAAAAAAAATCTTAAAATAACCTGGATAACGTGGAGGAAGATTAGGATTTTATTTTGGAATGGAGAAAAACTCATTTTCTAACACCTATGTAAGGAACCACAATTATGTATATTTAACGTATATATTCTACCATAAGATTGTGATGCATTTTCACGCCATAATTCGATACCCTCTTCATCAACCCAGGCTTCGATTTGAACAAAATCAGCAACAAATGAGGGAATTTTACATTTCACAACAGCAGCATTGCCTTTGATAACATATTCATTTTCAGCTTCGGTTATGTAAAATTGAGAAACAACTAGAAAATTAAAATGGAAAAACAAAATCAAATTTGAGCAAAATCATTATACAGAAAAGGAGAAAATAAAATAAGGATTGCAGGACATATTGGACGCAGGATCTTCTTAAAAATCTAGAATTTTTGGTATTAATTAGCTAAAACTCGAACCATAGTTATTGGAAAATGTTAAAATATCGCCATTTTCATCGATCCAAGATTCAACGCGTACAAAATCAGCAACAAATGATGGAATTGAACATTTAAGAACAGCTGAATTGCCCTTAATGACATATTCGTTCATGATTTCAGCCTCATAGAATTGATTTACAACTGAAAACAGCGAAAAGAAATGTCGAATAAAACAAACGCAAATGTTAAAAATTATAGAAAAAACGTCATATAAGTAAATTGTACACATTTAGGGCATTTCATCCGGCTCGAACGACCAGGTTAATCATGTATTTTCTTTAAAGTTTGCAGCTACACTAGCTTTTTATTCGGTTTGGGTAAAATATTGATAGCGCATAAAATCAGCAAAGGAAGGTGGTACATAAAAATCAAAAACCCAGAAAGAAATTATACAAAAATATAACCAATTTGAGGGAAATTTCAGCCAACTGGTAGCATCTGAATAAAGATGTCACCTACATCCCACCATGCCAATTTTCAACCAACACTTATCGACATTGTGTTGAATCAGAGTTACCATTGCCTAGTTGATGGAAATTTATATGGCATTTTCTTTGGTTTTTGCTCTGTAACTTTCACGATTTAAGCTTTTTTAGAGCTTTTGATAGCAATATTTTCTGTAAGATTTGCGACAATTTTTAATGCTGCCTGAGGCAACCATGTGAGAGCTGTAAAATGGAGATAGCTTAGTGAAATCCATAATAGTATGGGTGAAAGGCAAATATCCTATCTTCCCTGTACTGTACATTCAAATTGAACAGAGTATAATCAGAACTTAACTTAGACATAGTGAAACAGATCCTTAAGGGTGTACTTTTTTAGACCGGATAGAGAGACAATAAAAGGAAGTAAAAATGTTCAAGTTTAATCCGGGTCAAAGGACCAAAAAGCACATTTTTAGTTTTTTTTTATTATTTTCAACTTTACCCAATGACTGCCTCTAATTTTTTCTTATTATTTTGAAAGTAAATTAAAAGTAAGAAAAATATAAAACAGGATGGGAATATTGGAGTTTTTTTTTCTAATTTTTAAGCTAAAAATGTGTGTTTTTCAATTTTTAAGACACGCAAAATAAATCAAACCATAATTATTAGAATGTCTTAATTCGTTGCCCTCCTCATCAATCCAAGATTCAACGCGAACAAAATCAGCAACAAATGATGGAATGGAACATTTCAAAATTGCCGAATTGCCTTTGATGACATATTCCATCAAAATATCAGCTCCGTAATATTGATTAACAACTGGAATGTAAAATATATTCTTAACGTAAAATATGTTAAGCTAGTAGGAGATTTCAAAGCCTATTTGAAAGTAAAATAGTTTTTGTTATGCTACCAGGTGTCAGAAGTGGGATTAAATTATTCTGTCTGCAAGCCAACGTTTGAGAATAAGATTCTTCCTGACAAAGTAAAATTTAACTCAGCTTATTATTTGGACTGCACTTTGACATATAAGTAGATAAATTTAAACAAACAAGACAAAAATGCTATAATTCATGAGTCGAATAACTTGAATTAGAATTTTAAAGCTTCCAAATTATTAGTGGATTTAAAGCTTTTCTCTATAAATAAATATCGACAAAATTAAAACATTTAAAATTAGTATCAGCAAATATTTTTTAAATTGAAAACATCACAGGATAGGATTAAAGGAATATACAAAATCCTCCTTCATGGTCCTAAAAATTGAAGACTTATTTATGCGTAAAGTATTTCTATAGGTACCAAAACTTTCATCTGGTAAGAACTCAGATCCATCACTTCCAATCCAAGCTTCGACTTTAACAAAATCAGCAACAAAACTTGGAATGGTACATTTAAGAACAGCTGTATTTCTTTTAATAACATATTCTGATACAACTTCAGCTTCATAGTATTGATTTACCACTGAAATGAGAACAAAAACAAACAAAACATTCATTCATTCCCTCAGATGCCTTACTCAAATATAATTCATTCAAAAACCCATCTGCAACATTAAACAACCATCTGGAAACTCGAAAGAGCTCAACTTAATATTTCAAAAATAAATTAAAATTTTAACAAAAATCAGGATAAGGATTTAAAAGGATGAAAGGATTTTCCGTTTTGTTTTCTTCTAAATAAACCACCATTAAAACTTCATGGGAAAAATTATATACCCTTTCCCTGTTGTTGATCCTCCATTGTGGCATACAATGAGCCTGTTTCATCTTGCCATGATATAACTTGCACAAAATCAGCCACAAATGATGGAATTGAACATTTTAAAACTGCTGAATTACCTCTAATTACATATTCATTGTTCACTTCGGATTCGTAATATTGCTGAACGACTATAAATTACAAAAATTTAGAACTATTACATTTGCTTACAAAAAAAAAAATTATAACGAAAAGTTTACAAAGGTAGGACGGAGAACAAATGCTGAATAGCCGTATAGAAATCATTTCTTGTTTTTTTTAGACTTGTAATACTTTTGAAGGACTATTAGTTTGAGTTGAAAGAAAAGGTATTGAACGAATGATTTATATTAACGAATTAAAATTGCTGAATTACAAGTACAATTTTGTATTCATTGAAACGCGCTATATATTTAAAAAAAAAAAAATACAAAACTAATTTAGATTTTTGGGCTTACAAGATGTAAGCAAAGCAAGGCACACAATTTAAAAAAAGAAAAAGAAATTATGATTTGAAAACAGCTGATTTATTCCTTTGTAAGCAATTTACGCTGAATTTGGAATTTTTTTGTTAAAAAAGTATCGGCAGCTAGAAATTCTACTACTAAAAGAGCTTACAAAAAATATTCACAACATGACTTTAAAATTGCATATTTAATCTCTAATTACAAAAGCCGTCCTTCGATTTGAATCCAGTTAAAATTAAACTGAATATACAATTTAAGAACAACGCTGGACTTTAAAACCGATGAATAACTAAATTAACTCTTTATAAGGTAGGCATTTATTGCTGAATCTGGAATAATAGCTTTGTAAGAGTAGTTTGGTTTGTAAGAAATCAAAATTTCTTCAAAACAAATTACTTAATTCACAAAAAAAAAGAAAAACAACGCATGATCTAAAAACACCTGAATAGCTGAATTATTCCTTGCTTAAGTTGGAATATTTTTTTTTTTTTGTTAAAATAGTATGGGTAACAAGAAATCTTACTATTACTCCAAGAGCTTACAAAAAATTAGTTAAAAAAAAAAAATTAAAAGTACAACACCATGACTTTGAAATCGCTTTCTAACCTCCAATTCAATAACTGTTCTTCGATTTGAATTCAGCTTACATTTAATAGAATATACAATTTAAAACACTTAAGGATTTGAAAGCCGAGTGGTTGCTGAATAACCCCTTTATAAGGTTTATATTGCTGAATTTAGAATAATTGATTTGTTCAAAAGTAGATTGGGTCACAACTTCTCCAAAACAAAGCACAAAAAAATTGAAAAACAAAGAATAACAACGCAGGATTTAAAAAAAAAAAGACTAATTATTCCTTTATAAACTATTTTTAGCTGAATTTGGATTAATTTGTATTTATTTTATTTTAAATAGATTGGGTAACAAGAAATCTTACTACTACTCCAAAAGCTTACAAAATATTACCTGAAAATTATATAAAAAAAAGTCTTTAAAATCACTTACGAACCTTTATTTAAAGAGTCTTTTTTCAATTTGAATTCAGCTTAAATTTTAGTGAAAATAACTGACCAGAAGTTATACTAATTACAAGGGCTTACAACCAAATATTAAAGCAAGAGTCCATAATTGACAAAAGAAAAAGTGCTGAATTACACACACTAACACCAAGTTCACGTTGTTTTTATTCTCTCAATATTATTAAATGACTTTTAATTATCTAAAGATCACATCTCGAACCTGACTGACAAGATTAATAAGTAAATTAAAAGTGCATTGTTAAAAAAAACAATGAAGAATACAACACCATTTTGAAACTGCTGAATTACGCTCCATATAACGTATTTTTTCTCATTCGTGATACTGGTAAACAACTACAAATTACAAGAAGTCATAACTAATTACAAGGTCTTACAAACAAAATTTGAGAAACCAACACTTTATAATTGACAAAGGTACATACAAGAAAAAACTGTCAAATATATAAATAACAACGCTGCTGATGCTGACACACGGTTCTTAGAATTTTGTCTGAGAAAATTTATCCAACCGTGTGATGATGATGACGATACTGCCGATATGATTAGATTTCACTTTTTTTTCTTTTCCCATAAATTAATTGAGTTAACAAAGCTTAAAACCTGTGAAGTTTTAATCAAATTTACGAGTAAAGTTTGGGATGAGGTAGAATTATTGGTAGTGATAAAATAATGCTGTTTGAGAGTATTTATGTAAATTTCAATTCACCAACAAACAAGATAAACTTTAAAAAAAAAAACCATCAACAACAAGAACAAGAACAACAGAAAAACGGTAAGAAGTATCTACCTAAACAAACTCTAATTGGAGGAGATAGGGATAGTACAGTGGAACCTTTGCATGACAAGAAGAGGTATTATCGTCGGCATGATGTGAGGGCATGAATGGCTTTTGTCACAACACCAGCAGGAGACAGAGACAGTGGCAATGAACTGCAACGAGGACTGACAGGGGAACGAACCATGTGGTGGAGCCATCCATCATTATCATCATCATCAACCAGAGTTTAAGAATAATAAATGGGAGTGTGAAAAGCTGAAAAGTGAGTTGGCTGGCTGGCTGGCTGGCTGGCTGGCTGGCTGGCTGGTTGGCTGGCTGGCTGGCTGGCTGGCTGGCTGGCTGGCTGGCTTGCACAAAAAGTTGGTGTTTAGCTTCGCACACACAAAAAGGGGGAGATAATTTGACTGAAATATGTGCGGAGGCGTTTCTTTCAGATTGAATGCACTTTATTTCTAACTCAATTGAAAGACAGTTGATGTAGAGGAGGGTTTTTTTGGTTTTGGTTATGTTTTCGTATGTCGTTAAAAGAATTTAGCTTTTTCATCTTTCTTTGTATGTAAAGAGTACTTAAAGATATGCCTTTTAAAGTTGCACTTCCTGTTAATAGATATTTTTAAATTTTACACATTTTGTAGCAAAATCAATTCCATATAAAGATTTCCAATTGATTTCCATTTTCTTAGAATTTCGCTTAAAAAAAAAAACGTAGTAGATTATATTTGTTTTTTTTGATTTTCATTATTTTACTACACCTATTTAGAAAGCGAAACGTACCAATTTAAATAATAATAATTTATGTTTAAAATTTGGATACATAACTGAGATAAAAAACTATTGCAAGAATTTGCATTGGTAGAAACTTTAAAAAAAGCAACAAAAATCAGGAGAAATAAACAACTCCAGAACATGTATTAAATTTAAAATTTAATAAAAATATACCTCATTCTCTGAAATCGTAAGATATATAAATTATATACGTAATAAAATAAATAAAATGTCAAATTAGAAATATAAAAAGGCACTATAAGGATAAAGTAGACTTTTGTATTCAATAAAAAAAAATCCCCCTTCACTATAATGGACAATATAATTTTAAGCTAAATTAAAAAAAAAAAAAAAAAAAAACCAAAACAAACCATATTCAGATCCTGGCATAAAATTCTCATTTTGATCTGTATGCCATGATACGACAGAGACAAAATCTGCCACAAATGATGGAATTTCACATTTCAAAACAGCTGAATTTCCTCGAATCACATAGGCTTTATTAACATCCGTATCGTAGTATTGTGCGACAACTAGAAAAATTAAACCAAATTCCATTCGCTATAATCGTCTGTATCAAATCAAAAAATACCAATATGTTTAAAAAGTAACAGCAAAACTGGATTATATTTTAGGAAAAGAGGCCATTCCATGGTGTTGGGCCCTTTTTGTCAATTTACATTTTAGGGTAAAATTTCATAATAAAAAATGGCATCATATATTTATGTATGTCCCAAAATTGGGACAATTTTTCATTGTAAAAACTGCGCCGATTTAAAAATAGAAATAGCGCCCCAAGTTAAATTAAACAAAAAAAAAATTCCGACAGACAATTTGTATAAAGGTTCATCTAATTGGTTTTCCGGATTTGACATCCCTGTTTCAATAAATTATATACGTCAAACCGAACTGTCATCCGAGTCTGTGTAATGTTTAGTGTAACTGGCTAAACACAATAGAGTAGCTGCAGCACTTAGAATAGTATACAGAGCTACAATGTGAAGCTGTAGCTGCAGCAAGAAAAATTTGACTCAGCTTTAACTTTTGCTGCTCGCTCCATGTTGCATTTGAGATAACATATTATGTAGGATCTTTCAATACTTTTTCTCTTTTTAATGAAAGCTAGTCATGGGGAACCACGCTACACCATTGTAGACGTGCGTCGCAACGTTTACTACATAAGTGAGCGATGTTAATGGCAAGTTGTGCTACAGCCATTCTTTTAGCTGCAGCTACATCCCATTGTGTTCAGACAGTAAGGCTTGTCATTTTACAATCGGTATCGTTAAACAATCGTGGAACGTGTTAAAATTGTAAAAACTTACCACAAAAATTGTGATTCTGTGGTAGGTAAGGTTTTTTTTTTTTAATTTTCACCCAACATTTTCTACAGCGATGAGCCTCGCATTTTTCGCTTTGTGGATATGGTCAAATAGTCACTGTATATGGTGTGCAATTTGGTCTGGTAGTGTCATTCAAATCGAAGATATTGATGTGGAAGACGGCGCGCCCAGGGACATAGGTCCCAATTTCGCAGGGACATAGGTCCGAATTTTTAGCTTTTGGGACATCTGGCCCACATAGATGAGACATATATCCCAAAATATAATTTGCCACCTGTATCCCACTTAAAGCCTAGTACGCTGCTGTTGAGAAACGAAATTTTTCGGTGGTCTCCAACACGACAACGAAATGTTTTTCGGAAACCACTACGAAAAAAAGACAACTGAAAGTGTCACACGAATAAATACAACAAATACAAACACCAAAAAACCTCAAATGTCACTTTTCGTACACAATTAATGATCCGGGCAATTAATTGAGTGCGAAAAACAAGCGGAGACCTCTGCAATTAATCTGCTACAGTTATCGCCATCGAACAGCGAACTGCAAAACGAAAAGGAGGACGAAATTTTTCGGTTATGATTTCGTTGTGACATTTTTGTTATGGGATTTTTCGTTTCGCATAAGCAGCGTACTAGGCTTTAGCTATAAAATTAAATTCGAATGAGAGTATAACGCTCAGTTTAGAAGTCAGAGAAAGTGGAACTTAAGTAGCCGATATGGGTGATTATGGCGCAATATAACAGTGTATAAACTAACCTGAATAAGAGGCACTTAAATCTTCGATGTTGGTCACTTAAGTGCCACTTTCTCAGGCTATGGAACTGAGTCTAAAGTCCCAATATGGGAAACTTAAGTTCCACTTGTTCTGGTAAGTGTGCACCAGGGTTCGTACTTCAAACGAAGTAGAATTAGTTCGGATTTCGGAATAAAATAGAATCTACTTCCCTACTTCTTTTTTTTTTTCAAAATCTACTTCTATTTTTTTCAATTAAAAAAATTCTCAAACAATAAATGAAAAGACAGCACTGATCACCATGAACTACATCGTTTTTAAGAGACAGCACTGTTGTTTCCAATAAACTCAAAATGTCAAAATCAAGATTCACATTTGAACTTCATAATTTAAAACTGGTCCAAGCATTTCCATTTTACAAAAGCTCCATTGATATCTTAAATGATGAATGGAGGTCATTTCGGATTCACGATACAAGGGATTTGCCGAAATTTTGGTACTCTAATATGGAAACAACAAATAATATCGAAGAACTTGTGTTCAAAAAATTGTCAGATTATATGTTCAGCAGCGCCGGCCGCAGCAAAGAAGAAGTTTTCGGAATTGAATTTAATAAAAAATTATTTTTTATTTCTAAATCTACTTCTCAAATTTTGGATTTACTTTGCTTTTTTCCATATTTGCTTCGAAATTTTGAATCTGAAGTCCGAACCCTGGTGTGCACTTTAAGACTGACCTTCAGTCTCTAGGCCCTGTTGCTTCACGAGCTGTCCCTGTCGCACCACTAATTTGCTTTTACTTTTTTTTTTGAATATTTTGAAATACATAATGTATAAGTTTTGTAATATATTTAAGTCAAATTGAATTAGTTTATAATTTACTTAGACCAAGCACTCACCTCCATTGAAATGAAAAATTTATATTTCAGAATTTGCCCGTTGGAATGATTTTAAGAGTGAACATGTGTTCATTCAGTTAAAATTTGTCATTTTTCAAAAATAAAAAAAAATTAATATCCTACAAATGTTATGTCTCCGTCAAAAATTGAGCAATCGAATGGGAAATAATTTTCTCTCAGGATTTTAAAGCTAACTTGATAAATTTTCTGATAATGCGGATGTTTCTGAGATCTCATTACCGTTACTGACTATTAAGTATATTATAAAGTGCATTCCTCCCCTAAAAAAATTCAACCGTAATACTTCTACTTCTAGGAATGCGCATCAGTTTACCCTTGAGCCCAACTTCGGACGTACTGTTAAGTACAGAGATTCTTTCTTTAGTCGCACTACAAGAATGTGGAATGCGTTACCCGGCTCAATATTTCCTTGCCACTTCGATCTTCAAACATTTGAAACCAATGTGCGTCGGTATCTCCTTTCAAATCCTCTCGCACTTTTCTAAACGCTCGTACCGTTTTTTATCGTCATAAGGGTAGTCACAACCCTTTGAGTGCGTGCAAGCAAAATATAACAAAAAAAAAAAGTTTCGGTGACAAATTTCAACAACACAAGGAAAGTTAAAAGCAAAGTGATCTCCTTCAAGTGGCCTAGAGTGTAAATTTGTGAATTGAAAATTCTTCCCATCACGTCGCCTCGGTCGACCAAGATAACCAAAACAAAAATCGAAAACCAACGAATAAAATTCAAAGGATATTAAAAGGAATCGAGGATGATGGCTATAAAAAAAAAGGATTAAGGATTGGCATTCGCTTTGCTATGTACAAAAAGCATTTTTTAATGTACAAAATATGTACTATATAAACGGTCCAACATCCAAACATCACAAACCATATTCAGTTCCAGGAAAGAAATTCTCATCCTGATCTGTGTGCCAGGATACAACGCTGACAAAGTCAGCTACAAACGATGGGATGTCGCATTTCAGTATCGCTGAATTGCCTCGAATCACAAATGCTTTGTGAATGTCCTCCTCGTAATATTGTGAGACAACTGCAACAATATCGATAAGAGACGAAGGATATACAAAAATGTAACAAAAAAAAAAAAAAAAAAAAATTGGAATACAAAAAGAAGAAAAAATATTATTTTAAATTTAAGATTTAGATTTCAATTTAAAACAAAAAATAAATGACTTGGAAGGATTGGGAATGTATAGATAGGCAGTAGGCGCTAGGCACATGCACATCTGTCTTTCTCTAAAATAAACTTCAAACCAAAGCATGACGCCGCCGTCGACCTAGAAGATACATAGATAGATTTTGTATGTGTAGGTATGTCGAACCGTATTCTGAGCCAGGGAAGTAATTCTCATCGCCATCGTCCGTATGCCAGGATACAACTTCGACAAAATCAGCAACAAAAGATGGGATCAGACATTTAATTACGGCTGCATTACCACGAATGACATGCTCCTTGTTGACATCATTGTATATATATTTCTATAGTACTATCATGATGAGGAACTACCAGGGCGCCACCGCAACTTCCCAAAGTGCAATTTCTCATTGGAGACATTCTAGGTTCAGGAATATGCTAATAGAGAAGGATTGACCGATAATAGTAAAACGAGAATACTGTATACTAAGTTTATGAGTGTTCGAGGGAGAGAAAAAAAACAACGATTTTGTATAGAACACAATAAAATGACAATGACAACACAAAGATAATAGAAGAACGAGAACTTTGCTACGAATGTATTGAGATTTCAAGGGGGACAAGATATTTTGTGCTTTGATATGTATAGGAGCTGTGGATTTGTTTTTTTTTTGTTTACGTTGAAATTTGTGGGTAGGCAAGGCATGAATGAATATATTTGGTATGGTATTTTTTGGAGGTTTATTTTAAAAAAAATATTTTTATATAATTTTTTTGAGGAAAACAAATTTGGTAGGTAGGTACGCAAATTACAACTATTTTGTATAGAATATAATAAAATGACAATACAAAGATGATACAAGAACGGGAACATTGTATAAGAATTTATTGAGAGTTCAACGGGAATTAAAAATTTTGAGCTTTTGTTATGTATAGGGAGTAATGAATTGATTTTTTTTTGTTGAAATTGAGGGTCTACAAATAGCGAAAATAAAAATATAGGTATATGAATATATAGGGTGTCCAGCGGGAATTTTTCAACTTCTAATTGCGACTAACAAATCCGCATATCCTGCGCTTTGAATGATACCCCTCCTGCTTACCTCAACCCGCTAGATTTTCGATAATCGCAATTTAAAGTTGAAAAATTCTCGCTGAACACCCTATATATATGTAACTTGTTGTAGGTATTTAGTTAGAGTAAATTCGAAAAAAGCATACAAATCGTTCTTTAAATTGCCCAAACAACTCTAAGAAAGTAAAATACATAACTTGGTCGCCCGAACTTGTTCTTATGGGCGATCACACTGGTTGGAAATTATAATTTTTTTTTTAACAAAATTAGAAATAAATTGATTAAAATATACTTCCGAAACCTTTTTTGAACCCAAGGCTATGTATACCATTTAATATCTTTAGTTAATCGTAGTTAATGAAAGAAAAAATATTAAAATTATAGAAGTGGTTTTAAAAATAATTAATTTTGTATGTATACATTTTCTAACCTTAACATTTTTAAGAAAATAATTTGGTACGTCGATTTTAAGTATTCATAAATTTGGAGGTAAAAATTGAATATTGGTTTTGAAAAACGGTTTTAGGAATATTTTTTGTTCAAAATCGTTTAAATTTTATTAAAAAATCGCTTTTTGCCAAGTTTAATAAATATCGACTAAGTCCTTTTTGAAATATATAACTATTGGGTTTTCAAAAAAGAATTTCAAACTTTTTTTTTCGTTTGAAAACTATTTAAAATGTAGTAATTATTCTTTATAAAAAATTGATTAAAACCAGTTGAATCGTTTCGAGAAATGCGAAACTAAAAAATATACTTTGCGAGGTACCATTAATATTCATTTTTTGGAATGGTTTATTGCTTACTAAAAGGCATCCTACTTATTCAATTTAAATCATTTGTTTAATCGATTTTAAATCGAACGAGTTTTCTTTTAACCCCAAAAATTTTGTTTGACAGGTACCGTTATTTGCTGTCTTAAAGTTTGACACCCCCTCCCATGCGATTTTATTCTTGTCTCGACCCTACGCACTAGCTTTTTGTCACACTTTATGTGAATCACCCTGCATATAAGTAGAATAAGTTTTGTAAATTTGAAATTTGAAATATTTTTAAATGACCTTCTTTGAAAAAAATTTGATTGAAATCGGTTTAGCCGTTAAAGGGAAATTCGGTACATTTTGTTTGAAATCTATTTTTTTAAAAAGGACATATTCATTTTAACTGTATCAAAAAAAAAGAAAAATGGATATTGAGCTGTTTAAATTTAAATTTAAAAAAATGAAGGTTTTTTTCGAAATAATAAATTTGTACAAGATGTAATTGAAAAAAAAATAAAAAAAATGGTAGTTTAACATACCTATGTATATCTACGGTGACCATATTTAAAAATTCCAAATAATGGACAAAAAGAAAAAAAATAAACCTGGGACCTATTTCACCAAACACTTTTCACTTTGCAACTTTTCACTTTCACTTTGCAAATTTCGTTTCACCAAACGCAAATTTGCAAAGTGATAAGTTTTCTTAGTTTGCTAAGCATATGTTCTTTTCGTTTCACCAAACAAACAAACTTTGCAAATTTGATTCAGAATTTTGAAAAGTTTTTCAGTAATATGCAAAGAGAAATTTTTATTTGCAAATAAGCGTTTGTTTTGAAAAGTTGAAATAATAATACACAAATGAACCGTTTTGAAGAATTTTCGGAAAATAAAGAAGTAAATAGAAGTGACCAAAGGGTAGTGAAAATAATTTTCCATCGAATTTATTTTGTCTAAAATTGGACATACATTTCAATTCAACAGTCAAAGGAATATGTGTTAACGTCCTTTGCAACAAATTTTGAGTACACTACATTGGGCTGAGAATGGAACCCAATATCACGGTGTTGCATCTATGCGCGAAATAAGCAAAGCTACCGTCTGTAGAGTAGTTCATCGAGTATCGAATGTAATCATATAGTAGATGAATTTCTCCCAAACACCACTTGCTGGACACGAAATTCTTTAGAAATAGCCCCTGGTATTTAATTATTATTTTCTTTATTTCAAATAATAACTCAATAGAAAAAATACAACACAATTAATATATCAGAAGGAAGTCTTCATATTAATGTTAGGCAAAATAAATAAACAAATTAAATTCAGTATTTACTTTAACTAAATGTTAGAGTAAAATAAAACCTTATAAACACTAAATAAGTATCCTCATTATTTAAATAGGCCTAATGCAGGGAACTTTTATTTGTTTACATATTTGAATACTTTCCTGGAGAGGGTATAGATTCCATATAATATCTATGCACATATCGCAAGTAAGGCAGGAGTACGATAACTTTGGCGCCAAAAATTGATAATGGTTTTTTCTAGAGGGGTCGAAAACAAGCACTTTTTACTATGGGAGGGGGGGGTCCATCTCGAACCGTTTAGGAGGTAGGGGCAATTTTAGTAAAAAATGACTTAAAATGAAAAAATAATTATTAAAAAAGAACGGCAACAGTTACAGTAAATTAATATACCGTTTTTGAAAGCTAGCAATCTAAACTTTAATCCTGCATTTAAATTAAATTATTTTAGCTGATAGTTTTCAAAAAATTCGTATGCAAACCCAAAATTTTGATAAAAAAAATGGAAAAAAAAGCTTAGACTAAATTTTCTCAAAATTGTGAAACGATGCGCTGAATTTGTTTTTTGTGGTCAGTGCAAATATCAATTTTGAATCGTCCACAAAAAACCGAATTGATTTATGTCTTCTATTTTTTGAGAAAATTGATAATTACTAAAACTACTTTTGTATGAGATTTTAGTTTTTTTGTTGCTTACATATATACAATGCTAGCACCCAGCACTACGGCGTATAAATAGTGAGATATGTAACGGGGGGCATGCTGGCCCCCTGCAACCCCCCTGCTTGGCACACTATAGGATTTGGGGTATGTGCGAGGTTGGGTGTATGCAAAGTTTCTTTTGCATTTAAAGAATCTGGATTTAAACTTTCAATTTGTCTTATATTTATATATCCAAGTCAACAGCTGATTTCTAAATATACATATACGTAGCCCAAAGTTGCACATTTAAAATTTTCAGACATGAAAATGTATTGCATTATAAAAAATTCACATTAGGTAATACTGTACGACTGCAGCAAAAATATAAATTTCTTAATAATGTATGTTTGTGTCTTACATACCTATATAATGCAATTGTAATGTTCAAAAAAGCACCATCACTACAGTAAAAGTGAGCAGGTGCATCAAGTTAGCAGGACACTTTTCAATTTTCAGAATTAGTAGTAATTAGCTGCAATTTAGTTGCTGATTAGTTACGCAAAAAAAAAAATTAATCGCTCTGTTGGATTTTTAGAAATTGGGTGTCCTGCTAACTTGACGACAACTTAGCAGGACACCCAATTTTTCGGAATCCGAAAGTGCGATACATTTTTTTTTTGCGTAAATAATAAGCGATTAATTCATTTTCAACAAATATCCACTTCCGGACCGTTTATATGTATTTTTGGGAAAGGTGTCCTGCTAGCTTGATGCACCTAAAGTGAGCTTAGTAAATCTACTATAGTAGATAACTTTAACTGTTGTCGTGAAATAGCCGAAATAATAGCGTCTCACGTTGATGTTAACATTGGCAGCGAAGAAAACAAGCTCCTAAAAAAAACTATTTTATGCCGGAAAACAACGCACCACCTTCACCAATATATGGCACTTTTATTTTATAGAAAATACTGCCTTGAACAAAAATATAAAGACGACTTGGGCTCCCAAATCATGGAATTTTTACTAGACGTTAAAAAAGTGTACCCAGGTTTTATCGATGGTGAAGAAAGTATGGGCTTGCAACTAAAGGACTTCGACCCTCCCACTGTTCACAGTGAGCACTTAGAGGGTGTTTTACCGCCAAAACAACCTCGGCTTTTCACCATCAACGACGAACTCAATGAACTCGACAGTAACACCAGTACGGACGATGACTTCATTGACGAGACTTACATACCTCTTTAATAAATGAACATTGACTTTACTATTTTTAACTAACTCCTGACTTACTCAATAACTGACCGAACTCATGGTGCATTCTCGGTAACGCTAAATGAATTGCTGTACTTAACTTACAAAGATGAACCTAATCAACGTAAATATCAATAAACAAAAATCTCATAAGAAAGTAGTTTTAGTAATTTTCAATTTTCTCAAAAACTGGAAGACATAAATCGTTTCGGTTTTTTGTGTTCGATTAACTTGCATCATTTCAAAATTTTGAGAAAAATTGGTCTAAACTTTTTTTTTCCATTTTTTTATCAAAATTTTGAGTTTGCCTGCGAATTTTTTAAAAAACTATCGGCTAAAATAATTTAATTTAAATGCAGGATTAAAGTTTAGATTCCTAGCTTTCAAAAACGGTATATTTAATTACTGTAAGTGTAGCCGTTGTTTTTTAATAATTATTTTTTAATTTTAAGTAATTTTTTCTGAAATTGCCCCTACCTCCTAAACGGGGTGAGGTAGACCCCCCCCCACCCATAGTAAAAAATGCTTATTTTTGACCCTTCTACAAGAAACCATTATCAATTTTTGGCGCCAAAGTTATCGTATTCTCCCCGCAAGTAAAAATGTATTTAAAAAAAAATCATTCAAAACGTTTTTTATATAAAAAGCTTCCTTAAAATTTGTTTAAAAATTATTTGGATTGCCTATTTCAAGTACCTATTTAAAAATATACACCAAACAATAAATGTAATTTAAAACAAATTCAACAACCTGCCTTCAACATAATTTCCTCTTGATTTAAGAAAAAAATTGAATTATTTTCAATTAAATTTTTTTTGAACATTGGTATATCCAATACCTATTAATTAAAATTTAAAAGGACCTTCTGTATAATTTTTTTTATTAAAATCGGCTTAGCCCTTAATGAGATATTGATACCTTCCTTCCTATAAACTTTTCTTTTTCGAAAACGGTTTTTTGGCTTACCTATATTAATTACCTAATATTTTAAATTGGCATACCTACCTATGTACTAAATCTCTTGATACCTACAATTATTCAAAACGGAAACATAATTGGAAATAATATTTTTGTTCTGTTTATTATTAGGTAGTACCTACCTAGGGACCTAACTATACCAAAATTATGAAAATTATTATTATACCTACATATATATAATGTAGGTACCTAACCCGAAATATGGCAACCGTCCCATACAATTACTATTACCGCATATAATAGAAAGAGAATACCTGCAACGTTGCTTTCTTTGAATTCAAAATCAAAAATAAAAACCTCCCAAGTTTTTCATGAAACTATAGGAGATTATATACCTATACATATATGTATAAACATATGCCCTTAAGCAAAAAATCGTTTCCTAAATTCATTGAAAAAAAATTAAACCAAACCTTTGCATAAGCGAACATATACACACAAACATTTTTTTCTATTTTCTCGCCCAAGTTCAATGACGCAAAAGGCTATTTCGGATATCTCCCTTTCCCGCATTATTGTTGTCAGAACCAATATAATACACTCCTCTCGCTCCTACTACCTGTTCTCTATTCCTTTTTGATTCTCTCCATTGTCAAATTTGTGGCGTTTATAACGCCACATAGTAGCTCCCAAGAACGTAAAAAAAAACGACTCGATGATATTACTATGGGTTTTATATACAATGTTGACATCGGCTTCATAATATTGCGCAACAACTATTTTACATTGGACAAGAGGAAATATAAAACAAAATTAAAACAGCAATGAAAAGGGAATTAAATTGGAACGAAGAGGAATTTTCAGCAAATAAATATAGAAAAAAAAAATAAAGAATCGATGACGATTGTTGGGTAAGCAAGAGGCTTTTCGATGTTTGTTGAAGTAGTTATCGATCCAATTAAGAAGACGACGACGATAATTTTACAGACTTTTGAACTTTTACGTACAAGATGTCCCCCTAAACTGTGGATTACATTTCTGTTGCTTGACAGTCAGTTGACAGTTCATCACTGAGGTTAAATATTAAGTTAAGAAGGTATCACCTGCGTTGCGTCGACGCATACAACTGACAGCTCGATTAAATATACACATTTCTATGAGAAGAGACCCATAGCCAACGCTTGTGCCTGGCCACAACGCAAAAAGGAGCTGAACTTTAAACATATCTCGCCGACAGACCCGTTGGCATCAGTGGTCAATAGTAATTTGCAACCGCCCACGTCAACGGATCCGCTGCCGCAAAGCATTTGTTTGACGCATTCTCTTCATTCTCGATACGTGGAACGAAATACAAATATTACACATGACCCTGGAGAAAACCGATATCTCAGCATAAAAGTTTTGTGTTTGTATATATTTACATTTTCTTTCTGCGCAAGCAATGTTTTCGAGTTTATGTCGTTTTAAATTTAGTTTTATTTTACTTATCGCAATTTCAAACATTTTTATTTATTTAAAGACAATGCAATATCTTAGTCCAATGTTACAGCTCTAGAAAGTTGGCGCGTAATTATTCCAAAAATAAATGAGTTCAACAGGAGAAAAGGTTTCATCTTTGCACTCATCAACATCTAATAGTGGAAATAACGGATCATTCATTTCGTGGTTTCAAGTTCGTAGCGCTGGCATTTGAAACCTGTCAAACTCAGCTGTCATTTGAAGTGTCATAATAAAGAGTTTTCCAATAAGAGGTGTTATTTTGAAAAGCCCGCTATTTCGGTAGCTGTCACTTTTGAAGCTGTCATTTTTTGACATTTGACAAGTAGAAACTACGCCATTAATAAAAATGGAACGATACACGCTTCAACAACGCATTGAAATTATTAAAATTCACTATAAAAATGGTCGTCGTGAAGCACCTTGTCGGACCGCAATACAGAAATTGGTGGACAAATTCGAGCTGTTGGGACAAGTTAGTGATGTGAAGAATAAAACCCGTGCACGTCGCTCAAGAACAACTGAGAATATTGCTGTTGTAGCCCAAAGTGTTGAAGAAAACCCAGGTTTGTCCATTCCTCGTCGTTCTTTGGAATTATGCATTCCACAAACGTCATTACACCGTATTTTGCATAAAGACTTGGGTCTTAAGGCTTATAAAGTTCAGTTAACACAAAAACTCAAGCCGGCTGATGATCAACAACGTCGTGTCTTTGCTGATTGGGTCCTTGAAATGCATGAAAATGATCCGGAATTTCATCGAAAAATCATCTTGACTGATGAGGCCCATTTCCACCTCGGAGGCTACGTCAACAAGCAAAACTGTCGCATCTGGGGCTCGGAAAACCCAAGAGTTATTGTTGAAAAGCCTCTCCATCCTCAACGCGTGACTGTTTGGTGCGGTTTATGGTCCGGCGGGGTCATTGGACCTTACTTTTTCGAAAATGAGGCTGGAGCAACAGTTACGGTCAATGGATTGCGCTATCGAGAGATGATTAATGATTTTTTATGGCCGGAATTGGATGGTATTGATCTGGACAACGTTTACTTTCAACAAGACGGCGCTACGTGCCACACAAGCAATGAAACCATCGATCTTTTACGGGAAAAGTTTCCGGACCGTGTTACCTCTCGAAGAGGTGATCACAATTGGCCACCGAGATCTTGTGATTTAACACCTTGCGACTTCTTCCTTTGGGGCCACGTGAAAGATAAGGTCTACGCCAACATCCCAGCGTCGATTCAAGACCTCAAAGATGGAATTCGTGAGGCTATCGAGGACATAGGGCAGCCACTTTGCGATTTGGTTATGGAAAATTTCATGAAAAGGATATGGTCCTGTAAGCGTGGTCGTGGTGGCCATTTGGCTGATATTGTGTTCCATTATTAACGGCATACCTTCCTCTTTATAATGAAATAAACATCCGATCATTTATCTCGAAAAATACCATTTTTCTTTGAATATCAAAATAACACCTCTTATTGGAAAACCCTTTATTAGCTGAATGTTTGCCATTTACGGTAATGGATCGTTTAACAATCGAATAACGCGTTAAAATTATTTAAATGTACTACAAAAGTGGTGATTCAAATGTAGGCACTTTTCGCGGCTAACGGGATGATTATGGACGTCATAATCGACCGACTACGCAAGCAATCGGTAAAATTGTGAAGAAATTTGAAGAGAGTGGAAGCTTTTCTGATGTCGTAAAGCCGGTGCATCATCGTGATGCACTCTCAGTCGAGTAATATTGCTGCTGCAAGCGCAAGTGTTGCTGATGATCCGAATTTATCGATTTGCCGGCGTTCGCAGCAATTGGTCGAATGATAACCGATTTTTTTTTTGGCCGGCGATTGAAGATTATGACTTGGACGATACACGATATATGGTTTAAAAAAGATGGGGCAACAAGCCACATAACCCGAACGATAGACGCATTAAAAACTAACATTACTCAGTTTATAGCCGAGAAACTGCTCCAAATGTGCGAAAAAGTGGCCGAGGCCGAGGTGTGATATTGTTTTTCACACTTAATGGCAAAGTCCAAACTTTATAATAAAATAAAATTTTCATCAAAAATGTATTTCTGTGTGTGTTTTATTTAGCTTTACTTTCGAAACCGAAAAATTAATCACCCTACACTTCCCTTCGACCTCCTCAACAATTTTAGAAAAAAAAAAACAAATTTTAGATCACTCCAACTCTTTAATTTTGAATTTTTCTATAAAATAAAATAACATAAAATTCTCCTGTCTTCTCACACTCTTCTTGGGTTTATTTATATCATAACGTCACTCTTGATGGAACCAATTAATTATTATCTTATCTCTCCTTTGCAAAGCTTGTCAAATAAATGATTCCCTGTTGGCACTGTCTATTTCCAATGACTTATCGAATTCAACGAAGAACAGGTGAAGTATTGATCGAAACACAATGCAATGCGCTCGATATGATGAGCCGTGATACTTTAATCTCTTTAATCGTAACAGCTTTACAGAGGGAACCTGAAAATTATTACGCCCTGTCTTTAGTTGTGATTTAGCCGATTTCAGCACAAGTGGAGCTGATGTATATAGAGCGGAGCTGTCAGTATTGTTGTGCTGCGGAGCTGTCGGTAGTGTAGTTTTGGCTGTGGGGTTACAATTAACATACAAAGTTATGGATGATTCCAACACAAGTGAAACTATGGAGTTGTCAGTAATGTAGTGCTGTAGAGCTACTTAACATGTAAAATAATATGTGATTCCGGAACAAGTGGAGCTTTACCTAACTTGTTAGGTAAATTAGGACTTCGTTGCACGTTTTGGGTTAGTTTTGCCTGTTAATCAGTAAAATTGGGAAAGGCTTAAATAAACCCAAAAAGGCGCGGCGTTGACGACGACATTGAAAATGCACAACGACATCAACGACGTTAAGGTTAACTCCACAGCCACTAATACAGCACTGACAACTCCACTTGTGCTGGAATCGGCTCCATTGCGCTCCCCGTGGTGTGAGCAAGGTGGAAGGGTGAGTAGGGAGGTGAGGGAATAGGAATTTTTGCGAGTGGGAAGCCTCTATGAACTATGAGCGAATTTCAGGATGCTTACAAGCTTGAGTTGAGATGTCGCATTGTTTATTGAAAAATATTCGTCAAGCGCAGATTTCTTATTTCTGGCTAGACTGGGGCATACACAAAGGAAGTGATATGAGCTCTCTTCCACCTCTTCATCTCCACACCCTCTGCATAAGTCAGGTGTACTAATTCCAATTCTGCTCATGTATGGGTTCCCATTGAGTTGTGACCCGTTAGAATCCCAACCAGGAGGGATAGTTGAGGCCTGCTTATTCTGAGTAGATATAGTCTGTTTTATCTTAGAGATATTCGGTCATATATTCCTTGAAACCCGACAAGTGTCAAGTGATGACAATCTGTCATTTGCGGCTTTGAGGAAACTTTTGTGAATTCTGTTCTTTTTCGTGTTCCATATTTTAAATATTTAAATATTTTTTCTTCAACTGTTTTCTTGCACTAATTCACTTAACATTGACCAAATCTACTAACACATCAAATTTCATTAAAATCGATCAAATGGTTTCATTCCATTAAATTTTTATAAAAAAAAAAAAAATAATTTCAAAACAGAAATACTAAATTTCGTGAGACATGGGACTAAGCTTAAATGATGCAAAACGCTTATATTTGCAAGCCCCGATCTAATTGGTCGAAAAAACGATCGCGGAGAATTCCCGGGGCTTAACTTAAGCACGGAGAAAAACTGTGTTACAGGCGTGAATTGCATAGTTTGTATGAAAACTCCATTTTGTTTCTGTAATGGCGTCGCTAATCCCCGATGTCGTTTGCTCAACCAAATTCTTCCAGACTTGCAAAAAACCACTGCTATTATTAAACAAGTAAAATTTCATCAAAACAAGTAAAGCGATTCCCGAGAAATCTATATGAAAAATTAATTTATTAAATCTAAAGCCCGATAATAGTTCAAATTAAGTCGTTAAATGCAATTGAATAAGCAAATCACCATTTAATTTAATATTTTTAAATTGAATAAATTTTTTTTTCTTTCAATTTGTGTCCAAAATCTTAAAAAAAAAAAACCGTATAAAAGAGATGACAATTACCACTCCTCCAAACATTTACAGGTAGGTAATTTTCAAGCCATCAAACAAAGGCTTTTTGTCCGAAAATAATAAGTGTCATCTAATAACATCACATTTTGCTGTGTCGAATTAAACGAGAATGCAAATAGGGTGGGCTAAAGCTTCAGCGTCTATGTCCCCAACTGTGTTCGTCAACCACCTTGATGAGTGGTAATTTAAGCCAAAAAAAAAAATGTAAACTCATTAAAATTGTTACAAGTCACGACGACAATTACAATGGACTTCTTTTTGTTCGTTGCTTGCTTGTGTACTATATACCTACTATGTATCATACTTTTAAGGTAGTTAACCGAGTTCTAAAATTAACGAGATGTCATTTTCTTCGAAATGTAACTAATTCAGCTAAGCGCGTTTGTCTAACATGTCGGTATATGTAGATGTAGGTAAAGGTGCGGGTTCCATCTAAAGTTTGCTATTTTATTTATATCTCCTTTTATTCTATTCTAGTCTGCCTCTGTTTTTATTTAAGCTAGAATTATAGTCAAGGCGTGGTGGGAGTGGGATAGGGTAGGGTAGGGTAGGGTAGGGTAGGGAACAAGCAACACACGAATAGACAATGACTTCCGGAAGATGTTAGCAAATAAAAAAAGATTTAACATAGTTTAATGTTAATTTTTAATTAACTACTCGCACGACACGACTTTAGCGCGACTTTAGCGTGGGTAATTTATGAATATGACGTGGTGCTGGTGCTGGCGCAAGAGGACTAGTTAGAGCTGCTATTAAGCTACATAGTTCTCATGTAAAGTTTGTAATTAAAAATTTAAAAAACGAAGAGAGAATTTTAAGAAAAGAAGATAAAAATAGTGAAATTAGACGAAGATTTGTAATTACTTACGAGTATGTTATAGTTAGATGAGAGCAGTGTTATATTGCGGGTAAGTATAATTGCTTGATCTGGGAAAAGTAATTAAAAATAACAAAAGCGCAATTTCTCAGGGGCCAGAGTGTGAGTTGAGAAGTTGAATAAAATCAATTGTATCACTTTCTTCGTCTATACACCTTTGACTTAAACTTACGAAGACGTGTTGATAATTTGGCAATTAATTGAAATATGTCTCTCAATTGGGAGAACTGCACAGAAAAAAACTATGTACACAAATTAAACCCATTTATAAGTGATGCAAATGAAAGGCTTTACATCCATTACAGTTTAAGTAGGCTATAGTTTAAGTTATTGATTTCTCTCTTAGGGCCAGTTTTTCAGTGCATGAGTTAACTTCAAGTTAAATCAGAGTTAGTTAATCCTTCAAATATTTGAATTCCGAGTAAACTCAAAAGTTATTTTTCAGTGGAGTATTAATTTTAGCTACTAGTTGTCAAAAATCTATCGAAATCGAAGTGCGACAGTATAGAAAACAATGTTAAGCTATCGAATTCGAGATGGCGCCACTTTGAAAATCACCCTTTCCATAGTTCCATATAGATTATTGACATGCATCTGTCAGCTAATCCAGGGTTAACTCACCGAATTTGTTGAGTTAACTCACCGAATTTGTTGAGTTAACTCACCGAATTGGTTGAGTTAACTCACCGAATTTGTTGAGTTAACTCACCGATTTTGTTGAGTTAACTCGGGATCTAAATTGACTGAAAAACATGTTTCATGAGTTAACTCGGGTTTTTAACCCCGAAACTAGGATGATCTCGCACTGAAAAACTGCGCCTTACTAGAATAATATATATTGAGGAAGTGACTTTTGACATGCCAAATTATAACAGTTTTGTTAATGAAAGTACCTACTGTTTGTGCGGCCCTCGAGGGCCAGGGTCCTCCGGCTGTGGGCGTACTTCAGGCATCCATAGTTTATTTTTCAAATCGCGAGTAAGATCTCTGATATAATTTTGAGCACTGAATTGTCATAATGAAGTATAATCTGTCAAATTACATGAAAATTTTATGAAGTTGGCTATAATGCTCAGCGATTTGTTCAGTTTGCTTGGTCATTTTATTCTGAGCTCATGGAGTAAGCTCGGAGCTAGCTCTGATTGAAAAAAAGAAACATTAGTTGAGCGCTCTGATATGTCTGAGCTCAAAAAAAAAACATGGATCTATTTTTGACAGTTCAGTGCTTTGCTCTGAGCTAAAAAAGAAATACACCTTATAACTGTTATAAATTGACATCTCGTCTTCAATATAAAGTAAAGTTGATTCTTCGAATCAATTTTATTGCTTTGTTTTGCAATTACTTCTCTTTTTATGTTAAATCAGTGTATTGCTTGCTAAACGGGAACCACAATTAATAAAATTAAGATGAAAATAAACATAAAACTAAAAATTAAAAAAAAAAATCAATTTCCTTTTTTAATTTAATTTTTTTTAAATGGTTTCGGTCAATAAGGTGGATTCATAATAAATGTATACAACAATTATAAATGGTGTAGTAGTTAGTAGTGAATGTCAAGACAAAAAACAGGGTTGTGAAACAAGTGAGTTTCACTCTTTGACCTTTACGAAATACATAGTTGAAAGTTGTTTATTTAAAATTGTGAGATGGGAATTCCTGCTAAAAATGGTTATCGAGTCATGAATGAGTTATATTTAGCTCACTCAAGCGTTTGTTAAAGTCCATTCAAAACCTCCAGATAGTTTAATTTCTTTTTTTAAGTTGGGTCAAATACAAACAGGCTTTTTTAGTGCGAGATTAAAGTTAAACTCGAGTTAACTCATCAAAATTGGTGAGTTAACTCAGGATTAACGAAACAGATGCTTTTGATGATTCATCCATCGGGCTTGTTCAGTCGTTCCGCATCCATTTTTCACCGACAAATTGCTTCCTGAGTTAACTGTGGGTTAATTTACTTCTAGAGTTAACTAGCTCTGGTTTAACTCACCACTGAAAAACTGGGCCTAAATAGGTTAAAACATTTTTAATGAGATCTACTTTCCTTCCTGTTTACATTTTTCTTTCTCTGCTTCCATCAATTCATTAATTCAGCAATTAGACACTTAACATATTATTGTATTTCGATGTACTCATATGTCGAGCTATAAAAAAAGAACTGTTACTGTTTTACTTCAAAACAGGCTAGTGAGTTACGGGTACGCGGCTTAAAAGAACAAGAACCAATAAAATAAAAAATATTATAAATATTAATCCACCAACAAAGATGAGAAAAAAAAATTCGAAAACATTAACGGACGATAGAGATAACAAAGAGTCGCGTGGGAAACATCATCATAAACCATGTACAATGTACATATTATACGCGATGACGATGGTGATGGCCTACTGTTCCGAAGCAGATAACAACAAAGTGTCATCACTTGATGGCAATGGTGGTGTCGTAGTCGTTTTAATTCTTCTTAATTGGATCGAAATGAATGCATTGTGTATTCTATACACTACACATCCAGTTGCACTGCAAAAAAAAAAAAATATAAATTTAATAATTCACCACAAAACTCACAGACACCAGACAGCAGAGGAGCGAAAACAGCAACAGCAACGAAAACGAAAACAAACACCAAACCATCGCTGTGTGTGAAAAGAAATAACTGTCATACTCATACTCAATCGCAAACAAAACCCCAACGTTGCGGTGCCGATGTGAGATGAAAAACTTCTGCTGCAACAGAAACAAAATAACCCCGGATCTATTGTCCGAAATATTGCTTTCTCTCTCTCTCTCTCTCTCTTTTGCATTCTCTCTCTAGAACAATGACAACTTACCGGCTCTGACATGGACATCCCGTGAAATTATCGATCCGAATTGATTTCTTGCCAAGCACGCATAGACTTGAGCATGAACTTCCTGGCGATAATCTTCGGCGCGGAACGGTGGGAACACCAATTTGCCGTCGGATGACACTTGCCGCAAACCGGGAACATCACCAACCGCTGTACCGTCACTTCGGATCCAAATTATTTCGGGCAAGGGGTTTCCGCTGGCTTTGCATTCAACTTCGGCACCGGTTGAGTTGGAGAAATCGATTCGGTTGGTTGGTTCCTTGAGGAAAGCGGGTCCTTTTTGGTCGGCATCTGGGGGATTGCCAGCGTTACCTGAAAATTAAAACGAAAAACAGTGAGTAATCTGAATCAAATTAAACGATGGCGGTTTATGTGGGTATGGATACATAAATCAAATAAATTTGTTTGATAGTAGGTATAAAATAAATTCATATAAGTTTAGGTCAACAAACCGACAAATGTTTTTTTTTTTTTTTTTTGTGGGAGGAGGGTCTTTTCTCTTTGTGCTGATGAGCTGCTGAATGAATCAATTTTGACAACAACAAAAAGCCATAGGAGAAGATGGGTGTGGGAATTCAATTTGGCTACAGGTCTAGGTTCTGTATTTGTGTTTTTTTTTTTTTTTTTTTTTTTTTAAGAGGTTGAAACATTTTGTAACTTTAAATGCCACTTAAATTTAAGAAGATAATAATTAACCGTATGTTAATTTATTGCTTTTTTAAATTGAGTTTTACACAGGTAGGTAGCCTACGATATTTCTAGCTTATGAAATGGTCAAACTTTGTGGGATTTTTTTTTAGGCAGCATTTAAACATTGAAATAAGGTATATATTTCATTTTGTTTTCGGTAGCCAGAATAATTCCAATATTTATGACTAAGACTATGGTAGACTCACTTCACTTTCTTAAATCTGCCCTAAAAACATAGGAATGGGTAATGCCCGATTTCAGCTTCTTCTTTTTTTTTATTGCACGGAAGACTTTTTTTAGTGATTGTTCCTTTTTTGTATCTGAAATCGCAGAATTCACAAGTGATTGGACGTTGACGTTGGGCGCCACTTCAATATTCAGTAATTTTTTTACGTGAATGTTTAAGAATGACGGTCTTGAGAAAATGAAATATAAATAACTTTAGATAGGTATACCGCTTTAACAACTAATAAAATCACATTTTTAAAACAATTCCGGTAAATCCGATTGAACTAGCATTTGGGCAGATATTTTCGAGGTGAGACTTTGGGTCTATTGCGGCCCACAGTAAAATACCTCTTCCATTAAAATGTACATATTCAACTTGAAACCGTGGAAGTTATTTATCTGTAGTATCGGCCTACGTTGGGCGCCAGTTAATTATTTCAGTCTTATTCTGGTATTTTTGTCATGTCAAAGTTTTAAATCGATTGCTTAAAAACTAAATAAAACACGCTTCAAACGAAATAATTATTACAAGTAGATATGTCTTTGATAAACTCAAAAGTGGTAGTAACTTTGCACTCGAAAGACAGAATAATTAAATAAATAATTTTGAGCAAATTACATTAAGTGAATTAAAATTTTCGATCGAATCAAATAGTAGTATAAGGCTAATTCTCTCTCAGCACGCACTCTTCGTACAATGAGATTCTTTTATTCAGATTCGAGTGAATAATTCCCAAATTAACCGCAAGAAACCAGTCTTAGAATTTAATTTGTCAACTAGGATTTGGACAAATATTCCCCACGTATGTACATACATGTATATGAGGTATTGGCCACGTTCCGTATCTTAAATAAATTAATTCTTTAATTCAACTAAGAAAGTGAAAGTTTTTCTTTATTTTCATCACCTCACGTTGGGCGCCAGTTAAATAAACTCATTTAGTTTAAGGGAAATAAGTATTTTAAACAAATCTACAATTATCAAATAAGAACCAGTGATATATTTTAATAATGTGATGATTCTTTGTCGAGACTGGAGTGAGCTCTTTTGTGTCCAAGGTCTATCCCAAAGAAAGCAAATAAAATTTTGGGCTCCATGTTCAAATATTTTGCTTTAATTTCAAATAGTTATAATTTATATAAAATGATGTTTCATATATACATAAGCCATAACTTATAACTACTTCAAGCAGTAGTCTAGAAGACTAAATGGAGAGTTTCCCGCGGTGGAAAACTCTGCCCGCTCTTGCCTCTAAAGCAATAAACGGTGAGCTGCCCTCAAGGGATCGACATTCGACACTGGCCAAGGAACACTTAGGGCAAGAGGAACAAGGGAAACTGCCGCAAATGACCAATGTAATTTACTTCAGCCTCCAGCAGAACAAGCGGTGAGCGGTTCTAGCTCTGCCCACGCACAGGTAGAAGAAGAGTAGGCGTGAGAGTAGTTGGCTTAGTGCTTTCGGACAAAACAAATCAGCCTCTTGCGAGGAAGTGACAAATCTTCCAAGAGTATCTCTTCGCATGAGTAATAAAGTGGCTCTCACTTAAGCCATTCCGATTCGGGACAAAAATTGAAGGTCCACTTCATTCCTTTAAACAAACAACACGTACGCAGGAATAGTTGAGAGTTGTAAGTCACTAGTTCACTAGTGTCAAATAATCCATTAATGTTCCTAAATTGCCAGTCTTTCGATCAGCGATTTATACAAAAAGATCAATGAAATTTACAACTCACGAGTAAGTTGATGTATTTGCATTAATTAACAAAGATACAAAATGAATTCATTAAAAGAACATAAATCCACTCTGAAAGTAACGAAAAATCATATACCCATAACGAATAAGTTCTAGATCGTAGCACTTTCATTGACAACGACCAATTTAATAGCCTACGCCCAGTAGTTGAACATGTGGTCTGTTTTTCTTTTTTTTAATGAAACCCAGCACGAAGTCAATTTATCTAAAATAAAAAAATGAAATAGCGTTTCCACAGAAAAAGTCAATTGTGGAGAACACATATAGGCATGCAAGGGGTAGAGATACCCACGGTTAGAAGCGGTCACCCTTTTGGGAATAAAATAAAAATGGTTAATCTATTAATTAATTCCGAAAAGCATGCGCATATAAACACGATCCGATCAGAAAGACCGTTCGCATCCGCGACCTACCGACGACATCCGACGACGGACGCTAACACGACGACGACATAAATAAAAGTTAAAACACGAAATTGAATCATTAATGAAAATTGAAAAGTAAATTGTTGTTTTGCGCGCCACGCCGCGTTGTCACAAAAGCGTTGGCGTTCGATGGTTGATGGAACTTGGGCGATGTTTATCCCGCCAAGTCACAGCAGACATTTACGGTTTGTTGGTTTGATTTTGTCGTTAACTTATAGAGTATAAACATCAGAAAACAGCTATCAATGCTAAACCCAAAGTGTCATCGCCTGGAAATGCATATCGACCATGGCGGTTGCAACTTCCGTTTTGATTGTTGGAATTTTTATTATTTACATTTTGTGTATTCTTTTCAATTTTGGTTGGTTCTACGGATGAGTGATACAACCTATTCGTAGGGAATTTAAATTATTGCATGAGCTGTTCTTGCACTATTTATGTTTGTCTATTTTGGGAAACAATATATATGGGGTTCATTATTATGTTGATTTGTAACTGAATCATCGCAGGTATTGAAAACAGAAAATGTAGGCAGACAACTAAAGTCAAAATGACCGTATAACCGTCGAGATTCAGTAGGTTAAGTGGTGGGACGGTAGTAAACAGTTTACAAATGGCAGTGAAAGATGTTAAATTAGAGATGAGGTATTATAGGCAGTGGTTGACGTAAGATTAAAGATACTTAGTCCGGATGTACATTGACCGATTTTTCCAACACTGGATGGAAACATGAAACTGGAAGGAACATGTCAGCTGTACTTCGAAATCTCACACGATTACAATAACCAATAAAAATTAGTCAAAAATTGGAAATGTAAATCCAGACTAAAAGCCAGCTGGACATCAAAATCCATTAAGTTTAACAGGATGTCGGTAAGGCACTGGACAACCAAAAGTGTCTTAGGACTTCAAAGGATAGATACTAGCATCTTCAGGAGTACGAATGCCAAACCTAAATCATAGACAGCGGCTTTGAATTCACCAAAGGGAACTTAACACAGCCAATAGGAACTACCATCAGACTGTTTAAGGCGAACTCCAAAGAGTCAACATCATGTTCTGGAACTTCATTGAATACCACAAGATATTGCAGTTCTAGAAGTGAAAAGTAACTAACCCTCGTTTCAACCAGGATACCTGATTCCATTAAGAAAATCAACAAAATCATTAGAAAGAAACCACCGATCCGAGAAAAAATCGTCACCAAGAACATAGAAGCTTCATCACTTTACAGGAAAAAGTGAAAGCTTTCGCCAGTTACCTGCTTCGATGCAAACTTCAAACCTAAACCACCATCTGGGACAAAGTTGCAAAGTTGTCGCATCAACTCAAAAGAGGTTTGAAGAATAAATGATGGAAGTTCTATTAAGAGACAGTAATTCACCAAATATCCAAAGGAAACTATACTATACAGCCTACAATTATGTATTTCAGAGAAGATAGCGGAGGAGATCTTCGGAAATTCCAAATCAAATAATTCCGTCGGATTCATAATGAAGTTAAATTCCTCCTTACAATCATCTTGCACAACTGCTACTACACCCAGAAGTGGAAAACAGCTAAGATCATGGTGATAACAAAAAAGGGGCAGTCAAATTCTCTTCAACAACAGTACAAAGTGCGAAGTACAAAGTGCGAAGTACAAAGTGCGAAGTACAAAGTGCGAAGTACAAAGTGCGAAGTACAAAGTGCAAAGTACAAAGTGCGAAGAACAAAGTGCGAAGTACCAAGTGCGTAGTACAAAGTGCGAAGTAATAAGTGCGAAGTACAAAGTGCGAAGAACAAAGTGCAAAGTATGAATTGCTTCTGTAAATCAAGTGAATGTCTTGGATACAATTTGAAAAAGAGCTTTAAAAATGTAAGGCTAGTAAACTTTTACATCACTCGCCTGCCACCGTAATGTTTGATTTCTCTCATTATTTTATCGCTATTTTAATAAATTGTGTTCGAGTGAAATATCCATATCGGTTGCATTTCCTCCCGCAAAAAATTCCGACGAAATACTCTTACCTCTAGGAATACACATCAGTTTATTCTTGAGCACAATATTTCGGGCATACCAAGATTTCTATAGAGATTCGTTTTTTAGCCGTACTCTACGAATGTGGAATTCTATAGCTGGCTCTATTTTCTCCTCCCATCATTTTAATACTTCGAACTTCAAAATTAATTTGCGTTCTCCTGAAGCCTTCCCTATTTTCCTTACCCTTGCACTGATGTGGTCTAACAGATGAAAGGTAGATAAATCCCCCTTTAAAGTGCGTTCATTATAAATAAAATAAAATAAATTAAAACATAAGAAAATATAATAAAATAAAATAAAATAAAATAAAATAAAATAAAATAAAATAAAATAAAATAAAATAAAATAAAATAAAATAAAATAAAACAAAATAAAACAACATAAAATAAAATAAATGTCAAACAAAACCGCTGCTACATATTCCGTCTGTATGAATTATGTTCTAGCTTCTATAGATGAGCTAAACGAACAATTTGAGTTTTCTCTCTTGGGAATTATACATAAAAATGATCTGTACGAAATTAGAATCAAATCCTTGCTCTAAAGAATGTATTTCTTGAGAACAACCCGGAGGGACTTCAATAATATGAAGTTAGGAATGTGGCACTGGCAGTTAAATACAAAACAGAAAACATTATTTGCAAGTTAATCTCCAAGGGATTTCGCTGACTCTTAAAAAAATAATATTTGTAATCAGTGCGATAAAAAAGACAAAACGCACAGTAAGAAAAAACCAACATAATAAAACATTTTAATTAAATTCCTTTAAAATGTTTGCAATGCAATTATTGACACATCCTCCGGCTTCCCAACCATACATATGTATTGTATATAGGAGGACTTCCTCAATTGAATGTCTTGTTTATGCATTAAAATCCTCATATTGCATACTGTTTACTGCAGTAAGTAACGCCTAGCAACACGATTGCCAAGAGACATTTCCCATTTTGCTCCAAAAAAATACGACAGCAGAGGAAAAAAAAACCCACTCTCCTCCTCATCACTTTACGCTCTGTCTCTACCCTACTCATCATCTGAGTCCAGACAACGATGAAGTACGTACATATAGCCCATTGCATTATCGCTGGGTTAATTTTAGTTTGCGAGACAGATTCTCAATTTCATGTTAAAAACTTATATTTCCAGTCTCAGTCTCATTCAGTCAATACCCATTTTAAAGAGTTCCCAAGTTCCAACTTCAACCATACCACCACCATCATCAGCCCCACCATCACCGACCATAAAATATCACACCCCAAGTTGAAGAAAATCCATGGATTCGTGCAATGACATTGTGTCACTTCAAAGTGTCAGGGAGTAAGCATGCATTGCATGACAATGGTATTAGTTGTTCTTAGGTTAAAAGGGGCACAGTTTGTCTATATATGTATACAAAAATGTACGTACATATACTGTTTGGGGTCATAAATAAAAAATGAATAATAAAAAAAATACATTTCATTTTATATATCCAAAACAAAAAACAATTAATATGAATAAACCCTTGTTATGTATCTTTCAGATGCACATTCGAGTTGTATAGTACAGTACAACTTCAATTCAAAGACAAACAACAAAAACCCTCAAATCGATTTGTTGTGACTGCATGCCGTAGCGAACGCACAGTGGGGCAGAATTCTTTTTAGACTGGAATTAAATTAGAACAAATTGTTTTAGGAACTTTAAATTTATTTTATTCAATATCTATCTTCAATTAAAACCCAAGACAGAGTGTGAATAAACAAGACCAATTTTGTGCGACCCAAAACATAAAAATTCATTAAATACATTTTTTCTTTACCAAAATTTACCTTAGAAGTTAAGATAATTTTTTAACGGCTATCGTTATTTTTAATCCTAAAAAATATGTGAATTTTCAGAATTTTGAAATTTTGAATTTCTGGAGCGATTGGCCAACTGTCATAAAAAGTTCTGATAATTCAAATGACATCTAACTTTTTATGACAGGTGGCCAATCAGAAGCTCCAAAAATTCATATACGCTTTGAACGCCCACATTGTGTCGGGGTTATGCCTAAAAAAAAAGAGAAAATTGACCAGGACAGACAAGAATTGAGTGACCCAAGTCAAACTTCCATACAAAATTCTCTCAAAAATTAAGACAAGCATTTTAACTAATTGCCGTAAGTCGTACGTAAGTTCTGCTTAAAAATCAAATTTTTATTTCGTACTGTACAACATTTATCTGTCAAATTAGCCCACAAAATAATTGTTTGCCAGTTTAATTTTAGAGCTTAATTTTGACAGGTTCTGTAATTTTCGAATTTTGTGTTGAACTTTGCTTGATGGTGAAAATAGAAATCGAAATCGAGCAATTTTTGGATGATTGATGATCTCAGCCAAAGAAAAGAATCAATTTTGTTTGCATAAATTCACTTGAAGTTATGAAAACAAATTCTTTGTTTCTGTGACTTTTATTTCAAAATTGTATGTCAAAATTTAGCTAGGGTCTTAGCTGTTTTTCGGCGACAAAAGTGGGAGCTAGAATTTAACGAGGGCTGCGTTCTATACTATAAGGCCCAGTACCCTGCTGATGCGAAACAAGAAATCTCGTTCTCCGATTATATGGGCCTTAATCCCTTGTACGGTTGCCGCTATATTCAATTTATGTTGAAATAGAGTTGAGTTGATCGAAAAAAAACAGCCTTACCCCTTAACTTATGACAAGACGAATGTGTACAAAATTCAACACACATATCTTATCTATATGTATTTTTTCATGTTTTGCCTATTTAACGAGAAAAAAAAACTAATTTCATTCAATGCGATTGTGTTAGTAGAAAAAAAAATATTTGATCAGAAAAAATGTCAATTCTATTTTCTGACTTTAAATTAGTTTGAAGTCGTAAAATTTTTAAAAAATATGGAACAATATTCTGTTTTTAAAATTTTAGAACCCAAAAAAGTTTATTTATTTATTTAATTTAGAACCCAAACTATTTTACTCCTTAATTAAAGATAGCGGCAACCCTAAAAGGGTTTGGTGATCGTTAATTTGTTCCCCATTTCCATTAGGTTACGTTTTCGCTACATTAGCCCAAACAGCTTAAAACTACTTAAAGTTTGATATACACATTCAACTTAGGCCAAGTTTTTTAGCGGTGAGTTAAACCAGAGTTAGCTAACTCTAGAAGTAAATTTACCCACAGTCAACTGAGGAAGCAGTTTTTCAGTGGAGAACGATTAAGCAAACTCGGTGGATATAACATCAAAAACAACTCTTCATTTAATCCTGTGCTAACCCATTAAATTCGATGACGGGTTTAACTTTAATCTCGCACTGAAAAACTGGACCTTTAAACTAGAATGGCCACAGCAAGCATTTTTCTATTTTGTACTTTTTTAGTCCAATACACCAATAGACTATTCACTACGCCAAAGGGTATACTATAGGATTTCAAAACATGAACTATAGGTAATAATCTTAGGTCTAGTTTTTCAGTGCGAGATTAAAGTTAAACCCGAGTTAACTCATCAAATTTGGTGAGTTAACGCAGGATTAACTGAAAAGATGCTTTTAATGTTTTATTCACCGAGTTTTTTCAGTAGTTTCGAATGCCTTCTCCACCAAATAACGGCTTCTTCAGTAAACTATGGTTTAATTTACTTCTATATAGAAGCAACTAACACTGGATACTCACCACTGAAAAACTGAACTTTAGTATATTATTTTTTTAATTAAGTATTTAAACATTAAATTTACATATACCAAATCTTACTGTGAGTAAGCCATTTGCTAAGAAATGTCTAACAAAAAAAACAAAAAATGAAAAACTAAGAAGCTCACAAATAGTTCCATGTTTTTCTTATTTTATTCCAACTTCTCTATATAGTCGGTTCTAATGTATGACGCAGAGAGGTGTACAAAAGTTCTATTCCTGTCTGATTTTCCTTTTGTTTTTTTTTTTGGCTTTACCCTCACTATTTTACCATTAGTACTGGAAAATAATAAATTTATGAGAACTTATGTATCTCGAGGCGATATTTTTATGGAATGTTGTTGCTTTTTTTTGTATTTATGTATATTTGAAAAATTTTACAACTTCCACTTTAAGATAAAAAGACGATAACATAGGTATATCTACGATATAAAAGTTTATGTCAACTTAAATGGATTTTTTCTGACACTTAGCATTTTTTTTTTTTTTTTTTGAGAATATTCTGTGCAGTATAGTTAATAAATCTGAATGAAATGTACGGATATTGTATCTATAAGATACAACATAATTATTTTTTATTTGGTTATATATTGTTGAAATTGCTACCAAAAATGGTCATTCGAACGCCACCTGCGTTATCGTTAGGAAAGAAATATCGATTAAAGTAAAGATAAAGAAAGCATTACGACAAAGTTTTCAGACAGGTTGACCCACGTAAGAGAATGAACATCATGAACAATGCGAATAAATGATTTATTTGATTGGATTTACAAATATTTTCCGAACGAAGAGAAATTATCTGAGAATCAGCATTAGATAAACAAAAACAATAAAAAGTTCGTAGTTAGGGAGGGATTGGCTTTGCAAAGAGAAAATTCAGTTCAGTCTGCTTAATTGTGTCTACTGTCTACATACATATATTTATGTATTAACCGAAAATAAGTCTAAGTTGTCCGCGGTATATAGCTGCGTGAAGCCAAAACCCCGAACTCGAAATTTTTGGGAGGGGTTAATCGGGTTCGTTTGTCCATCGTTTGTCCACGTTTGTCCAGGAAAAAAAATCGTTTGTCCACCCTCAGGTAAAAAGTTAATAAGCTTTTTTGTTTTTATAGGAAACCCCAAAAATCAAAACACTTGTCCAAAAACCGCAATTTATAATTTAGGGGGATGGGACAAAGTGCATTCGTTTGTCCACCCGCCAATTATGATTGTCCAACAAAAAAATTCGTTTGTCCACCCTCAGAAAAAAAAATATATAACTTTTCAATTTTATAGCACCAAACAAAAAAATTTCAAAATTTACTTAGCAAAATCAAACCAATTGCATTCGTTTGTCCACCGTTTGTCCAGGCTAGTCCAGCAAGAAAAAAAATTTGCCGACCCTTGGTTCAAAAATTATTCAACATTTCTTTTTTTAAAGCAATGTTGCTACTCGCAAATAATAATTATTGGTTTCAGTACCAAACATTTCAAATATCACCCTATAATTTACGTTGATTCTCATTTGCACACATACCCTATAGCACCACCATAGCACAACTGCAATATCATCGCATAAATAGGTCAAGGGCAGGCCCAATGTCATTCACCTTGCATTTCCATCATCACCATCGCTCGCTCCCAAGTAACGGTAGTTGTGACTGAAAAATAGAAACTTTTTATGCCATCGTCGGTCGCTGCTTGATAGCGGCTGTTACGACCGAAATCTAAGAAATATGTGATCAATTCAATTGCACTGACATCAACACCATCTACATCATCATCGGTCATTGGCATTGTGGATCGACAACGAGCTGCCTATAGCTGCCCTTTTTTTTGCATCATGTTAGTAGCTTATTATAATATGATCATCAATTGCCGCTCCCAACCAACTCTATAGTTCGGACCGACAATGACGAGTTACTTGATGGCTGGTAGCAGGTGTTATCATATGCTGCAGATTTCAACAGGCGGTAGTTGGGATCGATGACGATGAAGACGAAATGAAGTAGGTGCTATAAGGCCTATGATAGAGCAGTCAGCAGTAGGACACAGTCCATTTTCAGTTATCATAGAGACAAAAACCCTTAATAAATAATAAAGCAATTTTACATTTCAAATTAATCGTAAATTGTTTCGTGCTCTTATTACATTTTCGCAGAATATTTGGCTAAAAAGCTAGCCGCATCAAGCAACTTTCGCAAAACAACACATGTCCAAAAACCGCAATTCATAACTTAGGAGGATGGGACCAAATGCCTTCGTTTATTTATGTATTTAATATTAATTACAATGTCAACAAAAAATACATCAAAATGTAAATATTAATAGTATTGAAATGAGTGTAATATAATATTAAAGTACTAAAACACGAAATTTTTCCAGGAAATTTTGACCAGGAAATTTTGTCCAGGAAAAAAATGTTTATATTAATGTATTATGTTATCAAATAAAAGTCAAATCAAATATATAATAAAATATAATAAAATAAAATAAAATAAAATAAAATAAAATAAAATAAAATAAAATAAAATAAAATAAAAAAAAATAAAATAAAATAAAGTGCTATAAAATTGAAAAGTTGTATATTTTTTTTTCTGAGGGTGGACAAACGAATTTTTTTGTTGGACAATCATAATTGGCGGGTGGACAAACGAATGCACTTTGTCCCATCCTCCTAAGTTATAAATTGCGGTTTTTGGACATATGTTTTGTTTTGCGAAAGTTGCTATAAAAAAGAAATGTTGAATAATTTTTGAACCAAAGTACGGAAATTTATTTTTCTTGCTGGACTAGCCTGGACAAACGGTGGACAAACGAATGCAATTGGTTTGATTTTGCTAAGTAAATTTTGAAATTTTTTTGTTTGGTGCTATAAAATTGAAAAGTTGAATATTTTTTTTTCTGAGGGTGGACAAACGAATTTTTTTGTTGGACAATCATAATTGGCGGGTGGACAAACGAATGCACTTTGTCCCATCCTCCTAAGTTATAAATTGCGGTTTTTGGACATATGTTTTGTTTTGCGAAAGTTGCTATAAAAAAGAAATGTTGAATAATTTTTGAACCAAAGTACGGAAATTTATTTTTCTTGCTGGACTAGCCTGGACAAACGGTGGACAAACGAATGCAATTGGTTTGATTTTGCTAAGTAAATTTTGAAATTTTTTTGTTTGGTGCTATAAAATTGAAAAGTTGAATATTTTTTTTTCTGAGGGTGGACAAACGAATTTTTTGTTGGACAATCATAATTGGCGGGTGGACAAACGAATGCACTTTGTCCCATCCTCCTAAGTTATAAATTGCGGTTTTTGGACATATGTTTTGTTTTGCGAAAGTTGCTATAAAAAAGAAATGTTGAATAATTT
Source organism: Leucozona laternaria (assembly GCA_932273885.2). Classification (NCBI taxonomy): domain Eukaryota; kingdom Metazoa; phylum Arthropoda; class Insecta; order Diptera; family Syrphidae; genus Leucozona; species Leucozona laternaria. Next base: position 40,937,175 of record OW026369.1, on the reverse strand, counting down.
TTGAACCAAAGGTCAGAAATTTATTTTTCTTGCTGGACTAGCCTGGACAAACGGTGGACAAACGAATGCAATTGGTTTGATTTTGCTAAGTAAATTTTGAAATTTTTTTGTTTGGTGCTATAAAATTGAAAAGTTGAATATTTTTTTTTCTGAGGGTGGACAAACGAATTTTTTTGTTGGACAATCATAATTGGCGGGTGGACAAACGAATGCACTTTGTCCCATCCCCCTAAATTATAAATTGCGGTTTTTGGACAAGTGTTTTGATTTTTGGGGTTTCCTATAAAAACAAAAAAGCTTATTAACTTTTTACCTGAGGGTGGACAAACGATTTTTTTTCCTGGACAAACGTGGACAAACGATGGACAAACGAACCCGATTAACCCCTCCCAAAAATTTTGAGTTCGGGGTTTTGCCTTCACGCAGCTGCGGTATATGGTTGCTAAATATTGAATTTATTTGAGGTCAGCTGCACTCCCTTAACTTATCGATTGAATGTTATGCGAAATATTTGCACTTGGCTTTTGAAAAAGCGACTCCAAGATTGAAGGTCAATTTAAAAAGATTTCCGTTAAAAAGTAACATAGGTTATAGGTACATTTAAAGCTTTCTTGTCTATATACATCTTCAATTTAATTTAGCTTCCTTCGTATGATGGATGGATCTATCGGGTTTTTCAATAAGAGCGCTACAAAAATAAAAATAAAACAAAAACGGTTTTGGATATCAATGAAATTCTTTATTCCTGTGAAAGTACGTCTGATGCCATTATGTATGGACTTCGACTTCTTTTGCATGGCCACCACGGGCACGCTTGCAGAACTCCAGACGCTGAACCCAATTTTCGACGGTTTTCAAGCATAAATCAGCCGATACTGCTGCAATTTCACGTTCGATATTCGTACGAAGTTCATCAATCGTCGCTGGCTTGTTGGCATAGACCATAGACTTGACGTAGCCCCACAGGAAATAGTCTAAAGTCGTCAAATCGCACGACCGAGGCGGCCAAGCGACTGGACCATTTCGTGAGATAACACGTTCTCCAAACTTGGTTTCCAATAAATTGATTGTGACTTTCGCTGTGTGGCTTGTGGCACCGTCCTGTTGGAATCACATGTCCTCCAAGTCCATATCATCCAATTGGGGCCAAAAATATTCGGTTATCATTCAACGGTAGCGATCCCCATTCACAGTAACTTGCCGGTCTTGATCATCACGGAAGAAGAACGGCCCAATGACGCCGTCGGCCCATAAATCACACCAAACCGTAATTTTTTCGGGATGCAATGATGACTAATGGAGTACGTGTGGATTGCTGCCTGACCAATACCGCATATTTTTTTTATTGACGAAGCCATTCAGCCAGAAATGAGCCTCATCGCTGAAGATGATTTTTCGATTAAAATCCGAATCATTTTCAAGTTATTGCTCAGCCCAATTCACGAACATACGACGCTTCTGGTGGTCAAGCGGCTTCAATTCTTGCGTCAATATAATTTTGTAAGGATTTAAGCCAAGATCTTTTCGCAAAATTCGCCACAACGACGTCACAGAGATGCCCAACGCTTGAGAACGACGTGTGAGAGACACATTTGGGATTTCTGCAACTGAAGCCTCAGCGGCAGCAATATTCTCGACACTACGGGCACTTCTTTGTCTCACTCGCACGGGAACATTTCGTACTGTGCCTGTGGATTTAAATTTTTCCACTAGACGCTCAATTTTTGATCTGCTAGGACGATTATGACGACCATAAATTGGACGTAGCGCTCTTAACGTTGAGGCCACTGACTCCGAATTTCGGTAGTAAATTTTAATAATTTCGACTCGTTGTTGGCTCGTATATCTTTCCATCATGAAATGGCAAACCTTACTGAAGAGAAATGTCAAAAGAGCGGCAAGAAATATGGCGTCGTTTGCTGTCTCTGTTGCTCTACTTTTGTAGCGTCCCTGTTGAAAAACCCTTTATATGTATATTATAAGTTTGTTTCAGATTTTTTTGGGCACAAAGGTGTCTGCCAAATTTCGAGGAATGGGGATGAAATTCTGTCAGAGAGAAGAAAACTGCCAAACAAATTTGAATTATCAAACAAGAATCGACTAGAATTGCCACGAATTTATGATAAATCACAAGCAAAATTTTTTCAAAGAATCATAATCAAAGGAACACAAAATTGCAAATTTTCATGTATAAATTTGATTTTATTTAATTAAACATTAAATAATTATAAAACTTAAATACTCTGGTGCGAAAAAGCAATGCGTTATACAAGAAATTAATGAATTGCAACTAGGTACATTTTATTTTTCCCAAAAACCTTAGTTAAACGAAAGAAAAGAAAATAAATTGATTAATTAGTTTATTGATAAAATAATACAAAATTGCACATCTATACAAAAAAAAAAAAAAAAAAAAAAAACTCAAAGTAACACTTGGGCAACCCTAAGTGAACAGCTTCATTTTATGAAAAAGTCTATAGCGGGGTCAAATCGCACGATCTTGGTGGCCAATTCACGTCACCTCCCCGAAAGTAAGCCTCATCAAATCTTTTATGCAGACTGTCCATTGTGGCGTTTGCTGATGTGTGGCACGTAGCACCTATCTGTTTGAACCACATGTCGTTCACATGCATGTCATCCAATTTGGGCTAAAATACATTTATTTTATCATCGATCGGTAGCGTTCTCTCTTGATGGTGATGGTGATAGTCGTTTTGAAGAAATTCCGGACTCTCACCAACATCGTCGATGATTTCGGTAGGTCTTGCGTTTCGTTGACGTACGGGTGTTGGCTGATTGTTCACTGAATCAGTCGACTCAAATTTCGCCACCAAACTTTGACTAATCGACTCGGAAGGTCAATCGTATTTACCGTAAAATGGCCGCCACACACGCCTCCTTTACACAAGAGATTTTGATAATAAAGTTTAATCATTTGGACGTGATGTTCAATCGTGTAACTTGCCATTGTGATTCGACATAATTATAACTGAATAATAAACAACAGATTTGACATATGTCACCAAAAACAACATGGCCGCCACAGGTAAACAAAAGCGTGCTTACGTTAGATTGACATGAAATTTGTAAAATAAGTGATTGAATGATTACTTCGGATTATAAAAATATTTTAAATAAAATAGGAACAGTTTGAATTAAGATATAGGATAGGAAGAACATGATTGTAGAGTAGGTATACGCTGTACGCAGGGTTCAAACTGGCGAGTCCCAGTCATGAGTGGCAGCAGCACCACAAATAAAATATGAAACACCAAAAAGCATGCCAAGAACCCTAAGCTCTTCGCGACATCAATTTACAAGCTTCGAATGTATTTCGGTGGCGGAAATTGCTTTAATTGCTGCTTGGCTATCAATAAAGAGGGTGATGTCAGCTCGTGGTATCGCCATCATTGATATTTGCGTAGCTGCTTTGGTCACTGCCAAGACCTCAGCTTGGAAGACGCTGCAAAAGTCTGGAAGTCTGAAGGAGCTAGCTAGTCCCAGAGTTTCCGAGAAGATTCCTGCACCAACTCCAGTGTCCATCTAAGAACCATCAGTGAAGATATTTATCGTAGATTCGTTACTGAGAGGTTGGTTGTTTTTCCACTCCTCTCTATTAGGAAAAGATGTAGTGAATGGCCTGTCGAAGTTTAAATGGGGTGTTATGTAGTCTGTGCAAACATCAATTCCCACATATCTCTGAAGAATCTGAGTATGGTCCGTTGTGCTTTGCTTCCAGCAGTTAGTCTGGCTTAGTCGCAAGGCACTGTATGCTGCTGATTCTTGCACGAATAGATCTAAGGGTTTCAGGTTGAGTATCGCTTCCAGCCCCGCTGTGGGGGTGGTTTTCAACGCCCCTGTAATACCTACGCATGCTAATCTTTGAACTTTTGTTAAGATTTTCAGGTTTGTTGTTTTCTCTGTCGCGTTCCACCAAACTAGATTACCGTAGGTTAGTATCGGTCTAACTATTGCCGTGTACATCCACCTGATAATTTTTGGGTTTGGTCCCCAGGATTTTCCGAAAATCCTGTTGCAGGAATAGAATGCGTTCTTTGTTCTTTCTTTGGTGTTGAGACACCAGTTCAGTTTCTTATCAAGGATCACACCAAGGTATCTGGCCTGATCTGAGATTTTGAGTGGTGACCCTTCTATTGATGGTAGTCTAAACATTGGTATTTTCCTTCTGTTAGTGAAGAGAACCAATTCTGTTTTCAATGGATTAACCATTAGACCACATTTCTTTGTCCAGTTGTTGACCTTTGACAGGGCAAACTCAATATGTTCACTTATAGTGGATGGGAATTTTCCTGTCACAAGTAGTGCTAGGTCGTCTGCATAGGCTACTACTTTGACTCCACTATATTTTAATTTTACAAGAATTTCGTTCATAACTAGTATCCAAAGAAGTGGAGAGAGTACCCCTCCCTGGGGTGTTCCTCTAGATGTGGATACTTTTAAACGTGATTCTCCAAGTTCTGTGTTTATATGCCTGTTTCTTAACATGCACATAGTCCAATTTATAATTGAACTTTCTATATTCAGCTCTACAAGGGTTCTCTTAACTGCATCACTTTCCACATTATTGAATGCTCCTTCAATATACAGAAAGGCAGCGAGAGTGTATTCCTTGTCTTTGAGAGTTTTTTCAATTGTATTAACAACACAGTGAAGTGCTGTTTCTACGCTTTTGCCTTTTGTATAGGCATGCTGCATTGGAGAAATTACCTCCGGGTTCAGTGTGCTGCGAATATAGATGTCCAACAGACTTTCGAAAGTTTTAAGGGTAAACGACGTGAGACTGATTGGTCTATAGTCTTTAGCTTCCGTGTGACTAGGTTTACCAGCCTTCGGGATGAAAACAACCTTGACTTCATGCCATACTTAAGGTACATATCCCCATCTGAGGCTGCTTGAGAATATGTTTTTTAGGTGCGGAGTAATGAGGTTTTCACTTTTTTGTAACATCATTGGAAAGATGCCATCTAGTCCCGGGGATTAATAAGGGGAGAAAGAGTTTATTGCCCATTTAATCTTGTCTTCCGTTACAATATCCGACGGTGCTCTGTGCTCTGTATGGATCTCACTCACCTGGTTATAGCTCGGGTTAGAGTTACACCCGGGAAAATGAGCATTAACTAAGAGTTTAAGAGTTTCACTGCATGATTCTGTCCAACGACCATTTGGTTCTTTTAGGGAACCCAAGTTAGTTGGCTCTTTAGAGAGAATTTTCCTTAGTCTAGCTGATTCATTAGTGCCTTCTACTTCATCGCAGAAGGTTCTCCACGAGCTTCGTTTGGCTCGCTGTGTTTAAGCTTTGAATTTTCTTTGACTGGATTTGTAGTTCTCCCAGTCTATGTCTAATCTAGTGTGTTTGGCGATATTGAAAAGTCGCCAGTTGTTACTAAGATCCGTTTCGTTTTATTTTCATGGTATGATCTATATTGATCACTATCACTAGCGACAGTAGAACACGGATAATGTAACCGGGTGGGCCATCTAGTGGTTTCTTTTTAAATAATAGCTTATTTTGACACTGGCAGCTCTTTCCCGCTCGAAATGTTGACAGAAAGTCAGCATCATACCTCCGCAGAACAAAATGAGTCGCTTTACGCTTGAAAAACATTGGTAAATATTGAAAACTTATTTCCAAAGTGAATGCTGTGTAGCCCAAACAGTGCGTTTTCTGACGAGGCGCATTTTCATCTCGGCGGCTACGTTAACAAACAAAATTGCCGCATCTGGGGCTTACAAAGAGCTATGTTAACCGACTTTTTTTTTTACTGAAATTGTAGACATGGGTTTGGACAACCTCTGATGGTTTATGCAGGATATGGCGCACCATGCCACACAGCCCATGTTACAATCGATCTTTTGGGCATACCAAATTCCCAAATCGTGTTATCAGCCGTCTTGGCGGTGTCAATTAGCCGCCTTGGAGCTGCGGTTTGACTCCTTTGGGGGGGGGGGGGACCATGAAGAACCGATGTTATGCCAACAATCCGGAAACGATTCAAGCACTTAAGACCAATATCATCTAAGCAATCCGTGAGCTACAGCCCAAAACCATCAACAAGGTCTTGGAAAATTGGAGTGACAGAATACTCTACTGCAAAACCAGTTGGGGCAGCCACTTGAACGACGACGTTGTGTTTCATAATTAATATGAGAATGTTTGCCATAATACATGGAAACAATTTAATTTTTTTCATTTAATTGCATTTTTAAAAAGAAACTTGTGTTTGTACATATGTCACGATCACGACACCAAACACAAAAAATACTTCTACTCTAATGTTCAAAAATTAAGAAAAAAAACCTCATTAATATTTCAGTGCGCCTTTTTAGCAAAAATTTAATAAAAAGTTTTAATGCTCTATGCTCTTAAAATTTAATTTCAATGAGAAGGAAGGGTAAAGCGAAAAGAGGTCTTCATTAATAATATTTCAACACATTTTGCAATACAAATTGAAAAAAATGTGAGATCACAATTCATGTCAAGAAACTTTTTTAAAAAATTGAGGTACCTATGTAGATATTTATAAAATCCCACAGTTTTATTATAATCTCTGCCCATCCTCACCCCTTTGAAACCCCTATATTCATGGCCCAGTGTGGCTCTGGCAACACGTCAAACTCTCAAGACCTTGAATTAATAATTCCATACTGCAAAGAATATTGATTATGATTACGTAGATACTAAAAACTTAATTCTAAAACTATTTCAGTTACACATTAAACTACACACCCCATCAATGTCTGCAATAAACTCGTCCAGACACTGCTAGAAAAAAAGCAAGGAAGAAAATACTACAGCCGGCCAGCCCCGGCACTATGCCAAGATTACCCTGTGCCGCAAGCCCAAAAGCCCATATAAGCAAACACTTCCACAAAAAATACATAAGCCCCCGACAGTTTATAGAAGTAGAAGCATACATGGTTGTTGTTGTGAGCCCTGTGCTAATAATAATGGTGGTCATTGTCCACCATGGCCGGCGTGGCGTTTCTTTGCTTCTTTTGCGCTCTACAAATATGACTTTAAAAAAAAAAATTGATAAAATTCTCTTCCTCGTAGTACAATGTGCTTCGGAGCCTGGGGGGGAAACAATAAAAAGAAATGACGTCTGGACATGAGTAATGGATGCCCATGCCCAAGCGTAGATACACAGATGTAGAATTTTATATCTCAATGGAGTCTGGGGATACGATACGTTTTTAACTTCCAGCACAAACAAAAACGAAAAGAAGAAACTGGAAAAAAATTGTTCATAAAAGTGGAAACAAATTAAAAGTAGATTATGTCATAATCTACCTCGTCCTCCAAAACTCTCCAGTATCCACTCTCCACAAAGAGTTTTGTAGCTGTAGGTAATAGGTATATACATACTCGACTTATTTCCGATACATCTCATCTATTATTATTTTATTGAAGTTTTGCGGATTTCTGTGAAAAGTTCGGTAACCTCGCCGCCAGCCGCCACCGCGCCGCATGAGATTTTTCAAGTAGGCTTATTGACGAGGCGGCGAGAATAAAACCGGAAATCAAATTAGCTTTTCATTTATTAATGGAAAATCTCACTCCTCCTTTAGGTTTTTTGGTGTGTTGCAGCCAAAAAAAAAATAATATCACGCCTTAAGGCTTGACATGCAATGGTTCCTGAACTGATTAGAGGAAATTGGTGGGAAGCATTGCGTCACGTCACAGTCACACAGTGGGGCATTTTTTCATCCGAAATGCATACAAATACGAACATAACTTAAATAAATTTTTGTATGACGTTTTTGTTTAAGTTCAACCAAGGGTCAAGCATGTGATTGGCTTTTAATTAGTTTTTGATACAAAATGTTTCTTTTTGACCTTTATGCCCATATTATTCACTCTCTTAATCCAGATTAAAAATTGAATCCAGACACATTAAATCCAATTCCATATTAATCACTCGTTAAATTCACATTTAAATATGTAAATCGAATTGAATTTAAATTCCTCTCAGGAGACCAAGAGCTTACATCCAGATTATTCTGGACATGGATAATATGGATAAAGATTTAATTAATCCGGATTTAAAAAAAATCTTGATTTTAAAGTCCCCATTTGAATCCAAAATGAACAAAATGAATAATATATTAACTTGTTCAATTTTTGACGAAAATTAGTATGAGGGAAGAATATTAGACAGTTTGCATTTTTTTAGTGCGGATAATCCTTGTTGCGAGGTTAAGCCCGAGTTAACTTCTAAAACATGCTTTTCAGTCAATTTAAATCCCGTCTGAACTCCGAATTCACTCGAAAAATTTGGTGATTTAACTTTGGCCTATCTGAAGAGATATTTCTAACAGATGCTTGTAACAAATCTATCGAAATCGAAATGAGGTTAAATATGCAAAGGGAGATTTGAATAGTGGCGCCATCTCAATTTGGATATAGGTAGTGAAAAAATTGATTTCCATAAAGTCGCACTTCGATTCATAAATTAAAATTTAAAGTTAATTCTGTACCGAAAAATGGCTTCCTTAGTTTAATTTATTTGCAGGATTAACTAACTCTGGTTAAACTCAGAGCAAACTAAGCATGGAAAAACTAGCCCTAAGAACTTACATACAAAAAATTGATTCGCTTATACTTGAAGAAATAAAAAATACATTTTCACTAAGCAAATAAGGGATATTTTAGAGGCAAAATTAATCAATCGGTTGAACCAATTCATTTTGATAGGTTTATTACATTTAGGACCAGTTTTTCAGTGCGAGATTAAAGTTAAGCCTCAAATTTGGTGAGTTAACTCAGGATTAACTTAACTTCTTTAAGCAATCTCCAACCTCAGTTCACTGTAGGTTGATTTACTTCTAGATTAAGCTAACTCTGGTTTAACTCACCACTGAAAAAGTGGGCCTCAAAGCTATTAAAATGCCTTTAAATCAAAATGTATCATAGTTTAAAATCTAAAGGTTGTTTTTTTTTGTATAGAGGTTTGGTTATTAAATTGGCAACACTCTTTCTGTTTCCATGGACTCCAAATAATTCAACAACAATTTCCATTCTAAATTTGTCCACTACTGAAAGACTAGAACCTAATGACTAATTGTAAAGAGACATGCTTGTTTAATAACAATTTTTAGCGATTTATTTAATCCATGTAAGGCATAAGTTGAAAAATTGCATTTATAATAATTTTTGATTACTTAAACAAAACAACATAATGCAATGTTTTATAGTAAAACAACCCCCTGTTCATTAGTTATCTCGCCTGCTAACATACCCGTATTACCAAAAACATAAAACAGGACTTCTATGGTTTTGATTTTTGATTGATCCTTCGCACGAATGTATAGGTATATGTACCTAACCTACTCGTATAGTTAGTCATGCATGTCAAAATGGACAGCTATTGCGTTCCTGTGTGCCCACCTGTTTGATGAACGACGAACTACAACGGAAATTGTGGTTTTTGTTTTCCCATCATACATTTAGATTGTCCATGGAGGTGTTTCCGTGCTTGTTATGCGTGACATCTCTGCGAACTTCTAATAGGTACTTATTTTTTTTTTTTTTTAACAAGTTCATTAGCTCTAAGTCAATAAAGGTGTATCTGTTACAGCGTTGAATATTTTATTAGAAAACAAAAACTTTCAAAACAAAATTCAGATTGACAAAAAAAAAATATTCCCTCCCACCGGCAACCAAAACCAACCGTCTAAACGAATAAAAATGCTGCACAATTGGTCTGTTCAACCTAGATTTTCTGCAAAAATCGAAATAAATCGTGGGCACCGCACGCCGCTTTAAAATGCAGTTAACAAGCATATTTTTTTGTTTTGCACAATACCAACTTTATTTATGCACGCTTCAAATGTGTGTGTGTTACTGTATGTGCATGTGTGTGTGTGTGTGTGTGTATAAAAATACAAAACAACGTCATTATGTATTATGTACCTATCGGTGAAGTTAGTGTCATCTGCCTTTTTTGGAAATCGACGTAAGCTCAGAAGGTTTATCTTATTAATACGTGTGATGGAAACACACACTCTCAGTCGATTGAACTGATCCTTGTAAAAAAAAAAAAAAACAAAACCTTTCAAACTATCCTTATAATAAACAATGTTTTTCTACTGAAGTGTAATGGTATAATGAAGCACACTACAGACCCTATCAATAAAAATAAAACACCATCCGCTCTTTAACACACGAGTTGGCTGGCACACGGATATATAACTTGTCCGCTTGATAACGTTTCTTATTAATAAACATATTTTAGCTTAAAGATATCTTCACATTTCTTATAACTAGAAGTAGGGTAATACTTCATCACAATGTAGCAACATTCCAATACGTGTGTCACATATGTACATGCACTGATTCATGAAAACTATGATTGTAGTAGGAAATGGTTTCTTGAGCTCTATATGCATGTGTGGGTGAAGAAGTTATTCGCCCATTAAGCCCCGAATTTGTCGATTTAAAGTTATCCGTTCGCTATCACATGTCACCATTAAACATTTATTGATGTGAATTACAAGTTGAAAGATGTGTAAGTTTTATCACGCCGTTGTTCGCCGTTTATTAATAAGGGGTTGTATAGATAAAACATTTTTGGAAACTTAATTCCCTTATTCGTACCTAACTAAAGAAAATTTTACTTTCAATGTTATTTCCTTATAACTTCATTTCTTCATTTTCACTTTAAACATTAGACCAGTTTATACCAGTAAATAGATAATTTAATAAAATATGAGTAATTTCTTCATTTATAGCTAGAACATCATAAAACAGTCAAAATATTTATTGTCTACAAAGTATTTATTGTCTACACACATTGAAGCAACAATTAGTTTTTGATTTATACCAGTTATTATTTTGCCATAGCAGAAATAGCGAAAATGTTTTCAATGATATTTAATTTCGCGATTAAAAAAAAAATCCCAGTAAGATGTATGTATCTCATAACCGCGATGGTCACCATATCAAATAGAAACCAGTAGGGACCATTAAAACTTTTAGACCAATTAAATATTTGTTCTCCAATATCATGTTTTTTTTTTTTTTTAATGTGAATCTATTCAAACGACTGCGAGTGTTTTTTTTTTTGCAATTTTTTTTTTGTTCATATTTCGTTTTATTTTACCTTAAAACAAAAAACCTGTTGAGCAGGTGATCTGACAATTCATACGTATGAGCTGTGTGCAGTCTGAGTCCAAGCCTGTGGTAAGTGACGGATCTTTTGTGTTAATTCAAGAGATTTCCACTTTGGCTTTGTGTTATGATGATATTGTTTTTAGTTTGCAAAACCGGTTAAGTAGATATAGATATTTTAGCATTGGGCTATAAATTAAACGCAGATATAAATTCCTATTATCAACAAATTATTGATTTCATTTATAGGTAGTGAGGAGAACTATGAAATTCTTTTAGATAAAATTAGGGTTTACTGCTTGACTTCGATTTGAGAATATTTTTTGTGATTTAAATAATTTTAATGTTTCGATTAGAATTTATTAAGCGGTGACGGCAAAATAGATAAAATCATTTTAAAAATTGAGAATTATAGATATATTTCTGTTTTAAAGACTAAAATAAATATTCTACAGGGCTTGAAGGGCTTGTCTAAGGCAACAAGCTATGGGTTTACTCTTAGTCTCAGGTTAAAGAGAAAGACCTGTAAATTATTAGGTTCATTTGGTTTACATTCGTTTTGTGTGTCAGACCTGTTTTAAGAAGTCAGCGAATTATGTAACAAATATTTTTACTTTAGTCTTTGTAACAGTTATAATAATTCCGTAGATGGCGCTACGTGACAAACTAAAATAGTCAAATTATCTACAAAACATTATTTATTTCCAGGCAGTTCGGCAGTTTTTTTTTGCTAACGAAATAGCGAATAAAATCAGTCATTCTGGAAGCAAAACATGTACAATAATTAAATTATTCAACTGAGCTACCAATTAAAAGAAAAACATTCAAAACTGCCCAATGAATGAATGAATTTCCAAAAAAATTGCATTAAATTGATTGCTGTAAAATGAGTTGGGAAAAAAATGCATGCAATCTTTTTGATGTGAAATGAATGGAGATTACATAAGTCAATGATTGCAATCTTTTAATTGAACTCAATAAAGATTGCATTCACAAAAGATTGCATTCACAAACTACGAACTTAGAATAATAAAAAAAGAATTAGGTACAAGCCGACTGCCGACTCACTGTACGCTCTTAAAATTAATCACCCTATCGGAAGGTGTTATAATTTTTGCAAATGGCGTCCTACGTCAATCTCATTTGACATTTGTGAACTATACAGCTGCAGTTTACAAACAGACAAGCAATAGAGCGCTATTAATACTCCGCTGTCACGCCATCCTCAATCTCAACAACGAAGATGACGATTTTGTGTCGAAAATCATCATGAGCGACGACGCACGTGGCGCATTTCCACTTAACTGCTTGAACACAATAGAATGCCGCAACTGCAGCTGCAATAGTTGTTGCAGCTGAAAGTGACGTACGTACTTTTTTTTACGTGCCCACAATGCAGCTGTACAGCTTTCTGACATTACTGACTGCAGAAGCACTGATATCTATAACATGAGAAATTGAAGAGAGCTTGAAACTTATTAAATTATGTGTATTCAATATTTTGAAAGCTAGTCCGGCAGCATTTCCAGTTGCAGCTCCGTCTCCATTGTGTTCAGGCAGTAATCGGTTACGTTAATAAGCAAAATCTTCGTTTCTGGGGCACTGAAAATCCGCCTGTGATGTACGAAGAGCCATAACATCCACTCAAAGCCACTGTGTGGTGCATAGCGTTCACGCGGGGGAGTGATTGGGCCGTTTATTTTTTTTGAGAACGCCATCGGCAATACAGTCACTGGTACTGGCGAACGCTACAGGGCCATGATTAACGACTTCTTACTGCCTGAATTGGATGAGCTGGGCTTGGGTGAACAAGACGGTGCAACCGCACACTCAGCACGAGCCACAATGGCTATTGTGAAGAAAGCATTTCCTAGTCGCGAAATCTCCCGTTTAGGCGATTTGGCATGGCCAGCGAGATCGCCCGATTTAACCATCCCATAGACTTCTTTCTTTGGGGCTACTTGAAGTCGCGGGTTTATGCCAACAATCTTCAGACAATAACAGACCTTAATAAGAATATTCGATCTTGGGGAAAGTCATGGAAAATACGATAAAACGGGCACAAATGTGTATCAACACTGGCGGCAGCCGCTTGACGGATATCATCTTTTCCACTTAACAGACAAAATTTTAAGGGTCTCAATAAAGATTTCCATCACTCAAAATCATGATTTTAATTAGTAAAAATGTAATTAAAAAACAAAATTATATGATTAATTTTGCGCCACCTTTAACAAACTTGATTCAAATATTGATCCGCGGTTAAGTAATTTTAAGGCTAAAAACACACCGTATCAGTCAAAACGGTTTTTCTGTCTTATGAAACAAGAATTCACTGATTCTTATGAACCAAAACACACCAACCAAGAAAAACAAAAAAAACATGTTTTTGCTTTAGTGTTTTTTTTATGACTGGTTGTCGAAAATATATGGCTTTGTGTGTTTTCCACACCGAATGAAAATATTTTGTTTTAAACCAGCGTCATTCTCGATTATTACACACGTCCCTGAGCGTAACCTACACCGCATACAGCAAAACAAAGGCAAAACATGTTTCGTTGTCGGTGACTGGAACTTAGTTTTTCAGAAACAAAATTTCGTTGCTGTTTGTTTGTTTCTGACGTTTTAATTATTTGGAAGTTCTTGTTGGAAATATTGTTTTATTTTATCTCAACAGACACCAAACGAAACAGAAAAGATATGTTTTGCTTTATTCATTTTTCAGTTGCTGTGTATTGAAACAAAACACACATTTTTTTTTTTTGCCTTATGAAACAAAAACGTTTTGTATTAATAGAATATATAGAAAATTTGAAAAGAAAAAATCTTCTGTTTAAGTTTAACTTGAATCAAAAATGTTTTGTTTCATCCGGTGTGTTAGTCGAAGCTCTAAGGCCTGCGCCGCTCACTAGGCAACTTTTAGTTGCTCCCGAATCAATTAAATTGGCGTATATGGGAGACCTCCCACTGGGCAACTTAGAGTTGCCTATGTAATTGAATAGGGAGCAACTAAAAATTGCTGGGGTAGGCCTAGTGTGCGGCAAGCCTAACTCACCGATGTTAGGCGAATAAATGAGGTTGAACGATGGTTCAAGGTTCAAATGTGTGATAAAAACCAATTAAATGCTTGAACCACCGTTGAACCTCCTCAGTTAATGTGCCAAAATCGGTGAGTTAAAATCTCTAAACCACGGATCAATATTTCAACCACGCTTATGTGTAGGTACAGCTGGCCCTTACAATTTTTTGTTGTTTGTCAATGAAAATTTGTTAAGTATGGGTGAGCAGTAGGGACCTAAAAAAGATAGATATTGTATCTTTTTCGAATTTCATTTCATCCAGAATTAAACAAAAAAAATTTCCAAAAGAAGATCCATTGTCTGCGTGTTTCTTGCTTTCGAGATGTGCTGTGCATATGATGTCTTTTTTTTTTTTCTTGCTCCAAACGATCATATTGAGGTTGAAGTACCTATACCTATACATACTTACACATTAAACACCGCGCAGAATATATCTTCTCAGAGCATCATCCACGCAGATATTCAATCTGAAATGTACGATATATAGGTACGGCGGCGTATATCGTTTCTTTAAGAAAAAAAAAAAAACCCGGCAGATGTTTGGCAGCTGCAATTTTTTGTGTCCGGCAAAGGAAATTTTAATTTATATATTCTTCGTGATTTTAGTCGACTTGGGGTTTTATATACGGGGCGCGGCCGCGGCGGGCGCAGGCAGTGTAACTGATCTCAGATGGAGCAAGTGAGTGTATGTTGTTTTTGTTTGGCATCTTTAATTTGATTTTTTTTTTTTTTGTGTTTTTATTTTGTATGTGAAAATCTTATAAAACGGAAGGAGAAAATATTTCCCTTTTGTTTTAAATTTTATATCAAAAATTTTAAAATTTGTTTGTTATTTCAAGATGTTTCCCTTCATCAATCTGTTGTTGTAGATTTTTGTTTTTTTTTTTTTTTTTTTTATTAAAAACTTTAAACAAAAGCCTCGCCACGAATTTATAAATTCATAGGCAAACACAAAAAAATAACACAAGATGTAATTTTGAAGAGAATGTGTCAGAACAGCAGCATATGGCTAAAAATTATTGCTGCCGGATATTAATTCAAAAAGTTCAGTGATGGTAATAGGGAGGTTGCGCGGGAAGAAATGAAACAAACGATGGCATCAGCAATAGCAGAATAATGCTGGTTCACAGAGAGTAGGTATATGTATAACCACAAGAATTGTAATTAGAATTAAATTACACAACATAGCTCTTTAGAGCATTGAGTACTAATTTGCTGGCAAATTATTATCCATGTTACAAGGATATGGAAAGAATTCTTTTGTTTAGAAGAAAATAGAATAATTGACATTGAGACTTTGAGGGAAGAAAAAGTTAAAATTTAATGAGATTTTTTACAAATTCTTCATTGAAAAAAATGACCCGTATTTTTTGGGAATATATTATGTATGCAGTGGGAAATTCCCAAAAATACCATCCACGATATCATACATATACTTTTACATTTGAAATTTAATCCTCTATAACTTATAACAAGCTTCTATTTAAAAAATTTAGTTTTGATCGGTTCAGATAATGAGATAGTCGAAAATCAAAAAAAAAAAAATAAAAACCTGCACTGTTAATAAGAGTAAAATATAAAATTTAATACATAACATTTTTTATCAAAATCGTAGGAGTCGTTTTTGAGCAAAAAAAAAAAGATTTTCTTTAACAATTTCTAATCATTTGTATGGGAGGTACCTTTATTTTTGGTTATAAGAAAAATTTTTGTTTTAAATTTTCTAGATAATGTTAAAAAAAAACTACCTTTTGCCTAGTTTAATCAAAAATCGATTGAGTCGTTTTTGAAACATTGATTTTTCAAACTTTTTTTAAAAATTCAAAAATACTTTTTTGAAAATTTTACACAATATTATTTAGAATCTAACAATCAGATTGGACAAAAAAATTAATGAAAATCAGCTGAACCGTTTTCCAACATGCACGCTCTAGCTTTTTGTCACACGTTATGCGAATCACCCTGTAAATCGCTAGTTAGGGTGTCACAAAAGTATCAGGAAGGCTGAATGTTTCATAAGATAAGATATTTTTTTTTTAATTATCAAGTTCATATTGGATCAAAATTTAAGTCACTTATAAATGCACTTTTTTTAAATTAATACTTTTAGTCCTTGAAAGGGTTCTATTCACAGAGGTATCAATAGCTTGTATAAGGTTCGATTGATCACCTTGATCTTCGAGAAATGCGTTCACCGGAAAAGGTGACAGAAGATGCACATGCGAAAATCCTGCAGCGTATAACAAAAGCAGCGAGGGAATATCATTAAAGATCGTCCCAGCTAAAGGAAATATAAGAGCCTGTTCGATCGACACGTCACACGGAAGTTTTAGAAAAAAAAAAGTATCTGGCTGCGGTTTTTAAGTTTTAAGAACGAGACTCAAGGTCTTCGAAATAGCGAAGATCAGGGTGCAAAAGATGATTTCACATTGATTAAACATGAAGAGCAAGTAGTAGGGCAAGAAGAGAATCCACCTCCAATGAATGAAGATCCAGTTCAACCATCGTCAGACTAGGAGAAGTATAGGCTTAGCTTTAAAAAAGCTGAAGAACAACAGACCCACCAGTTACGATGGATAACCGTTGGAGTTCTTTTAATATAGAGGACATGATGTTTTGATAGGACACCAACCATCATGTGTGGAATGAAGCTTGTCCGACGACTGAACGATCAGCTTAATGCAAGAATTCCACTTTGGTTTAAATATTATTGCAAGAACTAAAGGGTTTTCCAATAAGAGGTGTTATTTAGATATTCAAAGAAAAATGGCATTTTTTGAGATAAATGATCAGATGTTTATTTCATTATAAAGAGGAAGGTATGCCGTTAATAATAAATACAACATCAGCCAAATGGCCGCCACGACCACGCTTACAGGACCATATCCTTTTCATGAAATTTTCCATAACCAAATCGCAAAGTGGCTGCCCTATGTCCTCGATAGCCTCACGAATTCCATCTTTGAGGTCTTGAATCGACGCTGGGCTGTTGGCGTAGACCTAATCTTTCACGTGGCCCCAAAGGAAGAAGTCGCAAGGTGTTAAATCACAAGATCTCGGTGGCCAATTGTGATCACCTCTTCGAGAGATAACACGGTCCGGAAACTTTTCCCGTAAAAGATCGATGGTTTCATTGCTTGTGTGGCACGTAGCGCCGTCTTGTTGAAAGTAAACGTTGTCCAGATCAATACCATCCAATTCCGGCCATAAAAAATCATTAATCATCTCTCGATAGCGCAATCCATTGACCGTAACTGTTGCTCCAGCCTCATTTTCGAAAAAGTAAGCAATGACCCCGGCGGACCATAAACCGCACCAAACAGTCACGCGTTGAGGATGGAGAGGCTTTTCAACAATAACTCTTGGGTTTTCCGAGCCCCAGATGCGACAGTTTTGCTTGTTAACGTAGCCTCCGAGGTGGAAATGGGCCTCATCAGTCAAGATGATTTTTCGATGAAATTCCGGATCATTTTCATGCATTTCAAGGACCCAATCAGCAAAGACACGACGTTGTTGATGATCAGCCGGCTTGAGTTCTTGTGTTAACTGAACTTTATAAGCCTTAAGACCCAAGTCTTTATGCAAAATACGGTGTAATGACGTTTGTGGAATGCTTAATTCCAAAGAACGACGAGGAATGGACAAACCTGGGTTTTCTTCAACACTTTGGGCTACAACAGCAATATTCTCAGTTGTTCTTAAGCGACGTGCACGGGTTTTATTCTTCACATCACTAACTTGTCCCAACAGCTCGAATTTGTCCACCAATTTCTTTATTGCGGTCCGACAAGGTGCTTCACGACGACCCAAAAATGTTTTAGTTTTACGAACCGTCTCTGCCAAATTTTCACCATTTTTATAGTGAATTTTAATAATTTCAATGCGTTGTTGAAGCGTGTATCGTTTCATTTTTATTAATGGCGTAGTTTCTACTTGTCAAATGCCAAAAAATGACAGCTTCAAAAGTGACAGCTACCGAAATAGCGGGCTATTCAAAATAACACCTCTTATTGGAAAACCCTTTATTAACGGCGAGCTATATCCCTGCCTAACGTTGCACAAGTAAGATCCAGCTAACGTCCTGCGTGAGCATATTAAATCATTCTGCAAAATCTTTTATCGGCAAATATCAGTTTGGCTTTCAGTCTGGGAGATAGACCATAGGCGAATTCTTCACACTTATAGGCAAATCCAGACAAATATCAACGAATTTCAAGTCAATTCCCAGAAAATACCGGTTTTTTAACAAATAACTTGACCATTTTTAAATTCACAATATCTTGGAATTGATGTCTTGTGTAGAAAAAACTAATAAACTATTTCTTGCAGTAAATATTATAATATATAAATTGAGAATTCAATATTTTTCGACAACTTCGCCAAATGAGACTTGGTAAAGATTAAAATACCAGTATTTTTGACTTTATATTATTTTTGAAATAATGATATCTTAATGCTATTTTATTATAAAAGCTCAAGTAGTATACCAGTTTTGTAAAAAAAATATACAATTTACTCATTAAGGTCCAGTTTTTCAGTGTGAGATTAAAGTTAAACCCGAGTTAACTCATTAAATTTGGTGAGTTAACTCAGGGTTTGATGATTTATTCACCGAGTTTGTTTAATCGTTCCGCATGCATTCTCCGCCGAAAAACTGCTTCTTTCAATTAATTTAATTTTAGAGTTAATCAATTCTGGTTTAACTCACCATTGAAAAACTGGGTCTTATAGTTATAAGCAAAAAACCTATATTTTCGACACTTCGCCTTTTTGAAGTAGCAATATCTTAATAACTGATCTTTCGTATGCAAAAATATGTTTTAATAGTTTTTGTAGAGTAAATTATAATCTAACCAGTATAAAGTGACCATATATTATTTTTCGACAATTTCGCCAATCAAGGATAAAGAGCAAAACAAACCCTGTATTTTTGACAGATCACTCAAAGTAACGTGCTCAGAATCAAGAAGGATAGAAGCTACGATGTGTCAGGCCAGGACCCTCCAAGAGTCGGGATAACTCTTTGACTTTCGACTTTCAAGGTAAAAATTTATCTTTACAAGTAAAAATTTGAACGAAAAACTGACATGAAAGAAATGCTCGATTAATTGCCGGTGTCAAAAAAGGCGGTTCTATTTTTTTTTTTAATGTTGACCTTAAAATAACCTTGAAGGCCATCACTCAAGGTCACTCACTGATTTCTTCGTTGAATGTTACTATTTAGAAAAATGAACTTGACCTTATTGAAAAGTATCTTAACTAAGGAAATATTCAGTCGTCCCGATACTTCTGAGAAAACCTAGGAGCGTAAAAAGTGGGGCAGGTAGGTGAACTTCCCACCTCTAATCTTACAAGAGTGTTTATTCCTTACTAAGTGAGAATAATAGACCCTATTTGGCCTTAACTCTCGGGGATTTATTTCACTGCATCGTTTCATGAAATAAATTTGTTTTTTTTTTAAATCACTTTTGCTTGACTATAACTGTTGGAATGCCATCAAATTTTGACATTTATATATTTTTTGAAACATGGCGTGCACTATAATAATAATTAAAGGCGCCTTCCATAGGGATGAGTTCAAGGATTTTTATGACCTCATATGACCTACCTACCATACCATCTGTACATTTTGCAACACTACCACCCAGACTATCAGATATATTACTTTGTCATTTTTGTATTAAAATATCGCTGCAAGTTAACGTTGTCAAAACATGCAACAAGAGCATCCAAGCACATCCAAGGACTTATTTTAATCCAAATCACCGTCATGTCAGAGTTTCATGAAAATCAAGAAAATTTCCTCACGTGTCAATCTCTCTGGTAAACGTATACCTTAGTTAGGTACAACACAACAGACTGGAAAATTTCATCAAATCCATATCGCATCTAGGCAAAACTTGGCAACAATGTAAGTATTCCTGATATGTTGTAGCCTGAGTTTTCCCTTTTTCCCATCTCGCTTCTGTGTAAAGCTGGAAGGAAAAAAAAAAAAAAAAACGAAAAACGTGACTATGTGTACGCAAGTCAGCCAGCAAAGCAAGCAGCTCAAGAGGGAGAGACGATAGAGAGGCTAGAAATTTATAGGTGGGTAGGTAGGTAGGTATACCGTACCGTACACTATAGACTTCTTATAAAATTTTCACAAATTTATGTGATGCGCACACACACGCCTCTGGTGTTGTATTGTAACCATTTTCATTCCCTCTAGACTCGCTCCCTGCTATGATGATGGTTGAAACCGCCATGGATTTTTGTTTTCGGGGAAAACTGTGAACACGTTTGGCAAAAATAAAGAAAGGAAAACACGACTACGTATATCTATATTTTCCCTGCACGAGGCATTCAAAATTTCAGTCAATAAATTTTCCCCATAGAGAAGGGTGATTCAGGTTTTTTTTGTATCTTTTGTATTTCTTTTTTTTTTGCTGGTAGAGGTCGCTCTTTCTAAGCAAAGGAATTAAAAACAAAAAAATATGTTCATGATTTTTTCTTTCGATGATTTTGAGAGTTTTCCTTGAACATACATACATATATCGTATCGTGTGGGTGAATGATCTTTATCTTTCATACTAGGTATAACCTCGGTGTAATCTTCTGAAGTAATTAAGCGAACCACAGTTTTGCATTGCATCGGTTTGGTGTTTTTGGAACATAAAGAGGGTAACATCTATCTCACAATGAATGGACTCCATTTTTCATCCCCTTTATCTCTCGCTGATGTGATGGTTGTGTGTGTAAGTGAGGGGGGGGGGGGGTTTTGCTTTGTATTATTGATATTTGGAGCCAAAGTCATCTCTCTAAATCCTCAAAACGTTCATTTTGCATATTCTCGGATAGAATTTATTTTTTCCCTTCTATCTTTTTTGATGACAACTTTTTATTCATATCCTTATATCCTCTCCTCATCCTCCCGCATGAGCACGGTTTCCAATTTATCAGGCTATAGAAGAGGATGGCAGTGGTTTTTAAAGAGTTTTTTCATCGGGCGATATTCATGTACACTCAGAGAAAACTGTAGGTCTTCTAAAATGGACAACATTAATTGGAGAAAAACATATTTTAACATTTATCTTTTACGATTGTCAATTGATAATTGATATATTTTAGGTATTTAGAAACTCTTTTTCGTAAAAGATCGAACAAGTAAAAATAAATAAATTTGGTGGCGGTTGGTACAGCTCGTGTAGAACGAGTTATTAATGACTTACAACACTCAACCGTTCCTGTGTGCGTGTTATCGGCATGAATGGATGGGACCAACAATTTTCTGCTGAATCCGAACAGAAAGGAGATATCTACTCTTCGAGGATTTGGAGAGACAGTATACTCTTAATAAAATAAAAAAAACATCAAATATTCATGCTAAACTAACAGTTTTGAACCCTCTACTCCCCCTCCTCCCTTTTACATGCAAATTTTTGCCAAACGAATATCAAAATCGAGCTTTGAAAACCTAGTATTTCTAAATCACGAGGCTTTCTTTATTTCTCTCAGTGTAGCTGTAGATGATAGGTACATACAGAAATGTGGGGGGAAAAAAGTTATAATGATTGCATTCAGTTTTGCTTTTCCGTCCAACACTTTAGGTGTCAACCACAATAGAGTGTAGATTGACACTGCATTTAAATGGATACATTCCCCATACAGCTTGCATTATGATATTTCAGATTTTTAGGAGATTTAGAATCTTTTGTGTAAGTATTTTTTTTTTTTTTGTTCTGAATTTTTTGAATGTCATTACGAATAGGTTTTGCTAATGTGAATGTATAGAAAAGCTTTGACATAGATTTTGTCATATATAAAAGGAAATTTAGGACATGTCAATAAAAAAAAGATTTTTTTAAACTTTGGAATAAAAAGACAAGCTGTAAATATTTGCTTGAAATAAAATGTATCCATTATGACCTTGAATCACTTTCAAATGCATTTCCTTATATAACACAAGGTTCATTAGGAACTTTTGTGTTTTTTTTTTAATTTCAAGCGAATTGAAAGTGTTATAAAGCCATATTTAAATGAAACTGACTCTAAACATGCCTAGTATAACAGTTTCAATTTATAACAGAGCTAGGGCCCTCCGCACTTACAGTTTTTTCATTAAGTCGAGCGAAGTGCGTTAACGCACATCCACTTTTAATGGCGATAAACTTTTATATAACTGTTATAAATTGGCATTTCTCTAGTCTCCTTTCCTATTAAGACATGACCTCCTTTAAGTGCCAACAAACTAGGGCTTTCTGACGTTTTATCAAAGTGACAATTAGACATGTGTTCGAATATGGCATAAAGTGTCACTTTCCAAAAGCGTCATAAGACCGCAATATTTCGAAGAAATTGTCACAAAATTTCGAAAGACAAAATTTCGAAAAAAAAAAAAATGTTTTAAGCATGTCGGGCGCTATATTTTATTTTTCTTTCGTTTAATGCAAATCAAAGGTGTTGGTAATCATCAACCTACATATATAGCTATCGCCGTTGACGGTGATGGCCTGGCCAACGTCGTTGACCAGATAAATATGGACCGATGACACCGCAAGCCCAAAATCCACACTTTGCATTGGATGGTCTTGGATCCCATGTGGATTGGTATCGTCCTAAATTCGTCAATTTATCCAGAAATGAGTCAAATCGCTTAAGATGATCGTAAATGAGCGAAGCGCGCGGAACGTTGCCCGAACAGAACACCCATTTTGATAAAGCAATTTTACTATCTATATCCGTCCATAGTGATTTGGCAAAACAGACTGAATAAATGACAACCAATTTGACAGACAGCTACAACAATATGGCCGCTATCAACTGTCAAAGTTCGGAAGTTTCTATTGGAAGAGGAAGACCCTTTTTATTTAACGTTATAGCCCAAGAGTCCACAGCAAATTTTTGGATGTGAAAGTTAACCAAAATATAAGCTTACGAGTCGAAAGCTGTGGTAAAGCTTATGAGAGAAATGAAAGTCTTGCAGTCCCTGGTCGCAACTTTAAGTGAGTAATAGTTATAGTAAGTGAAAGGTGAAACCCATAGAAAAATCAATGATAATTGTATCTATGTGCCAAATTTGATCATCACCCCTCCCTACATAATACTCCCTTGGTCACAGATTGGGTGGTACAAGCCATTTAGGGGGAGGCTTTTGCTCTGCCAGACCGTTTGAAAAACTCAAAAAATGTTTAAATGGGTTAAATCGGGCAGTGAGGCACAATTCTTATTTTTTCAGGTACCTACTGTCAAAGTTAATACATTTTTAAAGGGTGTTTTTTTTAGACGTGTGGTTTTCAAGAAATAAAACGCATATAATTTAATGTTACGGCCAAGAATTTAGCTTTATTATAAAGATAAAGGTTTGCCATTATGTTTTAAAAATGATTTCGGGCAAGTGGCCGCGCGCCGCGGCTGGCTCGAATAAATTCCAGTTGAGAGGCCCAATTTTCGACAGCTCTCATTGTTGCGCGCGATGGCGGATGGACTCATTCGGGTCTTCTTCGATACTCTGCTCCACAGCAGCAATAGCGTCTTCGGAGCGCACTGTACGGCGCGGCGTCTCTGAGGATGCGCATTATCTACTGAGTAAACGTGGTGCGAAACCGATCCATGGTTGCTCCAATTTATGCGATTTTGCGATTATGTCGACCGAATATTGGACCGAACCATTATTTTGGTAATAAATTTGCACGATTTGCAAACGTTTTTCAGGAATAAGTCTATTAATAATGAAATGGCAAACCAAACTGAGTATAAATCAAGTGACAGCTGTCAAAAAGACCAACTCCGAAAAAAGTATTGCCAGATTGAAAACCACACGTTTAAAAAAAACAGCCTTTATGTACATATAATGTAGATCTTTTTGGGCCGTAGAAACGCGACACAGATTTATTTAATAAAAACAGCAGAACAATTTTTAGTTCAACAAAACAATCCGAAGTACCTACATATGTTTCTAACGCAATAAACTTCTCGCGGTTTCAATATTCTTACAAAGTTTTACTTTTCTTTTGCCTTTTTTCTGGAATTTTTTTCAATTTTGAAGGTACACATTATTTTAGCATTTACAAGTCATAACAAGCCCATGAATTCCCTATATGAGTCATATCCAAATGCTCCTAATAATTTGAGTTTATATATCTAAGAAACACATCACGTATATTTTCTCCAATTTCTACATGAAAATTTTATTGTAAAAGTGCGTACCAATATGTAGGTATTACCTCTAGGTATTTTCTGACAGATTCACAAGATCTTCACGATCGACAATCAAACGTGACTACTGATTCTAAGTTCTTTTTGTTTTTTTCTCAAGTACCCTATTTTTTAATGTAATTCCAGCTTCTTTGTATGCAAGGCACAAACTGTCAAAGCGCCAAAACATGTTATGGATCAGAAATTTACATTTTTTAAAGGCGAGGCAAATCGATCGCTTCTGATTGATAAATATAACCCATATCAAATATTATGACCTAGAAAAATGAATTTCAAAAACTTTAGATCAATGATCCGATTGTAATATGTAATATAAATTTTGACCCAAGAAATTAATCTACCCGTCTCTGATGTATGTACATATAAAACAAATATCTACAAAATTTAAATATAAATCTAGATCATGCCAATCCAAGCAGACGCATATGATATAAACAGAAAAACATTGACTTGAAAAAATAATAAACAATTCTGCCAGAAACCACGGAGACGCGGCGAATAAAATTATAAACCTACTATATACCCCTTCTACAGTATTCATACATTTAGATTGTAGATACTTTATTTTCACAAACTAACTTAACTACATATTGGCATTGCGATGAACCTAATTGTCATTATTAAGATACATGTTTGCCATTATGTTGTGATAGTGTGTTGACGCAGTGGCGATGGCGATTTCATTTTCATTAAATGGGACACTTCTGCTTCTGCTTCTTGATTAATGTATACCTACATATAAAACTATCTCAATTCAACTACTATTTATTTATCTTAAATTGTCGTTCGTGTAATCAATTTTATGAGAGCCGGCAATTTGTTAACATTAACACTAGATTCAACTTCAAATATAGACTCGTAACATAAACTTAACAGGGCCGGATCATTTGGTTTATGGCAAAGTAAATAACTGCGTGTGGGGCTCGTGTTGTGAAGTTCTTTCCATCATTGATATTTGATAAATTTCAAACTTAAGGTGCTGGCGAATTGAGACGTCAGGGATGTCCCATTTATTTTTGTGATCAGGAGTGGAGATTTCAGATTCTGGTTTGATCAAAAATTCTTCAAAAAAAATACATTTTTAATGCCAACGTTTGTAACGCTTCTTCAAATTTTCTCAAAAACGGTTTGACCAATTTTTTGTAGTATTTTGGAAAGCAACATTCCTTTTTACCAAATTGAAACAAAATTAGTCGATGTAACGGGTGTTTTTTTTTAGAGGTATAGAACTTTAAGTTGGCAACACTATTTTACCTGGCGGCCATTTTGTCAGCTGCCAAGTGATTTATTTTTAATTTGGTTTGGCATTTCAACATGAATAGACGGAATAACGCTTCCAAAGAGTGCCCAAATGGGCCTAAAACAAGATTGCCGTTGATCCCAATTTTTGTAAGCGAATTTTGTGGTTGAATGGATACGTCAATAAACAAAACTGCTGTATTTGGAGTGATGAAAATCCTCAAGTGTATGTTGAGACACCGTTACATCTACCAAAACTGACTGTTTGGTGTGGTTTATGGTTTGGTGGCGAATAATTGGTCCGTACTTCTTTAAAAATGATGCTGGCCAAAACGTTACAGTCAATGGTTACCGCTATAGAGCCATGATTACTGGCTTCTTCGTTCAAATCAATTGAACGACCATGATGTGCAGGAGCTGTGGTTTCAACAAGACGGCGCAACATGTCACACAGCTCGTGCCACAATTGATTTATTGAAGGAAACGTTTGGTAACCGCATAGTTTCACGTTACGGACCCGCGATTTAACGACACTTGACTATTTTCTGTGGGGATATGTGAAGTCGCTAGACTACGCAGATAAGCCCGAAACGATTGACCACTTCGAGAACAACATTCGCCGCGTTATTGCCGATATACGGCCACAAATGTGGGAAGAAGTCATCAAAAATTGGACCTCCAGATTGGACTACGTCCGAGCCAGCCGTGCCGTTCGTTCGTTCCACATTCGTGTAGTGCGACTAAGGAAAGAATCTCTGTACTTAACAGTACGCCCGAAGTTGGGCTCAAGGGTAAACTGATGGGTATTCTTAGAAGCACGAGTATTACGGTTGGATTATTTAAGGGGAGTGAAATGCAACTGGCTATTTCACTAAAGCACTGTTTATAGAAATAGCGGTAAAATAATGATACGACCATACGACATGAAACATTGCGACGTTATAGTTCTTTCACCTTTAATTTTTAGAGAGTTAGTATTCTACTCAATAGACTCAAGTGTCAAGTTTGGCTTTGTAGATCACAGCCAGATCAGAGGAGGAGACAAATTTCTTGCATCGAAGTTTCAGATAAAAAATCGTTTATGAATATTAGGAAGAGAATCGGAGACAAAACGGAGCCCTGGGGTACACCAGCTTTTATTTTGTAGATATCAGACTTGAAACCGTCCAATACAACTTGTATTGATCGGTCCGAAAGGTAATTCCTAATCACACGAAGAAGAGATTCATAAACACCAAATGCACGCATTTTCGATAAGAGAGCTTGATGCCAAACTCTATCAAATGCTTTTGAAATATTAAGGGCAATAATCTCACTGTTCGGTAAGAAAGGTATACCATCAGATCGATCACCTTCACCAGTGGACCTATTGCTACAAACACCCGTACTGCCGGTCATTAAGAAGCTTTCGTTCTTGGAGATATTTCTTGAGCTGAAAATTTATCAGCGTTTCCATGACCTTGGAAAGAAGGAACGTAAGTGCAATTGGTCGATAGCTAGAGGGGGAAAAAGACACGTCTTTT
Organism: Leucozona laternaria; assembly: GCA_932273885.2. Lineage (NCBI taxonomy): Eukaryota > Metazoa > Arthropoda > Insecta > Diptera > Syrphidae > Leucozona > Leucozona laternaria. The sequence goes on along the minus strand of OW026369.1, from coordinate 40,910,005 downwards.
TTCAGAGACAGGCTGGGCAAATGCTGTTTTCCATCTTTTCGAAAAGAGACCAGTAGAGTAGTTTACTCTTAAGCTAAAAAGACCCTTTTCATTCAAAAGGCAAGAAAACGTGTTTCATTTCAACACACACCAACCGAAACACAACAAAGCAAGCAAAATCGTTTCAGTTTTCTGTTTCGATCGGTGTGTGTTAAGTTTTGTTTTGTTTGATTTGCCTGGTTTGTGTGTTTTGATTCGTAAGAATCAATGGATTCTTGTTTCATAAGACAGAAAAACACGTTTTGGCTGATCCTGTTTTGTGTTTGCAGCCTTAAAGTACTACAATCCGTTTTGTCCCTTACATTTTTAATATCATCACAACAGAAAAAGTTTGTAGAAAGGGATCCTCATGCAATACAAATTACTCAAAGGTTTCTTCATATTCAAGTCCAGCACTGAAATCGCATGAGTTTCTCAATTTAATTTAGCTCACCACACCACATTTTTGAAAAACCCTATATTATAGAACGACAACGACGACGACGAGTATCGTTTTGCTTTAAATTAAATTGAGAGAGTAAAAAAAAAAACAACTACACTTGAACAAGCCCGACTCAATAAACGTATAGGTAAGGTACCTACTCGCAAAGATACGATTTTGTGAATAAATTTGCTCGTGTTTTTTGTTTCTTTTTTTTTCAAAGAACACATGCAGATGCAACTGATGAAGATCATCGAGAATGAGGTGCAAGAGAAGCTGCTATCTCTCATCATCATTCATCGAGTTTGCGTCATATCTCCGTGTATTGTCAAGAATAATAATTGAAATGATCTTTTACATTTATGGTTTGAAAATATCACTAACCTCAGCTCAAGCTCAAGCCCGCTGCGAAAGTGTCAACAGCGGCAACCAGAGAAGGCAATCTCGATCTTCTGTTTTGATATTACTTAATGCAAATTGCGGGTGAAATCTGAGAACTCGCTTTGGCAACAAATACAAATCTTTTGTCACACACATTCTACTATGTAGGTATACGAGTACGTTAACTTGATTACTCACTCATAAGATCAAATGAACAAGATGCTATCGTAACTTTGGGGAAGGGAAGAATGAATGTTGTTGGAGGATTCTATAATGCAATACAAAAAAGTCTAAACAGCAGCGGAAATGACAAACTTATATGAACGGTATAGATATGGCTCATCTTAGAGTCCTATTCCTATGGTTTACAATGTTGATTGAAAATAGAAAACCAAATGAATATTATTGCCAAAAGTGAAATTTTCAACTGTAGGTACCTTCCACAGAGTGTATCTCTGTTTTAATACCTTAAGGCCCAGTTTTTCAGTGGTTTGTTAAACAAGAGTTAGCTAATTCTAGAAGTAAATTAACCCAAAGTGAACTGAGGAAGCAGTTTTTCGGTAGACAATGTTTACGAAACGACTAAACAAAACATAAAAAGCATCTGTTCAGTTAATACTGAGTTAACTCACCAAAAATTGATGAGTTAACTCCGGCTTTACTTTAATCTCGCACTGAAAACTGGCCCTAAGTGAGGCGGACGCCTATATCACATATCACGTTGAATAGGTTAAATGGAGAAACTAGGACCAGCACCGAATGTAGTGTCGTACATATAGAACGCGCCCTGCTGTTCACAAAGATTATGATGAATTAGAACTAAAGTACTCACTTAACGGCTGTTTATCGCCCATTAATTCCGGCTTTAAAGTTGTTGAACATTATATAAGTTTTAATTTCTAAAAACTAGGAAGAAACATCCACCGGATGAGACAAAACGTTTTTGTTTCATAAGACAAGAAAACGTGTTTCTTGTTTCAACACACCCACCAACCGAAACAAAATCAAGCAATCAAAATCTTTTCACTTTTCTGTTTTGTTTGGTGTGTGTTGAGATGCAACGAAACAAAAATTTCAAAGAGAAATTTCAAATAATTTAAACGCCACGCCACGCCAGTGGCAAGCAAACAACAACAATCAACGAAATTTTGTTTCTAAAAAACAAAGTTCCAGCAATCGACAGCGAAACATGTTTTTTCGTTGGTTTAAAACAAAATGTTTTCATTATGTATGGGTAGGCCGTATACAAAGCAATATATTTTCCAATAACCAGTAAATAAAAACATAAAAATAAAAACATTTTTATTTTGTTTCGCCTGTGGATGGTGTGTGTTTGGTTCATAAGAATCAATGAATTCTTGTTTCATAAGACAGAAAGACACATTTTGACTGATCCGGTGTGTTTTTCAGCATAAGTAATCATCATCGACACCCGTCAAATCTTTATAGTATAATGATTGAATGGAGATTTAGCTTTTTTGTGCGAAGATATTGTGAATTGATTTTGTTTCATAGAAAAAGCTTTGGAAAAAGATCAATTGAAAACTTTTCACGAATTGTTTTCTTTATAGTCGTAACCATTTAGCTTTTGCTCTTAAACTAACCGTATACCTGCCATTTTAAATTATTGCCGATACAACCTATTCTACGAATGGTTTTTTTTTTTTTTGAAAAAAAAACTCAACTTTTTCTTTAAACTTTTAAGCTTTACTGTTAAACGCATTCTATTCTAAAAATTTATATAAAAATGCCAATGACACCACTTTTCGCTTTGCGGCACATACACTACAGACATAATAATATAGTCGTTGTGGTTACTGATGGTTCCTAGGTTGGGTTTGGGTTTGATATGTGCACGGTGTGATCCGCACATCAAATGACACAACGAGCAAAGTTGTGCGATTTAAGTGTACGGCGAGCATCAAATACTCAAGCAGATAATGTGTGTTGACATAATTGTGTCTTATTTATGCGAGCTTCTATAAAGACTTTATCTAACTACTTTACGGACTGTCTGGTCTCTATATGTATCTAATCTAGAAAGGAATTGAGCAATTTTCATCTCAACGAGAAGCATCACCGCATATATGAAATGCAATCTTAAGTCGCATTCATTTCGTTTCATAAATATACATAGAGTAATCTGAGGAGGTGGGAAAACCATTAAATACGTCTCTTCAATTTGTATAATCATTAAAAGAAGATATGCATAATATTGTATGTAGTTTAAGCTTTGTGTATTTAGTTTGTTCTCCAGATTATGTACAAAAAGCTTTAAATTAAGTTAAACATAAAATAGAAAATATAGTAAAGTTTTTAGATTTTCGTAGTAGCAAAAAAAGGTGTCAGATAACTGTTATTTTGTATTCTTTTCAATCCATCTGTGTGTCTCTATCTGATGCACTCTCGGAACGACTTGCTAAATTTTCATCAAATAGAGTTCATCGTGTTAATCTTCAATTAATCTTGTTGGATATAGTTTCCATTGGATTTTTGTCAAAAAGTTCATGTAAGTTGAACTGAACTTAATACAAATTGCTCATCGACAAGGCCCTAAGTAGTGAACTGATGAGTCCAAGTGAGATCGCTGCGCCCGTCGGAACGAAACGCCAATCTGTAGGGACTAAATGGCGTTAAAAGCCATTTTAAATCATCAATATATCTTCTAAAAGGTTTTCCAATAAGAGGTGTTATTTTGAATAGCCCGCTATTTCGGTAGCTGTCACTTTTGAAGCTGTCAGTTTTTGACATTTGACAAGTAGAAACTACGCCATTAATAAAAATGGAACGATACACGCTTCAACAACGCATTGAAATTATTAAAATTCACTATAAAAATGGTGAAAATTTGGCAGAGACGGTTCGTAAAACTAAAACATTTTTGGGTCGTCGTGAAGCACCTTGTCGGACCGCAATACAGAAATTGGTGGACAAATTCGAGCTGTTGGGACAAGTTAGTGATGTGAAGAATAAAACCCGTGCACGTCGCTCAAGAACAACTGAGAATATTGCTGTTGTAGCCCAAAGTGTTGAAGAAAACCCAGGTTTGCCCATTCCTCGTCGTTCTTTGGAATTAGGCATTCCACAAACGTCATTGCACCGTATTTTGCATAAAGACTTGGGTCTTAAGGCTTATAAAGTTCAGTTAACACAAGAACTCAAGCCGGCTGATCATCAACAACGTCGTGTCTTTGCTGATTGGGTCCTTGAAATGCATGAAAATGATCCGGAATTTCATCGAAAAATCATCTTGACTGATGAGGCCCATTTCCACCTCGGAGGCTACGTCAACAAGCAAAACTGTCGCATCTGGGGCTCGGAAAACCCAAGAGTTATTGTTGAAAAGCCTCTCCATCCTCAACGCGCGACTGTTTGGTGCGGTTTATGGCCCGGCGGGGTCATTGGACCTTACTTTTTCGAAAAGGAGGCTGGAGCAACAGTTACGGTCAATGGATTGCGCTATCGAGAGATGATTAATGATTTTTTATGGCCGGAATTGGATGGTATTGATCTGGACAACGTTTACTTTCAACAAGACGGCGCTACGTGCCACACAAGCAATGAAACCATCGATCTTTTACGGGAAAAGTTTCCGGACCGTGTTATCTCTCGAAGAGGTGATCACAATTGGCCACCGAGATCTTGTGATTTAACACCTTGCGACTTCTTCCTTTGGGGCCACGTGAAAGATAAGGTCTACGCCAACAGCTCAGCGTCGATTCAAGAACTCAAAGATGGAATTCGTGAGGCTATCGAGGACATAGGGCAGCCACTTTGCGATATGGTTATGGAAAATTTCATGAAAAGGATATGGTCCTATAAGCGTGGTCGTGGCGGCCATTTGGCTGATGTTGTGTTCCATTATTAACGGCATACCTTCCTCTTTATAATGAAATAAACATCCGATCATTTATCTCAAAAAATGCCATTTTTCTTTGAATATCAAAATAACACCTCTTATTGGAAAACCCTTTACAACTAGGTAGAGAATTCCACAAGCGAATTGAATGTACAAAAACTGACGTTCAGACGTGAGGGAGGCATAGCGTGGGTGAATTAGCATTTGTGTCCTTTGCAAGGTGGAAAAGCCAATCAATTCACGGAGATACAGGGGTTGATAGTTTAAATGAATGTTTGCAAGCAAAGCAAGGGTTCGCAACTTTAGATAGTTTTCAAACGTGGAGTTAAGAAGAAGTTTTAAGAAAGTGTGTACTCTGTCGTATCTCATACAAATGGACTGAACAGTGTCTTAGAATAGATGGCAATTCATTTACATAGAGTGAGAAAAGAAAGGGGCCCAGGATTGATCCTTGCGGAACCTTACGATAGGTTGGAAGAAGATTGGATAAGTCATTGTTCAACTGAACAGCCTGCATTCTACCTTTAAGGTAGGAAGACAAAAGTTTAACAGCACAACTCGAAAAGTTGAAGTACCGTTGAAGTTTGCTACATAAGATGGAGTGATCTACCATGTCGAATGCTTTAGAAAAATCTAACAAAACAAGAAAGCTTATGTTATCTTTATCAATAGCTTGTCCTATGTCTTCGCTTACTTTCAAAATAGCTGTGATACAGCTGTGGCCTTTTCGAAAACCAGATTGCTTGGACGTTTATAAATTTGAAGAATTGAGATAAAATGTCATTTGATTTTGTAGGATTGTTTCAAAGACTTTAGATAAGTAGGGTAATATTGCAATTGGCCTAAGCTCATCACATTTAAAACTTTTTGGCACTGGAATTATCTTGGCTAATTTCCACTGCAGCGGATATATACCTGTTGTAAGAATGGTATTGAAAATATATAAGTGATATAGGGTAGAAGGATTGGTAAAAGTATTTTTAAAAACAACGGGTGCATCTCATCGAGGCCAACCGCGTTTGACTTTATCGATAGTTGGGTTTCAACCACTTCAGCGCTATTCACAGATCTAAAGGAAAAACTTGTGTTGTGACTACTGCTTGGTACAGCCTCAGTTAAGTTTGCAGTATGTAATGGAGATACTGGAAGATAAACAAATCTCCTGTTAAGCTCATTAATGTTCACTTTGTCTAAATAGCAGCTTTTCCCTTTGGCGATTCCTATTTGGCGAAGATTTTGTCCACAGTTCACGTCCGCTCAACTCAGTATTCAAACGATTGGAGTACATTTGACGTTTAGCAGTACGTATTGCCATTACGACTTGATTTCGAAGTAGACGGTACATGCATAGTTGTGCCTCTAAACGAAAACATTTCCAACGATCATATGCTTGGTCGCGTTTAACCATGAGCGAACGTATCTGAAGACCTGCGTTTTCAGAAAACACAAGAAATAGCCTTACGGGGGGGGGGGGGTACAATCGCCAATTCATGTGGCGATTCGTTGACGCAAGGGCGTTGGCTGATTGTAAGTACAAGTGCATGTGCAGACGCAAATTTTGCTTTCGGAGTTATCATGTTTCTCCCAAACACTACATCAGAGTCTAAAGTCCTCACACAAAATCATAAAGCCTTAAATTCCACTTAGCGCATCATCCGCAGAAATAATTAATTGGTTAAACTTATTTATCATTCATTTGAATAAACGGATCTTAGTCATTCTATCAACTTTATTCCTAGAAAATTATAGTCAAATAATAATGCTTTGGAATTCTAAACAATAAAATCAAAAGTCTTATCTTAAATCTTAATTTAATATTATTTATATGAAAAGCCACCGAAAAATAAAAGACTCTCCTATTTTTACAAACAAAAGAAGCGTTAGGTAAATTGATATCACAGAAATTGATCTTGAAAACCTTTAAAAACTTTTTCCAATGCTTCTCATTCTCAGCGAAGTAAGCACTTCTTTGCTTATATGGATACAAATGAACTTGATTTACATTTATACGCAGGTACACAGGGTCGTTATAATAATGTTTGTCATGAGTCATGTGAGTCACGATAAGTTTCCATGTAATGAATTAAATAAAAAAGGAATTCAAAAATAACAAAAATCATGACAATCTCAATCAACATTTATACAGTCTTCCATGCAGGGTCTTCTCAAGCGGTATGTTGTTTTCATATGAGAACGTGAACATTGACCATAATTGAGGGGGCAAATATATTTTGTACTAGCATATAGTAGTATGTAAATTCTATTTTGATTATTTTTTTTTTTTTTGATTAAAATTCATGAAGCGTATAAGCATTTGGAGTGAATATTTATGACTAAATGCCATTAACGTGCTTTGGGAAAAATGACAAAGGAAAAGAAAATTATTATATGAACCTTCTTCGCGTTGTGCATCAGACTTAAGATTCATTAAGTTGTAAGCGAAGTGATTCCCAGACGGTGATTTGAGTGATGGTGGTTTATTGATACAAAATAATGATGAATTTTTTGCAGCAATTGCATGCCGGCATAGCTGAATATCATACATGAATTAAGTTGAACATAATTTCCTCAACTTTTGTGTATTATACTCATGGACAACTTAAGGGCAGTTATGAACTTGTATAACAAAAAAAAACCTACGAAAAGGGACTGCCCTTATTTCACAATGGAGCTTTGGCCAAGAGTGTACACGAACGAGCTTGGTATCAAATGAAAGGTGGCATTGAGCTTGTTATAAAGCGTCTTCTAATAGGGACTTTCGAAATTTGACAGTTGATAGCGGCCATATTGTTGAAGCTACTTCTGTCAAATTGGCTGACATTTATACAGTCTGTTTTGCCAAATCACCAAAATGGAAGGATATAGCGTTCAACAACAGGTGCAAATAGATAATAAAATTGTTTTATCAAAATGGGTGTTCTGTTCGGGTAACGTTCCGCACGCTTTGTCCATTTACGGTCATTTTCAGCGATGAGGGCCATTTCTGAATGAATGGGTACATCAACAATCAAAATTGACTAATTTAGGACGATACCAATCCACATGAGATCCAAGAGCGTCCAATGCATCCCGAAAAAGTCACTGTTTGGTGGGGATTTTGAGCTGGCGGCATGCGTCATCTATATAAAAAGGAAGTGACTCTAGAAATGCCAATTATAACAGTTTTAGTTTATAAAAGTACTGTTTTTGCGGCCCCGCAGGGCCAGGGCCCTCCGCCGGTGGGCATACTTCAGGCATCCAGAGGTTTTTTTTTCAAGTCGCACGAAGCGCGTTAAGGCGCGCCCACTTTTAATGGAGAAAAACTATTATAAGTGTTATAAATTGGCATGTCTCTAGTCGCGTCCATATAAAATTGGACAGTGTCGTGTTCGGATGCTTAAAATTTGAAAACTACTGGACCAAATTTGATACTTCCTTCTGCGGATTTGTTTGTAATTGCTACGCGAAAGTTTAAGACAAAACAAAAGTCGGATAATTCTCAACAGGTGGCGCTGTAGATGCATATTTCGTTTTTCAGTTCAATTCAATTACCGTTCAACATTTGCCGCCATAGGGATGTTATGAAATGGCTTTTGGGATATTCTTTTTCAATTGTTGTTATTTGTAGGGTGAAGTGGGCAAAAATTAAAAAAAGAATCATTTAAATTTTGTTATTTGTAGCGTGAAATGGGGGAAAAATAAAAAAAAATATCCGATTTAAGAAATTCTTTTGGTGTTTGAAAGGTTGGCTTAAGAGATTTTTTTTCAGAAAATTAGCATTTATAGGGTGAAATGGGGTAAAAATGAAAAGTGGTATCCGATAGCCAGGCCATTACCGTCAACGGCGAGCGCAATAGGTCGATTATTACCAACTTCTTTTGGCCTGAATTGGATGATATGGACACCAACGACATGTGGTTTCAGCAGGACGGCGCGCGGCGCGCGCTATGTGCCACACACGTCATGGCACATTGGAAATTCTGCACGAGCGATACGAGGGCATGGTCATTTCACGTGGAGGTGATGTGAAATGGCCACCGAGATCTTGCGATTTGTGGGGTCTTGTGAAGTCGCAGGTCCATGCGAATAAGCCACAAACCACAGCGGCCCTCAAAGCCAACATATCCTATGCCATCGGTCAAATTCAGCCTGATTAAATACCATACTTAACTTGTTTTCCAGATACTGATTTTAATTTTTTTTTATTTTTAATCCAAAATTTATGTTTTTGAAAATGTTCATATGCCGGTTGAGCCGTTAACGAGAAAGTGGTAATTCAAAAATTATATCTACAATAGTTCACACAGCAATTTGACCTCTAGATTAAAGAAAAACCTTCGAGTACCTGCCGCGTTGGAGCAAGTTTTTCAGTGCGCTAAATTAATTTTGATTTAAACCAGAGTTAATCCTGCAAAATAAAATTAAACCTGAGTTAACTCAGAAGCAGTGGAATATCCAATCAAGCAAATATATGTATGTAGTTGTCAAAAATATATCGAAATCGAAGTGTGACACTATAGAAGTTTCTCAATCGAAATTGAGATTGAGATGGCGCTACTATGCTAATAACCCTATTTTAGTACCTCGATAGATTTTTGACACACATCTGTCAGAAATACCGTTTCAGGTTAATCCAGAGTTAAATCACCAAATATGATTAAAAACATGTTTCAGGAGTTAACTTGGGATTAACGCTAAAACTAGGATGATCTGGCGCTGAAAAACTGGGCCATGTAGATATCAAGTGGCAGCATCTTTTACAGCCTCATGGATTCCAATGGATCCACTCTTAAGACATTTCACTGTTTCAACTTCTTGAAATATGAAATCTGTATTGATTTTCATTTGGAATGGTTACGTTTTACGTCTTACGTATCGGAAACTCTGACCCCTCATCTTTAAGTTTGTCATCTTTTATTCAAAATTGATTTTTTTTTGCATATACATACCTACTACCTTACCTACAAATATTATTTTATAACTAGGTCAGCAAGTGGAAGCGTTCTCGCAATGAAAATAATTGCTTTCAACACTTATACCTACCAAGAATGCATTAAAATAATGACTTGTTCCAAATGAATGTTTCACGCGCCCATTATTAAAATGTAAACGCAACACAACCTACCCGTAGGTATACCCCTCCTCCGCGTGTCTCTTTCCACCATTTTCATATGATCCAAAAAGCCAACGTATTTCTATGTGCGGCAAGGCAGCAGCAGCAGCAGGCATTAATGACGGAAGCCCTTTTAACGTTTTAACGATGAACAAATATACAAATCTCCTACACACATTTCGATGTACACATACCGAATATCATATTTGGAGACAAAGAATGTACAAACATACCCTATATTCGTATATCAAACAGAAGGCGAACAAAAACAATGCCGCGCGCCGCGTCGAGTGTTAGTTTTCTAACAAAACAACAAAAAAGATATTCCATTTTCCACCATTTAATGAGGTGCTATCTGCAATCTAACATTTTGTCGACTTGCAGCTCCCATCCCTAGCTAGCTGATGGTTTCTGGTTTCTGGGTGTTGGAAGTTGAAAATGGAAAATGGCATAAAATCGTGGACCTAGATCCGACGAGTTCTTGGGATTGGGATGTTTGCAAAGCGGTTTAATTTGGTGGCCAAAGCAAGGACTTATTAGAACACAGTTTAAGAGGGATAAATAGAAGGGATTTTTTGTTTAAACCCCAAACTGTTTGTTTTAATTTTTCGATCTTATTTTTTTTTTTATTTGTTTTTGTTTTTTTTTTTTTTTCTATATCAAAAGAAGTTCCGCTTCTGTGATAGTAAAATAATAAAATTATTGCGGGAGCTTTGTGATATGTTCAAAAGTTTGTTTTATCTGGGAATGCAGTTTATCTCACATTGAGAACAATGCTCATTCATATAAGATCTCAATCCCATTACAAAATTAGGTCTTGGGGTAGTTGAACTTAAAATGCTCTGGCGAGCGATTAGAGGGATTTTGATTGAAAAACGAGAGTATTTGGTGATTATATGGAATGAAATAAAATGAAATGAACGATAAAGTTATTTGCAGTAGGTTTACACACAACATCATGGTAGTTTTATTACTGTTATTGGGGAATACAAATTTAATTAGCTTACCCACGCGAGACCTCTCGTTTATGTTCAATAACAGAAACAGCTTTGATAATTTGAAAAGAAATTTTTTCAAGGTGTAATACTGCATGCAGTGAAGCGTGGTGCATGCATTTATTTCTCTAGTAAATTAACTTGGAAGTTTTTGATGTGTAAACATCTATATGCCGACGCGCGGTAGATTGAAATAAAAACGTGGAATTTTTCTCTGTGCGACGTTACGAGGTCACACTTTACGATGTAGCACGTTACGTTACGAAAATGTGGATCTAGTAGGATATTGGGTACGTTCAGTGACAAAAATCTAAAGATCCTCTTTAAGCAAACTAATCCGTTTTGGATCCGTGCCACGTAGTCAACAACGTATGGACGATGTTTGCACATATTAACCGTGAGTCCCGGTACTCACACAATTTTTTTTTGATCAAACATTTCAATACAAACTTTTAAAGTTATTAAAGCACAATTTGTGGGTAAGAAAATAGGGAAGATAACAAGGGTTTTTAAGTTGTGAATATGAATAGATCCGAATAAATGCGTTCAACATTCGTGCAGTGCGGGTCAAGAAAGAATCTCTGGTACTGGTACGAAATTGGGCTCAAGAGTAAAGCTGTGTGGAGGCAGGACCTTGAACTCAAAATTTGTTTTTTGTCTTTGTCTTGTGAAAGTTGCTATAAAAAAAAAATGTTGAATAATTTTTGAACTAAGGATGGAAACAACACTTTTTTTCTGGACTTACATGGACAAATGGTAGACAAACGATTGCGAATTGTCCAATTGCGCTAAGTGAGTATTGAATTTTTTGTGTTGGGTGCTAAAAAATTGATAAGTCGAATATTTTTGAACTTAGGGTGGACAAACAACATTTTTAATGGTGGAAAATTATAATTGAGCCTCCTCTAAGTCCTCCCTCTGAGTTATGAATTGGACGTGTTAGAGGACTTTTTTTTGTTTTTTTAAAAGTTGTTATAAAAAAGAAAGTTTGAATATTTTTATAAATATAGCCGTTTTTTGGTGAATATTATAGCCAGCGCAGTAATGAATACTGAATAAAACGCTAACAGTCACTTTTATATTTAGTTTTCTTTTGGTATTTCAAAGTTGGTAATCGTGAAAAAATGATTGATATTCGATGTCAAAATACATTTCTTATCTGTCACAAGCAATAATCAGTGACAAACCAACTTTAATAATAATATTGATATGATGGATAACGAAACAAAAGTGGTGACAACATATTACGTACTTTTACTTAAATGCATGTAACTAACAAATATCAAATGAGGCCAACATTCGTTTTATGTTTTCAAAGACCTATGCTTGGGCGCGTTCGAAGGTTTATTTTTGTATGTGGTTTACACGGGGCATAGTTAATGTCCAGTGAAATTCTATTCTATATATGGGAACGCTTTTGGTTCAAACTGAATTCAGAGGGAGAGGTTTCTTCTTTTCATGAACAAGGACAGTTATTCCGACACTAAACGTGACTAATGAAGACTATCAAGCAATAAACTATCAAATGTCATTGAAGGAAGTCTTAGATGTCTATGGATTAAAAAGAACCTCTGAAAAAATTCGAATATTTTTCTATTATATTTTCTGCTCCGGAAAAATGAATTTTCAAAGCAATCGGTCGACATTCGGAACGAAATATTCTCGATACGATCAAATATAATTTGTGTCCTGTCTGTCAAGCCATCAACTGTCAAATTCCATTGGATGGCTAGTACAATGTCAATGGATTAAAAAAACATCTAAAAATTCGATTTCTTGAAATTTTTGTTTGTTTCGGAAAAAAAGCAATTTTAGAACTTTCTTTCAGTTAACTTGTGTTAACTGACACGAAATATTCTACAGACGTCAAAATACAGTTTGTTACCTATCAGCCAAGCAATAAACTGTCAAATGTCATTGAAGGATGTCTTAGATGTCGATGGATTAAAAAAAGCCCCTAGAAATGTTGAGGTTTTAAAAGTGAAATTTTCGAACTTTCTGGTGACTTTTGTAACGAAATATTCGCAAACGTCAAAATAAAGTGTTTTCTCTGCAATGGTAAACACTTGGAAGCTTTACAAAGTCCCAGCGGATTCCCAATACGGCTTACTTACATTTCAGACAAAAGTTGCTCGCCACTATTTAACTTTCAACCTCAAAGCGCTCCATTTCTGCAAGCGTTCCTTTTGCTGATGGGCCCCAATTTCCCAAAAGTACCTACGTTGAAAAGTTATGCTTTAAAAATTTAATTCTCAAAATTAGAACCCATATGTTACCTGCTTGGGAACAGCTTTATAAACATACTAGCTTACCCACCCAGCTTCGCACGGGTAGACAACCCTAATAGTCTAACAGCTGACAGCATATTTTTGGTTTGGAAATATATCCAAAAAATTGAGTACCAGGGTTTGTAGGTGTATGCGTCGTGAAATCGAAAACAAAAGTCGGGCCGGTTTTTTTTTGGCGCCGGTGGTGGGGCTGAGGGTTGGAAAATGGCGATTTTTTTTCAGAAGCATTATTACTTAAATTCCTTTTTTCAAATGAGAAATGATGGACTGTCATTTTTCCTAAGTGCAAAGACTTTTATTTTGACAATCCAATTAATAGAACTCAAGATATAAGCTCTTTAAGCGAACCCTATCGGCTTTTTTTTGAGACTTTTGTTGATTTTATGCCTAAAAATTACAAATGAAAATACAGATGAATATTTAAGCTACTTTTTGTAACTAAATACTACATACTGAGTTTTGACCCACTTCACGTTATGAATGGCAAAATTCGTAAAAATATATGATCATCTGAGTCCAACCTTTATTACTTTCCCAACGTAGAAAGAATTTTTGTAATCAAAAACCACTTTTTTGTGTTTATCTCATTTTACTCTATAAATATCAAGTTTTTAAAAATAAACTCTTCAATTGATATCGGATACTACTTTTCGTTTTTACCACCTTTCACTCTATAAATAGCATTTCTTTAAAATAACCTTTCAAACACAAAAAGAATTTCTCAATTCGGACAATTTTCATTTTTAGCTCATTCCACCCTTCTTATAATAAATTTTGAAAAATATTATCCCTAAAGCCATTTCCTTAAAAAAAAACCTTTCAAATAAAAAAGAATTTCTTAAATCTGACTATTTTTTTTTATTTATACCCCATTTCACCCTACAAATTGAAAATTAAAAAAAATACCCTTGAAGCCATTTCCTAAGAATAAACTTTCAAAGGCAAATTGAGTTTTTTTAATCGGATACGTCCTTTGCATTTTACCCCATTTCACCCTAAAAATTGAATTTTTCAAATATTTGTATAGTTATTCTGCTTTTCGGGGTGGAGACGAATCCAACAAATTAAAGATCATTAAAATCCGTCCATAAGTTCTTGAGTTATAAGTGTTGTAACTAAAACGACTTTGTTTTATAAGATTAAGTGACTTTTTTACATATTTAATAAAGTTTTGTTACCAAACCCTACTTCCGACATAAATGTTCACACATCAAAAACTCGTATAACGACATTCTTAGTGAATGACTTTTATTTTATTATTATTATTTATTGTACTATATTCATCCTAGAATGTCAGTTTATTAGACTGTTTATTACTGAGACTGAGTTTATTAGTAAGGTCCAGTTTTTCAGTGCGAGATTAAAGTTAAACCCGAGTTAACTCACCAAATTTAGTGAGTTAACTCAGGATTAACTGAACAGATGCTTTTGATGTTTTATCCACCGAGTTTGTTAAGTCGTTCCGCATGCATTCTTAACCAAAAAATTGCTTCCTCAGTTAACTGTGTGTTAATTTACTTCTAGCATTATTTAACTCTAGTTTAACTCACCACTGAAAAACTGGTCCTAAGCTAAATTAATATCTAAATTTCAATAAAGCTTGATTAAAATAAAAAAAAAAATCTTAAATCCAACGCTACTTCCCTGACTCTAATGTTTTTGTATTCTGTGAACAATTTAGATTTTATTTATTTTTATTGGTTGCTAGAGGTTCCCAGGTGCTTAAGAACTTCCTCTCCTACATTATAACCGCTGAGTTAGTCATAGCCAAATTATAAAAATAATTGATTATCAAACTTCACGTGAAAGGAAAATGTCTTTAAGATTGATTAACTACAACCATTGTCTTGTCTTTCAAGTTTTTTTTTTGTTTAATTTGACATTAAAATTCATATCACGAAAGCTGTAAGTGAGTGCTTTAATAATTTTCCATAAAATGTCGATAAAATAAAATTCTCCTTTGTTTTTTTTTGCAAAGAAATGTGTAAACAAACATATGGGCACTGGGTGATCCAAAAATTAGAAATTAGTTTTGTGAATTTAAAAAAATTTTAAAAGCCAGATAATTTAGAAAAACACTTTTAAAAAATTTGTCTAAAAAGTTCTAGATTTAGCTACACAGTATTTATTTCATTATATTCGCATGCTGATGACTTTACACTTAAGAACAGCCTCCAGACGCACGGTTTAATATAGAGATTCGTTCTTTAGCTGCACCACACGTATGTGGAATGCTTTATCAAACTCGATATTTCCCTCTCATTGCAATCTGAGAGCATTCAAGACCTATGTTCATCGGTTTCTTCTCTTAAATCCTTTATAATTCTCCTTACTGCTCGCATTTGGTATGTCTTAACATTATAAAGGTGGTCAAAATCTCTAAAAAAAAAAGCTTTAGCCCTATACAAAAGCAGGCATTTTGTTTATGTTTTGTGTATTGAAAGATAGCTTAAGTCAAATGCGTTGAATTTTGTGGTAGTTTAATGCAAAATCGTACCTTTATTGACCGGAAGTGACTCTAGACATGCCAATTATAACAGTTTTGGGGTTATTAAAGTACTGTTTATGCGGCCCCGCAGGTCCAGGGCCCTCCGCCGGTGGGCATACTTCACGCACCCAGAGTTTTTTTTTCAAGTCGCGCGAAACGCGTTAACGTACACCCACTTTTAATGGCGAAAAACTGTTATAACTGTTATAAATTGGCATTTCTCTTGTCTCGTCCTTATTGACCACGTAGTTTTCAATCAACACTAATTCAAAATTCTAAAAATAAAAATATAACAGTTTTTATTGGACTAATATCTTCAAACTTTATTTTGGTTCTTTTTTGTGGCTAGGGTATCACTGGAAGGAATTCCCTTATAAATATAACCTCTCCTTCTTCTTAAAGGTCCAAAATCAAAACAAGTCTGCGCATTGCAACAGTAGCAACAGTCGAAAAAATGCATTCCTTGACCAAAAAACCAGTCATTCATGTGTACAGAAGGAATATCTTATGTCCGTCCTTCATCATATCATAATCATATCCCCATCATGCATGACCAAGGTGCATCAAACTTTTTAATGCTTATAGTTATAATTAAGCATTTAACTTGCCGAACCATGCACCGGCCTTTAATGCGTTTTTTCCATTTTCTTTGTTTCGAAAATGAAAAACGAAAAGTCTCAAGACCAATGACCTCCGCACTCCACATAGTCCGCAATGATGCAGTGTTTGTATATTTTTTTAAAGTGAAAATCAATTTTGATTGCCACTTGCACTTGCATTGGAATGAAGTTAATTAATAATGATGATGATGGGGGTCTTGTGCCGGTGCCGGTGCCGATATGCCGTCTTGGTTTATTTTTTATTCTTTTTCTTTTTTTTTGATTGATTCAGAATTTATTTTTTGTTTGTTGGTTGGAAATAAATTTTCTTTTTGATTGAATCGAGTTGCAGTTGTGTTGTTGTTTTTGTTGATGGGAAAGGGTAACGGAGAGTACAAAGAGGTTAACAGAGGAAGACCTGTTATGCAATATTGGTTTGTTTGATTGATAGGCAACATTATGCATTCGTGAACACAAAATCGATGTCAAGAATTTTTATCAGATATGATATTTCGTAGTCTAGTGTAACTATCTGTTCCTAGACCTATACAGCTCTATTAATAATTAACGCTTCTTCTTCCTTTATTCCACGAGTTTACTACACTATAAAATAAGAGTTAAGCTACCTACGGGTTAAAATTTTCTATTAATAAATACAAAATGTTCGTGGAATAGTAAAGTGATGTTTACGAAAAATCCCTTAAGAAAATCTACTACAAAAAATAAGATACCTTTTTGGTAACTTGAAAGTTTCGTAAACTTGTTTTTTTTTTTTTTTGTATATGGGCTTTCACAGCAAATTGTTATAATCTGTCAAATAAATAAAGCTCCCGTTACCAAAACACACTTATCAATTCTCTTTTTAATATTATATTGCTGTCAAAATTATTATCATTTTTCAATTGTTTGTGTTGTTTTTTCGGTGGTTTAGCTCACTAAACGTCAGTTAGTAGACATTTTGTTTTATTAACAACATTTTGCACTTAGTCCACGGAATAAGGCCTAACTCTTTGCTATTACACGTTTATAAATTTGGCTTATACAATCTAACCTTCTAAAATGTTTCACACAGGTATCAAATTATTTAAAGCAGGGTTTCTTAAACGCATGCTCAGCTCATGAGCGGTTCGTGAGCGTGCCTTTTCAAATGAGCACATACCAGATACGTTCGCCCATGAGCCATCAGGTGTGAGCACTATTAGTTTGGCTCACTCTCGCGAGCGTTTGATTTATAAACGCTCACGTCAATAGCGCTCTCATCATGTACGATTGCAAAACTGTACGCTCATGAGCGTCAGACGAGAGCGAACCAATTTAGCGCTCGCGAATAAAACAAAACACATGAAATCATTTGGCGTAAGATTTTTGTTTTTAAATTGAATGCTAGTTATATAAATTAATGAATTCGTTTCTTAAAAAATATCCTACATACACTCGTTTTCAAGCAAATCTAAAGTATCGATAGAGGAGCAGAAAATAAAATGGAGACATTTTGCGGATTTTTCAGAGGGTTTTCAATCCACTGTCGTCGTAACGATCCTTCGATGGAATTTGACAGTTAATAGGATGACAGATAGTGGACATATTATATTTTGACGTGTAGAGAATATTTCTTTTCAGAATTCAACCGATTGCGCTTAAATCGCAGTTTTCTGGAGCAAAACAAAAGAATAAAAATAACCGTTACTCAATAACTGGTAAGAATAACTGTTACCATGAAATAACTGCTATAACAGTATACGGAAGCGCTCGTATACGAGCGTTTCCGTATCCTGGTTTAAAATGATTATTCTAGTTTGAAAATCATATTTTTTTTTTTTCAGCTCAACAAATAACGAAAACGTCAAGAAAAACATATTTTTATGTTAAACAACCACTCTAAAAATGGCCATGCATTATTGATCCATTTGGCTCGGAGTCAATTTGCCTAGTGGATTTGATTCTTGCTGAAAATTTTGTTCGTGTATGGATATATTTACGATTTTGATAAATAAAATTGTGTGTTTCTCTAGGTATATATGTAGATAGGTACCTATTGTAGATATGGTTTTTATCTGTAACATAAAACTGGCGCAAACTTTTACACTATTTAGTACGATGGCTATAAATTTTTTAGTATGAAGCCAAGTACGCAGATCACGCTAAATTTAAGCTTTCATACAAAATTCTCTCCAAAATTAAGCCAAGCTAAAACTTAGGTTTTAGCTGAGGTCTTGAGAAAAAAGGGAAAGCTAAATTTTAGCGTGTTATGCGTACTTGGCTTGAGTTGTGATACTACGTATAGACACGCTGCACCGTGCAAAAAGTTAGGTGCGAAAATAGTGCGGAGACTTCTCCAAATATAGATAGTCTGCTACAACTATCAATTTCGCTCATCGAACATCGTATCGCAAAACAAAAAGCAGAAGGTATTTTTTCGTTTATGATTTCATTGTGTCATTTTTGTATGGGATTTTTCGTTTCGCATCAGCAGCGTACTAAGCTTAAGACCATAAACCATACGGTATCAATTTGGTCTTTTATTTTATTTGGTGTTTGCACTTTTGCAATGAGTTATTTGGACTCTAACATCTAATGAGAAAAAGTGTATCATCAACTTTATTTCTAAAAAAACGACTATTTATGTATTTGTATGTACCTAATACATAAATATTTTTAAGATGTGACCTAGAATGTCCGCTCAGTAAAGCATTGATTTATTTACTTCCGCACAGATTAGATTCAAATTCAAATTTCTTTGTTTTCATTCAAATCACTGCTGACTAAAAGTCTTACGTCATCAAATACTTTTTACAACACTTTGGTGGTTTGAAACCAGACTGATTGCCACAAATGACATACTTGAGGTTACCAGAAAACCACACAGTTGAAATTTGAAAGTGGAGAATTTTTCTCAAAGCTTTTCATAAATGCAGTCAAATCAAAATAGGACAGTTTATATACGGAGTAGACATCAGAGGAGTTACTGACGTTTTAAGAACAAAAAATTACTTAAACACACTTCATGATCTAAGTCAAAGAGTACCTATTTTGTCTTGAGAACCGACCGGTACCCCTCTTGTCTGAAACACCTTCAAATTTTATTTGAAATAAACTCTCTTAATTTAGCTCATTTTAACTGTCTGTGAATACGTGTGCAAGAATACGAAGCAGCAGAAGTAAGGGGAAGCAAAACATCCAAAGGAGGTTCAGAGGCTTTTTCATGCCTTTTAGGCCTTTTTTCACTGCTTGAGGCTTTGAGGCTTTTTTCATTTATTTGGAATTTTTGTCGTAGGTATATCTTAACATCATTTATTTCAATAAATACAGAGATGCAAAGTAAGGATACAAAAATTCATGTTATCTAAAAAAAAGTGGCCAGTTTTAATAAAAACATTTTGGAAAACTATATGGATTTTCAGTATGTGTGGGAAAATGATGTAGTTAATTTAAAATATGATAGAAAAGAAATTTTTTTCTGTCGTTAGAAGAGATATACTTGGGAGGAAAAGCGGCTACAAACATTGCTGTTACCTCTGCAACATTAAATACATGCGATTTAAAGTTATTTCGCGAAAACTTTCTAAATGTGCAAGATAAATTTTAATGCGATTTCCTTTCGAGTCACTTTTGATGCTGAAGGAAATGGCGATCTTACAGAGCCTTTAGAACTCGTTAAGAATTAGTCGATAATACCACTTACGCAGCATATTCCGCATGTTATTATTGAAAATAACTTTAACGATATTGATATTGAATTCAGATCTTTGAGAACTTTAAATCTTACTACCGACTCGCAAAATATTTCCCAGTTTTGGAGAAAGGCATTTCAATATGTTTCCTTTTCTTGAAAAATTAATATACCATATTCTATGTTTGCCGCATTCCTCGGCGACGGTTGAAAGGATTGTTTCATGTAAAGGGTTTTCCAATAAGAGGTGTTATTTTGAATAGCCCGCTATTTCGGTAGCTGTCACTTTTGAAGCTGTCATTTTTTGACATTTGACAAGTAGAAACTACATCATTAATAAAAATGGAACGATACACGCTTCAACAACGCATTTAAATTATTAAAATTCACTATAAAAATGGTCGTCGTGAAGCACCTTGTCGGACCGCAATACAGAAATTGGTGGAAAAATTCGAGCTGTTGGGACAAGTTAGTGATGTGAAGAATAAAACCCGTGCACGTCGCTCAAGAACAACTGAGAATATTGCTGTTGTAGCCCAAAGTGTTGAAGAAAACCCAGGTTTGTCCATTCCTCGTCGTTCTTTGGAATTAGGCATTCCACAAACGTCATTACAACGCATTTTGCATAAAGACTTGGGTCTTAAGGCTTATAAAGTTCAGTTAACACAAGAACTCAAGCCGGCTGATCATCAACAATGTCGTGTCTTTGCTGATTGGGTCCTTGAAATGCATGAAAATGATCCGGAATTTCATCGAAAAATCATCTTGACTGATGAGGCCCATTTCCACCTCGGAGGCTACGTCAACAAGCAAAACTGTCGCATCTGGGGCTCGGAAAACCCAAGAGTTATTGTTGAAAAGCCTCTCCATCCTCAACGCGTGACTGTTTGGTGCGGTTTATGGTCCCGCGGGGTCATTGGACCTTACTTTTTCGAAAATGAGGCTGGAGCAACAATTACGGTCAATGGATTGCGCTATCGAGAGATGATTAATGATTTTTTTATGGCCGGAATTGGATGGTATTGATCTGGACAACGTTTACTTTCAACAAGACGGCGCTACGTGCCACACAAGCAATGAAACCATCGATCTTTTACGGGAAAAGTTTCCGGACCGTGTTATCTCTGGAAGAGGTGATCACAATTGGCCACCGAGATCTTGTGATTTAACACCTTGCGACTTCTTCCTTTGGGGCCACGTGAAAGATGAGGTCTACGCCAACAGCCCAGCGTCGATTCAAGACCTCAAAGATGGAATTCGTGAGGCTATCGAGGACATAGGGCAGCCACTTTGCGATTTGGTTATGGAAAATTTCATGAAAAGGATATGGTCCTGTAAGCGTGGTCGTGGCGGCCATTTGGCTGATCTTGTGTTCCATTACTAACGGCATACCTTCCTCTTTATAATGAAATAAACATCCGATCATTTATCTCAAAAAATGCCATTTTTCTTTGAATATCTAAATAACACCTCTTATTGGAAAACCCTTTATTAATTTGAATATAACAAAGCTGAGGAATAGGTTTAAGGCAGAAACTTTGAGTGGTAATCTTCACGCTTTTCAAAAATAAAAATTGCTATGATCTTGAATTTAAGCATCTTTGTTTCAAAAAATATGTATGATTTTAAGGAAGAGGACGATCTCGATTAAAAATGTGCATATCTTTTGTCCTACTCCAAAAGTACCTTTGTAACTTAAATGATTGAATTAATTAATGTACCTTTTTAAATGTTTATTGTGATTTCTTTAAGTTATTTTTTTCAATAGAGGAATATTTTATATTTAATCATATTTGTGTTTTATTTAAAAAAAAAAAAAAATAGGTGCGGCTTTTTTTTGGAAAAAGGCATCTTTTTTTTCTCAAGTGAGGCATTATTTTGCCCAAAGTAACGCTGGTTCGGTCCCATTTAAAATGCATCGGACAACTACCCCATACAAAATTTAATGGGCATAATCCTCTCACTACAGCTTGTAGGCAGTGTTCCCAGTTCAAAATTCCAAATCCAGTCAAATCTGACTTGTTCACTGGATTTCTTTCTTCCGAATCCAGTCAAAGTAAATCTGTTTACAAGTAAAAAAAGCAGTAAAATATGAAAATACACTAGTACCTCGATAATTCGAACTAATTGAAACAAGTTTTTTTCGGATTTTAGAGGGATTCACATTACTGGAACATTTTTCAGTTCTTGCAAACTGATTGAAACAACAACACAAAATAATTTCCTAAAGCACAGTTTCAACATTTATTAAGTTTAGAAAAAATACAAAATAAAATAATGATCATAAAACATCATAACAAAAGCATGGCAATGTAAAATGTTTCTACACAACTCATAGGACACACTGTCTGGCCTGCAGTTACATTAAAAACCTTGTAAAAATGTCTGGGTAAACAACGAATAATTAATCCTTCATATCTCACGCAAAACTTACAAGAGAGAAAAAAAGAGAAATATAAAACCTTCAATAAAATAAATTCACATTTTAGAGTTCGAAAACTTCAGAAGTTCACATTATAGAGATGACAATGTGAAGTTTTGGCGGTTGACATTTTAGAGAAATTCACATTATCGGTAATTCACATTATCGAGGGGCTACTGTACGATTTTTTTTTTCTATTGAAAACAAAAATATATTTTATTAATGTCGTTTTCGAGTGGACGTTCGGAGCTACTCTTTTTTCACTCCTTTTACTCCAAATTTCCCATTTTCAATAGGAATGGAACAGTTCCGAAATCCAACCGAAAACGGCATAATATTGGATAGAACCAACCAGCAAGTAGAAGTTCAAAACAAAATTTAACACAAAAAACTTTGCCATTGGCATTTGGCTGTACTGTTTGTTGCTGTCAACTCAGATGTCTTGTCAGAAAGATTCAAAAATGGATGTGTTCGTTGATTTCACTGCATAATTACTCGTTTACACTTGGTTAACACTGACTTGGAAGTGTATTGAAACATTTTTTTTTTAAGTTCAGGTGCAAATTGAATTATTAAATCCAGTCAAAAAACAGTTGACTGATGGATTTGTTTTTCATTCCCAGCTAACGCCGATAAAATCCAGTCAAATCTGACTGGAAACCAGTCAAAATGGCAACACTGCTTGTAGAGTGGAACGTGGAAGAGAACAACACCTTTAAGTCGGTTCTCTAGATAATATAGGTAGGAACTCTGTGATCAGGTAAAATTTCGAAATTCTCTTTCAAACCTATTCACAACTCACTGATGGGTGTTCCTCAAGGAAGTCATCTGAAACCGTTTTTATTTATCCTATAAATATATACATACAGGGTTTTAGGATTTTTTCAAAAAGAGCGTGTAGATGTTAAAATGGAACGCATTTGACAGATGTCACCAAAACAACATGGCCGCCACAGGCCGCCAAAATCAAACCGCGCCAATTGCAAAACCCTGTATATAAAATTCGTAGATATGCCTTTTTCCCTACAAATCGTTTAGTTCCTAATTTAAAATGAATTTCAACCTTATTAATTTCTAAATTAAAATTGACAAATATTGCTTTCAGATATTTCTTTATTTTCTTTATTTTTATTTAATTCAAATGAATTATTTTAAATATATTACTGTCAACTTCTGAATGCAAATGAGTCCAACCATTCATTAAAAATATTTCCTTTAAAATGTCAAAATATCAAACTCAATAAATTTTTTATCCTGATGGCGCACTATAAATTCCTTTACATCAAAGTTCAGTTGAAAAAAAAAAAAAATCTAAAAACTTAAAACTCGAAGTCAGGCACATAGAAAAATATTTAAACAAAAATAGTTTTGAAAATCCCGAGTTTTTTTTTTTCTAAAAATAACTTTGTACAAAATAATGCAGTATGTGACAAAGAATTTAGCCCATCAAAGGTTTCTGTGGCTGGGGAAATAGTGTAGTCAGTCCATTAAGTGTAAGCAATCAAGCATTCTTTGAAAATATATTCCTGATGCTTAAAGGGCAACCAAAATAGGTTATAGTTGACGGTGGCGTGGTATTGGCATGAACATCCCACATAGTTTACGGTATACATCTACACGTCGCGTCATATATGCATCCATTGCATGCATATACCGTCACAATTTGACCTAAAAGTACAATATTTTGGAATGTTTAACAATTCAAATGCACTCCACTTTGAGGAAGGAATTTTGTTAATCAATTAACGCGCTGTCGGGGTTGACCTAGAAGAAGGCAATTTTGTTATATTTTTAAATAAAAAAATAAATAGAAGCAAATGCAATTTTCATGTACCGTCTAAATTTGGTATCCGAAGAGGCCATCAAGCAAACCAATTTCAAAATTAATCTCGAAGAGTATTTTTATCTTGATAGAGCTTATGGCTAGCATCAAGACTAAAGTACTTTCTGCTGTTAAGCGTCGGCTGTGTATATTTTTCACAAATGAAACTGCCATTCATTCAAGTATTAATGATGCTTGGAAACGCGCGGCCCGGCCGGCAGCGCGGCTGGCTGATGAAAAATTGAAATTGATAACATTTTTTTATTCTTTGAACGATATTACGTCCAAAGGTCGGTATTTTAAGTAGAATTGAGCTGTTGTGTCGCGGCACAAATACCCTGATTGAATAGGTCATCATTCAATTAGAGATCATCATTAATGCCACGCACATTTGAGATGTTGCTGAATGGCAAACAAACAGGGCTGATAAAACGTTTAATATAAGAAAGCAAGGCAGTGTCTGTTTAGTATTAAGAGTATGCTAGAGAGTCTATTTTGCAGCTATACGCTTTGTTGCTTGGATGAGATTCGTATCGCACTGGTTTTATCAACGTTTTAATTATTGTGTTATTGAGGATGATATGCGTTGTGAATGTCCTGTAATGTCAATTTTAATGACACCAAATAGTCAAGAGGAAACTTTTTTAGTTCAATCTGAGATTATTTAGAACTTAAAACTAACAAAAAAAGGCATACGAACTGCTTCTTATCCCAAATCCTCTTGAATAGCCTCGTTTTTAATGTCAAATGGAGAATTCCTTATCTGTCAATGTCAAAAGTGACAGCCATCATTTTTGGCCGTTTTCCAAAATGTCATTTGCAATGGCAGTATGGTTTTAAACGCAAACTGCAAAAGTCAGGTGTTCGAAAACGCAAAACGATAACTTATGTTCGATGACGCAATTTGTAAAAGTCATGTGTTCGATAACATCATTTGCGGCGCAATTTTGCAGTAAAAGAAAATCAAGTTGACCCCATATATATTGAAAAGTCAGCAACAAGCAGCGTGTTCGTAAACGTCAAATGTGCTTGCAAGGAAATGACGATAGCAATATCTGCTTCAAAAAATGACGATAACTTTGCGATTCAATTGACGTTGATTTGACGTTTTCGAAAACGGTCTCACAAATGCTTAATTTGTAAAGCGAAAATAAAAGACGGTTTTTTATCTTAACATATAGAAATGTGTTCTTCATTTTTATATTAACGCCCATGTTCTGCATTTCGAACATAATCGAATTGAATTGAAATCGAAATCGAAAATGAAAATGAAATTTCATATTCTACAATTCGAAGTGTTCGCAATTACTTTGAACTGTCAAAATTGAAGGTGCAAAAATTAATTACTTATGGCCTTTTCGATTGGAGTCAGAATGACAGTTCTTTTTTTAAAAAGAGTTGAAATTTTCTTCTGTTTTGTTTTCAGAATCGTTTCGGAAGGCTTCACACGTATCAAATTGTTTTCCCGGATTACAAATCGAAAAGGCCATAAGTAATGTATTGTTGTTGACGTTTCTCTAATCTAAAATAATACAAAAACGTTTCGTTCTTCATCATCTGGCAAGTACTAAAAAGTACTTTGCATGGAACACGCTTTAAGAAATAGATACAAAATGTCAGTTTCCACAAAGTGATGATTTTGACGTTTGTGAATAAACGAGATAGGGATATATTCCTTCTTGATGAAGAGCTCTATTACAATGAGCAACAGAATATCAAAAATCCGAATTATTTGTGCCTCATGGTGTCCGTCCACTTTGGGCGACAAGAACTTTCCGATAACTTACATTTGTATGTCAATGTG
Source organism: Leucozona laternaria (assembly GCA_932273885.2). NCBI lineage: Eukaryota > Metazoa > Arthropoda > Insecta > Diptera > Syrphidae > Leucozona > Leucozona laternaria. The sequence goes on along the minus strand of OW026369.1, from coordinate 40,884,125 downwards.
CGTGCATCCCATTCCACAAGCCTGCCCCTACAGATATTTCTATATTCTTATCAACAATTTCCCACTAAACCATTCGCAAGAAATCAGTCTCCAACAACAATGTATTGAATCATTTGCCGCTATCATTTTAGCCTCCAGCAGTAAGTTTTTCAATTGAAAATTTCCCACCATTGATTGTTCCATTTCTTACAAACATGCACAGCACATAGGAATAAAAATCAAGACATATGAAACCTAAACTTCTGACAAATTGAACACTTTAAACATATATTTATTGACCTTAACCTACGAACTCAATTTAAACTTGCATAATTTTATAGTCAATAAATTTTATATGGAGCAATTCAGATTGAAATTCAACTTCAAATTTTGATAACCCTATCGATTTATAACGACTTGCTACCGCAAATAAGCTGTCATTTGATTTTCATTCTTGGAATTTCAACGAATTTCAATGGTGCGGTTAGAAAAGAAAAAAAAAAAAAACAACTGAAATAGAAACTGAAACTGATTTTAGAAGAGTTGCCACTTTATTATAATTGCACACAGTTCACAGAGTGTTAAGACAAAGGAAAGGTCTGTTCGATTACTTCCCAAAACCGCCAATTTCTATCAATTTTAGTACAATTTTATTTTTTTAAATGAAAACTTTGACAGAATTTTGGACTTAAATTAGAAATTGGCAGTAAACAAACAACATTATTATATCTACAAATACAAAAACTAATTGGGAATCTGCTTTGTATCTGGATTAGGGATACCACTTCGATGCAATTTCAGCTTTTTTTTTAAAGAGTTGGAAAAGAAGGCTGAAACTTCGATATATGATAGAATTTATAAACTTCCCGTTATTTTGTTCAGAACTTCTGATAACGATGGATATAGTTGGATTACGAAGCTTATAACTTAAGTTTTAAGGCCCAGTTTTTCAGTGATGAGTTAAACCAGAGTTAGCTTACTCTAAAAGTAAATTAGCCCACAGTGATCTGAGGAAGCAGTTTTTCGGTGGAGAATGCATACTGAACGACTTTACCATCTCGGTGGATAAAACATAAAAAGCAATTGTTTAGTTAATACTGAGTTAACTCACCAACTTTGATGAGTTAACTCGGGTTTAACTTTAATCTCGCACTGAAAAACTGGTCCTAAGAGTCGAATCTTCAAGATTAAGGTCGTTGAATGTAGTTGAAATGTCAGGCATAAAATATGTATGTGGAGGTGTGTCAAAAATGACTGCCACAAATCTTTTTAAGAAAAATGTTTGTTATTTTGTTATAAAATGTTAAAGTTTTTTTGTGTAAATAATTTTTGTATAGTTTTTTTTTTTTTATTTTATCATTCAGTTCATTTTAGTTTAAATTAAAATATTCCTGAACTCTTATTCATAAATACTAAATATGTAGTACAAAAGTACTACAAGTTACGCCACAAAGGGAGGAGGAGCTTTGAATATAAGTACCTACCGAATTTTTAAATAAAAACAAAATAATGACATATTGGCGCAAAATTTTAAACATTTAAAACCTACTCTAAATCATTTTTAAATTGGACGCCCACCCGACTCTAAAAATGAGTTTTAGAATGAGAGTCGACGCTTTGATAATTTTAAACGATATAAAGTATACTTTAACGCTAAAACACTCGTCTAACTTTAAAAGCAGCAAAATGCTTCTCTATCTTTTTTAAAGTATACTTTATCCATTCAACGTTTGTAATTAGTATAAGAAAAATTTAAAGAAAAATGTTTGATGAAGATTTTAAGCATGTAAATCAACAATCACGAAAATTGTCTTAGATTTAATTTGTGGTGCATGCACCCAGTAACCATTACCACGACAAAACAACACCATCTCCACCCCGATTGAATAGACTACGACACCAAACAATATACAATACAAACTTGTATTCGGTCGACCGCCCCAACAAAAACAAAAAAAAAAATATGGTACATAGTGTTGGACTACCATATCGCGGTAAATTATTTTCTGCTCACAAAATCGCCCGTCACCTTAGCTGGAAAGGTGAAATAGCTATAGGGGAGTTAAAAAAAGAAAAAAAAATTACAAACAAATTTAATTTTCAAAGGGGACACCCGGATTTGAACCGGGGACCTCTCGATCTGCAGTAGAATGCTCTACGACAAATCATAAAAAAAAACTTACAAATGCGCTTAAAACCCTACAAATGCGCTTAAAACACTTCATTAGTTAGAAGAGTTTGTTTAAAGTGTTTAAAATTAAGAAAAGGTTAGACAAGGGCTCGCAACTAAACGACTGCGTTTACTACAGTCGGTATTATTCCTTAAACGAGGACTGTTTTAAAATTTGCGCCAATAAGTAAGTGATTTTCCGCTACTTCGATAACTTTTTTGTGTGTAAACTTAGTTTCGTATGGCAACCCTAGAATTAATCATGCACACACAAAGCCGGTCTTTCCCCTTCACAGAGAAGAACAAAAACATCAACAATGACTCAATTGAGATAACTTGTCAAATATTGTGAAGACCAATTGAAAACGACCGACACGATCATTAAATGAGTTTTATTTTTTAATTTGTATTCTTTGATAATTGTTTTTTTTTTTTTTTAAGAAATTAGAAAACTTACCGAGAGCAATTAATGCTGCAATTAATGTTATCCACTTTATTATAGAATATCCCATTTTAATGGAGTTTCTCTTCTGCTTCTGGTGTAGGTTTTTAATCCTAGAATTTATTATTTTCACTCGAAACGCACTTGGTTCGGAACTTTTTATATAATTTTTTTTTTAATATAAACTCTTTTTAGCACTTATTTCCTAGATTATAATTTTTTTTTTTGTTTTCTATTTTTCCACTATATAGCACTTCACAGTTCACAATTATTTATTTTAGACACCACACTCGATCGATGGATCTATCGAAAGATCGCTGTTAAAGCTGACCCGGACGAATTACGGGATATATTTTGTTTAGTTTGTTTTTTTTTTTTTTTTTTATTACGGAACGCCGCGAACGCAAGCGAATCTACGCGCGTTGTTGGTGCGAACTGGAAAGAAAAGAAAAAATAATACAAAATTAGTTCATTCATGATTATTAATTTATGTAGGTATGTATTTTGTTTTGTTAAAACTGTGGAGAATAAAACCACAAAGTAAAACTTTATGAACCCACACACAACATTAATGGAGGTAGGAGAGAGGAAATAATTTTTAAGAGAATCAAGATAGAAACTTACATAATCTTATTTATTGATTGATTTTCAAGTAAGAAACTAAGGAATTTTTTGCTTTTAGCTTCACAGTAGGATTTAAATTTGAAAGTAAATATTTTGTTTGCTGAAATATCGAGCCAAAGACACACGACCACAGATTAGCCATATGAAGATGAGAATCCCCGGCAGCCATTTTAATTTGCCTACAAGCTTGAACTGGCAGTTTTCAGATAAAAAATGAGAATGTGTGTATAAAAATCTCACACATAGACAGTAGGGATCTTCACACACCTGTGCCTACGTTCTGTAACTCTCGCATCGAGAAAATCATTCGAGAAACGATGAAAATTGAAACAAATCGTATGAGTTTTGTTCCATTTATCATCGTTTCTCGACCACTTTTAACCATGCGAGAGTTACAGAACGTAGGCACTAAATTGTTGTTACAATTCACATCTATTCATCGACGCGGCAAATACAACAATGTAAACAAATGGGTTTTGGAGGGTGAAACGTACGAAACATTCTCATCTTCATATCTGCTAATCTGTGCACACGACAACCCAACACTGTAAATAAGTTCAAAAATTGAATTTGTTTTTCTTTGTCTATTTGTTAAATGTCAAACTTTTGACAGAACTCATAAGGTCTGTTCCCGTATTAATGCAAAACTCTTTTTTCTACCAATTTTAGTCGAATCCTGATCCTACTTTTAATGTAAATTTGGGCAGAAGAGAGCGCCCACGAAATAGTTCTATTGATCTGGTTTCTGTGAAAAGCTTATTTGAAGTAAAAGCACAACAAAAAAGTACAAAATTGGTTTTGTTTAATTTTTGTTATATTAGAACTTTAGAAGTGATTTTTGTCTTGTTTATTGAGCTTTATAAAAAAAAAAAAAAATGTGGGTAAATGTTGTGTTTAGGAAGAGACTAGAAAAATGCCAATTTATAACAATTATGACAGTTAATCGCCATCATGCGGAGGTTACACCATGAAAATATTACTGAACAGTACTCAGTAATATTTACCGTATACCTAAGGGCTTTTTTGCTCAATAAATTCGTTAATTCCAATATATTGTGGAATGTTAAGAAAAATTTTATGTTTTTTGGAACTTCTTCAAGGAACAATATTTCAGCAACGAACCGATACCAGCACCAGCGCCGTCAACACCAAACAGCACGCTGGCCAGCAAATATTTTTTGATACACATTGCCACCAGAAATGCATGGAGTTTATAATTTTTTGTAGTGTGGTGCCTCTGAATTAGAGATGAGCAAAAAATCACGACCTGTGAGTCAAAAATCACAATAACTACCTGTGAGCGACTCTTTAATAAACCTGTGAGTGCCCTAAATGTGATTGAAAATCACAACTGTAGCAAAATCACAACAAAAAGAAACGATTCACAAATCACGACAATCGCACAATGAACTTTATGAACTGTGAACAAAATCACGACGAGAGAAAAGTCAACAATGAGTAAAATTAATCAGAACGAGAACTGTAGTCGTGATTTAGTTATTATTTTAGCAACTGAACGAAATCACAATACAGAAAAACAAAATCTCAGGACTCATGATGAAAATATGAAGAACAGATTAATTCTTTTATTTTTAGTTTAGGATCTAGAAGGTAGAACTGAATTGTGAACTGAGGTCCTAGCCTGGCTGTGATTTTATACACAAGGGCAAGGAAAAGTGAAACTAAAATTTTGACATTGCAAATTTTCGAATTTCCACAAGGAAAAGTGAATCTAAAATTTTGACATTGCAAATTTTCGGGTTTCCACTGGGGCTAGAGAGCTGGGCGAAAAACTAAGCTAATTTCCACCTCCTAAATCGATTGGCGTACTCCGTTTTTCGATCCGCCGTGATAAAATTTTGACAGTGCAAATTTTCGGGTTTCCACAGGAGCTAGAGAGTTGGGCGAGACAATTTAATTTCCACCTCCACAATCGATTGGCATACTCCGTTTTTCGATCCACCGTATGTATGTATTGGAAATTTTGGGCATTCGATATTTTAGACATTCGAGATTTTGCTATTTGATAATTTTGAATTCGGGACTTGAGATTTTTAGCATTTTTGTATTCATGGTTATGTCCTACGAGCTAATTTTAATTACTTATTTGTTGTCCTCATTTAATTACATACTTTATATTTTACGGAGAATTTTTTTTTTTTGGCCTCAAAGATATTCCAAACTTGAAAATCACAATCACAGGTTAAACTTACAGTGATTCAGAAATCACAGTCACAGTTATACCTGTGATTGGAAAAACACAGTTTAGCTCATCTCTACGTCTGAATATCGCAGTATTAAAGTTGTCAGCAATGGACCAGCAACAGCAAATTTAGAACTTTGGCTAAACGGCGCTGGTAACGTTGCTGGTGCTGGTCTAATCTGTGTTGAACGATTGAAATACATTGGTTCTAAAATAATGGCGGCCGCTGTTGCTGTCGCTGGTTCAATGGTCCCGCATTAAAAGCGGGATTATCAACTGTTTTTAGGATTTTGCGCAAAACGAACCATTCTCCACTCAAAAACTCCTCGGTTGACGATGAACAAACAACAACTATCCTTTTTTTTAATTTTGTGACATTTGATTTAAGTTTACCAAATCACTTTCCGCATCAAATTTGTTGGGGAAATTTATGCGATTTGTGTAAATCATTTGCTATACAAATTTTGTTATGCAAGCTCTTTTTTCATTTTTATTTTCATTTTAATTTCATCCCAATTCTTCAAAAATTTGACAAATTGTAATCTTTAAAGTAAACAAACTTATAATTTGCTCTCTTCAACAAAGTGTCCAAAACTACGAATATTTTGTGAAATGATTCCTTTAAAGACGGTCACTCCCACTTCATGGAAAGGCAGGATTTTTATTTATTTTTTTTTTTAAACTAGTGGATTTTTTTGACGTTTTGTTTTGTGGCATCAGTTTTCTCTGTCTCTGATTTATCTTAAACTTAAATCCTACAGAATGCAATTTTTTCAATTGGAAACATGATTATTTAGTAAGATTTACATTTTGTAAGTGAGAAATTTCAAAGAGCACAGATTTTTGTTTTAACGACTGCTGAACGTCAAAGTGAGTCGGATGTGCTCACATTAGTTTGTGTCCGAATAATAAAAGTTGGATTCACGTCAAAAAACCGGTGGGAGATGATCCAATGTGAATACCGTCAAACAATTTCACTGCCCATTCTTGGATCCTTGCTAAACGGAGTGTCATTTTTTCACTCGTGTAAATGCAACATTATACGTGGTGTAAGTAAAAAGCTCCAATTTGTATCTTGGTAATTAGGATTCTAACACCAACTATTTTCATCTCCTCGTTTTCTCATTGGATAAAGGAATAAAAGTCAAAAGTCACAAACCCTCAAATCCTCAAAGTTTTCCCCTCTGATTGTCTTTTTGTGACATCTCAATTTACAAACAAGAAAAAGAAAAATAGCGCACTCAAACTATTTTCACATTTTTCGGTACTTACGCTACACTACATAATCCAATAAATTACATACATAAATATTTCACTCCTTATAAAAGTTCTGTTGTTCTTAACCAAAACTTACAATTCTCGTACTTCAAAGTTTTCATTTTAGATTTTTTTTTTTTTTAGTTTTTGTATCAAAACAACCCTCCAACATAATAATTTTAACTCCCCTTTTTTAAAGAAAGTTTATTAAGGCGTTTTCAAAAGTTTCAGGTGTCATCGATGTAAATAACTTCCCCAACACTGCTTTGAGTATTTAACTAATTTGAATATTGTTTTTCAATGACTATTACCACCATTTCAATGCGTATATTTGACTATATCATTAAAATGCATTGGATGGTATGTATGTATGTGTGTAGCTGTGTAGTGTAGGTTAGGTATGCAAGTTGTGTAATATGGGACGTGTTTTTATTTTTAGTTAAGCTATTTCGATTTTATCGATTGTCATAGTAAACGCAATGGCTTCCTTATACTGGAAAGGATTATCTTATATAAGAGCGAGGTAAAGTAATAGTTTTCTATTAGGTATTAAAATAGGAAATGCACCCTAATGAGTTATTTAAGTGGTGCAGTTATTCTGACGTTTTGTGCCTTGAGTTTTAGAAATCAATGCAATTCCTATCGAGGTTTTTGTTTTATATTCACCCCCAGTGCAATATTGGGTGAATGAGTTACGGAGAGAGTCAGGCTAAATTTTGACATTTGTAGTATAAGGGAAATGTCAAAATCGAGTCATCTCATTTCTTTTTCGTTTGTATGTTAGGAGTACTACTTTTGGACTCCTACTACACTAAGAACCTTCGATTGGATGTTCCGAGACGAGGAACATACAAATACATATAAAGTTTATCGTTTGATTACTTGTCAAAAGTGATAAATACTTGAAGAAGCCATTTTGTTAAATGGTAGTATTGTTTGTGTAAATTTGAGAAACCCTGTGTTTTCACATTTGATTGGAATCAAAAAGGAGTAGAATAGTAGAAAATCCAATCGAAAACGACAAAAGCGTACAAAACTTTTTTGACATTTTTGTAAATGTCAAAGTGTGACATGGAGTTAGTACTTATGTATGTCATTTTCGTTGGATTTCAGAACTGTTCCATTCCTATCTAAAATGGGAAATTTGGAGTAAAAGGAGTGAAAAAGGAGTAGCTCCGAATGTCCACGCGAAAACGACATTAGGTTTGTTCGGGTATTCTTTGGAGTAAAAATTGCAAACAACCGTTGGGGAGTGGGGATCAAATTCTCTCAATAGAGAGCCTGATTACAAGATTCTTTTTTTTCGTTCATTCCGTTATTCGTCTTTTTGACAGGTACCTACGTTCTGTAACTCTCGCATTGTTAAAATTGGTCGAGAAATGATGTAAAATGGAACAGAACTCATACGATTTGTTTCAATTCCCATCGTTTCTCGACTGATTTTATCGATGCGAGAGTTACAGAACGAAGCCACTGATTACACGATTCTTTTTTTCGGTTGTTTCGTCTTTTTCTTTTTGACAGATAGGCTGAGGAGTGTAGAAACATATAGCTACAGTCGCCCTAGATTCCTACGTCTCTCACACAATCTGTCGAAATGACAAAAGACGAAACAACCGAAAAAAGAAAATGTCGAATCAGCCTCAAAGAGAAGTGAAACTGTCCAAAAGTACAAGGACGCTTTGAACCAAATATGTCAACTACTTTTTTAAACTTCAAAAAAAGTAAACAGAAAAGCCATTATAGGGGAAAAAAAAGCTAACGAAGCGCCAACATTTAAATTTCTTTTGTAAGTTTATAATCTTTATTAAATAAGATGATAAACAAAATTAAATTCTAATTAAATTGTTTTCTTTAAAAACATTTGTTTAAGTTATTTCGTAAAAAATAAAAGATGAAGAAACGAGAACAAATTTCACTTCTAATTAAAAAAAAAACTAAATAAAAGTAAACAACAAAATACAAAATTTGTTGTTGTACATTGACTTTATATTGGATTTTTTTTGACAGTACGTAGAACTTAAAAATTTCTGCCCGAAGAAATTTCTCGGATAAAAATTGTCAAGAAGGGGAAATTATTTTATCTCTCGAGAGCTCTTTTCTCTCCAAAATTAAACGTAATAGACGTAAACAAACAGGATTGGACTAAAATTGGTAGAATCAAGTACTTTTGGGTAGTTTTGGACTAGTACGCGAACACACCTAATGTGAATTATACGTGACTAATGCTGGATTTACACGACTGACAAATTGGCAGTAAACAAAACTGGCAGAAGAATGGAAAAGTCCATTCTTTTGGAAGTTTACTGACAAAAAACTGATAATTTGTCAGTCGTGTAAATCCAGCATAAGTGCCTGATTAAATGAGTCTTTTTACTGAAGGGCGCGCATCCAGTGAGACAGGTAGATTTTAAGTGCGTAAGAAAGAGAAAGGTAGATTCCACCCAAATTCCACCGATGCACCAGTTTCAGTGAATATTTTCGAATTCAGAATGAAACGCTTTTAATTGTGTGAGTGAGATATATAATTATATATGGATTTTAAGGGCGAGAGATAGGGAAGGGTAGATTCAAGTGAAAGGATTTTTCTTAATCGTTTCGTCACGAGTTCAGCAAAACGACCTTCAGTTAAAAAAAAACCATGTATAATCAGGCACTAAGACCCATTGTGTCTCTTCACTACGCAATGACGACGGTTTTGTGGACAAAATCTGTGGTGAGCTCGCTGTTCTCCTCACCGATCTCACCAACAAAACCATCATCATGGCGTATTCAACAGTCACAATTTAAACAGAGTCGAATGAAATGACACATCGTATCTGTTCGTTCAGTTTCGACCAATTTTAGTTCACAGAGTTCCGTCAAATTTCATATAAAAAATTAAATTGGATTAAATATGTTAGAAATTGGTAGTTTTGGTAAGTAAACGAACAGAACTATTATTGTTCGTGGAAGAGAACCAAAAATTGCGGTTATTTTTGTCGAAACGTTATCGTTCGTGACATGAGTAAGTTGCGGTATTGCAAAATTAATGCTTGATTGAAAACATGGTGTTTTAATTTTTATTCGAAAGAACATATCTATGAGCACTTAAATCGAAATGAATACTAAAAATACGAATTTGACACCATTCCACGTATGAGTGTCACACCCGTAACGATCGAAACACCCAGATAGGTACAGGTGCATCTTTACATAAATATCCCTAATTTTTCTCTTTGTTTTTTGACAGTTCAACAACAATATTAAGAGGCCACTTATACACGCACACAAATGTCGAGTCGACTAAATATATTGAAACTCTATTATTTAAATATTTCAAAGCTTTGACTATCTGAGACCTTAATTCTTAAACGTATGAAAATTTTCGAAAAACTACTAAAACGCTTGAAGGTAGCAAAAAAAAAATACCCAAAAGGCTGAAAACGAATTCCACAAAAAGGGTAAATATAATATTTGGCTCCAACATGCGACTTTTTATCTCTATGATGGGTAAATGTTGCGCTTAAGAGAATACAACAACCTCAAATTCATCAATTCAACCTATTCAACCTATTCATGGGATTCTTTTCTATTTATGCCATAAACAAAAAAATTCCTGTCATCGACTACTTTTTGTCTGGTTCCTTTAGCCTTTAGCTCGTTTTGTGTTTGTGAAAATCCTTAACACACCTAAAAAAATAATCCTGTCACGAAAAAAATTCCATCAGATAGAAAGAAAGAACAAAATACAACACAAGTGCTTTTAGCCCTCTGGCTAGCTAAAAACTGAAAAAGAATAAACATTTCATCATAAAAAGTGATGATGAGTAATTTTAGTGCGCCCGTTATATATAGCAGGACTGCAACACCCTTAAAACACACCCTTATTATATTCTAAGGAAAATAATATACAATATTTAATATACATTTTATGCTAAGTTCTATGTTTTTCTACACAGCCAGTGCCAATGCATAGACAAAGGAAAGCGGATTTTTGTTCCCTTTTACTCCCTTAATAGTCCTGTCCTGAGCAAACTTTGGGGCATATTTAGGAAAAAAGGGTAGCCTGCTATGAAAAAAAAACCTTTCTAATCTTTGCATGCGAACAAAAGATGTAAAAAAAATTTGAAGCAAGACCCAAATTCAGGCAGGCAAAATTGGGTCAAGTGTTTTTTTTTTCAGAAATAAGCGGTGTGTGAAGGGAAGGGAAGCGTAGGGTAGGGTAGGGTATAGCGGTAGCATATGTATATGAAAAGTTTTGATAATATAAAAGCCTACTACACACCAGAGGTACACTTTCCAGTTCGCTGACTGATGTCAGCAGGGGTGGAAACGGTCCTCGTCATCGCATGGCACATCCCCTCATTATGCACAAGAACAACAGTCGAGAGAAAAAGTCAACAAACCGGTACCAATGCAATGTAAACATTAAGAGCTACAGCAAAAAAGATAGACGAATATGGGAGAATGTAGGTATACAGATCCTTTTTAACACAAAGGATTCACGACTACATAGAACAGAAACTAAATAGGGGTTGATGAAATCTACAATCAGACATAGTACAGCCGAATATATAGGAGCACAATATAGCACGAGCTGATGTTATCCTGATGTTATACACAGAATAGTATTATTAATGTTTTTTTAATTATTCGACTTTACCTTAAATTTTAAGTATGGTCTTCCATAAACAATATGTAGTTTATGTACCTATCTCTACTATTTTGGCTGGAATCACAAAGCTTATTTTAAGGGAGCTGATTAATTACTAGGTTTTTGGGTTATGCTAATGACGATGAAGAACATTTCAAACAAACAGTACAAAAGGAACCATAATCATCCTCCCATCGGATAAATAAAACAGAACTCTATAATTATGAACAGACAGAGGAAAGAAATGAGACAAAAATTGAATGTACGTACGTCCCTAAAAACATAACTCAAACTGCATATAGCATAAATATACATACATATTTATGTAGTCCCTAATTTTCATCACCAAGTTCCGTCAGTTAAATGGGAACGAAAAGGGAACAAGAGTGAGAGCCCCTTAAAAAAATAAACATAACTATAGGAACAGAGAAAATCAGTTTTCACGGCTGATGCGTCGCATAAAGTTGCTCTTTTCTTTACTTAGAACCACATTATCATTAAGACGAGTTTAGAGAAATGCCAATTTATAACAGTTACAACAGTTGTTCGTTATTAAAAGGGACGAGACTACAGACATGCTAATTTATAACAGTTTTTTGCCATTAAAAGTGGGGGTGCCTTAACGCGCTTCGCGCGACTTGAAAAAAAACTCTAAGTGCCTGAAGTTAGCCCACCGGCGGAGGGCCCCGGCCCTGCGGGCCGCATAAACAGTACTTTTATAAAACAAAACTGTTATAATTGGCATGTCTAGAGTCACTTTCTATTAAAAGTTATAGTGACTCTAAATATGCCAATTATAACAGTTTTGGTTCATAAAAGTACGGTTTATGCGGTCCCACAGGGCCAGGGCCCTCCACCGCGCCGGTTGGAATACTTCAGGCACCCAGAGTTTTTTTTTCAAGTCGCGCGAAGCGCGTTAACGCACCCCCACTTTTAATGGCAAAATGGCCATTGTTGACACGAATAACCCTACCGTCAGGCACGTTTCTGTTGACGTGAAATATGTATCAGCGCAATTTTTACCCGCGTAGAAAAGTAAAATATTGATGATTGAAGAAGTTGTAAAACATTGACGATCATACGAGTTGAAGACATCCACGTTGATAAAGCTCTTTACCGAATTGCAATATATCGCTCTCTCGTTTGCTCACAAATGTCAAAATTATCACTTTGTGGCGACTGACATTTGATTATATAACTTTTAATAACAGCATTGTGTGAGATAGATTAATATAAATAACAAGATAATTGTTATTAAAATTACAAAATAAATATTAAAATTAAGCATACGCAGCTTTAAAGATACAAAATGGCTTCTTATTTTTGCTTTATAATTTGGTATCTGTCAGTTGCTACACAACGATGGCTGTTTTGACGTTGATAGATTCGTTGATTTCTTTATCGTTTGGTTTGTTACTTAACTTCCTGCTAATTTCTACCAATTTAAATTGTTCTAAATGAACTTTGATAGAACTTTGGACTAAAATTGGTAAAATAAATCAATTTATTTTTGATTTGGATCCGCCAAACAACCAATTTTGACCATCTTTGCGTTCCATTGGACAAAATAAATTGATTTATTTTTGATTTAAAATCAATTTTGCACATCTAAATTTTTCGGCAGATTTACCCCTCCCTGTATACTACTACCAACATAATTTACAGCTGTCAGTTTGCAAATGAGTTTTTTTTAAATTGATAAATGTATTTCAGGTGTGAAAATTGTGTTCAAAATATGTGAGAAATATTCTCTAATAATAAATGGAACCAGTTGAAAATTAATCGGTAACTTCATCGAGCTCATCTTTATCTTCTAAGAATGCATCAAGGGATGAAGTTTTTTGAAATATTAACACAGAAACGAAACAACACGAATACAATGACAAAAATAAATCAATTAGAAAAAGTGTTCCATTCGCCACGAAAAAAATCAATTTTTTTACCAATGGAAAACTCCATAAGTTAACTTCATTAATTTTATAGTGTTTTCGATTGGGAATCTTTCTAAGAACTCTGTCAAGTAACAAAGTATAAATTCCACCAGAAAATGGCTACGATTTTACATTTCATTGTTCGCTCCGGAAAAGAGGAATTTTAGTGCTTTGCAGTGACATTTGGAACTAAATATTCTATGTACATATGTCAAAAACTAGTTCTTTCTCTATCTGTGAAGTCATAAACTGTTGAATTCCATATAAGGATGGCATCGATGTCGGTTTATTAAAAACAAAAATCTCTAACAATCCAAACATTTTGACATTTTATATTCATTGCTCCGGAAAAGAGCGATTTAAGGGCCCTTACCGTTGTTCACATTGGACTAACTCAACCGATTTATTTTTACGTGAATTCTATTGTTCAAGCAGAAACTATTGTGAACGGAACCCACTCACTCTGACGTTCAGCACTCACACTTAAAATTGCTGGGCCAAATTCCTTATATCACTCTTGTTGTTCTTATAAATTTTTTTAAGGACTAGCCAAAATACTACATCTCCCCTAAAGGTTTAAAAAAAAAGGGAACATATATTCTAATCGATTTTTCAAGAAACCAGAACTTGACCTTTATCAAAACTAAAGGAACTTAGGACGATTTTGTAGAGAACTATAAATAGCACTTTGAACAAATACAAAAAATTAATATAAGATCCGAAGAGGCAAAGGTAGAGACAAAGACAATAAGGCGGTATCTATAGTATGTAGTTTTAGGTAGGTCCTTCGCCTTAAAGAGGATTCAATATAAAACCGAAAAAGGGATCTTTCATGTCATGTGCTTGATTTTAAGAAGTGTAAACCATATCATTTGTTAGTCTATTGTGCATGAAATATTTTCCAGAAATAACTTAGGCAGGCATGCAGATATACAAACATACCCACATATATATGTTTGTCTTTGTACATACATAAATATATATGTAGTAAGTAGACATTTTTTGGAAACCTTTTAATTATATTGATATTTTGTTGAATGAATGAAGTATTGACAGACAGGACACAGGCATTTTATGAAATTGATGTTGTACTATAAAGGGACGTTGAGTGAGAAGGACCTTTTCATCGTAAGTTCTAATGAAAACAGAATTTAAGGGGTGGAATGTGATATTTTTGAGAAAAGGCAATATTTGAAATTTGGGTATCACAAACAAAATTAAATTGACTGCAATTAATTTGAGGTCGGAAACATGCAGAAAATGTGCGGTCATGATGATGTTTGGATATTTTGTAGGTATGTATATAGAAACAAAAACCCAAAAAAAGATTATTAGTTTAGAAACAGATGAAATAGTCCCTGAAAGTTTAAACATTGCAATACCCATCTAACAAACTGTTGAATAAACTTAGGGTCAAGGGGATGTAATTGTGAACTGGGGTGTAGTTGTAAAGAAACTGTATTCTTCGAAAACCGGTTGTCCAAAGAAACATGCATTGATATTATGACATTTAAAACCTGTACCTATATTTCCAGTGACAAACTTCATCTTTCAAGTTTTTTAAGTTCTTGAATTTCAAAAGAAATTGTTTACAAAAAAAAAATTAGACACAAAATTTATACAAAATGTCTATGTATTATACAGGGTGGGCCAAAATTCCCTGTCATATTTAAATATGTAATAACTTTTGAAAGAAAAGAGGAAAAAAATATAAAAATAAATGTAAGTTTCCACTTTTAGACATTTATCTGTAATTTCTTTCATAAGTTTTTATCTTTTCGATCAAAAGTTTATTACAGATTTAAATAGGAAATGGACTTTTGGCCCACCCTGTTGTACATAAGAAAGAGAGTTTTGGCCTACTCTGTATTTTGAAAAGAAATGTATGCATATTCATGACGCATTTTTTTTTACTTTTTATAATAAAACAAAGAGTTATTGGTTGTTTACAATTGCCAATTTTCGTTCTCCTATATGAGTAAAAATGTAGCCGTAAAATGGGGTTAATTTTTAATTACGAATCCCTAAAAATAGTGCAATAGCTGCCGCGCGCCGCACAATGGGACAGAATGGCCAAGACGACGCACGGCAATAAATCAAAAAATGAAGTTACCCGTATGGTGTTATTGATATTTTTTGGTTTTTTGTCAAATACCCCACTGTTAATGTTGTAAAAGTTTTAAACTTTTATCATAAATACATTTTCATGACATGCATCGGAGCAAGCCATTCTAATTCACAAACAGCTAGATTTACCGAAACTTTAGTAGAGGTTATCCTTCAGGCACTGCTAGATCTTACCACAATGCGTTTGTTAGAATCGAAGAAGGAACTTTTTAATGTCTATACTAATGGCTGATTTCATAAAGCCCTTTTAAATATTTAACAGGCTTTTAAATCTTAAAATGACGTTTGTTCCATACAAAATATGTCATTTTAAAATTTAAAAACCAGATAAATAATAAGAGGTGTTATTGTGAATAGCCCGCTATTTCGGTAGCTGTCACTTTTAAAGCTGTTATTTTTTGACATTTGACAAGTAGAAACTACGCCATTAATAAAAATGGAACGATAGACGCTTCAACAACGCATTGAAATTATTAAAATTCACTATAAAAATGGTGAAAATTTGGCAGAGACGGTTCGTAAAACTAAAACATTTTTGGGTCGTCGTGAAGCACCTTGTCGGACCGCAATACAAAAATTGGTGGACAAATTCGAGCTGTTGGGACAAGTTAGTGATGTGAAGAATAAAACCCGTGCACGTCGCTCAAGAACAACTGAGAATATTGCTGTTGTAGCCCAAAGTGTTGAAGAAAACCCAGGTTTGTCCATTCCTCGTCGTTCTTTGGAATTATGCATTCCACAAACGTCATTACACCGTATTTTACATAAAGACTTGGGTCTTAAGGCTTATAAAGTTCCAGTTAACACGAGAACTCAAGCCGGCTGATGATCAACAACGTCGTGTCTTTGCTGATTGGGTCCTTGAAATGCATGAAAATGATCCGGAATTTCATCGAAAAATCATCTTGACTGATGAGGCCCATTTCCACCTCGGAGGCTACGTCAACCAGCAAAACTGTTGCATCTGGGGCTCGGAAAACCCAAGAGTTATTGTTGAAAAGCCTCTCCATCCTCAACGCGTGACTGTTTGGTGCGGTTTATGGCCCGGCGGGGTCATTGGACCTTACTTTTTCGAAAATGAGGCTGGAGCAACAGTTACGGTCAATGGATTGCGCTATCGAGAGATGATTAATGATTTTTTATGGCCGGAATTGGATGGTATTGATCTGGACAACGTTTACTTTCAACAAGACGGCGCTACGTGCCACACAAGCAATGAAACCATCGATCTTTTACGGGAAAAGTTTCCGGACCGTGTTATCTCTCGAAGAGGTGATCACAATTGGCCACCGAGATCTTGTGATTTAACACCTTGCGACTTCTTCCTTTGGGGCCACGTGAAAGATAAGGTCTACGCCAACAGCCCAGCGTCGATTCAAGACCTCAAAGATGGAATTCGTGAGGCTATCGAGGACATAGGGCAGCCACTTTGCGATTTGGTTAAGGAAAATTTCATGAAAAGGATATGGTCCTGTAAGCGTGGTCGTAGCGGCCATTTGGCTGATGTTGTGTTCCATTATTAACGGCATACCTTCCTCTTTATAATGAAATAAACATCCGATCATTTATCTCAAAAAATGTCATTTTTCTTTGAATATCAAAATAACACTTCTTATTGTAAAACCTAACATAACAATGAAATGAAAAACCTGTGCTTATTTGCCAAGTATGGGGATTTCGTTACACAGTTACAAGTTCGTTACACAGTTCCTTCAAACAAGCTTTTTATATGGTCTTGAAGCAACTGATTTGTCGGTTTTTATTACCTGTGTTGTTCCGTTTAGACTCTTTTAGTTCCAAGGTTGTATGGCAAAGTCCATGCCTGGATTCTACAAGATACTGCAGGCCATTAAAAATAGAGTTTGTTAAAGACAGAAATGCCTATCGCATGCAAAAAAAAAGTAGAATATTTGTGTTGTAGTGCAAAAAAGTGGGGCGTTTTGGTGGGTGTGGTCATTTTTGGGTTGAGAAATATCAATAGATTGGTTCTATAAGCATTTTTAGAGATTTGTAGGTTCCTACCTCTGTTGGATGATTTATTGCCACCAATAGGGTCATTCTGCCCCAGTTTGCGTTGTAACAGAAATGTTGTAAAACAAATTCCGATTTCATGAAAAATAATCTCGAAAGCCCTCAATTTCATGGCAATATTTTTCTTACCAACGGAGCTTTGATACTTTTTTTCGAGATTCTGTTACAACGATATAATGGTTGCTCCGCTCCCTTCAGTCTTTTTTTAGCTACCTTCGGTGACCCCCAAGGCGGCCACTTAGGTCCCCTTCTTTTTATCCTCATTATAAACTACATCGAAATGGTGAACAAACATTATTTTATTTCAAGACCATTTTTTCGTCACGCGACTCTTCCCCCATATACAATTAGATCTCGAAAATGTCTGTGCCTCAAAAATTAC
The DNA here is from genome assembly GCA_932273885.2 of Leucozona laternaria. Lineage (NCBI taxonomy): Eukaryota > Metazoa > Arthropoda > Insecta > Diptera > Syrphidae > Leucozona > Leucozona laternaria. The sequence goes on along the minus strand of OW026369.1, from coordinate 40,866,343 downwards.
TTCACTTTTTCCATAAACAACCCATTTCCATCTTGGAGCCGATTCGCGATCTTGGTCTTCTATGTGGACGGGAACTCAATTTCCTAACACTTACAGACGACATAATTCTTAAAGCCAATTCAGCTCTAGTTTTTTTGAAAATATGGAAAAAGAATTCTGCAACCCCTATGTGATCTATATTCTGTTCTGACGCAAGGCTGTATTTACTCGCCATAGCCTATCTAGAAGAGCCCTCGATTTCAATCGTGTATCTAAGACCCCAATACACGTGTTTTCGTGTCACGTGTAGTAAAACATTTGTAACACGTGTAGGTTCTAAATACATATAAAAAACTCTTGTGCTTTTTCTACAATTTAGTGGACTGGCCATTTCCTTAATTTGTGGAGCGACCATAGCATAACTGCACCTATAAGTGTTGGTTAGTTATATATTTATAATTAAATTGGAATGAATTGGACTTGAAAAAACCGGCTTTGGCACATGAACAAAAATTGCGTCATCCTCATAGATGGGCACCATGTTTTGCTATTATAGTTTTTAATAATTTGAGATTTACTTTTAAAAAAAATCCCCTTTAACGGCCCCCACAACAGGCTCAACGCAAGCGTCTAAAAAACAAAAATCCGCCCTGTGTCCTGGATCAGACAAATGAATCATATTCTGACACAAACTCTCAAATTGATAGTTTATTTCCTGTCTTTTGTAACAAAACAACTCAGATTTCTTTCTTAGAAATATTCCTCAAAAAAAAATTACAAAAAAAAAACAGAATCTTATGATCAAGGATCGAAATAATCCAGAGTGACATTTTTATTCCCCTTAAGAGGTAAACGAAGTGGAAAACAACCCACATTCGAACCAAAAAATTAACGCCAGTAGGTAATTCAATCTATCTGTCAAACAATAACAACACAAATACCCTTCATAATATAATGCAAGAGAGACTCTGAGCACTCCACTTATTATAGGACGCAGTCGTTTCATCCCCCATATACATGCATAGTAAAGCAGCAGAACAGTTAAAATGAATCCCCTTCATATCCTCTCTCTACCCTTAGCTATTAGCTTTCTACCCTATTGCTGATGCAATAATTCGCATGCACAAATGCACATCACAACACTTATTGCTCAATAGCTGGAATATTGTAGATACTTTTTACATATCCATCCATACCGGTCCGGTACCGGTTTTATATGTGGCCTTTATTTTTTAACACACAACCAAATCATAACTAGGTAGGCACTCGTACTACTAGTATTAGGGGAGTACAGTGTTGTGTGCATGGAATATAATTTCATTTCATTTTTTATTTAGATCTCAGAAATATTTTTAGCTCAATTATTTTATTTTACATGATTTCATTGGAATTCTTGTGCGGTTGTTATTAATTTAAATTATACTCAAGAGAGTGAGCTCGGTAATGTACATGTATGTATATTTATATACTAATTCTTTCGTCATTTCTAAGTGCGGAAGGAATATTATAATACTTCTCGTTTTTTTACTCTTGAACATCAACGACCTCTGTCTAGAGTTTAAACGTAGGTACACTTGGTCATAATACAATAGAGAGACAGAACCGCACTTAGATAAGTGGGGGCCCTTTCCTACAACTTTAAGGGCTCTATCTGTCTCGTTTATTTATTGTTCTTAAATAGTAATCAGCATCTTAACTTTTATTTATTAAGTTCATTTTCAATGATTACTTCTGATCTCAGGTTTAATTTTAGAAATTTATTGGAAAATTTTTGTCACAAGGGAAATTTAGAAACATCAAAGGCAGCACCCATATAATAATACTAAATAATGGTTGACTATATCATAGTCGCATTCATTTTTGATTTGCACCACTCAGCCGTTCTCATGCTTACACATAAATAAATTTCCCACAAACTTCCAATAAATATCCCAAAAAATCGTTTGTTGTAAGAAATCTAAATGTACTTCTCTGTCTGTAGTTGTTTCCGAAACGAAATGCTTTAAAAACTCCCTGGCATCAATATTCATAATTTTATAGATAGAATTGGTCTAGACAAGCCAATTATAACAGATTTGGTTTATAACAGGGACGAGACTAGAAAAACGACAATTTATAACAGTTATAACAGTTTTTGGTCCTTAAAAGTGGGCGTACGTTAACGTGCTACGCTCGACTTGAAAAAAAACCCTGGGTGCCTGAAGTATACCCATCGGCGGAGGGCCCTGGCCCTGGCGGGCAGCATAAACAGTATTTTTATAAACCAAAACTGTTATAATTGGTATGTCTAGAGTCACTTCCTTATAACAGTACTGTTTACGGGCCTCACAGGGCCAGGGCCTTACGCCAATGGGCATTCTTCGGGCACCCAACTGTTTCGTACAATTTTAATGGTTATAACTGTTTACGTTTCTCTATTCTCCATAATTGGTCCCACGCCCTTTTAAGTATTGAATTGAATTCTCGTTCACCAGGGCCAAGTCGCCCTTCAACACACGGTGCCTATATCACTACACTACTTAGCTAAATTGGTAATACGACTCTGAAAAACAGACTACAAGATTCATTTCGTGACTTCCGTATGATTTTTCGAATTAAATTCTAAGTCAAAGGATGGCAATTAGGTATATTATTATAAGATGTTGAAAGGGTTTTGCTTTCTGATTTTGTATAATTATTTTATTTTTGTAGACATTTTTGTCAAGAGCTATCATGCCATTTATAGATGCATGTGCATGTCTTTGCATATATTTAGATGTCATGGTCAATTTAAAAATCCATACGGCTGCGATGGAAATTTTCAAAATCCATTGCAATCTTTTTATACGATATGATGATGATGAGTCATCAGGTGAGCAATCGAGAAATCTGGAAGCCATCTGTCTGCTGAATCTGAACGGCCATTCGCTAGAGCCACATATTCGCCATTGCCATATTCAGAATCTCTAACCCCTCTTAATCAAATATTCATGTAAATCTTCCCCCGTCTCTCTCTCTCTTTCTCTCTCTCTCTCTCTTTCTGTTTTTTCACTTTGACTCACATTTCACCATAATGATGGCAATGGGGTTTTGAATCAAATACACAGTTACAAAAAAAAAAAACGTATACTTGTCAAGATTTTTGTTGGTGGATTTTTTACCCTCTACTTCACTGTTGAATAGAGGGAACCCTTAATTAAACACAACGGCTTAACCGTTTGATCGTTTGTGTTTTGTTTGTCAGAGCAACGAGGGAGAATATTGCTTACTGAATGGCACACCACCACACCAGACGGGATAAATGAAATTTAAAATTTGAATGTGGAACATGTGCTCAGGCTTTGCTCTGGCTGTGAATATGACACATAACCGTCAATTTTCTGGTTAAATGGCAATGTCTATTCTGTCTATTAGGGTGGTTCGTAAAAAAACAACACTGTGCCGCCCCCTAAACCAGTTTTAAATTAATTTTTATTTGGCTCCATTGATTTTGTTTCAATTTAGGAAAATAAGTACTTTTAAGTACAAAATTTTGTTGGGACAGTTTGAAATGCAATATTAAACCTGAATTATTCTAAGTGTCTAACCAAATTTAAATTAAATCGGTCCAGCTGTTAAAGAGATATAAAGAGATATATCCCAAGCAGATAATATAATTCAAAAATAAAGACCTATACATATACATACATATATATCGATCAAGTAAGGGGAATTTCACATTGATTTTTATTTAAATTTTTGAGAACTTATTCAGGGGGTGGCGTACTTGATTTTCGCAACAACAAAAAAAAATCCAAATAAGAACCACCCTAATATGTACACAATGCATTCAATGCTAAATGAAGTTGTAACGGTTTTAGTCATATGCGTATATTTTTTATTGATAATCAAAAGGAAAGCAACAACAAATAAAGTTGTTTTAAGTCAATTTTGCTGATTTAAGTTTTACTGTATATAAGATTACGAATGACTAAATTTATATAGATCTAGGTATTAAATAATATCTAAGGTCCAGTTTTTCAGTGCGTGATTAAAAGTTAAACCCGAGTAAACTCATCAAATTTGGTGAGTTAACTCAGTAATAACTGACCAGATGCTTTTGATGTTTTGTCCACCGAGTTTGTTTAGTCATTTCGCATGCATTCTAAGACCAGAAACTGCTTCCTCAGTTCACTGTAGCTTAATTTACTTCTAGTATTTAACTCACCACTGACAAACTGGGATTGAGACTAAACAGTATTTAACTCACCACTGACAAACTGGGATTGAGACTAAACATTTAAAACTTCTTGCTTGATTTATATTTCTCATTTATGAGATTTCAGTTTCCTGACAGTAGGTACTTTAAAATCCACAAATCTTTGATGGACGAGACCATCAGAGACATGCCAATTTATAATAGGTTTAACAGACATCCCGATTTATAACAATTCTGGTTATAACGGTACTGTTCAAGCGACACCGAGGGACTTTGGCTTTCCGCAGGTGGGCATGCTCGGGCACCCAGGGTTTTGATTTGTTGAAGCCGCAAGAAGCGCGTTATTACACACCCACTTTTAAAGGATTTAATCATGCAATAATAACTGTTATAAAGTGGAATATAACCTCGTCCGAAAAATATTCTATATCTGACTATAATTCCTGAAACTAGTTCACATTTTATGACCGTTTTCTGACCTTTTATAGTAGATGGTAGAGTCATTGTGAAATAAGAGTGAAATAGCGCGTAAAAGTAGTTGAAGGCTTAAATGGAGGGCAATCAGAATTATTTTAATGCACGTCAAAGGGCGATTTTCAACTAGGATAGAATTCAAGTTCGTATCGCCCTCAAGTAGCTTAGGAACGCCGCCGCTATACCCAAAATTAAGAAGCAATCAAGAAGATAGATGTACAAATAAAAAAAGTATTGTTTAGTTTCCTAAAAAAATAATTCCTTTTTAGAAAATCTTCATCAAATATAAGTAACTTTAGATAATACTTGGAAGATTACGCTTTGGCACCTGGCACTTATCCGGGTTTTACCGTAGTATTTTGTGTTTGAGCTGATCGCTTTAAGAGCCCCTCACCAATATTTTGGTGTTAACTGTTAAATAAGTGACAATTGTTGTTTAAAATGATATCATCCTCACCGCATCCGCGGCCTCCTCTTGGATTCGTGATTGTGTGAAGGTTAATACCCACATTGACGCTATAGACATGCATATATACGCTCCTTAAAATAAGGCTAAAGACCATTCCATGAAAATATAATATAAGTGGATGCTGCCGCTATCGGGGGTTTTGTGACCTACGAAAGGACTTTGACTTGTTTAATTGAATTGCGATGTCTACATTTGAAAAATGTGCGATAAAAGGCTATTTTCGGAACACAATATTTCAGTATATCATTAGACGATGTCAAAAAACGCTAAAGACATGCATATACCTATACGCTCCTTAAAATAAGGCTAAAGACCATTCCATGAAAATATAATATAAGTGGATGCTGCCGCTATCGGGGGTTTTGTGACCTACGAAAGGACTTTGACTTGTTTAATTGAATTGCGATGTCTACATTTGAAAAATGTGCGATAAAAGGCTATTTTCGGAACACAATATTTCAGTAAATCATTTCAGACGATGTCAAAAAACTGTGTAAATTGAAGATCCGATCGGTTCTGTCTGAAAATGCACAAACTCAATTGACTTGAATCAAATGTGTTTCGAAAAAAGAAAACCGAACGAGCGCTTATTATGAAGATAATTTTGTATTTCGATTGGACCTGGGCTGTTTTGTGGTCTTTTTTCAGGGTATTCCAAGGTGTTCGTTAGTACGGCACAATCTTTTGAAAGAACGAAGACGTCATAGTGTAGTGAGCCAAAAGTGAGACAGGGCACCTGGCTGACCGATATCTTTGGGCTGGGCACAGTGTGGATCGGAGGAACGTTTAGTTTCCATGCGAACTAAAATGAGAATCTCTGGAACCTTTTTCGAAAAAAACTAATGCAAATTTTTACAACATAGAACAGGTGTAGGTACCTATACCTATAACTTCTAAGTTTCATCCTTCTTCTTGGAAAAAAGGTATAAGTTTCAATAAAACCTCAAAGGAGCAAGTCAAATAACCGTTTTTCTTATTAAATATTTACTTTTAGGTAGGTACCTACCTTATTTCTATTTGAATTCGAAAAATCCAATAAATGCAATATTCCAGAAAATCGTCAAATCGGTTCTTTTTCCCGCCCGCCCACACTAATAAAATATCAAGAAACAGGATATGAGAAAGCAGGTTCGTGTACCTATTTTCTTTGTAAATCTCAACTCAGTCAAAAAAAAAGAAGAAGAGAAATAACGAAATGCCTATACCTAAATATCACATCAGAAGACAGAACCTCTTCATAGTCATCTTTGATCTTTGTGTCTTCTCATGTACCTAGCTATCACCGACCGAACATCTTACATCTACTTACCTGCTTGCTAGCTAACAAAAGTGCTAAGCTTATAAAGAAACCCCTATTCATCATCAATAGAGATGATTTATCTCAACGAACTAAACCCTGGGCAAAACTAATGAAATAGGCACCCTTAAATCAACAGCAACAACAACTATACAACAATAAGTACAGGGAAGGAAAACTACAACAACCCAAAGCCACTACTATCCATATCTATCGCCTTCACCATCCATCTATACATCTATATCTGAGGGTGAACATCCTTTGAGATAGACTCATAAAAAAATTAAAAAAAAAAGAAACCCTCGCCATCTTCGTCATGGTGGCATTTCAGAGTCGGGCCGGGCCGGGCAGGCACAGCACAGGCACACAAAGGGATGGTGGATGGTAATGGTACTTAAGGTATATACTCTGTATGTAGAGAGAACTAAATATAGTTGCAAATTACATCCTTGTCAGTAGTAAACCGCACAAGTGCGAGCAGGACCTTCAAAAAGTCACAGCATTTCGAACTAAGAAGAAATAAAAAATCACTACAAATCTCTTTTTGGATCCTGCGCAAATCATAGAAACGCACTCGACAATGAAAATTATTTTCATTTAAGATTTTTTGAATAAAAATTGGCAAATTTCTATGAAAATTTATCAAAAACACATCGATAACGGGATTATCTTTCGATTGATATAAAACTTCACCAATAAATGGCACTCGATAAGATGTAGTTTTCGATTTAAAAACGGACCCACCCACAGGAAATGTTGCGATTCTTCCTGCAAAAAAAACTTTCTTAGCGCAAACACATGTACACACCCTAAGTTTGTTGCCAGGACTACCACGGAAGCCTCGAGTCTTTTTTCTGCCCAGTTCTGTGAAAAATCAATAATTTCTTCAAATTTTGCACAAAACAATAATTTATCGCTAATAATGGGTACAATTAACTCAAATAACAACCGAAAAGTCCAACATTCATCCGAACGGAATTGATTTTTTACTAGGAATTGGGGGCTTTGCAATAAAAGTTACACCGAAAACTAACAATGTCTGAACGGTTTTTTTTTCAGGGTGGTGACCGAACCGACACGGTTTTTATTTCAAATTTCTTTATCTTACCGTTAGAGTTGGCAAAATATCCAAAAAAAAACTGCTCGTTGTCCAATGTAATCCAATTAGTGTAATTATCCAATAATGTAATCCAAATTTTGATGAAGATTTTATGAATTTATTAATCCACAAGGGAGGTTTTTAAGAACACTCATTCAAGTGTGTACACGAACCGGAACTATAAATTCGCGTAGAGCTACGCCTTGAAAGTAATTTGCCCGACGACGCCTCGACGATGACTGAAAGGGAAAATCCTCTGCGAAAATATATTTGTTCTTTGCTAATGTTGCTCAGTAGCTGTCATAAATTTGACACAAGATGTTCTCTTTCGGAGGGGAAATCGGATTTCTCTTAAATGTGAGTTGTGCCTTTTGCGACCAGTTTTGTGGGTTTTTTGGTTTTTATTTTGATTATGTCTTTCTTTGTTTTTATTTTGGTGTATGTTCAAATGTGGTTGGCAAGCAGGTGCCACTGTGCCAGGTATCTTGGCGCGAAATGGATTTTTTTTTCTTTGGGAGTGTTTGCTGCTATGTGCATTTATAACATTTAGGGGAAGGTATTGGTTTAGCAAACAATTCAGTGATGAGACCCATATTATAACCGAGTTTTATTATGAAATGAGTTTTAGAAAATATGTAATTATTCAATCAATTACTATTTTAAAAATTGTTTCATAAGAGGTAGGTAGACTATAATAATGGCAACGAAACAAGCATTTTTTCATGTGTTTTCTAATAGGAAGGTAGTAGGTATTATCTGTGCAATCTTTTTATAAATGTTTAATTTTTTTCCTTGGCCGCACAATTCGGACAACTTATCGGCCCAGATTTCAGCAAGCAACAAGGTCTCGTGCTCCGCAGTCCAGGGGCCGAATTACCGCATCAGTTATCGAGAATTATGCGTGTTTGGCATTACCGCTCAAGTTATGGAGTCATCATTTCCATAGGTTTTACTCGTTCATTCGATCACTGATGGCACTCACTCGATCAGTCACTGATGCCGTAATTTGGCCCCAGGTTTCCATGATTTTTCATCCTCTGGCAATTGCTGAAATTAATGTGAATTTCAATACGTTATATTTATGCTTACATTTCAGCTCTTCGGCAGACGATATGCACGCAACGGAATCCCGAATGAGAAAGAGAATATGTTTGACAGAATTGTTGTTATTTGGTCAACAGAGAAAATGACGTTTAGATGAGTGCGTTTAACAAAATATAGTAGGTATGTTCGATTTTATCAACCACGAGATTTCAATTTTAAATCTTCATGTAAGGAGATTCAAATTCATATAGTAAACGGGATTTAAAGGAGATTTAGGGAAAATCTCATTTAATCTTGGTTAAGTGGTCGGTGAAAACTTAGTATAAATGTGTATATACATAATATGTAGGTGTTTCCACTTAGTGGATGGAAATAAGGCGTAATAATTTCATTTTTCAATCGTTTAAATTTTTTATTGAACTGTGAAGTATGAGCCAACAGAAATTATACACTCACCACGAATTATTTTTCGTCTTAAAATGTCTAGGTATAATTTGACATTTGTGATTGCTTTTCAATAGGACTGTTTCTGTTTCATTCGGACATTTACATATGTATATTAGAAACAAAAAATAAGCTGTAAACTGACGACCGAATTTAGTTACACCACACACGTTTTACTTCCAATTTTTCTCTGTAACAATGCCATGAACTCCTTTATTCAATTAAGGAGCCACAATGTTTTAGATAACACATGAAACTTATTTTATCTAGTGAATAAAACAATCTATCTATCTATCTGATGTTTTTTTCTGGCCACTATTATTGTTTTCAATCAAAATTAGGACTGCCACCCCCGTTAGGCAACTTATTGCTCACCCCAGTAACTTTTAGTTGCTCCCGATTCAATTACATTTGGTTATATAGTAGAGCGCCAACTAGGCAAATTCGTTGTCAATGTAATTTATTGTATTGGGAACAACTAAAAGCTGCTGGAAACTTAAAGTTTCCTAGTGGGCACTATATACCTACTGTATACTTAGTTTAAGGCCTCGTGTGAATTCGATTAAATTTGCGTTAAAATTGTATCCAAAGTTTAATTTTTGACACTTATGAGTGAATCTTCAAAATTTAATAGATATAAGGTCTGTTTGGTATCTTTTTTCAGCAAAATGTGTAAAACCTGTCGAAACACCAAAGAGAGAACGAATTTCTCAAAAATGGAGAAATTTACAAGAAAGTTAACAAACGCATTGAACCACTTTTGTGTACAAAATGTCAGAATTTTACTCCTCAAATCAACAATCACGTGCCAAAAGTCGGGGTTTGTTAACAATTTGCGTTTAATTTAAACAAAAATCACATAAAATATAAATTTATCAAGTTATTTATTATGTATAAAGTTAATTTTCACATATCAGAAACCACAATTTCAAATTAAAAGCAAAAGATGCTAACAGCTGGGTGTTTTGACAGACTTTACTCTTCTTGCACACAGAAATTTATGTAGCACAAATTCGCAAGTTATCCAATGGAGGGGAAATTTTTTCCTCCCTCGATGTGCTCTCTCGTTGCAACTTTTTCGAGTTAGCAAACAGGAATTTGTAACAAATTGTGCAATTTTGTGAAAATTTGTGCAAATTCGCAAGAAATTTCACGTTACGAAACAGACCTAAAATTGAACCAAATTAACACAATGGGCAAACTGTGGTGAAAACAAAATTAAGTTCAAGCAAAAATGTTCGCATGTAAACATTTTTTAGGTGATACTTTTTGCATGACTGGTTTACAGATTCATGTAAAAAATAGCTATTGCTGTCATGAAATGTGGCATTCTGTTTCACTGCCAAGGGAAATTTAAAAATAAATAACATTTGCTTGGATTCAAAATTCAATAACAATAACAGCAAACAAGATTTTGTTAGAAGCACGAACCGAAAACAAATATGTCTTTAAATCTTATTTTCAAAACCAATTTATGTACATACATGCAAACCAATTGACCAGCAATTTGTTTTTAGTGGGAGAAAATAGTGTGTTAAAGGTCAAACTTTTTTTTGGGTTCGGTTTAAATTTCCAAAATAAATTATTCACCTCACAAGATTATTTCCGTGCAAAAATGGTTTTGGCATCCAAAAATAATAGCTTTTCATTTTTAGCCCTTTCATTTTTTAAAAATTAAATAAGGGTAAATGAAAACATTTTTCGCCTTGGATATTAGACAATATGTTATACAGAATAGGTGGATCATTCTGCAAATATTATGATTAAATAAACGCACTATTTTTTTATTTTTTGTATTAAACATTTGTATAAAACAACATCGGAACTAATAGTTTTACACGTAAATACAACAAAAACTTAAATCCATATGGACTTAGCTAAGTCCAGATAATTATCGGGGCTTACGTCTTGTAAGTAAGAAGTGCCTAAGTCCCGATGTCGTTTTTTTCGACAAATCCATATGGACTTGCAAAAATACAAGCCTAATATTTCCATTTTGAAATTGGGGAAGTTTTTCGTTATAAAAAATAGGTCCATTTCTGGGGGCATGTAAATTTCTGAAGCCTTTCTTCATTTTTGCGGTGTGATTTCATATAAACCCATTAAAAAAGTTAAAGAATGGCCAAAAGTGTTCAAAAGGAGTTTTTTTGATTGTTTGTAAATTCAGTGGATGAATTTTCATGCATTTTCTGTTTTTATATAAAATTTCTGTCCTTGAAACCAAGCTATACTTTTCCGAATGTTTTTGCTATCTTTGAATTCGACCTCAGAATTGCTCCGTCAGGTCAGTCTTTCGAGATATGTATTTTCGTTTGAAAATGAAAACAAATACCTTTTTTCGCTATTTCTGAGGTTATGTATTGAAAAGGTGTAATTTTTTTATCAAAAAGTTATTTAAAAAACCTTATTGATTACACTTGGTTTTATTTTCAAAGAAAATTAAAATTAAATACACTATCGAATTTTAATTAAAAATGAATACCTCTAGAACTTGTCTATCATCTTCAGCAGACACGACTGATGGATGGTCAAATCATCATTTTGCAGCAGCATTGGTTCAGAGTTCGTTATATGTAATTTCTTTTTCAACTAAATTTGTATCGATTTCTGAAAATACTGCATAGTTTTTCTCTTCAAAATTCAATTTAACAGCTCTATTCTGCTATCCGATTCGATCGAGTTCACGTGGATTTTTCACTCCATTTGCCTCAAATTTTTTATTTAAAACTTATGTCTTTCCAATTCAAATTTTAAGCAGTATTTCTTTTTGAAATTCTAAGGCGGATCTTACTGTCTTCATTATATTTTTATCACAATTTATACGCATTATGGAATATTCACTTCCTTCCCGCGGATAGCAGAATGCAAATGTTAACGCGAACGTTTAGCAGAATAGGGCTGTAAATCTTTGCAATATCTAAATCTAAATCTTTCTGAATCGTTTAATTTTTGTTTTTTTTTGTAGGTTCAAGTGACGACAAACAACTCTTAAAAGATTTCTGGCAGAGTTAAAAAGATAACACCTACATACATTCTTATAAGGATATTGTCGTATTTGCAATATTGTAAAAGGAAATACTGTTTTGTGTTTGTTATGTATACTTACTCATAGATACACTGGATTTCATATTCTTGAAATTTCCAATGTCAAAAATCGGCAAATTTGGATTAACTTATCATAAAAGCTTAAAGTAGATTTAGACTTCCAGTAAAATCTACCGAAATCGAAGCGAACAAAAACGACAATACTGAATAGTGTGGCCAAAGTACATACTATTTGAGTGCTGAAATAAATAATTAAATTCTGTTTGATATCATGTGTTATCTAAAACATTTATTTGAGTATGTGTGTATTGTATATGTAGAAGATATATTTTTTTGATTATTATAATTATTTCTTTTTTTTAATTTTGTCTTTACGACTACAGACAAAATTTCTTATTCAAATACTTCTTAAAAAAAAAACAATTTGTTGCAGATTTAACAAAAAGAATAAAAAAAATAACAAACTTAATTTAATTTAATTCAAATCTTAATCTATGTATTTTTTTTTTAATTTTGCTCACATCAATAATAACGATAAGAATTAATTAATAATTATTAATTTTTATTTAAACTTATTTATTATTAACCATATATGTACGTATGTAAATATTTTTACTAAAAATTATTTTATTTTGTGTAAATACTTCAAAATAATTAAACCTATATTATAAACTTTATCTTTTTAAATATCACTCAACTTAAGTTTTTTTGTCTTTAACTTCTGCCTTTTTTTTTTTGTTTGTAAAGAATTAAGTTTCTAATTATAATAAATTTAAATGTAATGGAAGATATTTTTTAATGTATGTATGAAATAAAGTTAAAAGAATTTAATGGTTTATTTTTTTGTGAAGCGTAAACGTGAAAAATATTCATCCAAACACAATTTACAAAATACAAAATTGTGCAGTTTATTTTTTTTTATTTTGTTTTGATTTTTTTTTAGTTTGGCAATTAAGAGAAATGGTGATTTGTTTTATTTCTTTTGGTAATTTGTTTTATTTTTTATGATTTTTTTTTATCGAACTATTGAGAGATAGAGACGTTTTGTGAAGGCGATATAGTGTTGGCAAGTGTGCACTCTATTTCAACTTTTAATTTTGGTGAAGGTATATTACGTGCAAAGGCTTTTTCATGATTTATCAATTTGTTTGAAGAACTTTTAAAAATGTAAAAAGAAATTAGATTACTAGAGATTTAAAATGTTTTCCCTCAAACCAGATACGCTAATATGTACGTGCATGATTTTAGTACTGTATTCATTTCAATAAAAATCTTATTTAAAGATTTTTTTACTTCACTAGAGGTCTTTAACTGCCGAAATAAATTCCAAGTTAATTTTGAATTCATCTAAGCAATCAAAATATTTGCCAAACTTTTACACCCTTTGAATTCTTTTTTCAAAACTTATACATTTTTTGTGGCCTTAAAAACTTCTGAATTCCTTAAAAACTTCTGAACTCATTGAATTCAACTTTGAACAGTTTGAAGACTTTTTTACTGCTTACATTCTTTTTAACTGCTTGGAAATTTTAATTGTTTTGAGTCTTTTAACAGTTTTAATTCTTTTTTGAACTGTGTTAAGGCCTTTTGCTGCTTATTTAATTAATTTTAACTATTGTTTTTTTTTATCTGGTGAACATACATAATTTAAAACGTCTTCAGGCTGTAAAATGATTTCAGAGAGTTAAAGGAACTCAAGCTGTAATAATAATTGACACAGTAAAAAAGTCTTCAAGCTGTATAAATATTTGATACAGTTAAAAGGACTCAAAGCAGTTTAAACTATTTGCAGCTGATAAGACTTCTAGGCAGTCAACAAAGTTCAATAAACTCAAAACAGACTTCAGAAATGCAAGTCTTTTAAAAACTTCAAAGAATTCGAGCAATCTGAGGTTCTTGCATTCTTTTAATTTCAAATCTTTCATTTTTGAATAGTCAAAAAAGTGAAGGATTTTACGGAATCCCATAACAAAATGAGGAAAATTTTAAAACAGACTTCTAAGATAAGTACTGAATTTTGAAAAGATTAAAATATACTTTCAACAAAAGCATCTTACACGTTAATAACTATTATGGCACACAATTTGTATTATGCGATGCGTTAACACAAAAGTAAATGCCTTCAAAATCTTTGAGTGTGATAAGATTTTAAAAGAATTGCTGAAAATTATTTTATAAGAAACTTTTTTTTAACTTTGAGCTCTTGTAATTAATGCTGGTTAAGGCAATGCAAACTTTTAAAAGTAATTTTAAACAACTATTTAATTCATCAAAAAAATTTTACAGCTTTTAGGAAAACGTTTAAAAAAAAAAAAAAACTAAAGGAATATGCTAAGTGTTGTAATAATGTAACTGTTTCAAATTTTTAAATCGATCCTATCGAAATCCTATTCAGTCAACTATCTTAACATTGTGATAGAAAGAATGCTTGATTAACTAATGCTTTCACAGATTTTAATCCTTTTATTTTCACCTTTGTTGCCGACTTATGGCGACTTTCACGAAAAAATTTGATTTTTTAATCTGATTTCTGTTCTCGTGCAACTAGTCCTTAATGTTTTGAAGCCCAGTTTTACAGTCAGTCGAAATAAGTGGCGTTTATGCGGCTAATATTGAAGACTAAGGTCTTATTTCACAGTGCAAACTTACTAGAATGAAGTGACATTATCATTTTTTAGTCTCCCGCATTGGCAATTTAAGTGCCACTTACTCGAGACTATGAAACTTGGCCTTAAGAACTAATATGCGGAACTTAGTTGCCACTTATTCCAGTTAGTGCGAAACTGGCTTTAAATTAAAGACGTTAATTTAGGGTTTTTATGTGCACAAAGATTATGCTAAACATGGGATTCAGTTAGTATTTTTAAGTTTAAAAATTATTAAATTTTTATTTGAGAAAGCTCTTTGATATCATTATACCTAGCCAGATCTTTAGAAATGAATAAAAGAATGATGATGATTCAAAAAAGCCTTAGTGGTTTAATAATATTAAAAGTAATATTCTAAAACTTTTGATTTTACTTTAATTTCATATATCATGCATTGAAGTTTTTATTTGTGTTTTTTTTTTGTTAACTTGGGTTATCGTTTATTTTAAGCTTTACAACCAAGTTTACAAAGCTTTAGAAATTATTGATGCATGGTGTAGTTCTTGTTTTGGAAGTAAAAAAAAAAACAATAGAAATATCTGCTTGTAGTATGTAAATAGAATACGTACTTATTTTTATTTTAAATCTACTAACCTCGTATGGAGCAGGGGTTTTGTGACTAAACATTTATTTTAACTGAGTTTTTGTCTCAAAATTAATCATTCAATTATTCAGTTCTTCTTTTAAAGCAATGTTGATTCTTTTTGAGCATTTTGTTTCTTGTTTTTTTTTTTTTGTTTTGTTTTATTTCATTTTTTTTTTTAATTATTTTATTATTTATTTTATTTTAAATAATTGCGCTTGCTTTGAGTATTTCTGAGCAGAGATTAATACGTTTGCATTAAGGATTTCTTATTGAGTATTTTTGTTTATTTAAAAAAAAAGAAAAAAAAAACTATGTACCTAAAGTTTATTCAATTCTTCCTCGACGAATCTTGAATAATTATTTTGTTCTTCTGGCGTGTCACCTTTGTCGATGGCGGAGCGGATAGCAATCGCTTGATGTTCTCTTGCGGTATGGCTGCCTGCTCTGGATGTGACTTCTTTTTGCAGTTCTCGGTTGCTGCATTTGCAGCTGCAACAGCACTACTACTGCCCGATTGATACCTTGTGAGAACTTGGAATTTTGCAAAGAGTTTGTTTTTTGTTTCCCTCTGTTTCTCTTTGATCTTATCCAGGGGTTTGTATTTTGCTAGAGCATCGGGCAGAGGGCATATCTCCATGTCACCATGCTTCGGCTTTAGGATATTCTTGTTGGCCGCTTTGTAGAAATCCATTTCAAAATCTGAATCACCTGAATATGCTGATGGGCTGGAGGGACTTGTGGGATGATGATGGTGGGGATGGTGGGCGAGAGCTGCAGCAGTCGAGCCGGGGTGTATGAAGCGATCATTAAAACTGGAACTTGCACTAGTTTCCTCAGCCAAATGACGAAGCATCAAAGTGAGTTTTGTTTCATGTTGTCGCTGCAGAAGTACTGCATTGCGTTCGCCCTCTAATCTAGCCTGGCGGACAGCGTTGCTGAGAACACGCTCCTTCCATTCCCAGGCGTCTTTTTCGCGCTCCAAATTCATCAGTTGGATCTCCAGCTTTCGACTGGAGTCCCGGAGATCGATGACTTTTGTAAAGTACTTGTACAGCAGGGTTCGCATTTCTTCTGGCGATAGTTTATTCAGTCTCGCCATTAGCATTTGTTCACCTTTCTCGCGCTGCAGCCTTTCGCTGGTGTCAATTGACTTACGGCCGCAAATGAGTTCGTTTTTAAATTCAATTGCAGCATCTATTGCTTCGATTGCTTCATCACATTCCAGAAGTTTTCGTTCTTCTTTGTGTGACAGCATCTTTTCTTTTTTCAGCTTCCTATCCAATGTACACCTCTGATCGAGTAAGTGATCTCTTGTGCGGCGTAAGTTTCGAATTTCATGTCTGAGGGACTCCTTCTCATCACCTTCGCCAAAATGTTCCAAATTGTCAGACTTCTCCTTAAGTACATGGTCCAGATGCGATATTCTCGCCTGGACATCCTTCAGATTCTTACCCTTCTCTTCGACAGCAATCTGTTTAGTGTTCTCTTTCTCTTTTATGGCTTTTAGTTCATTTTCAAGCTGCTCTTTGATTTTTTTCTCCTTTTTCATTTTCTTCTGTAAATCATCAACGAAACGCTTGGAATCCTGAACCGATTGCTGTAGCTTCTTAACTTTCTGGCCACTTTCGCCTGCAATATGTTTTATCGAAGCCAAGTCTTGAAGCCTTTGTTCGATGTGCGAGGTTAGAGCTTTTAAACGATCTATCTCGGATTTATCCTTTCCACTCACTACTGCCTTGGAGAGTTGTTTCTTGGTTTTCTCATATTCTCCTTCCAGTTTGCCTTTCTTCTTATTGAAACGATTTTTTGCCGTGGTTCGAGTATCATTATTCTTCACCAAATCAATTATGATGTTTTGTTTGAGAGAAATTGTGTGTTCGACCTCTTTGATTTGCCTTTGCTTAGCTTCAATATCGGTCACGATTTTGCGAAGTTTCTTTTGAATGGTTTCTTGGGGTGAATTGATTGCTGCACGTATTGGATGATTGAGATCAGTGGAGCTATCAAGGAAGTCATCTTGAGATTTAGTAATTTGTTCGCGGGATGCAACACGGTTGAGCATGGCGATTTCAGCGCTGCTAAGACTGGCACCCGGTTGAATGGATCGACGGCGACCTATTGAGCATAAAATATAGAAAAAAGTTAAGAATAATAATGTCATTTTTATATCAAGAATTTTAGAAGTGAAACTTTTCAACTGTTTCCTTACCTCCAATCGAAGAAGACGCTCTACGTTCTTCCTGCTTGAAGCTATCATTGCTCTCCATCACCGCCTTCGGCTGATTTTTAATGAATTCCTTGTACTTGTCGTTCACTAGGCTATCAGTCTTAATCTTCAACTTATCCATTAAGGATTCTAATTTTTCTGCAAGATCAGGCCTTTGTGATTCCGAATCACTGTCATTGTCGGAATTTTGTTGACACGAAGTTTCCGGTTCACTGACAGTTTCTTCAGGTTCCTCGGCTTCCTGAATAGGACCCAATTGCTTCTGAGAACGAACCACTTCACTAGAACTGAGACATTCTTCGCATTCTTGCTTGAGGAAGAGCCATTCTTCAATTTGTTCTTTTTCCAATTCAGATATTGCATTTGCCGACATAAGCCTAGAAAAATTTTTTTTGAAAATATAGTTCCAAATTGTTTGTACAGCTGATGAAAAAAATGAGTCTTTACCAAATGATAACCGGTAAAAAACATAAATTGACTTTCTTTCAATATTTAAATTGGGATCAATATGAGGATGAGATGCGTTACGTCTAGATTTTCTAAACTTTTTTAAAACAAAAGGTATATGGAAAAAATTAAAGAATGTAGTACGTTTTACTTAGTACTGAAATCTCACATCTATGTGTGAGTTCGGTTACGATCATAGTCTTGCGCAGCAGTGCCTTAAAAGTTGTAGTTAGGTTCCTCGATTTAATGGCGGACTAACAAAAAGAATTGATTTTTGTTTATTTGTGGTCAAAACTAATCGACTGATAATGGATGTATGGATTCCTTTTTACGAGATCCATTTAAATAGGTTAGAAGCAGTATAGCGTAATTTTATACGGTTCGTCTTGAAATGAGTACTCTACTCTAATCCGTATAACCTCCTTAGCGGGCCTTGGACCTTATTTATTGCCAGTGGCTTAAGTTATCGCAGGATAGGCCACATAATTCATAATTTGGAATTTATATTCATTCAATTATGCAATGCAGTTATGTTATTTTAATGAGAATTTACCATGATCTTCTCTTAAGGCGATAAAGATGATACGAGGAGAAAAATTTTTCTCTTGAGAGACGAGATGATTCCACAATCGATAAATGGGACTACCTTGATTGCATTTCTTCTCTCAAAGCGGACGAAAATTATGGTTCTACAGTTAATAGAGGATTTATTGGCGTGCGACGAGAGACGGAACTGCTTTTATTATTATGATTTGGTTTAAGAGTCATGTTTTTGATAAATTTCTGGTGATTTGATCTTTAGTTTCTATTTAAACTTGCCACTTTTTCTCATCAGACATTTTGCTTTTAAGTGCCTTTAATGCAAAATAAAAGTTGAAACTGGCATATTGTCTGTCATTTGCCACAAAATCTCAAGGATAGTTAGATAGATAGTAGTAATTTAAAGCAGTGAATAAAAGCAGTTTTCAACTTTCCGTTTAACATCGGATTTGAAATCAACTTCAAAGTTGTAACCATTATTACAAGACCTTAAAAAGGAACTATAGTGTGGAAGCAAGTGTAAAGATCAGAATTGAACTTTTTTAATAATGAAACTGTTGATCTGGAGTTTTCTACATTAAAAATGTCCGTAAACTCCCACAAAATGATGTTGAAATAAGCACATTGTAAACAGTATTTTAATGTTTTCACGAGTAAAAATCTATCTTTAAAATTTTTAAATTGCCTGATTTTGTTTTAGTTCTGAAATTATTCATCTAATTCAAAATACTTTTTTTGTGACTGAAAAGAAATAGTTAGAACGGATAACGTGGAATTTGAGAAATGATCACATGATCATTTTTTTGATATCCGGAACACGAGAGAATCCCGCGAAAAAAGTATTCCCATTTGAAGTTCGAGGAGAACCAGGGCCTAGTGATGTGTATATTATTCCAGTGTGCGTGTTTGCTAGTCTGCAGGAATGAAGAGGACTCAAATCCGAATTGAATCATATGAAGTAACTTTTTCATTTAATTTATTTGGTTTCATATTTGTACGAAAGTTTCGATCTTTTTGTTAGTTGAAACCAGCAGTGTTGACACTTTACTTTTATTACTAAACCTAACAAAAGGCTAAAAAAGAAAATATCAATCCTTAATAAATAAAAACAAATTACTAGAATATTAAAAAAAAAAAGCCCTGATCCGGCTTTTTGTTTTGTTTTTTTGTTTGTGAATATAATGTCGTTTTCGTTTGGGCCTTTGCACTCATACTACGCTAAGAATATTCGATTTGCGATTCATAAATATTTATTTATTTAACATCTACAAGCAATTGAGACATTCGGTATTGTGTATGTAATTTTGTTTTCACATTTGATACGAATCTAAATCGAAATCGAAAAAATTAAAATCTATAAACTATCATAATAATTTTAACTACATTCGGATAAGACCAAAGGTCTTTTAAATGGACCTTATTTGTACAGCATCAGTAGGTTAGGTTATATTATGTTAAGGTGGCTTCAAAGCAGGAAATCCTGACACACCACTTAGACCATGAGTTGGTCCATTGTGATACCACAAGAATCTAGGAACTTTCCTCCCCATTTGTTGAACCACTTGGAGCTTGTTACGAAGCGTGCGAGATTATTTATGTCAACATTTGCCAGATCACAAAAAGTGGATTGAGAGTAAAGTTTTCATTTTCTAATAAAATCCCACGGATAAACTGACAGCCATATAATTTAGTCAATTCGGGTTTCTGAGATCTCTGAAATCTCAGAAATCTGAACGCAATTCCTTAACAAAATTCCTAATTTTTTTTCAAAAAGCTGAGGATTCGTTGTTTAAAATTTGCTGTCGTATTTGATGAATTAACAAAAAGAGATGGAAAATGCTTTCGATTTCTTGCAGAGAAATCTTGTTTAGATTTTTTCTCAGTCGAATTGACGGATAAAAATCTCTCTCAAAATAAGGAGGATTTTCAGTGTTCTAGAACTATACACTAAAATAAAAACGAAAACAGAGCAACCTCTTACAAAATATTGATCAAGCACTAACAACATTGTAATGGATTAATAAAGTGCTACTCACTTAGAAAATAGTCCCTCAGCATTGGAAACCAATTTGAACCACTGCGAAGCAGCGAATTGCAGACCAAATGTGTCGTTCGGGTTTGTGCCCATGTGGTCTGGGCCGCCCTCGGGTGACAATGGCGTGTTATTGTCTGAGAACGTGTTCATCACCACATAGTTCCTTACACACTGAACCTTGAAGGCGAACTGCAAGTTGTAGATAGTCTCATTGACATCCCTTTCCAGCGGAGAAACGCACAAAATCACTAACGTTTGAGCTCTCCCACCAAACGAATCTTTCAGGAGGGTCGTCAGTGTGGTTTGATTATAAGTTACATTGCCAGTTCCATTGTACATCAGCACTGGATCGGTTAGAGTGTTCACAATCCTCTCTAGCGATTGCAAACCAAGATCCTTGGGAATGCTCGAATGCTGATCCATACTGTTGAGCATGTACATTCGTTCCGTACCACAGAGGTCGCTGAAACTCGCCGTCGACAGTCGATGTTGGATGAGACCTTCTTTCGAGACCCATTGTTGTTCCAATGTAATGGTAAATAGACTGTGGATTAGCGTGTCCGTTGTGTCGCTTCGATTGTTCAAGCCAACTTCAAGCCAGTGGAAGACTTCGCTGATGCTCGAACAGGACACATTTCCTGCTTCAAGCAGGTCTCTTATTTCGTCTCGAACAATCTCAACCCATCCCACATTGATGGCGAAAGTGCGTTCCTGATGGGTGACCATTTGGGCGAAGATTTCTCGCACGCATCTCTGGACTAGTCCTTGTTCTGCTTCGCCATACACACAATCTAGACCCCGACCAAACAAGGTGTAAGTCTTACCAGTTCCTCGCTGGCCATATGTGACCACAGAAGCATCGAATCCTTCGAGAAACAGCGCCATCAGTGGATAGACTGTCTGATGGTATATCTGGGCTTGGGAGCAATCGACTGGCAACGAATGTGTCACTGGGAAGGAATGTGGACCGACTTGAATAACACCTGCGGCTATGCCACCAATGGCGCTATTCGGTCCAATGCTCATCGGTATGGATTGGACGCATGGTGGTGCTTCTGCTTCGGTGAGGCATGGGTAAATTCGGACGGCAACTTGTATTGGAATTTCCATGGTCAATGAACGGATTCCAAGTATTAAAAGTAAACTTTATACATTCTTCAATGTAATGCGCTTAGTTTTTTATACTTTTGAATTAGTTTATCGATTAACTTTCTTGTAAATGGAAGAAATTGTAAATTTTTTCATGGAAGAATTTAGAAAAACTTTTACCGATTTTTGACTGTCAAATCGATATTTTGCGCAAGAAACTGAACATACCGTGATGTGGTGAATTTGGGATGTAAATAAAAAAGTTTTGAAGCATGGCGGCGGTTGAAAAAGTGTTATACGGATTGAAAGTGGCATTTTCGTTGCTCAAATTTGTTGGGTTTTCAATCGTGAATGCATTCAGGAAAATGTTGAGGAAAAACCTCAAGATGAAATCGCATTCAAAACCACTTTTAAAGATTTTTTAAAACTCAGTATTGTTTTCTTTATTTATTAACAAAATATGGAGACACGTAGAATTTTTACTTTCTATTTTGAAGAAATAGATTTCGATTTGTCATTGTCTTAAAGAACTAGATCAATAATTTCTTTAGAAAAAGGAAGACGACAACAAAAAAAAAAATTCTTTGAATAAATCATTCAGTGTAAAGCCTTAACTACATTGGCCACTTATTGCAAAATTACAAAAGTAAAAGTATTTTTGTTCCCGCTAGCGCAGTTGAAAAAAGAATATACAATTTTTTTAAACCAAAATTTAAGTTGACTGCATCATTTTTATAAGTTTTCCAGTCAGAAACACTATCCCAAAATAAGTTTGAAAATTCTCACTTTTGTACTTTTTCACTTTTTTGGCCAATATAGTTAAGGCTTAAGAAGTAAAAAGAATGAGCGATAACTATGCAATTTGTTCAACATCAGCAATTTCGTCTATCCTGGCCACCACATAGACTGCATTTACACGACATTGATTTTTAATCTTCGTGTCTCCTTTGGTTTCATTCTAATTGCAAATACCTTTAACACGACAGCGATTTTTAATGAAAATTTAACTTTGTGGAAGTGAAGAAGTATCATCTCATTGCACTCTTTACTCCACTTGATTAAGTGAAGTTATCTGAGTGGGCGACAAATGAAAATAAAACACTTTCGAACAATAAGGAAAAGCACAAAGAATGAGCGATAACTCTGCAATTTCTTATACCCCGGCCACCACATGCGTCCCCCGGCAACGTGCTTAAAACTCGCAAGAAATAATTTCATAGTAGTGCATAGTCTGTTATTACACGACGACTTTTGCGTGGTGACTCTTTTCGAACATAATGAGTGCAAAAGAGAAGAAAAATGAGACGGAAAACAAACTGCCCTATTACATTATTTTATTTCTTGTTTGTTATTTTTGCAAATTGCTTTATTTATTTTCGTTATTTGTGGAGCGCACATGTACCTATAGCTGCGGTTGCTAAGGTGTAGAGCATAGAGAATTTCTATGCTAGAACAAAATCGTTTCATTTATGTTTGTTGTTGAAGAAAAATTTTAGAGGATTACCAAATTCGAGTCATGACTGAAAAGTCATGGTATAATAGCGTACGACTCACATGACGAAATTTTAAAGAAGAGTCACGACGCAAAAGTCGGCGTATAATAGCAGACATAGCAGTCTATCACAGAATTGAATCTTGAGTAATCTCTGAACGCACATTTTATAACACTTTACGTTTTTATAAACCGAAAACCGCAGCCAACTTCATTAAATCTAATGAAAAAACACATTTTCCACAATTAAAGCACGGCGGCGGTACATTTACGTTAGAATTTATTTTTTCTCGTTTATTGTTTTATATTTCTCATAGCCAATATATTTAAAATACACATTAAAGTGTGTTTAATTCCATAAAACGAATAAACCACAGTTAAATTTATTAATTAAAAATGTCAAAACGAAGAATTGAAGTTGGCGAAACATACTCAAAGCCAAGAAAGTAAGTTTTTGCACGATGAACAGACGAGGAAAATTGAAAAAAAGAAAAGAAAATTGTTTATTTGCAAATTAATCGCTTATGTGATGCTTTTTTTTACTTTAATAAGATTATAACTTGCAATTGTTATTCTATGTAATTATTTTTTAACTTTTAATAAAAGTAGCTAGGTTCTCGGGTATTTGTATGTTTTTCTTTTGTTTGCCAAACCACTTAAAAATAAGGTGCTCCCCTTGCACACGATGCTGAATTATTAATTTTAAGATTGGTTAACGACCGACATACGTTTCAAAATGATGGCATGTTTACGGAAGTAAAAAAAGCCCATACCTAAAAACTCACTCATTTGCCAAAGTAATAGACGAAACTTGCTTGTTCCTTTTAGAGTTATGGCACCGCCATTGTCAGAGGGAACAGTTGCAGCAGCAACACCAGGTGGTAGTGGTGCCATGCCGTCATCCAAACAGATCTCCACAATCAACCCTTACACCAACAAGCCGTATTCGCAGCGTTATTCCAATCTGTTCAAGAAGCGCATCACCTTGCCCGTATTCGAATACCAAGTGGATTTCATGAGGCTCCTCAATGATCATCAGTCCATCGTGCTGGTTGGTGAAACTGGTTCTGGAAAAACAACCCAGATACCACAATGGTGTGTGGAATTTGCTCTGTCGAGAGGCGGGAAGGCTGTCGCTTGTACACAGCCTCGTCGAGTGGCCGCCATGTCGGTGGCCCAACGTGTTTCCGAGGAAATGGACGTTGTGCTCGGTGAGCAAGTTGGTTATAGTATTCGTTTCGAGGATTGTTCCTCGGCGAAAACACTTCTGAAGTACATGACAGATGGTATGTTGCTGCGTGAAGCAATGTCTGATCCGATGTTAGAGTCTTACCAAGTTATTCTGCTCGACGAGGCTCACGAAAGGACACTGGCCACTGACATTCTGATGGGAGTTCTCAAGGAAGTCATTCGTCAACGGAAGGATCTGAAGCTCGTGGTCATGTCTGCCACATTGGATGCTGGTAAGTTTTTTTTTTTAAATATGAATATGAATTTATCTACTTTTTTTTTATTTTCGCGAATTGCAAAATCAATTTGAAATTTAATTATAACGTCAGTTAGGTTAAACGTTTACAGACGTGAATATTTAATACTTATGTCAGGTCGGTTAAACGTTTACAAACGTCAGCATCACCGTTTGATAGATAGATAGTTTTTTTATTGGAAACAAAACTTCCTTTTTTATGAATTTAAAATCGACCTGTCATATGCGGATGAACGTTAATAAAGATGTGTAAACAATTGCTTCTGTACGACAGCATCTAACTGACTTGAGGCCACTTGAACTTTAAACTTTCCACGAGTTGGCTGTGTGGCTGTTTTTAATAATAATTGGATTTACGCTATTTAATAATAATAACAGTTTTCCGCCATTAAAAGTAGGAGTGTATCGAAATGCTTCGCGTTAATTTAAAAAAAATACTCTCGGTGCCCGGTATATGGTCACCGGCGGAGGGTATTGGTCCTACGGGGCCTCATTAACAGTACTTTTATAAACCAAAACTGTTATAATTGTTATGTGTAGAGTCACTTCCATATTTTAGATATAATTTGATTACTTTAATTTGTTTTTAGTTCTCTCACTGTCAAAATGTTACTTAACATTGTTGAAATTTCCCGACTTTCCTCGACATGCCCCCTCAAAATAATTCTTTTCTAACTTAACATAATAGTGAAAACCATGTTGTATATTAATTTATACAGTTTTAAAGAAATTTTATGTTTTATGAAAACAATTTATCTAAATAATTTGCTTTCAATTTTAATTTCATTAGGTAAGTTCCAGCAGTACTTTGATAATGCTCCTCTGATGAGCGTACCTGGTCGTACGCATCCTGTTGAGATTTTCTATACACCAGAACCGGAAAGGGATTATCTAGAAGCTGCTATTCGAACGGTTATACAGATCCATCTTTGCGAGGACATAGAGGGCGACATCTTGATGTTCCTCACAGGTCAGGAGGAGATCGAAGAGGCATGCAAGAGAATTAAGCGAGATGCAGACAATCTTGGTCCTGACGTCGGTGAATTAAAGTGCATTCCATTGTATTCAACGTTGCCACCAAATATGCAACAGAGAATTTTCGAGCCAGCCCCACCAAAGAAGAGCAACGGAGCTATTGGCCGAAAAATTGTCGTATCGACCAACATTGCTGAAACCTCACTTACCATTGATGGTGTAGTCTTTGTGATTGATCCTGGTTTTGCCAAGCAAAAGGTCTACAATCCACGTATTCGATTGGAGAGTTTACTTGTTTCACCAATAAGTAAAGCTTCGGCACAGCAGAGAGCTGGTCGTGCTGGTCGTACAAAACCGGGTAAATGCTTCAGACTTTACACCGAGAAAGCTTTCAATAATGAAATGCAGGACAACACATATGCTGAGATTTTGAGATCAAATTTGGGTATGAAAATTAAAAAGGACAACTTTTATAATTTCCATATTCATTGGTAATTTTTTTTTTTTATTTGCATATTGCAGGAACTGTTGTTCTCCAATTGAAGAAACTTGGAATTGATGATTTGGTTCATTTCGATTTCATGGATCCACCAGCACCGGAGACTCTGATGCGTGCCCTGGAATTACTCAATTATTTAGCTGCTTTAGACGATGATGGAAACTTGACAGAACTGGGAGCGATTATGTCTGAGTTCCCACTGGATCCACAGTTGGCAAAGATGTTGATAGCCAGTTGTCAGCATAACTGTTCAAATGAGATCTTATCTATAACAGCAATGTTGTCGGGTGAGACGAATTACTTTTATAATTTATATGCCCTTGTTTGAGGAGCTTTTATGTAGTCTTCTGTATTTAATGTGTAATTTTGTGATGTAAGGGAACTGTATAAATTGCTTCTTGAATTACTTTCTTTTGCCAGTCAGTTTTGATTATATTTTCCCTTATGCCACGGACTGATGTAACTGTTTTATTTAGGTGTTGGTGCATTTTGAACAAAATAGTTACACGTCAGTCCGTGAGATGAGGGATGGTATATCAGAACCATATTTGAAAATACTAAAGGAAAATCTTGTAGATAGATTTGAGGTCTTTTATAGGTTTTTATTGGTTCTTTATTGCTTTGTTTGGACCGTAGAAACACCGATTGACTAGCGTGATTCTCTGTTAGATTTCTGTACTGGTGTCATTTTGCAAGTTTCGAAGCTAAACATTATGTTAAGACGATGATGTTGAGAATGCTTTCTCAATGATAACAAAATATTTAATGTAGTTGCGCTAATTACCAGCCAAATCTATTTTCGCCTCCTCAATAAGCAAAAAGTTGAACTGACTATTAAAAAAAGATATTGGCTCGCATACAGTTTCCGAAGTGTTTTCTTATGATAGCGTATCGCATTGTCTTAGACATTTTTTTTTAAACTAAAAGGGTTTCTTGGTGTTTTTAGAACCCCACTGATGAGAGTTTATAAATTTGTAGGCGATCACATAGTATAGCTATGTAAGAAGGTTTTATATGCGACATCCCCATGTTATAGGCACAGTTCGGCGAGTATCTACTTTCATGTGAATCGTGCGCCCTATGTCGAGGTTCCATTCCCGGCCTAGTATGACTTAAGTTTGGATATTGCTATTGCCACTTCTTCTCAGTCAGGTGGACGAAAATGCTGTCCAGGGGAGACTGTAGCAGTCTGTTAAAGGGCTTTTATTCAGATGCTTATGACCGACTTTGTAGTGTATCTATAATATTATTCCCCTACTCATCTCAGCAGCCTTCTGTTCTGGGATGGCATCCTTGGGTTAATCGTGGCATCATTTGAAAGAAGTTTCGAATATTTTTCTTGCCTTATAGACCCTCAATAGAATCGATCTCCCGCCTCCCGCTCTATCCTATAACTGTGAAAAGTGCGTAGTCCTCCCTCTTTTCTTCTCGTTGAACTCTTAAGATCGTCGTTCGTTCTTGTCTCCTGGAGTGACTAGTACGCAATTTTTTAAGCGTCAGATGTTAATCTTCAAATAACTAGGGGTTTCGCCCTTAGTTAAACCCAGAACACGAGAGGTGGCACTTCTAATGGGAACGGTGTCTCCCAATTGGTTCTCCGCAGTTGTGCAGGGATTAAAAGATATGCGTGCAATAAAAGTTCTGGGAGTCCCTTGTGGTAGTAGCTTTCCGACGTCAAATCTTCACATAGTATCCGCTCGGCGTTGTCGCTCCAAAAATATCGGCACCCATACTTTACCTACAACCAAGAAGTGGACTGATTCTATGTTGAGTCCTGGGAATGTTTGGAAGATAATGGAATCTCGAAAATTGGGTTGTGTATGATGACATTTAGCGAGGAGGAAGTCGATCAGCCTGGGTTCATATCCGGAATTGTTTTAGTCCAGAATTCATTTTCCGACCGTCGAACGATAAAGTCGAACAAAACATCATAAAGCTCTTCCCGTCGAAAGCTTCATTATTGGAAACAAGTTTTGTCCTTTTTTATTGGGTATTAGTATTTTTGTATTAAAATCAGAGTCCTTTGTTCTCATTATTCATATCTAATTAAAAAAACTGCCTCCTTCTTCATATACCTATCAGAAAACTTTATCTAATTCTTAAGGGTTGATTTCTTTCGTATATTGTGTAGTACCATTCCTATAATTTCTATGGTAGCTTTGTTTCATTAGAATCTTTGTTAATCTTTGTCCTTCCCCTCCAAATTCATGGTGACTTATTTAAATTCGAAAAAAAAATTATTGATTGCTGCGATAGAATATTTGATGTTTTTAGAGCAGCATAAAGTTTCATGTGCGATTTATAAACCCACTGCATTGGTATTTTGTATTTTCGATTTTTTTTTTTTTTTCTTCAAAACATTTGAATCCTAGTGACAAAATCGATGTAGTGTGGTGTAAGAGTAAAGTATTTATTTAGAAATAAACTAATAATTTGAAAAACCCCATCGCACATGAAACTGAACAAAACCATAGCCCCTAGGTGTCTTAACTTCTCCTTCATAAACACACACAAACCAATCCAAAAAAGACAAATCAACTATATTACTGGGACGTAAATGTGCCCCAAAAATGTATTTAGTCCCTCAGTGTTTCGTTCGACCAAATGAGGCCAAAAAGGCAGCTGACGAGTCCAAAATGCGTTTCGCCCATATCGATGGAGATCATCTGACATTATTGAATGTTTACCATGCTTTCAAACAAAGTAAGTGAAAAAATATAAACCAAACAAATAACGTCATCTCATAACAATTTTTTTTTTGTTTTTATAAATAAAGGCAACGAAGATCCAAACTGGTGTTATGAGAATTTCATCAATTTCCGTTCATTGAAATCCGCTGACAATGTACGTCAACAACTGGCTAGAATCATGGACCGTTTCAGTTTAAAACGCACCAGCACAGAGTTCACATCGAAAGATTACTACATAAACATTCGAAAGGCACTCGTGCAAGGATTCTTTATGCAAGTTGCCCACTTAGAAAGGACCGGACAATATCTTACGATAAAAGATAATCAAATTGTACAATTGCATCCGTCGACGTGTTTGGATCATAAACCCGATTGGGTTATTTACAATGAGTTTGTGTTGACTACGAAAAATTATATTCGAACTGTCACCGATGTTAAACGTAAGTTTTTTTTTATTTCAACAGTTTTATATCAAGCTTATTCTCATAAAAAAAAATTATTTTCCAGCTGAATGGTTA
The DNA here is from genome assembly GCA_932273885.2 of Leucozona laternaria. Taxonomy (NCBI): domain Eukaryota; kingdom Metazoa; phylum Arthropoda; class Insecta; order Diptera; family Syrphidae; genus Leucozona; species Leucozona laternaria. The sequence goes on along the minus strand of OW026369.1, from coordinate 40,837,083 downwards.
CTGACACACGCTCCCCAATATTACGATATGAATAATTTCCCACAATGTGAAGCGAAAAGACAATTAGAATTGCTGCAAACCCGATTGGATTCTAAACAATATCAAAAGTTTTAGTTTATTTATCAATAAAAAATAAAATCAAAAACCCAAGCACTTTTTAATTCTAAAAATTCTTATTCTAAAAAAAGTGGTTTTGAAGCTATGAATTTGGTGTAAAAAGTGTTTGGAATATTTTTGCTAGTGCACGTTTTTTTTTTTGTTAATTTTTTTCTGATTCAATCACTAATAAATTGAGAAAATAATTAATTAAAACAAACAAAACAAAATACAAACAAAACAAGCAATTAAGTTAGAATTTCTTTATGATTAAACACAATAAAATAAGTAATACCACACAACCTTGGACATTATACTAATACTTACCTATAAAAGGATACAAAAGCTAAGAAATATTTGTATTTGTTGAGGAATCCTGCGAAAAAATAATAAAAACATCTTCAAAAGAAATGTATGTACTTTAATTTTCTCAGAATTAGAATTGATCCTTGAAGTTTAAAAATGGATAAAATTACAGACTTACTCCATGAGACCGATTTTGTTGGAAAGTGCAATGCCAGAAGAACAAGTAAGTAAGTTAGAACAAATTTAATATAGATTGTGGCCGTTTAAAGTGCATCAATAATAATCAATTAAGAAACTACTCTGCTCCTTCTTAATTCAATGAGATTGGAACGATTAGAAATCCACTTGAAGTACAGAATTAATCAGCCTTATTGAGAGTTTCACCCGAAAAATATTTCACCTTGAAATTTTTAGTTCGCCCGGAATTTTAAAAGCTATTGTGAGTTTCGCCCAAATGAAATTTTGTTCGCCTACTAAAAAGAAGTGAAAATGACATTACATTCCGCCCAAAATTAATGTTCACAATAAGGGCAATTTTTCATCATCATGATCATGAAATTTGGGGGGAAACTCACTATAGGCGAAAAGTGAAATGTCCAATGTTCCGGGTGGAATTTTGTTCGGGAGAAACTCACAATAAGGCTGAATGTATAACGATCAATCGGGTAGAACCACTATAAACAGATACAAGCTATGCTCATTAGATCGCCATCTTGACATTTTTATGACGTCACAATCAGCTTTGAGTATTATTTTCTTTTTTAAATGAAGACTAATCTAGAATTCAGCATTTAAACAAATTATTTTTAAGTGATAAGAACTGCGAAAATAAAGCAACAATAAAAACAATCTAATGAAATGGAATTATCTTTTTGCTCTCCGAACAAAACCAGATGATTGTGACGTTATACGTTATACATATATATTAATTCATCAGATCGAGTGAATATTAAATTTCATATAAACGTGACGCATAGTTCACTGGCATCAAGGTCACAGGAAGAATGTGAGTACAAAAATATGAGAGTGAAATATAAACCGCTTACTATTCAATTTCACGCAGTGTTACCGCAGCGAAATTATTTATGTGTCCGTCTGAATGGAAAAATGTGTCCTTTTGAAAATAAATTCATAACATTTAAAAAAAAAAAACGAATTTAAGAAGGTAATACCTATACAAAGATTTTTGTATTGTTTTATAAAAGAAAAATTTAACAGAAAATTAAGAATAAAGTTAAAACATTTTAATGCATTACATTTCATAAAAAAAAAACAAGTTTATAAACAACCTTATTTATTACTTATTTCATTAATTAAAATTTGACAAAAATGTGTACTTTTGAAAAAAAATGTGTACCCGAGTCCCCTGAAGAAAAAAGCGGGTCCCCGGGGAAACTAGTGTCCCAGTGGTAACACTGATTTCACGCAATAATTTATCATTTCCCAACAATTAAAAGATCAAAGTACTACTACAAATGTTAAAAACATGTTAACACTTTAAAATTATAGTTATTTTATTAACTTTGTTCTTTTGAATCTGACTCCACTTCGGAAATCTTTTCGTACAAAATATTTTTCTTCATGCAACAAAAAACATTCCTCAAAAGTGGCATCCCTATTTTCATTTGACAGTTTTAGTGAAGTTTCTTTTTATGTACGGTCTGTGGTTCTGTTTTTCCACACGGTTGTATATCTGTTTTGTTTACATTTGTATTTATTTTACAAGCGGCTAATTCAACGTCCTGAATATTTCTATTTTAAATTATTTACGAAACGATGATATAACAAACAGCTTAAAATGGTAACTATACCACACTATATTTATAACTTTTAATAAAATCAAGATCAACTGTAGTCCCTATTCGATAAAAACTTTCAACCATTGGTACACCAAAAAACAATCGACTGTAATCAAGGAGCAGTGCGATCTGTACGCTACAATGGTAAGTTATAAAAATCTTAGACATTACATTGCACACCACTGATGACGATGACTTATAACATATTCCTCAGTCGATGGTGCTTATGCCCTATCATGTGGCTCTGACAAAAAAGTCAAATTATGGAATCCAACTTCGGGACTTTTGCTCAAAACCTATGGTGGACACGCCGATGAAGTTACTGACGTAGCTGGCAGTTGTGATAGTTGCCACATAGTTACTGCTAGTCTGGACAAAAGTATCATCTACTGGGATGTTGCTACTGGTCAACAATTGCGCCGTCTACGTGTCCATGCCGGTGGGGTGAAATGCGTTCGATTCAATGAAGATTCTTCCTTAGCGATATCGGGTTCGAGAGACAACACCGTCATGTGTTGGGACATTCGCACACGCAAGCTAGAACCCGTCCAAACAATGAAAGAGGCCAAGGATTGCATAACTTCGATTGTCATTGATGATCATAAAATTATAGCTTCCTCGCTTGATGGTTGCATTCGATACTATGACATCCGAGCTGGAGAAATGACTTGCGATGACTTGGGGGTCTCAGTCACGTATTTGGTACAAACCAAGAAGTCAAATTGTGTTGTTGCTGCCTGTCAGGATGGAACTGTTCGTCTGCTTGATAACAACGATGGAACTCTTCTTTCGGAGTACGAAGGACAGAACCCAGAACAGTATCAAATCGAATGTGGCATAATGGCCAATGACTTGCACATTGTTTCTGGATCGAGTGGAGGGCATGCCATAGTTTGGGATTTGTTAGAGGGGACAGTTCTTCAGAAAGTTCAAATAAGTTAGATGCATTACAGGGTCTAGTCATTCTAGAACGGATTCAATAGCATTCTATTTTCAGGTTCCCACGGAGGAGTGGTACACTCGTTATCAACGCATCCATCTAGGAATAAATTGCTTCTGGCTAGGAAGAGAGATATGTTTGTGTATTCGACGGAAGAAGACAAAGAGGAAATAGCAATACTTTAGCATTTATTTGACAAAACAATTAGAAATGAATAAAACATTTTTAACAAACAGTATTTGCATTGAAAATCTCGATCCAATAGCCATCAGGGTCCATCACGAATGCCAGACCCTTCATGCGACCATCATCGGGTCTCTTTTTAAACGCTACTCCTTGCTCTTCGAACCTGAAATTTGGCAATTGGTTTGAATTGAAATTTTATTCATAAAGGATCCTTATTGAAGGTACTTTTTGCAAGCTGCATACACATCTGGTACCATCACACCAATGTGACCAAAGTCAATGGGTTCCGAGTTGCCAACATTGTACTTGAAATCTGGATCACTTTCAGTTCCCCAGTTGCTAAATAATTATATGCGAGATAGTGTGTATTTTCTGTGCACTAATAAAAAAACTTACTGCGTTAAGTTAAGAGCACCCTTGCGAGTTAGGGCCCACTGAGTGAGCTTCGAAGTATCAGAAGGTTTGTCAGCTGGATTCTCATACCTGTAAGTAGAGAAATTAAATATATTAGTTTGATATTACTATCGGTGTACTTTAATTGCATGAGTAAATACCCCATCATATACACTGAGAACTGTCCATCGGCAAAGTCGCATTTTTGAAGCATTGTCATTCCGAGGACTCCAGTGTAGAATGGCAAGGATTTGCGGGGATCTTTGATGCGCAACATGGTTTGGTTGAATATAAAGTCCTAGAGGGATTATGAAACTTCTTTATTCCCCGACACGATCGAATTAATAGTTCACTCACTTTTGTAGATGGATGTGCCGGTTTGCATAATTCATTAGCTTCAGAATTAGTTAAGCCTGTTACCTCAGCCATTGTTGAAAAAGATTTCTTTAAGTTTTGATAATAACAATTGGAGAGTTGTATAGCTGGAGTTGAAGAAAAGTTGTTTTGGAATATTTTGCGAAATGACTTCAAGTGCCTTGGAAACTGCATTCTTTTCCAGAAATTTCAATAAATTTCCCTTTCAGCTGATGAGTCAATTTCCAGATTTAAAAAAATCAACACGATAAGTGACAGTTGTGACAGGACCCATGATAAACAGAAATACTAGGTATGCTCATGAGCCTGTTTAGATTGGGAAGAGTCTCATCGTGTTTACATTAGAAACTTTGAGGCTCCAAATACATTGAAACAAAAACAATTTCAACACTTCGCACATTGAAACAACAACAAATGACACTCATGAGTCCGGTTTTTATATTTTCTTCGTTCCTCACGAGGTCCCTCACCCCACACTTCTCTTGCCTACAAACTGCCGTGATACCGGACTCAATCTTTCCAATCTAAACAGCGACCATGATACACCCAAGTCGCCATCATGGCATTTCCTTGACGTCACAATCATCTTTTACTATTAATTTCTTTTTAAGATGAACACTATATTTTAGAATTAAGTCCCAATTTATCCACTCTCCATTAAATTTAACATTAAAAATAGGAAATAGGAACAGGACTTTGCATTATTGATTTCTCTGTCGTCTTAATTCGTTGAGAGGCGATATCTCTATCGTACCGTACGCTCTCTTAATTTGACCCCGTACGATTTTTTCCTGTGGGGCTAGGTAATCCATTGTTTGTAATAATCGTCCCAGGATCTATTAAAAGATAACGGGGCATATTCATCATCGTCGGCTCGACAACCGGGGTCCGGTCCTGGCCTCCTTCAACAAGTCTCTCCACCCATCCCGGTCTCGGGCCGCCGCCATCCAGTTGCGCACCCCAAGGCTCCGGGCGTCCTGGTCTACGCCATCTCTCCAGCGCAAGCATGGTCTACCACGCTGTCGTCTACCATAGAATGTACCACAAAGAACTTTCCGAGCAGGTTCCTCTTCGCTCATGCGAGCTAGGTGCCCTGCCCACCGGAGTCTACCGAGCTTAATTTTTGTCACGATATCTGCTTCAAGGTAGATTGCGTACAATTCATGATTGTACCGTCTCCGGAATCGTCCTTCCTCACATATGGGGCCAACAATTCTCCTTAAGACTTTTCTCTCGAACGCGGCTAAGAGGTCGGAGTGCCTTTTGCTAAGCACCCAAGTCTCGGATCCATATGTGAGTACTGGCAGGACCATGGTCCTGTACAGCAGCAGTTTTGAAGTTATGGTGAGATTTCTGGATTTGAAGAGCTTTGACAGACTATAGTAGGCTCTGTTGGATTTGAGAAGCCGCCCGCGTATTTCTTCTTCTATATTGTTATCGGCTGCTACTATTGACCCAAGGTATTTAAAGGATTGCACCACTTCAAATTCGTGCTCCGCTACCTTGATTGTTTGACCAACTGTTCCTCTCGCATTCGACGCCACCATGTACTTTGTTTTACCTTCACTAATGTGCAGCCCCAGATTTTGTGCCGCCTGCTCGATCTGGATGAAGGAATCATGTACAGCTTGCTCAGTTCTTCCGATGATGTCGATGTCGTCTGCGTAAGCCAGTATCTGGCTGGACCTGTTGACGATGGTCCCTCTTGTTGCCGTGCCAGAGTCACGGATTGCTTTCTCCAACGCCAGGTTGAAGAGGAGGCAGGCCAAACCATCCCCTTGTCGGAGTCCATTAAAGATGTTGATTGGTTTGGATAGCAATCCGGCTATTTTTACTTGGCTTGTTACGTTGGTCATGGTCAACCTACATAGTCGTGTCAATTTATTTGGGATGCCGAATTCTCTCATGGCTTTGTAAAGTTCTACCCTGGCTATGCTATCGTAGGCGGCCTTAAAGTCTATAAACAGGTGGTATGTTGGGATGTTAAATTCTAGACATTTTTCCATCGCCTGCCTAAGGGTAAAGATCTGATCAGTTGTTGATTTGCCTGGAATGAAACCACACTGATATTGTCCGATGATGGTTTTAGCGTATGGGGTTATCCGGTCTTGTAGGATAGAGGAGAGTATCTTATAGGCGGTACTCAACAACGTGATACCTCTATAATTGCTGCACGTTGTGACATCTCCCTTCTTATGTATGGGGCAAATGATACCTTTTCGCCAGTCTTCTGGAATTTCTTCATGCTCCCACACGTGCACTATAATCTCATGAATTGCTTGACGTAAAGCTGGCCCACCGTGTTGAAATAGTTCGGCTGGTATACCATCGGCTCCCGGGGCTTTGTTTTTCTTTAGCCGGCCTATAGCCTTCTCAACCTCTTCTATGCTTGGTGGCGGCAACATAGGGTACTCTTCTTGAAGTAGTGGAGCCTCCACTTCTGCAGTGAGCTGACCATTTAGCAATTCATTGAAGTACACTTCCCATCGCTCCAGTATGCTTTGAGGATCGGTGATCAGATTTCCCTCTCCGTCCTTGCAGTATGTGCAGCGTGGTGTGTACTGCGTCATGTTTCGGACGGATTGGTAGAACTTCCGCGCCTGGTGCGGACCTCGCTCTCGGCTTTTCTCTATTTCACAGGGGCATATTCATAGTCACTTTTTTCCTGTAGGGCTAGCTAATCTATTGTTTGTAGTAATCGTCCCAGGATCTATTAATGCACACATGTAGGTGCATAGATGGGCAGATTTTATTTTGAGCGTGAATAGAAAGCGTACACGGAAATTTATTCACACTTGCGGAACTAGGCCCTGGGAAGCCCTTAAAGATAACATGCGAACTGAAATTCCCAAAATTTCGATCACAACTGGAGGACGCCGTTCTCGTTCAATCGTACTCCAGTTTCATTCCATTTCAAAACCAATGTGTATGCCGCACGCTCCACCCTGTACTTTGATACTGCGACTTTTTAAAGTCGGCATCTACATTGGGTACGTTCAGATGACGAAGGGACTTGAAGGCAAGGCAAGTTTCTCGTCTCTACTTGGCCAGCTGTCGCAAAATTTCCTTCCAATTAAGGCAACTTTTATTGGAAAGTGACTGGAAAGCTAGTTAAGAAATATCTCCCTTCATTTCAAGTCAAGTGCATTTATGTCAAAATATCAGCTGATTATATTTGGTCATTAAACAGCAAGCTGAACTTCATTGTTCAGTGACTTCTTTTTTCAACGTTTGTTTTATTGTTTTGGGTGGAGGAGTTCTTAATTAATTAATAGAATTAAAAAATGCATCATTAGTAAGAAGTATTGAAAAAATATAATTTACAATTTGGAATTGACTTGTTTAAGGTGTTTTTCAAAAAAAAATATTAATAGCTAATTATAAATACTATCTGCACTATCAACGGAAGGTAAAGGTTGGAAGTAAAGTTCCAATTTTGGCATTAATGACATCTCAAAAAAATAACTAGTTTCCTTTGTAAAATTTGCGTTCAATGAATGCACTTGACTACATATGTAGTCCTTTGTGTCTGCTGAACGTACCCATTGCCCGATTTTTCCAATACCGATTTCTCTTTGTTGTTGTAATCTTGTGAGAGAGAATGGAAAAATTGTGTGGTACATGTCGGCATTGTATATATATTTCTATAGTACTATCATGATGAGGAACTACCAGGGCGCCACCGCAACTTCCCAAAGTGCAACTTCTCTTTGGAGACATTCTAGGTTCAGGAATATGCTAAAAGAGAAGGATTGACCGATAATAGTAGAACGAGAATACTGTATACTAAATATATGAGAGTTCGAGGGAGAGAAAAAAAACAGCGATTTTGTATAAATTACAATAAAATGACAACACAAAGATAATAGAACAACGAGAACTTTGTTTACGAATTTAAGATTTCAAGGGGGACAAGAAATTTTGTGCTTTTATATGTATAGGAACTTTGCATTGATTTTTTTTTTCAAATTGACTTTTGCAGATAGGGAAAATATATTAAAGACTATAACGTGTCACCAGAGTTACCACTCACAAAATAAAGGTTTTTAGTTGTAAATAATGTTTTTATATTTTTTAATTTAGGTATGGAAAATTAGTTATAGAAAATGGTTTATACTACGTTTTCAATAGAGCATTCGATTCATTTCCTATAAAAATTCACATTTCGAAATGAGGTATTTTCAACCGAATTTGCATGAACTTTGCTGGGATATTACGTGCACACTTTACAAACACATTTAAGTGGAATTCATTCAATGTGAAATTAATTGAAAACAACAAAATCAAGCCCGATCAAAGTCAAAATGAAATGAGCTTGTCAAACGAAATTTGAGATAAAAATTTGATTGTGAAAATTTTGATATGCAGCATTATTTAAACTTATTAGAAACTTCCTAATACAAACTTCAATATTAATCGGTAAACCGGTAAAAATGAGATAGTCGGAAAAAAATCCTCTATCAGCGGTACTGTTAATTTTTAATGGCATACTAATTTTGACACACAAATATCATTTTTGAGCAAAATATGTTTTTCCTTAAAGGTTTTGAAACATTTTGCTAAAAATCTTTTCGATATTATTAAAAAATTCAAATTTTGGGAAGTTTAATAAAAATCGACTAGTCGTTTTTGAAATGCATATCGATTTTTCTTTCAAACTTTGTTTTTAAATCCCAAGCACAATTTTTTTTGAAAAAAACGCAATATTATTTTAAATGTATTCTTCATTCTTCATAAAAAAAATGATTGAAACCAGTTGAATTGTTTTCAAGGAAAGCGAAAATAAAAATTTGGCAAATATATGATTTTCCTTTCTGGCCAAAAAATTTTGTGTGACAGGTACTGTTATTGCGGTCTTCAAAAAAAAATAAAAAAAAAACATAGGGGAATGTACGAAAACCGAATCAAGTTTTAAGAAAATCGACCCATCGTTTTAGAAAATGTGGCAACCATGGATTTTCTTACTAAGAGATTTTACGGTTACTTGTTGAAATTTAATTTGTTATTATTGTAGGTAAGTGGATGAGTGTGTGTGACGAAGTTATATAACAAAAAATAAGTAAACATTGACATTATTTGTGTTAATTCTTGTGTTCTGTCAATTTTTAAGGTTGTGGTTTTAAATTGCTCTTAAAAATTGTGCTAAAATCGGGAATTTAATTAGTTTTTTTCAAAACTAAAATACATCTTGCAATATTTGTGTCTTGTGTGCTACTATTTGAGTGAGTTTCTGTGGATTTGGATAGGATTTGAAAGTTAATTTTTGAATTTAAATTTTTGCTTGGGTACATATTCGTGTTTCTTTTTGCAGGGAGTTAAATTTTTTTTATTTGTAACATCCATAAGGTGTTTTAACCAAATTTGTGCAGTGGGTTTAGTTTGTTAATTTGATAAAGTATATACATAAGTGGTTGTTTTTTTAAATAGTAAATTAAATACATAGGGTATCCTTCGCACTTAATTTCACTTTTTTTTACTTTTAAATTCAGTTTTTAAATTTTTATTATTTTCTTAAAGAATTAAATTAGGGAGTTTCCGTTTTTGTTTAAATTATTTTAATATAAAGTATCCACTTATTTTACTATAAAATTCAGGATAAAAAATTCATTTAAAAGCTCTAAGCTTTTTAGATAAAATAGGGTGTTTCTGTTTTTTCTTTGAAAAATTATATTTAAATATTCCATTTTCTTTAATAAACTATTTTATTAATTTATTTATTGAATTGATTAAACAGTTATTTTTTTATTTATCTATATAAATAAATAAACATAAACATATATATTATCTCGCTTTTGCTTTTACATTCATTGCTATTTATCGCTTATTTTCTTGCTTAGACACTTATTTTATTTATTTATTTACATACATAAATAAACACAAATATTTATTATCTCCCTTTTGCTCTCATTCTCATTTTTGTTTACTCGTTCATTTTCTTACTTACCTACCAATTTTAATTATTAGTACTACTAGCTTTTTGTATTTATTTATCCGTATAAATAAATAAACATCTTTTATCTCATTTTCATTATCATTTTCGTGAATTACGTTACCCACCTAGTAAGTTTTTATTTCGGTGTTGTTGTGAAAAATAAAAGTTATAAATTTTGATAAGTGTTGTGTTTACTTGATTTAAATTAAAAAGTGAAAATTTAACTTACTTTAAAAAAATAATCATGGTTAAGTGTTGTTATTCAAAGTGTGGTCAGCGTAAACAAATTCTAGGTTCTGTATCTTTTTTCCAACTTCCCACTGATCACAGAAGGGCAATTTGGGTTAAACATGGGAGTGTTTCAGACATTGAGGATGAATCAAAAAAAAATACTACATGTGTGAAAACCACTTTCATGGGAAAGACGTTATATTGAGAGCCACTATGAAACGTCTAACCCAAAATGCACTTCCAAAATCTCCCGATTTTGTTTGCAGTTGTTCTGATGTTGCAGTTGACTCTTCATGTCTTCGCATAATGGAGGCAGGGAGGTCCCATAAGCAGCCGACCTCTACGGTCACGTCAGCAACCCTTAGTTCTGCACTTTCACGTCCACTTTTAGCTATAGGTCCACTTCCACCATTACTTCCATCTCTAGGTTTAGGTTCACGTCCACTTTCACCTCCACCTTCTCTCATGCCTTGCAGCCCAAGTTTATCCCTGGTTAATATAGCTGCAAATTCGAAGAAAACATATGTCAGAGATTTTGCTCTGCCAGATGTGCCCCCTTCTTCACACATTTCACCCTCTCAATTTCCCTCGCCTAGGTACCAATCATATAAAGCGGTGCGAAAAATAAGCCGGCGACGCATGACTCCCCGGCGTATTTTTCTAACACCAAACAGAGTAAAGAAAAACCCAAAATATAAGCTTAAGGAAAATTTAGAATTAGAAATGGAAGGTTTTTCAGAAGAGTTGCGCACATTTATACTTGTGCAACTCTTCCATAAGGCCAAAACACCGTGGGCAGCTAAGGAGAAAGATTTATTTTTAAAATTTTTCTTCAAGTCCCCAGCGTGTTATTCATTTATGATTAGTGTAGGATTTAAACTGCCATCGGTAAGTACGATTTACCGATGGCATTCTGAAATCAGATTACCGGCGGGACTTAGCGACAGGATTAAGGACATGCTGACAGAGAGGGCAAAAGACATGACAGACATGGACAAGAAGTGTGTACTTGTTTTCGATGAAATGAGTATACAAAAAGAGTTAGAGTATAATATCAAAGACGATATTATTTACGGATATACAGACTTCGGGGAGTTGGGACGGAAAAACAGTATAGCCTCTAAGGTAATGGTATTTACGGTCAGAGGTTTCAACAGGAATTGGAAGCAAACCGTTGCTTACTACGTGGGAACCCCAGACGCAGACACGTTATCCAAAATGATAGTCACGATTCTATCAGGAGTAATACAATGTGGATTAACCGTTGTTGCAACAAGCTGTGACCAAGGACCCAATAACCTGGGAGCATATAAAAAGCTTGGCCCACCCCTATACCTTGAGACAAAACCCTATCTGGAGATAGAGAACCAACGAGTTTTCCTGCTCCACGACTATGTTCATCTTTTCAAGAGCGTAAGAAACATACTGCTCAGCCATCAAATACACATAGGTGAAGAAATTGTTGATTGGCGGATTTTGGAAAGGGTTTTTGAGGAAGATGCAAAAGGGCAAAACTTTAAAGTTTTTTATAAACTGACAAAGTCCCATATCAGGCCGAACGGATTTGAAAAATTATCAGTTAAATTGGCCATGCAAGTTTTCAGTGATACTGTATACACTGGAATAATGTATGCATTAGGTACAAACTGCTTCCAAACTGATGAAGAAAGAAAAATCGCTAAAGAAACAGCGACATTTATTAAAAAAATGAATGACTTATTCGATCATTTTAATACAGGTAAGCTCTATTCCAGAAATCCCAACAAGCAAGTGCTGTCCCAATCAACTGATACCTTAAAAGCATTAATAGACGCAAGGAGCTGGGTATCCAAGTGGAAATCAACCAGTAGAATTAAATTACCACCATGCTTTAAGGGATTGAGGCAAACGCTACTGGCAATTGTGCAGATGTGGGAATACCTTAAAAGCGAAGAGCAAAGTTATTTCCTACTTGCACATTTGAATTCTGATGTAGCCGAAAATTTATTTTCAATGGTGCGGTGCAATAGAGGGTCCTATGAAAGGAACCCTTCAGCTTGGAGATTTATTAGAAATCTGAAGCAAATTGTTTTCCAACATTTAAGTTCTGCTGAGCATTCTGCATACCAGGATGCTGGAGCAGAACAACTTCTGCAGGGAGCTAGCTACAAAGGGGATTTGGAAATAAAATGTACAGAAGAAACAGAATTCCAATTTGATAAGCTCATAGAAGAAAACTTATTGGAACACAAATTGGAATATAAGATAGAAGAAGACCTAGAGGTCGATAGTGAGCAACAAATGGACGTAGATCCTCCTGGCACAGCCGTTCCTTTCTCAGAGAAACTGCAAAAAGCAGCTGCAGCTTACTACGCTGGATTTGCAGCTGCCAAACTGAAGAAGAAGCTTAATTGCGAATCCTGCTCTCAGTTTATGATCGCCGAGGACCATATTAACGAAGAAAGAGAACAAGCTTTATTAATTAAACTGAGAGCCTACGAGACCATAACAACACCTTCAGAGTTCGGAAAATTAACAGTGCCTTCAATCCTTTTCGAAAAAGCTGTCAGAACTCTCCAAACAACTTTCGAAGCTGATTTCAGAGGAAGACAGCAAGGAGAAAAGCTTGTGGGTACATGGTTGACCGAAATAATGAAGGATAACATTTTAGCAACAAGCTGCACAACGGACCACAAGGAAGAAATAATAAAATTTCTGCTGATCGGACTGATAATTTTAACTACGAGAAACACAAATAAAGAAATCAAGCCGCATAAAAAAAATCTTTAAACAAATTTCATATGTACTAAACTTATATTTAAGCAAATAAATTGTACCTAATTACAAATAAAAAAAATGTATTTGAGTTTTTATTATATTATATTTTGTATTATTTATAATTTATTTATATCTTTATAGTTAATTATAATTATAATTTATATTTTTAATGCATGTGCAATATATTAAGTAGAAATAGAATGAGGACTGGGCCCGTTGGAGAAACCTCACAAAAAAAAAATGCATGACCAATACAATTGTAATTTGAATTCGTAGTATAGAACGAGGAATAGGCCTACTGGGGAAACCTCAAAAAAAAAAAACGCATTTAGTGTTCTACCCCATTGGGTGATGTGGAAAAGAATACAGGCCAAAGTTTAGATTCGGTTGAAGTAAAAGTAAACTGGTAGTAAAACTCAATGGGGCATATTCATAGTCACTTTTAAACTTTTTTTTTCTCAAAAACGACTCTTACGATTTTGATAAAATTTTTTTGAGTAGCGTAATTAGTAAGGTTCAGCATTTAAAATTATCAAATTTCATATTATACAATGAATAACAGCACCTCTCCCATAAAATGTTGTTTTTTGATTTTTTTTGACTACCTCATTATCGGATTTACCGATTAAAACTTAATTTTTTAAATAGAAGCTTGTAATTAGTTTAAATAATATTGCATACCAAAATTTTCAAAAAAGTAATTTTCGGATTTAAAAAAAAAATCCAATTTTTTCGAAAATTTGATATTTCGAAAACAGGTGGAAGATTTTCTTTTGAAAAATAAGTTCTTAACTCCACTTTAATAAATTTTTATAATTGACTTACCATTTAATTTTCTTATGCCCAATTTCATAAAAAAACACTAAAACCCCTTTTATCTAAAGTCCTCTTAAATTTTATCAAACCTTTAAATATTTCCAGTTTCACCAATCTTAAAAAAGGAAATTTAAGGGAAATTTTAGTTAAAATTGGATTTGCCTCACATCCCTGGAAATAAAAATAGGTTGTTTCCCTCTCACATTCAAAATGCATGTGAAAAAGCATTACATGTAGAAAAAAATGCTACAAAAAAAAAATATTCGGAGAACGGATTCCTATGAACTCGGAATATTCTTGGATTCTTACTTTCTCTTTTCATCCTCAGATGAAGATGATTAAGCAATTATTCTAAAAACAAAATCACGAAAGATTATTATTTACACACAAGCAATATTTTTGTATCGACCTATTCATAATTTGTATTAGCAAGAAATTAAATAAAAAAGTGACTGCAAAATATTATCAAATATCATCTACAACTTCCTTACTCGTTGGCTGACATCTGACATTACACTTCACAAATGCGACTTTTAAAATGTATGGAGACCAAAATGAGCTTTTAGTTTATAAGGGCGTTAAAAAGCATTTTAAATTTAAAAGCACTTGGTGAAACCCAAAAACCCCATTTTAACACTAAATGGACTTTTAAATGTTTAAACGTCCTTCATGAAATCGGGCATTAAAATGTTAACGAAAGTTTACATATACCTACAAGTATAAAAAAATAATTGTTTTTAAAACCACTCAAAGGATTTATAAATTTTTTTCTAATAAATTAAGAATTATAAAGAAATCAGATGGGGTACATCGCGTTCCATTCAAAACAGCTTCATAAGTATTTTAATCAATTTATTTTTAATTTTGTTGATTTAAAACAATTTTCCAGTTTAAATAAATATAATGCATATTGCATATGTGCAACACTGGGCTATACCTATTGATAGTTTTTGTATCCTCACATAATACCACCTGCAACTAAACTAAGTTTTGGCAAATTGATAAAATACAGACTCCCATAGCTAATTTATTTCAGACTATAGAAACACAATGTGATCGCACATAAGAGCAAATTCGTCCGACCCAGTTGTGCAAATTCTTTAATAAATACGATTTTGAGAAAAGTTGACAAAGTTTAGCGGGTTTCTTTCGAAATACCGTACCTTAGATGTTAAATAACATACAAAAAAAACTGTAGGTTAACATTATGCCTTTTTGATAACTTGAAATTTTCACGAAGTTTCGCAAACTTGGGTTTTTTTGTATAGGGTTTGACAATAAATTGTGAAAAATTTCACGTTACCAAACAGACCTAATATACCTATACAATAAAGAAATTTGGTTAAAAATAACAGCAACAACTTGAATATCGTGCAATAATTTTTAATCTCTTGTTATCTACATTCAATAACTAAAAAAATCATTACAAATAATAATAATTTTTTATTTTTGAGAAACAAAAATAAGAAAGATAAGGTAGGTACGTAATTGTGTATACCTATGTACATTATTATTACGAAAAATAATTAGGTACCTAACCCAAAATGTGGCAACCATGTCAGATAACTAGCGCATAGAAAAAGAGAATACCTGCAACGTTGTTTTTATAATTTATTTCAAACAAAAATTCAAAATCAAAAATAAATACCAAGTTTTGCATGAAACTATAGTTGATAATGACAATATAGCTCAATGTATATAAACATATATGCCTTGAAGCAAAAAATCCATTGAAAAAATCATTTGGGAAAAAAAGGAAAAAACCTTGACAAACGCATACACACAAACATTTTTTTCTATTTTCTCGCCCAAATTATCGTCGTTGCCGTGACGCAAAAGGCTATTTCGGATATCTCCCTTTCCCGCATTATTGTTGTCAGAACCAATATAATACACTCCTCTCGCTCCTACTACCTGGTCTCTATTCCTTTTTGATTCTCTCCATTGTCAAATTTGTGGCGTTTATAACGCCACATAGTAGCTCCCAAGAACGTAAAAAAAAACGACTCGATGATATTACTATAGGTTTTATATACAATGATGTCGGCTGTTCCTCGAAATCACACGATTGGAAATCACAGGAATGAAAATATCGGGCAATTTAAATGCCGACAAAAGTTC
The DNA here is from genome assembly GCA_932273885.2 of Leucozona laternaria. Lineage (NCBI taxonomy): Eukaryota > Metazoa > Arthropoda > Insecta > Diptera > Syrphidae > Leucozona > Leucozona laternaria. Next base: position 40,821,131 of record OW026369.1, on the reverse strand, counting down.
GCAGCCCTGCGCCGCGTCTGTTCTGGTCGGCCAGTCTAGACTTCATGAACTGTCATCATTTTAGGTTGTGCATGGAAACATAACAGCTGGGCATATTGGGAAATTTTTAAACAACTGGAAAATATGCGGCTTCCATGGAATTTAAATTTAGTTTCATCATTTTTTCGCAAAGTACTTCAGCAAAACACGGTAAGTTATTTAATTATGGTTCTTATCAATTTGTCATTAAAATAAAGTCATTAGAGCAAACAATCAACATCTAAATCAATGGCAGAGGTAACCGCTCTTAGTAATTCAGAAGCAAATGAATTATGCAAGGCAGCAGATCCATCAACAAAGGCAAGTGCACAACTTTATAAGTACCTGACTTTCTTATATATTCGTATTATGGATATCCATAGGACTTTATATTCCAACAAACGATGTACCGCATCAAGGATCCTCGCAAATCCTTGCCATTCTACACAGAAGTTCTTGGCATGACTTTGCTTCAGAAATTGGACTTTCCTGACGCGAAATTTACCTTGTATTTTATGGGGTATGTAAGTTTGATGCAATATCGAATCTTTGAAGTACATATCTTTTTATGGCTAAGATAGATATGAAGACCCTGCGGAAGTGCCTACTGAAAACAAGAAAAGAACACAATGGGCAATGAGTCGCAAAGCCACTTTGGAGCTTACCCAGTAGGTCTGTTGTTTATATTGATAACATAAGGTGATTTTGTTTCTTATTCAATAGCAACTGGGGAACAGAAAGTAACCCGGATATAAAGTATGAGGGAAGCTCTGAACCTAGAGGATATGGAAACATTGCTTTGAGTGTTCCAGATGTTTATGCTGCTTGCAAGAGGTGATAATTAACACTGAGCATATTTTTTGTTCTTATATAAAATGTTTGAATGTTATAGATTTGAAGAGCAAGGTGTTGAGTTTGCAAAGAAACCTGAAGAAGGTCGCATGAAGGGTCTGGCATTCATCAAAGATCCAGATGGTTACAAAATTGAGATTTTCAATCCTAATCATTGATTAATTATATTTCAGAAAGTTATTCTTTATCATTAAATTTTACCTTGTTGAAAATTTCCTTATTATTATAATTTTTTTTTAAAGAAGTCAAATACAAATTTCTCTTTACGAAACGAGTTGCTTTATCTGGCTGGAGTCTGTGGATGAGGAAAGTTTTAAGTAGTCTACATTTTAAGAGCCTGGTTAACGCCTTCCACGGAATTGCTGTAGGATGATAAAATTTGCATTGATTATAAAACCCATCGAGCTATACATCAAAAAACAGGTCTTGTCAAACTCTATCCGCACATATAAACCAAAAGTGTGTGGAAGGTCTGGTTCTCGAAATATTTTCATCCAAAGTGATTGTTTGATTTTACTGCATTTCCGTCCAAAACATTCAAACGCGTTTGTGTTTGGATAGCGATATTTCCGTAATCGAGCTTCGAAATGGGTTGCGGTTTCGAAAACGTTTGGTTAAATTTTCAAGAGCTTTCCAAAACTCAAAACCAAATTACTGTTAGCGGTTTGGTTCACGAAATATTCGTATCCAAAATCAAATTACTGTACTTCGATGCAACCCTAAAAAGGGCTTTCGATTACGATATTTCCGCAACCAAGCCTTGTAAGAGGTTGTAGTTTTCAGTTTCGTATAGAAAATTAACAGGCCTTTCCGCCAATATACATCAAAAAATTTTGCCAGCTTTGGTTCTCGAAATATTCACATCCGAAATGATATAAATTTATTTACTTCAATCCAACCATACAAAAAAGCTGTCGATGGCGATAGTTCCGCAACAAAGTTTCAAAAGGGGTTGCGGTTTGCAGTGGCGAATAGCAAATTAACAGACCTTTCCAGCAACGTAAAAATTTTGACAAACTTTTTCCAAAAATTTTTTATTAATTTTTGAAAAAAATGATGGACTAACCCCTTGCAACTTTTTTTCGGCTTTTCAAAAATGTTCCTAAAACCCATCGAGCTATACATCAAAAAACAGGTCTTGTCAAACTCTATCCGCACATATAAACCAAAAGTGTGTGGAAGGTCTGGTTCTGGAAATATTTTCATACAAAGTGATTGTTTGATTTTACTGCATTTCCGTCCAAAACATTCAAACGCGTTTGTGTTTGGATAGCGATATTTCCGTAATCGAGCCTCGAAATGGGTTGCTGTTTTCGAAATTATTTGTTAAATTTTCAAGAGCTTTCTAAAACTCAAAACCAAATTACTCTTAGAGGTTTGGTTCACGAAATATTCGCATCCAAAGTCAAATTACTGTATTTCGATGCAACCCTGAAAAGGGCTTTGGATAACGATATTTCCGCAACCAAGGATTGTAAGAGGTTGAAACCAAAAGTTTGTGCAAGTGCTGGTTCTCGAGATATTTTCATCCAAAGTGATTTACTGAAATTTATCTTACCGAAAGTCGATCCAACCCAAATAATTATAATTGAATGAGAAAACTCAATTTTTAATATATTTTTTTTAATTTGCATCAAGTATTTTTGTATTTTTTCATTTTCATTTTTTTGTAATATTTTTACATAATATATTATTTTTCTAAGTTTTTTGTCTGTTTGCAGTTTCGTTATGCATAGTTTTTTTTTTTAATAGTAATCATATTAACATATATTCATATTAGAATAATAATCATCAGCAATAATAATAAAAATAAAACAAACAAGAAAAAAATTAATAATAATAAAATATTGGTACATTATTTATATAATAAATTTAATTAACCTAGTTTCATTTTTATTTTAGTATTAATCTTTATTATATTTCATCTCTTTTTTGCTTTCATTAAATATGAATTTTTATTTTTTTATACAAATAAAAAAATTAAGAGAGGATTACAGTAACCAATAAGATAGAAACGCATAGTTAGTAAATATTTTAATTATTATTATTATGTATCTATATTCATACAAACAAAAGAGTAACTTCGTTATTGAATTCAGTTTAGAAACAAAAATATACACAGTCATGAAGAAAGTTTTCTTTTTTTTTTTGTTAAAGTATGATAGTTTTTGTTTGTTTTTTTTTTTTTTTTTAATTAAATATAAAAACTAAAGAGAATAAAATTACACATATTCCGGTTGCAATTGCTAAATATCTGTTTACGAGCAGTTTACAATTTCAATCATCCTTTCTTCTTTTCCGATTCACTATTTATAATAATATTGGCGTTTGTTTCTTTCCTTTCTGCGGTTAAAAACCTATAACCGCTTTCTTTGTTTTGCTTCTAATTTAATTACTATTTATAAATTGTATTTTAATTTAATACACAAGAGTATTTGCTAATAAAAAAATAGTATTTTTTTATTTGATTTATAATTATATTTATTTATAGTTTACTTCAAAAAATTTGTCTAAATCAACAAAAGCAAATGAAGATATAGAGAGAGAAAGAAAACGCACTAAGAAAAGAAAAGTTCATTAAAAAAATATCATAAGTATTAAGCTAAATTAAAGTTGCAATTAAATTATGTTTACAATAAAAAAAGGTGTATATTTAGGGCGTATTTTTTTTTCATTATTTAATAATTTAAGAAAAAATCCAAGTCCGTTGTCCGAATGAGTTTATGCAAGAGTTGTCATTTGGTGTGTGTTGTTTGGTGAAGGGGAGACGGTTTTTTCATTTAAAATTATTTGAATGTCCTCGACATGTTTTTTTTTTTTTATTTTTGGACACAAAAAATTTCTTTGTGAGCAAACATCAGGTTTACAAATTTGTTTTTTTTTTTAGGTTTAAAACGTTGTTTTGGTTTTTTTTTATTTAAGTTTTTAGGCACAATTTTTCAGAATTTCATTTTGTTTAAAAAGTTTTTTTTTTTATATAATGAATGTTGCTTACAAATAAATGTGTGTTGCTTATTAAAATTGGAAGAGGAGAATGGAAGAATGTGTAAATCTTTGTTCAAAATCATCATTTAGTTGTAACATAAGAAATAAATTCAACTCGACTGAAACAAAGTACATTATATGGACAAGTAGAACGATCAGTTATAATTGGTTGAAGGAAACAAACTACAAATAAATTAACATACATACTACTGAAATGAATCAGTCAAGTAGAAGACTTAGAACTATTTAAAATAATAAATTAATAAATGTTGTATTTTCAAGGTGAGGCCATTCTAAAAATAAACTGCGTTTTTTGTGTTTCAAAATAGATATACAAAAAAACACAATTCTAATGTTTACGAGTGCCTGTTGTTGAGAAACATTTTCCAATACTTTGATTTTTCCTTTTTTGAAATGTGTTGGCATTTAAAAAAAAAAAAAATTGAAATCCAGTCGTGGAGAATCGGGGCCTAGTGACTTACACCCTCGATTGCTTTGTGCGTGTTGCTATGCTGCACTTATACATGTGACAAAATGCCATTATTTCAGCCCTTCTGTGTCTAGTTTTTGTAATTAAACACGATTATGGCAACTAATGGCTCGTTCAACTTATCACTCTTGTAAATTCGGTTTTATTAGTCAGCCGAAGCCAAATGGCTAAAATGGGAAGCACTTTTTCATGATAAGAGATGCTCTTGGACGATTTGTCACTACCTAGCAAGAGCAAGAAGCCATGAAAAAAAAGCTTTTTAGGTTGTACAGTCTGGACTCGAACCCAGGGGCACTACTCAAGATGTTCCAAATGGACGAGACAAGAGAAAACATATTTTAAATATCTCAGTTATAACAGCCTAGAGACATGCCTATTCATAATAGTTTACACCAATGTTAAGTATACGCGCTTCGTTTCGTATTAAAAAAAACTGTGTAACTCTGCCACAGGCGAAGGGTTGTATACCTGTATAAATAGAATTGTTATAAATTGGACTGTCTTAAGTTACGTGTAGCTCTTGATATAGTTTTTCAGTTAAAAACATTTGTTTAATAGTATTCATCGTAGAAACAGATATAACACTTTTTTTAGAATGGCCTAGTCATAAATTTTGAGATCATTAAATTAAGTCAACCCTAAGGCCCTAGGACTTGATAAAGTTGATTAAGCTTTGTTAAGAAAAAATAACTTATTAGGTACCTATATAGTCTATGAAAACAATTTTTTTCAGAATTGTTTGATTTTTGTTTACAAAGTATCTGTCTAGTATGTATCTAGGTGTGAGTCTACATTTTTTTAAATTTAAGTTTCCGTTTTGTCATAAATTCAGGCTGTGATAAGTAAGTTAAGAGAACATGTTTTTTTTTTACCAAGTCAAGTCAGAAAAATCCGCCAGTTAAAGAAGTTTAAGCTCATAATCTATTTAACAAGAAAGTTTTGATTATTATACTACGATAATAGACACAAATTACAAAGGAAACTGGCAATGGGAAGTGTGATATTCATCATGGCCCGAAAGCTCTTTAAGAACAGGGTGTTAGTGACCATCAAACTCAAGCGGTGCAAGGCACTAGCAACAACAAATCATAAATTTTCTTCCTTCCCTTTTTTCACTAGAGAAATGCCAATGTACAATAGTTATAAAAGTTTTGCGCCTTTAAATGTAAAGTTTGCATAAACGAGCTTCGCATGACTTAAAAAAAAAAAAATGGGCGCCTGAATCATCCCCACAAGCGCCAGCGGAGGGTCCTGGCCCTGCAAGGCCTCATAAACAATACTTTTAAGAAACAAAACTGTTTTCAATTCTTCTTCTTCTTTTTATTAATATGCGCTTCAGTTGGTGAAAGTTGCAATAATGAATCTCACAAATTTCTTTTTGTCATGAAATGACCTGGATACCTGCACTATCATAGTAGGTCCGACTTTTAAATTGTTTCTGTTTTTAAATTTATACAAAGCAAGTTGTTATAAGATTCCGTATCGAGGGCTTATGGTGATAAAACGCTATCCCACATTTTCTATCAATTTTTTTTTATTAAGTAAAATGAAAGCCATCCCAGTCCTTCATATTGCTGCCAAATATTGTTCATCACAAAACACTGTAAACCGTTACATTTTCATGTTTTTTTAAAAATCACTATCCCCGGTCGCAAAATGCCAAACAGTTCTAACCCCCACTGCATATTTTTTTCATTTTTTTTCGATGTGGGATAGCGCTTTATCACCATAAGCCCTCGGTATGCTTATAAAACAGAGTTTTATCATGTATACAAAACTGAGGATTTCAAAATATTAAAGGGCAAGATTTGTATCTTATAATGAAAACATTCTACAGAAAATAAGATTTCACGGAACTGGTTGCACAAAACTCCTTTTTTTTATATTTTAACAGTAGGTAAAATTTTCTTTCAATTTTACATTAAACCACACAATAATGCTTAAAAAGGAGGAATGAACTCCATTTACAAAAATAAAACAAAATCATTGAGCTACATATTTCAATTAATTCGTTTTAATAAAATGTTAATTCAGTGGCTTTTCAAGGTTAATTCTCAGCTAAATGGTTTTAGCATGAATAAAAGAATAGACGATTAACGAAACTGTGGTTTATTCACTTTGTTGTGACGTTACTGGTGGTATCTGGATACATACATATTTACCTACATACCTACTTTTAAGATAAAAAAATTATTTAAATCAATAGCGGCGTGCCATACAAAAAATCTCACTGAGAAATGAATCCAAAAATATTTTCTCCCTACAAAAGAAGAGCGCTGAGGTGATACTTGATGTCTCACTTAAAAAACTCTCTGAGTGCTCATTGATGTGTCCCTCTTGGGATGCATCCACAGAAATTATCTTTACACTTTTGTTGTTATTGTTTCTTAATTGGTAACCTAGACAGTTTCGTAATCTTGTATGTTTGTATTCATGAGGTTTTAACCTACTTACAGTACAGAAGTTGTGGTTATTGAAATGTACGCTATGGTTTATTTCTTTTATTCTCGGGAATATACCGAATTGAAGCGAATGGAATTTCCAACAATTTCAAATTTTGCGAAACTTCACTAACAGGCAAACTAGAAAATTTAAAGCTTTACCTTGAAAGTAAGCAATTTTCCATTTCACTGGTATTATTTGTTCTAACAGTTTTTAAAAGTTGACTTTGTGTTTCAAGCACTCGATAAATAAATAAAATTTCGCATGTAAATCTGTTATCTGCCTTACTCAAAACTAAGACGAGTAAAAAAAGGCCTTCAATACTTCAATGGTCACATACGAACCTTTAAATGTTATTCACTTTAACATGAAATACTAGCCGAGGATTTTCAACACGGAGTGTAAGTGGTGATGGCATTCTCTGTGTAATTTTATTTTAGAGAATTGCCAATTTATAACAGTTAACATAGTTTAACGCCAATTAAAATTTTATGTGCATTAATGCGCTTCGCTCGACTTCAGAAAACAAACTCTGGGTGCCCGAAGTATGCCCCCCGTGGAGGCCCGACCCTAAGGTGCTGCATGAATAATACCTTCATGATACAAATATTAAAAATTTGCTTTTTTTTTGGTTACATCCTTTTGTTTAAGCGAAAATTGTGCTTAAATTATTATAACGATTTCATTTTAAACATTTTTGTTCTTTCGACATTTTTACAAAGAGGCTAGTTTAAGTGAGCAGGAAAACGAAACTGAGAAAACAATGATAAATTTGTAACAAGAATATGAATAACTACATTCTTAACGAAAGGCAATTGGTGGTCAATTGCACATTTTATTTCTACACAAAATTCTTTGAATCATCCTTTAGTTTAGCACTCTTGTTTCGTAAATAGTAGATTACAATATATTTTCCCTGCATCGCCATAGCTGACCATTTGCTTTGTTTAAACATTGAAAAGGGTACTAGTAGATAATGGAACTGTAATAGATCAGAGAGTTCAAAATTTAAACTAGGAAGACATCCAAATTAAAACTTTTACATTTACTTTGAATAACACTAGTGATATTGAATTAAAGAAAGTGAACTTTAATTCCTATCTTAGATGAAATGAAGTTAGAAAGTTTCAAGAACACAGCTCTAAATTTTGACGGAATTAAGGTTGTAAGATCAACCACAATCGAACTTTTTTATATATATTTATCCATGCATGCATGTTTTTTGTGAAACGAATTAATTTCGATGATTTTGAACAAATCTCTTCATTATGTTATTTTCTACAAAATCAAAAAATATTAAATAAAAATTTACAAAAGAATATTAATTTGACTAAAAGGCAAAATCTTATGAACAATATGATTTATCATACAAAAACGACTGTGTCTGTGCGAATGAGAACAAAATATACAAAATATCATTTTCTTTTTTTTTTGGTTTTAGTTTTGAAACAAAAACAAATTTGTTAAGTAAAATTTTTCCTACCAGAAACCACTATTTTTGTTTTCTTTTATTTTATTTGTTTACTGTAAGTTAGAAAAGAACTGAGTTTTTCTTTTACAATTCATAATGTGTTTTTTTTTATTATACTTTTTTTTATTAATTTGTTTATGTATTTAAAAAGGCATATTTTTAAGGGCATATTCTCTATTACATATATTTATATATATTTTCATATGTTTTTTGTTAAATAAAAATTTGGGAAAAATTAAATTTATTATTAACTAAATAATTAATAAAGAAGACGTTTTGTGTTTTCTTTCTATTTATCAGTATTTTTTGTTTGTTTGTTGTTTTGTTTCATTACAATAAAAAATAATTGGATGTGCTTGTTTCTTTTCTTTTTACATTTAATAAAATGATGAAGGAGGAGATATTTTCATTTTGATTTTTTTTTTTTTAAGAGAGAAATCCGGAACAGGGATACTTGCTTTTGATTCTTGTTTTCTTTGCTTTACTTATTTTTTTTTTACAAATATATATATAAATATTAGATTTTGTTTTTAATTTCTGTTGCAGTTTCTTTCGTTTTCTCTCCGTTTCTTGGATGCGATTAGTTAATAGTGTGGTCGGTTAGAATAATAGTGTAAAAGTATTTTGTTTTATTTTGATTTGTTTTTTATTTTTTTTTTTAATTATTTCAATCATCATCGTCATCGGAGGAGGATGATGAATTGGATTCGGATAGTTGTAGGTCATCGTGCAGGACATTTGTAAAGCCACCATTCGCATAACCACTTGATTGTTGTTGCGATTGCTGTTGTTGTGGTGGTTGTATGGTTGCTTGAAGATTTGGAAGTTGATGTTGCATGGATTGTTGCTGATGCAGGGATTGGGAGTTCTGTTGAGAATAATCTTCATTGCTGTCATCCGAGTCTGAGCCACTATCACTGCCACTTGAGTCGGTATCCGTACTCGTGTCAGACGAGCTGAGGACACCGATTTCCTATAAAGAAAAATTTGTTTTTGTTTTATTAAATTAAATTAAATAAGAGATTTCTGCGTTCTAAAAAAATGTCATAGTATTGTAGACACAGATATCTTTCATCGAAAAGAATTATTGTGAAACGGGTTGCCCTTATAAACATTACATGTATACAAAGGGTAAATTTAGTTGAAAATGTGAAAAGGTTAAGTCGCAGTGACGTGAATGTGAATCCTTACAGATTCAGCAACAAAAAAAAAAAAAATCAATCAATTGTGTTGCGAAGGCGAATTGTCTGGGTATGACATTTACTCAAAGGGAATAAGGTCAATTTGCTGAAACGAAACATAAATAATTTAAGTTCTACATAAGCGCTTGCCTTCTACTTTTTTATAAGCGTAAACTGTCACGTAAGTTCTTAAGTTGAACTTAAATATTTAAGTTTCGTTTCAGCAAATGGGCCTAAGAAAGTTGTTGAATGCTGTGGCAATTGGGGTTAAGTGTTTCTGCTAAATTTAATAAACTCTGGCTGAACCTTAGAGGATATATAATATGGAGTGCTTGTTTTTATTCGAATGCGTACCTTTTTTAGGGGTCGCTGTTTGAAGTTTTTCTGCTCATTGGAGAAAAAAAACTTAAAAAAGAAGATATTGAAATCTTTAAAATAATAAACAAGCACTTATTAGTTTCAAGAATTACTTTAAAATTAGAACAATTTAGAGAGAAAATAAGCAAATTATGACTTTGATAGCAGCTGTGCGATATTCTAAGACTTTATCTAAACCGAAATTGCGCCCCCTATCAAGGGCCCCAGCGTTAGAATGCATTAGAGATAGAAACGAGCACTCCATATTATATATCCTCTAAGGGCTGAAGACGCATAAAAGAGTGATAGTTCATGCAGATAAGTAAGCGAACATACCCTTGTGACACATTTTTAATTCTAAAAGTGACATAATATGAAGTTAGAATGATATTAAAAAAATAAAATAGGCATTTGGTAATTTTATCTTAGTAAAATGTTAAAAAGATAGTACGATGCCAACTCGTTTAAAATGCTTTAACAAGCTTTTATTAAAATACTGTTTCAGAAGTTGACAGTGAAGCATCCTTTGTTAGGCGGAGAATTGTACATTCAATCTAGGCGATGATGACTAACATTTTCTTTCACCTAATTAAAGCAAGAGTTGGTTTGGAAGGCTTAACGGCCGAGGTTCTAAAAGCTACTGGAAATGACTTGGTAAGGGACACGCCAACTTATATGTAAAGTTGTTGTTCCCCATCCACTCTTAACTCTGAACTGGGCCAACTACTACTATATACATATGTTTCCTAAATGCCTCATATACAATCTTATCGGCTATACTGTCTGAACCTTTTGTCAACAACCTGATCGGCTTCTATTACTGTAGTTTTAGGCCAGGAATTGACCGTCCATATAAAAAAAACGAGGAATTTAAGATCCGCAGATCCATCCACAATTCTTCACCACATCTTTGTCCGCTTTATACTCGCCTCTGATAGCGGTAATAGAAAAAATGTTGGGCTCTGGATTATTTCTTTTTGGAGTAAACATATTTAGCCCCAGTTTTTCAGTGATGAGTTGAACCAGAGTTAGCAGAGAATGGAACTAAGAAAACATAAGATTTTATAGTTGAAATAAATCTAAATACTTTTTGAAGAATAATAATCTCTCATATCAATAAAAATTGAGTGCTTGCTGAATTCTGCAAGTTTTTAAGTTAAACCGAGTAATATCTAGTATATTACATGTAATAGCGAAAAAGTATATTGAAAGTTTTCTCTTTTAAATTGAAAAAGTTTTAATCTATCGAATAGAAACTACATTGGTTTAGAAGAGTATTGGCGGTATCGCTAAGGAATTACATATATTTAATTGGAACACAAGCCAGTAACCCTCATTTTTAATCATTAACTGCCATATTATTCACTCGATTCATCCAGATTAAAAATTTAAATCCAGATGTAAAGCATACAAATTCAATGTAAATACATCTGGATTTAAGTTTTTATCTGGATGTATTTAATGAATAATATGGCGGTAGAACTAATTGATCCGATGGTGAGCGATTTAAGTTATGTATTCATTTTAAGCCCAAAATCAAACAATATTCAGTAACTTGCCAAAACAATATTCAGTAACTTGCCAAAATTCTATTAAGCTATTTTCGTTTTTGGAAGATGTTTAAAACATTTGAGCGAATAAAATAGTGGCTATTATAAAAAAAAAGAAGTTTTTAAACACATAAGCAATTTTACCTGCTCAAGCGCCGCCGCAGAACTTGCCAGCATCTGTGTTGCCGTCTGTTCTGAACCTATACTACTACTACTACTGCTCGGCCTGCAATTATTGCTGCTGCCGCCAATGCCGCTCATGCCAATTACATTGGAATTATTACTGCTAGAATTATTATGGTACATTCGGTTATTTTGATTATTATGATATTGCTGTTGTGATGGGATTGGCTGTTGCATTTGCTGCTGCTGCTGTTGTTGGTGCTGCAGTTGTTGATGCCATTGCTGTTGTTGTGATTGTTGTTGTTGTTGCTGTTGCTGGTGTCGTTGATTGTGGTGCTTTTGTTGTTGCTGAGGCGGTTGGTGATTGTAGTGTGATTTCGGTTGCTTTTGTTGCGACTGCTGTTGCTGATGCTGGGGCATATGGAAGTCACCTGAATTATTGTGGCTAGACGCTGACGATGAGGATGACAAATTGGCAATGGAGCTCGCACTTCCGGCTCCACAACTTCCGCCGCTACCAGCGCCTTGGAACATTGCACCCGCATCATCATCGTCAATTATCATTGGAATGCTTGGTAGTGTTGCTTGAGCGTTATTAGCATTCCATCTATAAATAATTACAAAAAAAAAAGAACAATTAAAACATTATAATCTTGGCCTTAGGCAATGGAAAAAATCATTAACTTACGCTGGAGCTGATTGTGGACTTTTATGGACTGGGGCTGTCGATGGCGATGAACCTTGTGGCTGTTGCTGTTGTTGCTGCTGCATTGGTGAATTGCGCGGTATATAGCCGACTGAAAATAAAAAAATAAATTCAATGTTAGCATACAAATAATAAATATTAATAACTCTATGATTTTCAAAAAAAAAAAAGAATTCTTTAAATTTTAAAAACAAAGGAAAAGGAAAGTTAAGATTTAAACGATGTAAGAAAATTAAAAGCAAAGACAAAAATAGAAATAGAATAAACAATATGTTAAATTTTTTTAAATATTCATATCGGTTTTTGAAAAGATAATCATGCCGATTATGATATCGCCAACACTCTTTTCCCGGGTAGTCGGGGGCTTATCAGATTTGTTTTCAGACGGTTGCGTAGCAAAATAATACATCTTTTTTGATCCATAACTCTTTTGGTACGGATATGAAATTGTATGTAGAGCGAATGCATCTTGAAATCAGTCACATTTGCCGTGAATATGGGAAAAGTGAGTCTTAATCTTTGTGAATAATCTCTTTGTAACCCACATTAAGAATGCTACCTTTACCACATACACACGCATAACTTATTTTTTGAATTTTTGTATTCAGCTACAATGTTTGTGTTTTTTATTTAAAAATTGAGGAAAGACTTTTTCTTGTTGCCTGCACAAATGTTTCCATTGTTGACCATTTATCTTAATAATATAAAATTATATCAGATACAATCAAAACTAACTTTATTTACATTACAAAGTTCAAAGAAGATTTAGGAGCCATTAAAGTAAGTACCAACATTTATGTACGTGCACTAAATGCGAAACAAAATTAATTAAACCAGAAACAACAATAATTATTTAAAAATAACGACAACCCCTTATAAAAATTTAATCTTTTTAATTAAAATTCTATCTCTTATATGGTGGTTTATCTTGATTTTTTTTATCTTGAAAACTACATACAAGTCGTACAACGATCTTAAGCGTTCAATTATAAATTGATAGGCATTGAAGAGTAAGTAAAGAAATTACAAAGCTTATTTACGTCGAACTCTACGGTTTACACTAATCAATTAAACTAATAAATAATGGTCTATAGATTATATGAGACTCTAAGCGCAGAAGTGGCGTAACTCTAGTTTTCAAAAATTAGCTAATATGTTGTCTCTTGGTTTTTTCGTATTAATGACATAGATAACGATTTAGATTCTTGAGTAGGTATCTAAACTTTTGAAAAAGATATAACACAAAAATTGTAATGCATGTACTGTACATTTATGTTGTTTTTTTTAGAGATTTAAAGTAAAATATATAATCGTCAAAATTGTAAACCACCGGATTGACCCTACACAAAAGGTTTAACTTAAACTTTTGATGCTCTGGTAAATGCTAGGCGTTAATCTCAGTATAATTGTACAGACAAAAGGTAGAGAGTGTGCTTCATAAACCCGCAGTGCAATCCATTGTGCCAGTACCGTCGAAGTAAACATATAGCAATCGGTAATTTCAACATAACGGATAGGATAAATGGACGATTTTAGTGAGGTTTATCTAGATAAGAAAGTCATATCATTGGGAAACAAAGGTTTTTTTTTTAACAGAAAGCAGACGATACTTCTTTGAAAGGTTTTAGCTTACTAAATTCCGATCCGAACTCAAAATTGACCTATGATACCAGGTTTTTGAGATATACCAGTGGCCTTTGACGTACGGTTTAATGGCTTCTGAAGTACACTTGTTTGGTACAGAATACATATTGTCTGATTGGAAACTTAATTTGGAAGAGAATTCTACCGTGACTAGTTGAAATTTGGGAGAGAAGAGTTGAATGTTTGTCTTCTCCACTGTTCTCACACTGTTTAGTTAGTTAGACATGTTAAGTTGTCAAGACTAGCTCCATTCGCAATTTTATTTTCACGCTTTGTGAACATTTTGAAACATTATTAAAATAATAATATGTTTTTCTGTTGCATTTTGAAAATGGAATGCAGCGTGTGTGCCGCACACTCTTTGCTAAATTAAACATTTAACGGCTAAACCAAGGCTTTGTAACAATTTGTGGGGTATTTAGTTAATTTAAAAAAAAAAAGAACACTCATAAAACACTTTATTTTTTCGAATAAGAATTTACTAAATTATTACTTACTTATATTGTTCTTTCGACTGCCGGTAGAAACTTTTGTTTTCGAGGATACTCTCATTGTGCTATTTTCTAATTTTGGAGCTGCTGGTCCAACAGTTTTGCTTGCCACTTCGGTCCTATTAAAATATAAAAATATTTTTATTTCAATAAAATTGAACTAGTTATTTATATTGTTTTACTTACCGCGTTTTCTTAACCTGTATATTGTGATTTAATTTCTCTAATGTCATATCACCTGTCTTTTTATCGAATATAATTAAGCATTCTTTTGTATATTTTTTGTGATTTCCCTTATAAACTGTATGAGGCACACCGGAACTTTCTGTAAAAAATAGAAACAATTTTAGAAATTATAATTTTGTTTAAAAATAAATTTATTTTAATGCTGAGATGATGGAACAAATGGGTTATATCACAACTCAACAATAAATACAATTCTAAAAAAATACCTGAAGACTTAAGGATTCAAAAGAATGTCTTGTAATACAAAATAATAACAAACAATTTGAGTAGTTTCTATATATTATATTGCAAATAGGATCAGTGAATGTGAATTAGGTGGGCGAGCAGAAGGTTCCAAGTTCGAATCCGCGAAAAAGCTAGTTATTTCTATCAAATTAAATTGTAAAGGTAAATTTCAGAAAAAAAGAGTTTGCCACTGATTGCCACAGAGGTCACACTGAAGACAAAATAACAAAATGTAAAACTAATAAAATCAAATTGAAAACGTTATTTGTTTTTTGTGGTTCTTTTCAGTCATCGATTAGAAAATTACAATCGACAAACAAAATGGCGAAATCGAGAAATTACAAGAGTAAATGACAATCCCAATATGAATTATAGTGTCAATAATAATAATCGATAATCGAAAAAAAAAGTCGTTCATCGATCAATAAATGGACAATAGCAATCGATCGGGGCTGCAGAATCTGCGAACTCCCCACACAAATCATTATCTTGATGATTTGTCAAACAACACTGAACATAAATGTTGAAGAACTGTCAAATACTACAGCGCGATTTGAAAGTTATAAATTTGATTGAAAAATCTATTAGCAGTATTAACAAAAAAACACTCTTCATAAATATTGTGAGACATGAGACGATAGTGTTAACATTATTTAAATGAAAAAGAAATATAATTAACCCAATTTTTTTGTTGATGAAGAAGGACTTATAAGATAAATGTCAGCTGGTAAAAATAGGTTAAAACAAACACCTTATCTATTTATTCAAACAAGGAGTAATACAAAAAAAAAAAAAAAATAAACAAGTCATAAATCAGTTAGATAATTAAAATGTTATAATACAAAAATGAAAAAAATGATAAACAAAATGAGAATAAAACGATCAAACTATAAACAACAGTAGAGAGAGTATAAACATAACTTTGAAACCATTATTGCTCAAAATGTGTTTTATTTTTCACTGATAGTATAGGTGAAATAGGAAAATACACCATTTTTTACACTAATGAAACTTGTAATTTGCCATAAGAATAAAGAATCAAGACTTCGTGAAAATAACTTTTTTTTATTGTTTGATATAATGAGACAAAAGCCAAGGCGATAAAACTACCTACCTTCAACAAAGTCATAGTACTTTTGATTTAAGGATGACTATATTTACACATTCCTTTGAAAACAATTGGGGATAAATATATATATAAAAGGTGTTTTTTTAGAGGTATAGAACTTTAAGTTGGCAACACTATTTTAACTGGCGGGCATTTTTTCAGCTGTCAAGTGATTTAATTTTAATTTGGTTTGGCATTTCAACATGAATAGACTGACGCCTGAACAACGCCCAGAAGGGCCCAAAACAAGATTGCCGTTGATCCCAATTTTCATAACCGAATTTCGTTTAGCGATAAAGCTCACTTTTGGTTGAATGGATACGTCAATAAACAAAATTGCAGTATTTGGAGTGATGATAATATAATTCTCAAGTGTATATTGAGACACCGTTACATCCACAAAAACTGACTGTTTGGTGTGCTTTGTGGTTTGGTGGAATAATTGGTCCGTACTTCTTTAAAAACGATGCTGGCCAGAACGTTACAGTTAATGGTGACCGCTATAGAGCCATGATTACTGACTTTTCGGTCATCAATTGAACAACCATCATAATGTGCAGGAGCTGTGGTTTCAACAAGACGGCACAACATGTCACACAGCTCGTGCCACAATTGATTTATTGAAGGAAACGTTTGATAACCACATAGTTTCACGTTACTGACCCGTGAATTGGTCTCCAAGATCGTGCGATTTAACACCGCTTGACTATTTTCTGTGGGGATATGTGAAATCACTAGTCTACGCTGATAAGTCCGAAACGATTGACCACTTGAAGGACATCATTCACTGCGTTATTGCCGATATACGGCCACAAATGTTGCAAAAAGTCATTGAAAACTCCGAGCCAGCCGTGGCGGTTATATGCCAGAAATCATATTTAAATTATAATGCCAGAAGATTATCTTTCGAATAAAGTAAATTTCATGTCAATTTAAAAAAAATCATCTCTGTTTTATACCATTTCAAAGTTCTATACCTCTGAAAAAACATCCTTTGTATCACAAAAGTATATACCAAGATTAATTTGTTTTTATCTAGATAGAGAAATATTATGTTTAAAGACCGAAAATTTAAAACATTTTACCATTTCCTTGTGTTTCCTGATACTTGGGTTAGAGTAGAAAATTTGATATCCTGTTTAATGTTCTAAGCGCTTGGCAAAGCCTGTAAACGTCTGCGAATCGTTAGACAGCTTTCATCCAAATATACAATTGTTTTTATTGCGCGATAGATGTTGAAAATGTAAATAAAATAATTCGTTTGTCTAGCAAGGTTAGGTTAGTTAAGGTTAGAAGGGGCGTGTACAGCACAGAGGCTGTTTCGTACACGGGGGCCTATCGGTCCATTGCTATCCCCGTAACAAAAGAAGGCAGAGATGCTCCTAAACTAATGATTGTTGAAAAGCCGATGCTTCCACAAAGAGTGACTGTTTGGTGCGGTTTATGGGCTGGCGGCGTCACCAGGCCGTAATTCTTCGAAAATGAGGTCGGCCAAGCAGTTACCGTGAATCGTGTTCGCTTCTTGTGGCCAGAAATTGGGCATATGGATCTGGACGATAATTATGTGCTCCTTGCCACACAGCCAACGAAACAAACAATAGCTCTTTTGCGCGAGAAATTCAATGGCGGTGTTATCTCACGTGCGTCGTGGCGATGTTAATTGGCCGCCACGATCATGTGATTTGACACCGTTGGATTTCTTTCTTTGGGGATATTTAAAAGAAAAAGTGTACGTAAATAAGCCAAGAACAATTCAAGAGCTAAAGGATGAGATAATTCAGCACATTAATGAATGTCTCAGAGTCATTGAAAATATGGACCATCGGATAGAGGTATGCCACCGAAGCAATAGATTCTTCTATCATAATAAAAAATATTAAGATAATTCTCTGAAAACTTTTTGTTTTATTTACAATTAACATCGTGCGTTTTTGGACGGTATTACGAATACAATTTTTTTAATTTCATTGTAAGTATATGAATGGATTTAAACCACAAAACCAAAACTTTCCCCATGTAGTACATATTAAACAAAAATTATTACAGATGACCCGAGCAAAGTTTGGTGGATCAGCTAATGCTACACATAACATTTGAGGCAATTTGTATCCATTCTGTAGTTTTTGACTGAAACAAATATCTTTAAAAACAAAATTCAAACTTGTAAATAGTCGATCCAATGTGCGCTAAAAGGGCAAATACACGAATTTGTCTGTATGTTTTTGCTTGGAGGAACAATAAAGTCTAGCCTGTTACAAATGTTTGTGTCCTAAGCTAAATTGTTTCTAATAAGGACGATATAATGACATATTGATTTTGTACTCTTGATGCTGCTCTATCCATCAAGTAATAGTACTCAAAATCCTCTATGTAATTAAATTGTTTTAACTTTTCTCAAAATCAATCATCGTCAACTTCGTTTGACATCGAATGAACATCACCTAAGCCATGAGGTTATGCATTGTAAGGGCACTCATTTCAATAACTATCAGCCAATCTTAGGAGAACAAACGAAATACAAAAAGTTTAACCTAATAAACATTAAAAACGAATTTTATTGTCTCCAAGAGTGTAATACATATCTGAATTAATTTGATTTGTTTGTTAAATTATTATTTTCAAAGTCAAGAATGTTGTTTTTCTGTGGCTCAAGTTACAGAAATTTTAGCCGATTCAATTAAAAATTTTCCAATTTGTTTTGTCCTCAAATTATACTTTACTCTGTTCATAAAACCAACCCAATTAAATTAATAAAAAATGAAGATAAAACACAAAGTGATATATCTGGCATTGGCATAAAAAAGAAAGACCTTCAAAAGTAAAAGAGAACTTTTGTGTTGTTTGTGTGTTCATTTTAATTATGCAAACCCAATAAACGTTATAAAATGAAAATTAATAAAACAAAAGTTGATGGTTTTCAGCATCAGCCAGCCGAATTGTTGATATCAAGCAAAACAGAGTAAAAACACAAAGCCCACCTTTAGGATTTCAATAACATAATATCAAAAGTAGTCTGGCAACAAAACTCCATACCAAGTGTTGACTTATCTTTTTTTTTTTTTTTTTATTTGTAGGTACACTTTCGATACCTCGTTTTCCTGGTCCAAGTTTTTACGACATCTGAAGCAGGCTCGTAGGCAGGATTTTTCTTGAGAGGGGGCTTTGAGGCAAAAGGAAAATTTAATAACATAATTAATTAATAAAACACGATTAAAGCATAAAATGTAAATGGTCAACGTATTGACTCTCTGTGCGTCACCAAAAAAGTCATCAACACACTGCCAACGGACCGTCAACGCATATAACACATTGACGATCACACGAATGACGCTAGTCCGTTAATGTCACACGGAAGTCAAAACAGACTCCGTTGATGTGGCAGAAAAGAAAACGAACGCCAACGTTGACGTTGCGATTATGGTCAACGCTTTGCGTCAATGTGTCCTAACAATTGCTCAGAGTGATTACACGTTCAACGAAAAAAATCAATGCGTTGAAGATAAAAACAATGTCAACGCAGGTGTCAACGCATGGACAGTATTTTGCGTTGACGATCACACGACAAGAAAATTTTTGCAACGGAATTTGACGTCAGAGAGTCAACGCGTTGACCATTTTCGTTGACCGTCTAATCGTAGCTTAACTCATTTTGGATTGTTGTGATGACCACGCACAGTCGATGCCGGATGACGGTTTTAGGTGCTTCAAAAATCTATTTTGGATTTGTTATCTGCCTGAGTTCGGCAAGTTTTTTTTTAAATAATATGATAAATTTATGTCGAATTCCTTTCAACAAAGAAATCGAATTTTTCTTAAACCGAATCGATTTTTTTCTAAGCCGAATCGATTTGTTTCTGTCAATTGAAAGGAATTCGGAAAACAATCGATTTTGTTGTGTGTGCTTGTGTGTGTGTGTTACTTGGCCAGTTGACACCTTAAATTAATTATTTTTATATAGCTATATATTGACTGAAAATACTGTTGAATATTTTGTTAAATTATGTAAAATTCCTTGCAACCAACAAAAAACTAAAGACCGCGACTTTTAATTTGACGTATAAGAAATGTCAGATCTGTATAGTGTGTGTGCAAATCGCTGTGAAATCTTGCTAAAAATTCAAGATTTGTTTTGACAGAAAAGAATCAATTTTGTTTAGAAAAAAATCGATGGTTTTGTTGAAAGGAGTTCGACATTGAATGCTTTCAGGTCCTGTCAAATGAAATGTTACCAACTTAAAATATTATCAACAATTACATATTTAACGGAAACCTATAAATTTGCCCTTTAGAACAAGTATAAGAAGGATTGATGCCATCATCCGCGCTGGAGGGAGTCTTATACGTAGGTTAATTACATACTACTTTTGTTTTGAGAAAATCAAATTGTGTGCGTCAGCAAGTGGAAGCTTTTCTGTGCAAACATATAATAGCAGTAAGTATAAGTTCTCTTTTTCTCCCACCCTCTTTTATCTCCCACAAAAAAAAAAAAAAAAAAAAAACAAAAAAAAACAAAATATCAAACAAAAAAATTTTAGTTATTTTTATTACATTTTGCGCCTAAAACAGTTACAAAGGGAAACAAGGCAAAGGGAGGGATAAATAAAAGAAAGTAATTCAAACGTTTGAGACATCGTTAAAAGCCTTGAACCCTGGACTCTGGGAACCCGAAAATAGTAACATCTGGACCGAAATGGCTCAAATTCTTGGAAGTATACTCAGCAGAATGCACAAAAACTTGGAAAATTTTAAATTAACTGTTTAGTTTTTCTATACAGACCAAAGAGCCTCCGCTAAAAAACATTCTGGTGAAGACAACTTTCTTGACTTCGAGTAAAGTATATCAAGCATCTTCTTCAGGCGTTGAAAAACGTTGGCAACATGAATTACTTTTGATGTCCGAGGTTCAATTCTTGCGTTTAGATTTAC
This sequence comes from Leucozona laternaria, assembly GCA_932273885.2. Taxonomy (NCBI): domain Eukaryota; kingdom Metazoa; phylum Arthropoda; class Insecta; order Diptera; family Syrphidae; genus Leucozona; species Leucozona laternaria. The sequence continues at coordinate 40,800,316 of OW026369.1, read as the reverse complement.
GATTCGTCAGTTTTTATGATGTTAGGTACGCCATTGCTTGATGCACCGCGATTATGTTTTTTAATAACTTTGTTCGACCAATTGATAGGTATATCATTTTTCTTGAGTGCAAATTCACTGACCCAGCTTTTTCGGTCTTTCTTGGATCATTGCTAAACGGAGCTCTTTTTCTCACAATACATGCACAATTGGGTCTGTGGTGTTTCTAATGTTCATATTAACTTTAGCCCCAAAACGCAGTTTGGAGAATCCATAAGCGAAGTCGTCCATACGTGTTTGACTACGTGCGCGGATCCAAAACGGACTTGTTTGCTTAAAGAAGTTTGACATACCAATGCCAAACGGTTCGCGGTACACTGAAACCTAATCACCGGCCGATTTCAGATCGGAGCTATTCGGAGGACTGTTTCGGACTTTCGACTTGCTTTTATAATATCGTTTCGTGTCGATGAATAGATTAGAATTGAAACAGCAATTTATTTGGGTGAGTTTGTTTTGAATGACCGAAGATTTTGTATTCACAAAAAGCAGCCATTTTCACCGCGAAAATGACAGTTGTTAGGTGGATTTTCGGAATGTGTTGGAAAAATTCAGACACTCGACAGAACTGCACGGCAACGCAACAAAATAATATTTGTATGGAATCGTATAATACGCGGTTAAGTTGATAATAATCTGAACAACTGTTCACCTTGGTGCAGCTCCGTTGACACTAGTGCAATAAAGCAATGGCGCGCGACACAGCACGGCACGTCATAAATTTCTTCTAATCCATTGAAATATTATATTGAACTTGCATTTTGGTCCCGAAAAGATTTTTTTTGAAAATCCGCTCATTTGTCTGCCATCTTGGAAAAAAGAGGTGTAAAAAGTTTTTCACGAAATCTTGACTACCATATGCGAATGGTTGACGTTCAGCAGTCGCGTTAACGAAACATAAAATTAAATAAATATGATTCCACATGAAAAAAATTGTGTGAGTGGACTCACAACGTGCGCGGATCCAAAACGGACTTGTTTTTGCTTGAAGGGGATCTTAAGATTTTTTTCACTGAACGCACTCATCCTAGTATGCAGATCGTAACGTTGCACGACGTAACGTTGCACACGAACGTTCACGTTTTTTTTCACTCTACCGCCAGCATAGATGTTTACACATCAAAAATGGATTCTGCAGTATTTAAGTGCCAAAGAAAAGGTAGAGACAGAGAAAACAGATGTCACAAAACAAAAAGTCAACAAAAAACCACACATTGCAAAAAAAAATGTCAGAGGAGTGTGTCCAATATGAACCAGAACTGGGTATAGACTTTTCCAGAAACTCGTTTAACGCTTAATAAAAACTACATATTTAGGGTATTAATGCAACGGCTGAAAACCCGGATAAACCTCAGAAACCAGATAATTTTATCTCCGCAGAAACGAACTGTCAGATCTGATAAATTTATCTCATCAATTTGATGCGGAAAACGTAAAGATAAACCAGATAAATTTAGAAATGACATTTGTGATCTGTTTGATGTGTCATTTTTCAAGTATTTCTAAGGGGTGTTCATGCAAGCGTCTGGCGAAAAGTTATATTTTTCTGCAAAGCGGAAAATGAATACCCTTATTATGTATTCAATTATTTTGTTTTTTATTTATTTTCATAACTCTGAATATGGCTGGAGCCGTAGTGCTTTTTGACTTTAACCTCAAGAGAGATACTGCTGACATCGAAACCCTTTCTCGCTACGTGCGTGATCTGAAGACCGGTTCAATGCATATATAAGATCTTTAATATAGAAACAATCAAGATTTTAACTGTTTCGACACACAAAAAGGGGTAAGTAAATTAAACAGGCAACTCAAGTGAAGAAAACCACACTCCAACCAATTTATGTGATTTAAGCTTTTTAAAAAAAAAAGAAGAAAATATTGAAACCAACAACGAGATTTGTTGCTGTCATGTATTTTAATTTAGTTGAATTAATTTTTGATGACGATCAAACAAAAAAAAAAAAAAACAAAAATAACAAACAGAACGACGCACGACGCTGAACGATTGATGTTTTGCTAGAAAATTGGCAAAGTTGGAGCTGTTTATTTATTACAAAGCGACCTTACGACCGCAGCTCGAAACAAGCGCGTCCAACAACTCAGGGGACAGGTATTTCTTTTTGTTTTGGGATGAAGCCAGCTATAGTTTTAATGACTATAATAAGTTAACTGTACGAGTGAGAGTCGTGCGAATCAAAATAATATACAAAATCGAATCTTTAAGCCTTATTTTGAATTGATTTGATTATGAATTCAAACGTGTCACGCACTGGCCCAATTTCAATTGGATCATTGTACGCACGCAGACAACAGGTTTAAATTTTTACATATAATGTAGGTATATGAATTTTGTTTGTCGTTTTTTAAGCTACCTATTATAGGAGTTACAGCTGTCTATATACACGTTGATCAGAAACTAATGAGCGTGATCATAGGATAAAATAGTAAAAAAAATTACAATTCTAAGAAATTATAGAGAGAGAAAGTTTCGTTTCATCGTGTTTACGCAATCAAAAAAAAAATATAAAAGAAAGAAAACGCTTAAGCTTGAATCCATACATGTATAGCTACATATACATATTGTATGTGAATTAGCAATTGTTTGATTTTTTGCGATGCGGAGAACAAAAGAAGCAGTTTGGATCCAATATGTACATATAGCTACCGATTAAGATTTATGTACAAATATATAAAAAAAAAGAATCCAGTTTACTAGACAAATGACCGGTTACCGTTTGCCAAGCTGGTTTTAATACTGAACTACTCAAGATCGTATGGCCTTTTCAAAACTTCAAAACAAATCAATATATGTAGGTACATATATGTATACAGTATATACATATGTTTGTATGTATATATGTAGGTAATCAAAATAACTTCAATTATAAGATACTTATCTTGGTTTGACGTGCTCTATAAGAAGACAATTATTGGTTTCGTGCAAAAATAATTGTTCCAGATTTTTGATAAACCTAAAAATGAACGGGATTTCGAACAGAAGGGCAATTTGTATGGGAGAGCGGATAAAAATCCATACAAACTAACCAAAATGGATGAAATGTATGACAATGATTGAAATCATTACAGTTAATCTCCACCCACGTCCACGCCTACTTTACAAAAAATCTGTCTTAACACAGCGGAAAAGGCTCATCTTAGAGACTACAGCTGTTGTTTTCTTTTTGTATTTTTCAGATTATACACAAAAGATGGTTGAAGGGCTAGATATTGTTCAGAATTTAGCTATTCATAGGATGAAATAGGGCAAAACAAAAAAATTGGTTTGTATTTTTAAAAATTCTTTTTGTGTTTGAAAATCAATATTTAGAGGATAAACCTAAGGTATAGGGTGAAATGGGATAAAACCATCACTTATTGAACAACCCTTTATAAGGATCATCCTATAGTTGTTTCTGATGGTTGCCTTTCACATATATCATAATTCATAACAAATACAAGATTCTATTCGAAATTGCGCAGGAACCTTTATGAGTCGCTAAAGGGTAACCGTAAACAAAAATCAGCATATAAAAATGCATTTTTCCTCCAAGAAAAGTTCAAAGTTGAAAAATTGCTAAAACAAGAAAAAGCTATAGGTAACGATAAACATTTGATAGCTCAGAGTTCGGTAACGTGATCCATGTAATTGATATTTTATTGCTTAAATAAAGATTAATATTCTTTCTAAAAATAAAACCCTTAAGAGATTCTCTTTGGCAGATATAACTGGAGACATTCTCACCTATTGTGATTTTTATTATCAAAAAAGTGTTTTTTTTTTGTGTGTTCTTATCTTGCGAAATAAATTTGATCATTGTGTTCAGAGTCGGCTCACATATAATTACAGTATGTAAACAAGTAAAGCTAAATTTAAAACAAAAGGTAAAGTGTAATAAAACATTTATTCTATTTATGTATATTTTTTTTTATTTTTAAAAGCTTAGTATACATTTACGTAATGTACGGCAATCTTAAAATAAAGGTCATAATGTATGCAGATGATAAAGTTTTCTTCCCTCCAACTTATGATAAACAGGTTACTGAACTACTGCAACAATTGCAACATATTATGGAACTTGGAAATGAACAGTCAAAAGTAATGACTTCTAAACATGGTCCAGGCAGGATTTCTCGAGAAGAGCATTGGAAGTACGGTGAAACAGAACTGGAGGTAGTTAAGGAGTATAACTGTTGAGAAATGTTAATAACCTTTAATTAAAATATATGGATAAGATAAAATATGATGCAGCCAGAACAGCTCTCTGTACAAAACTGGAAGAGTATCTTCAACAACAAAAATATCTCAACAAGTTGTAAATATGAAGTGTTTAATGCAACAGCGAAGGCAATACTTTTTTACGTTGCCCAAGTCTGCACCACTGGCACTGGCGAAGTCAAAAGATCGAGCAGTTATGACAATAACATCCATCGTTGTTATTTTGCAGAAAATTTTTGCCAACCGGAGTTGTACCTACTCAAAAGAGTAAACATAAGCACCAAATTGATGCGTTTTTTGTGCTTATGTTTAATTTTAGTTCTGTTTGATTGTTATAAAGGGTGTTTTTTTTTAGACGTGTGCGGTTTTCAATCTGGCAATACTTTTTTCGGAGTTGGTCTTTTTGACAGCTGTCACTTGATTTATGCTCAGTTTGGTTTGCCATTTCATAATTAATAGACTTACTCCTGAACAACGTTTGCAAATCGTGCAAATTTATTACAAAAATAATGGTTCGGATCGCGCGACATAATCGCATAAATTTGAGCAACCGCCGTGGATCGGTTTCACAATACGTTTACTCTAGTGGATAATGCGCATCCTCAGAGACGCTATTATTGCTGCTGTGGAGAAGAAGACCCGAATGAGTCCATCCGCCATCGCGCGCAACAATTGGAGCTGTCGAAAATTGGGCCTCTCGGCTGGAATTTATTCGAGCCAGCCGCAGCGGCCACTTGCCCTAAACCATTTTTAAAACATAATGGCAAACCCTTATCTTTATAATAAAGCTAAATTCTTGGCTATAACATTAAATTATATCTATGCGTTTTATTTCTTCTTGAAAACCACACTCTTTACAAACACAAACACAAAAAACTTCAAATGTCACTATTCCGCACACAATTAAAGCCTTGGTGACTCTTTGAAGTGCCATTTTTTCGCTGTTGTTTTTTTTAATTTTCGTTTCGCATCAGCAACTAGGTACTAGGCTTCAACGAGGATTGTTTACAATGCTGCGCCATAGTAATTTTACACCACATGAACATTTAATGACCTATGGCAAAATACAAATTTTCTAAGGTCACACCTGTTACGCAACTGAAATGGTTTCTATCCAACAACTCGAACCATAAATTATTTATTCAAAGGATATCATGGGTTCTAGTTTTTTTTTTATTGATTAAGAATATTCTGTGAATAATTAATAAATCTATAAAATCAGTGTCACACCTGCACCAATGTTCATTTTAATCAATAAAAGTTCATATGTATCTCTATCTGTCTACGAACCACCGCATCTATTGTATCGTGACTCAAGTCACGTATCAATTACTCTCACTGACTTCTAGAGTAAACCTTTTTAACTGTTCATTTACAATGCAATTTAGTACGTTTTAACCCCGTTCATTTCCCCCCATAAAACTATAGAAAACAAAATGAAGAATTTGACTATATATATAAAGTGAATATACTGCTGCATGACTCTTCATTTATTCATCACAAATTAAGTAACATGGTAAAAATGTAAACGGATCTTAAATTAAAAGAAGAAAAGAAGAAAAAAAAAAAAAACCAAAACGCAACCATCCAAAGATTTCTCCAATAAACCAAAGCAATGCAACACACGATACAACAAACAAACAGCTCGAATTGAAAGTTAATTAAGAAATACTTGTTTTGAGGAAAGAAAAATGTATAAAGGTATGTACTTTATCTTTATATGTATGTAGGAATGTATAAGTTTATAGTACCTATGTATATATAAAAATAAATCCACCATTTGTTCATTCATTCCGTGAACCCAAAAACCCAAAGACAGACCTTATTAATCAACCCGTCTTGCTTTTAAGATCCCTCCCCCTCCCCATCCTAAGTGCAGTTTTGCCAACAAATCCCCATCCTCGGTTGCATTACACGATGCACCTTCATAAACAACCTTCCTTAGCTGTGCTTTTAAAAATATACGAAAAATAAAAGACCACAAAAATGTATCTATAGATGTAACGAAAAATTATTTCGTTTTTTTTTTTTTAAATCAAGTGAAATCGAGTTCGAAGACCAACAAAAAAAAAATGAAGCAAAAACAGCGCATAACCTCAAGGCCGAGAATTCTTTTGGTCGTGCTCTTTACGCATATTCAACTTTTTGTATTATGCTTAGTTTTGTTTTTTGCCAGAAATGAAGAGAAAAAAAAAATCAGATAGTCAAAGGGAAAGGGGAAATACCTGATTTAAATAACAATACTATACACTAACAACAACAACAACGAAAAACAACAGTACCAAATTATTGTTAAGAAGTGGAAATCGGTTCGGTAAAAAAAAAATAACTATCCAATGTTGAACTATCTGCACGATAAAATTTCAAAATTAAACTCAGTCTTCGGTAGCAAAAGTCTTCTTTTTTTTTTGTCAAATGTCCAGCTGAAGCAGTGAGTGTTTGCTGCATTGCTGATTGAGAGTGGCTTGGCTAAGTGAAGACACTGTTGCCACTGTGCGACTTTATTGAGATTCTTCAAAGCCGTCGAAATTCAGTTCAAGAAAAATAGAAACTTTCACCGATTAGAATTTGTTTGTAAATCGGCGGAATAATGGAAGGGCACACAATTAGGGTTGGCTTCTAGCAAAAAAGCGATTTGTTCGTTAAGCTAGGAACATGTATGTGTGTTCCTAGCTTAACGAACAAATCGATTATTTGCGGTTGTTGATGCGGTTATAAAAGTGGTCGCAACACAGTGTGATTTTTTTGTTATCATAAACTTTGATCCAAATTTCCATGGCGCTCGTGGAAATCAGATACGTCGAAATCTTTAGAAAATAGGATACTTTTTATTTGTAAGTCTTTAAAACCGCTCCCGCATTCTGCGTCACTTTTTTGATATACCGCACTTGAATTGACTCATAACATTGTTTGGAATAGATTAAAAGAAAGAATTTTGTAAAGTTCTCAATGATTTCACCAGCATTAGAGGCCCAATCCAATTCCGCAAGTGTGAATAATTTTCCGTGTACATTCATTGTGTGTTCACCCTTAAAATATGGATAAATAAATTTGCCTATCTGTGAACACGTTATATGTCAAAAAATATGCGAAATCATAGAATTAGACGTGTGCATGGTTTTTTTTGTTCCTACACAGAGCAAACTCATACTTGTGGAATTGGGCCCTTGGAAGTAGAAACGGTTTATCAAACCGTATAAATGTAAAGCTATAGCTTAGGAGTTGAGATATACTTGTATTGTCAGAAATACATACAAACACGATTTCTCAGACAAATTTCTCAACTTATTAATGTCGTATTTTCATTTCTATAGAAAATGTAAAATTTGAAGAAAAAGAAGTGAAAAGGGGGTAACTGTGAACGTCCAAACGACCACGACATAAAGGCTGATTACACAATTCCTTTTTTCGGTTGTTTCGTCATTCGTCATTTTGACTGATTGGGTGAGAGGTTTAGGAATGTAGGGGGAATGGAGCTACGTTTCTACACCCCTCACTCTATCTGTCAAAAAGACTACAGACGAAACAACAAAAGGAATCGTGTAATCAGGCTCATAAGGATATACGTTTTTCAGATACTAAAACTAAGCAAACACACCTTTTGCAACATTCAGTGCTCAATCAAACGCCAAACAAAAATCTGACGGGATGCTGTCAAGAGAAATTTAGGGCTATCGTGAATGAAATTTTCCTGGGAATGTTTCCCAACTTCGAAAATTTGAAACTACTTTTTCACTACACTTCGTAATCTCGAATTTGGCTCATCGGAATGATAGCCAAACTCCCCTGGAAAATTAATTCCCGGGACCATTAAATTCCGATGGAAACTTTGGACCATTATTCACATTCTAAATTTTCGAAGTTGGGAAACATTTCCAGGGAAATTTAATTCACGATAGCCCCAAATTTCTCTTGACAGCATTGTCACTGCTGTCACTGATAATGCAAATAAATTAAATAAGCCAGGATTTCTACGTTCAGTTTTCAGGTAAAACGTGTGGCGTGTGGGGGAACGGAATGGGAATATTTGCTCTTTTGTTTCTTTTTTATTTTCTGCGATTCTTTTAATCTGTGATTCACTCTTCAGAAACATTTTAATAAATTAAATGTGATTGAGTAAAACTTTATAACAATTGCTGGAATCAATCACTTTTACTTCTTTTTGCCTTTTTTAAAAATTCCTAAGTGGCAACCCAGCGTAGACATCAGAAATCCTACAATAATTGACGCGTGCAGTTCGATGTAAGCACATTTACCGGTAATCAAACTAACCGAATTGGAAAACCCCTCGCAGCGCATTTTTAAATGCACAAAAGCAACTTATTGGTAGCTAGAGCTTCCAGTGGTTTTTCATGGCAACGTCTCTCCTCTCCTAATCTCCTCCCTCTATGAAACGATGATAGATCCAAATAAGAAATGTGTAAAAAGTCAATTAATTTGTGACTTAAATCGGACTAGCGGAGGATTAGGCAACAACTAACCGGAGGGCCGAGGTCCGGAATGCTCATTAAGCGTACTAAGAGTGTAATTTGTTAGGTGTGCGGGTGTCGCCACAATCATTTCAACTCCTACCGTTACCGCACCGACTACGCGACGCGACGTCCGTCCTCACCATCATCATCATAGCCAAACCGCAAGTGAAATTCGAAATTAGATCAGAGGCCACAGAGAAAAGATTCGATTGGGCTCGAATAGTGGAACCGCCCCTTCACCTACATACCATTATTTTGTTTGTTATAACATGTCCAAGTCGGTTTCATGTGCAGCTTTATATATGTATGCTTCTATGCCGTACATGAGGTATAAGCTATATAACTTAACTTGGTTTACCTGCCTCGCTGTTGGGGATCCGACTGCGGCTGGGGCTTGTGTTGCTGTTACTGTTTCTGGTTTGGGTAAATTAGAATTTAAATTTTTAATTTTTGTTTCCTTTCCTTTGGAGTTGAGTGGCTTTTTGTTATGAGCAGCTAGCTAACTACTGTTGCTTATTGCTGCTGCTGTTGATGCTGCTCTGTGGCATTAAGTGGAACCTGTTTGACTTTTATTAGTTCATGATTATAATTATTATTACTTTTTATGCAAAAGAAATTTATTGTTCTTATGCCAAGGTGGATTTTTAATGGGAAAGTTTATTTTATGGATACCTAGATGTACAGCAGCAGCAGCTTTGTTGTCTTTGTGGTCGGATTTAATTAGTTTTTTTTTTATATATATATTTTTAGAACACGGATACAGAAAGAGTTTCTTCCTTCCGCCCTTTAATTTTTCCCATTGAATTTTATTGAAATAGCACGAGTGCGATTTCAAGAAGAAAACATGTCCGATTTGATTATTATTACTTAGATGAGTTGCGAACTTTTTTGGATTCTTGTTAAAGAGTCCTCAAAGACTTAACGAAGTGACTGTCTTGATTAGAAACGTATTCATTAAATAGTGTATTATTCAGGTTTACATAGAACACGCGATAAAAATTCCATTGAAGCACACAGAGAGAAAACTCACGCTTGTGGAATTCGGCCTCTGGAAGCACAAACGAAGAGTCCATATTCAGGTTTACTTAGAACACGCGATAAAAATTCCATTGAAGCACACAGAGAAAACTCACGCTTGTGGAATTCGGCCTCTGGAAGCACAAACGTAGACGCGATAAAAATTCCATTGAAGCACACAGAAAAAACTCACGCTTGTGGAATTCGGCCTCTGGAAGCACAAACGAAGAGTCCATATTCAGGTTTACATAGAACACGCGATAAAAATTCCATTGAAGCACACAGAGAAAACTCACGCTTGTGGAATTCGGCCTCTGGAAGCACAAACGTAGACGCGATAAAAATTCCATTGAAGCACACAGAAAAAACTCACGCTTGGGAATTCGGCCTCTGGAAGCACAAACGAACAGTAGATATTTTGTACATGAAGTTTTGCCTTATGAAGAAGCACTGTGTCGCACCACGCCGCTTACAATACCTCACAAGCGGCAACGGAACTGAACTGACACGACAGAGAAACAACATATACAAAATTGAGTATAGTTTCATCAAATCGTAAAAGGAAAACTAGCTTAGGAGTTGATAGATACTTTTATTGTCAGAAATACAACCACGATCTCTCAGAATTTTTCGTCAAAATAAATAGTTTGGATTTCGGAACCGTTTGAAGAAAAAGAAGTAACTCCGAACGTCCACACGATATAAGGAAATAAGTTTTTCAGAAATAAACTAAGCAAACACACCTTTTGCAACATTCAGTGCTCAATCAAACGTCAAACAAAAAATCTGACAGGATGCTGTCAAGAGAAATTAATTTCACTGCTTGAACACAGCATGACCGACGCAGCGACGCGACGCCGACGAGCGTCGTCACTGCAATGCGATAATTCAAATAAATTAAATTAGCCAGGATTTCCACACGTTTAGCGTGTGGGGGATAGATAGAATCGGAACACTTCGAAAATTTCCCGCCGATTTTCGTAATTACGTTGAAGCACACGATATTTTTCGATCATATGTACGGAGAGAACTTTTCAATAGATACATCCCTATCCTGCTAGTCGATTTGATCGAAAATATCGATTAACGTGATTTTAAAATATTCTATCCTTTGAGTGCAAGCGTTTCCGCGATAAATTCTGAAGAGGTTACATTTTATTTAGATCGCTATTTACAAGAATTTTATTTAATTTTGAATACATGTACATACATACAATCTTTCAAGTGAAAACATAGATAAGTATTTCGTCCAAATAGTGATAATTTTTAAGTTCAAGACATGTTTGATATTATTGTGAAACATTATTATCTTAAGGTCAAGGCATCCAAGATAAAATAAATCAAGCAAGTTGTAGCCGACTGATTGTTCACTGAATCGGTCGACTAAAATTTGGCCACCAAACTTTGGATAATCGACTTGGAAGGACAATCGTTGCCTCAAAAGATTTTTATATTAAAGTTTTATCATTTGGACGTGTTGTTCAATTGTGTAAATTGCCATGGTGATTTGGCATCATTAACTGAAAAATAAACAACAGATTTGACAGATGTCACCAAAACAACATGGCCGTCACAGGTATAAGTAAGTACCTATAGACTTATTTTTGTGGATTTTTGTTAATGAACAAAATTCTAATCCACCAAAAAAACGTTACCTTTATTAGTCCCACCCATCCACGTCAACGGATCCTTTATCGCAAGGCATTCGACGGATTCTATGGGACAGCATTTGCTTTGAGAGAGAAGTTAACCTATTCATTTATTTGTTTGATACTTAACTCCATTTAAGAGTTTTTCCTGAAGTAATATTTTTTAGTTGTGCCGTCTCCCAGAATTTGTTACTGCAGACCTGAAAATGAAGTATATTTCTCAAAGATCCAGTTCCTTTCTTGGCGAATCTGACAAAAGCTGCATTAGCAACATTCTCAATGGCCGTGTGGACGGCAGACACATATGTATGAACATATCTCTAAATAAAATAAATATTTTTAATCGAATTAATATTTTTAAATGCAAGTACACATTTTCGATGTGAATCGCCATCTTGGTGGGGAAAAACTGGTGAGTTGAATTTTATTTAAGATGGCTGCATTTTTTTTTAACATAACAACATGTCAAACTGTCAAAACAAAATAAACTCACCCCGTTAAATTGCTGTTCCAATTCAAATCTATTTTTCGAAGCGAAATTACAGAAACCACAACAATTTTAACAAATGGATTTTGACTTTTAAGGGAGTGTAATGCACGAAAGTTTCCTATGTATTGAGTACCTAATTTAAGTTGTTAGTGTTCTTATTACATGTAAGGGTTAAGCCCTTTTTTCCTTGACCTCATTACAATTATTTAACTCTATTCTAAATAAAGCAAAACCCGTCGCGTCACTCGATTAGCCAAATTTGTTAATTTCTGCCTTCAGATATAGGTGTAAGCTGTGTGTATTTAATGACAGACAGACAAACATTCTGTTGAAAACTTAGGCTGATAATTAACGATGGCTGTGGATTAGGAAGTCTTTTATAAAAAGAGTTAAGCGACTATTTACAAAGAGATGTTTTATTCAAGTAAGGATTAAGATTTTTATATAAGTACATTATAGTGTGGTAAGTTATTTACAATAGGTGAATAACTAATTGATAAGTTATTGAAGTAGAGATGGCAGAGTAAAATGATTGTAAGTGTTGCCATACTTAAATATTTACAATTCACAATTATGTTCAACACATTCTGCCAACATTTTCATACAAAACAAACATACATCTTCGACAAACAAATTTTCAAGGTTTGTTTACATTCTAAAATCTTTACTCTTTTGGAATTAATAAATTTCCATTTAACAACACTGTCATAAAAATCAAGGTGTCTCCGGTTATTTTTGTAGGTAATGTGAGTGGATAATTTGATATTACTCATCGAAACTGACAATGTCAAGCGTCGCATCCATAGCACGTTTTTTAATTCATAAAATTATTTAAGAGCCTTTAAGTCTTCACTACTTATTCTTATAGAAAAGACCGGAATTATTGGGCGACGCACTATTTTGCTGCTTCTTAAAAAAAAAAAACTGCGATACAGTTATAGAGCCTTTACTTTTGGATATTTTTCAATTTCCTATTAAAAAGCAGTTTACCAATTATCACATATTCGCTAATAATAATAATAATAAATTGCTTGAAACAAATAAACGACACTTTTATTTGTGTAGTTCCCCGTTTTGGTTCATCAATTCGGTTTGCTTATTGCTCCCATTAAACAAATTATTTATAAACCCAAAAAATCACGTGTCACAAATGACAGTGTGTTAAAAGTTTATGAATTCAACAACTGAAAGTAGTTCCATACAAATTGAAAAGAAGTATTAATGATGGAAAAATTAGATAAAGAAAAATATTTACATTCAAGTAAAAGCAAAAGTATCTACATACATAGGTACCTAACCACACCTGGCTGCACCTATTGTTGACGGTTACACATTTTTTTTTACCAAAAGTATCTTTATCTTCTATTCTTGAAGTCTTGAAGTCTTCCAATTTTGTCTCGTTTGTTTATGGAGTTTGTGTGCAAATTTTGCAATCCTACTCGCTTTTTTCTGTTCGCTACCCTTCACTGATTTTAACAAAAAAGCAAACAAAAAAATCAACAACAAAATGATTATAAAATCGAAATGAAATCTACTCAACAACAACACCCACCAATGCAATCTTTGTTTACAACATAAAAGAAATATTATCAAAAAAAAAATATAATTCAACTCAAACAACAAAAACTCGTGTATACTTGAGAACTTGAACACTATACACTCAGAGAAAAAACATGAGTTGTTAAAGTTAACATGGTTGAAGTAAGGTTAGTATTTTGTTAAAACTGTCAACGAAATGATAATTTTCAATCATGTTTAACAGAAATTTTTTGTAACTGTAATTAATTTTCTGTCGAGAAGGGTAAATATGTGAAAATTTCTGTGTCATCATCATCTCATCAGCAACTTTCGGACCATCATGGAAAAGTGCGTTGAATAACAATCCCTGCTTGGCATGGAGCTGTTCGTCGATTTTGAAAGATTTGCCATAAGAATTTATTTAGTTAGTTTAGCAGATTTTAAATTAATTTTATTAAATTTTCAGGACCAATATAGTTTTTCAAATCGAACTAACCTGTGTTATATCGCGCTGAACGCATTTATTGGAAAATCGAATTACGTTTGCTACTTTTGACATATGTATGCACATGAAACTTTCTGTCTCACTTCAAAGTTGGAAACAATGAAACACCATTTGCACTTTGAGAGGCACTGCCTGTTCTTTTCAAACTGTTGTTGACTTTTTGTGCGGTGAAAAAAAAAAAACAACATTATAGCCTTTTCACACCAAACCAAAAAAGTTAACGAAAACCCGAAAACAATTACCCGTTTTCGTTTGACATTTCAATTGTTTTTAAATCACCTGCTATATGATTGTTTGAACAAAATGGACGCGACAATGGCGGCGAACCGCGATACTCTTAAAAACATCGAAAGTTAAAATAAAATAAACTAAATAAACTCATTGAAATGTGGTTGGAGTTAATAAATTTCAGCTAAAGAAGCGTAGAGCTGTGACGCTAAATCCATAATATAAAAAGAAATAAAATCATACAAAATGGGAACAAATTCACCTTGTTGAAGCAATTTTTTATAATATCAAATATATAACATAATTCTATTAAATATCTATAATGAAAAAAAAAATGCGAAAAACAAGACATCACATTTCTAATAATCAAGGGAAAGCGTAAGCAACTACAGCCTGGTGTTTCATTGCCGTCAGAGTCCATACATTTCGATTTTTAATTTCGATACATCCAAATTCTTTTTCAGTTTGGCATTAAACATTTACGTCTTCCGATGTTTGCCTTACAATATCCTTATTTTTATTCCCTTTTGTTGCATAGAAATCGTTATCTTAATTATCACATTGAATTTATTGAAATGATTCTGCAGAGTTACACACAGAATAAATCAAGCGCAGAATAATAAGAAAAACGCACAAGAGATTACCAGAATTGGATGAAAATTTGTCGCATATTCCGAGGATGTGTATTTTCCACAAGCTTCACCACCTTTGTTCGTGTCGTAAGCAAATAACTGAACGTAGAAACCCTGAATTTTTTAATTCAATTTCAATTCAAGCGAACTGCCACGTTTATTATTGAGGACGCGCGTCCCATCGCGTCTACTGTGTTTAATTTAATTTCTCGTGACAGCATCCCGTCGGTTTTTGTTTTGACGTTTGATTGAGCGCTGAATGGATCGAAAGGTGTGTTTGTTTAGTTCAACTCTGAATTCCAACTGGTTTTCGACAGGTTTTATCTAAAACTTGCAGTTTACGAAAAAACTTGTGGTTTACAAAAATGTATGGGAAAACTTGGTGTTTTCGATGTTGATTTTACGCCAAAATCGATATTTCCACAAAAATCGGGTTTTAGGTTTGGTGGGAAAACGCAGGAAAGAATGAAACACCATTTGCATTTTGAATGGAACTGCTTGTTCCTCTCTAACTGTTATCTTTTTATTTATTTATTTATTTAATCCTAATCCTAACGCGACTAACTTTTGATGGAATTATAATCAGCTTTCTTTCATTAAAATTTCCAAATTGAGTTAAAATGTCAAAATTTCATGCATAAGCAACTAAAACGATATAAGGAAATTTTAAAAAAAATTCTTTTTTTTTTTCACTTTTGGATTCTTGTTGACGTTTTCTTTTGCGACATCTTTTTTCTCTGTCTGTACTTTATCTTTGGCACTTAAATTCCATCAGAATCTATTTTTTTTTTTCAAATGCAAATATATACATGTGACAAATATCTAAATAAACTTTCAACGACTGTTCACTTATTAGTTTGTGTCTGAACAATACCGCACCGTCCAACCACATTCTGTATCTGTTTGACCAGCCCTTTAATTTTGTTATAATTTTCCGTATGAAGTGGAAATGAGAATGAATGCGTTCAGCGCGATATTGGTTATAAATTTATTTGAATTGTAATGCCTACACTACAATTATTGAAATAATTTTGTTTGAAGGCTTCTAGTGAAGACAGGTGGTGGTTCGGGTGTCTTTTCTACCAAACAGCTAGGATATATTAAATAATTTCACATATTAAGTAATTTCAACGCAAGATTTTATTTTAGTATTATGCGAGAATTATTATATAATAGTCAGATTAGGCTTGTAAATAAACACTTTATTAACACGGTTCACAACAAAAATATAATTATACAAAAATGCCAAATCAAAATAATTTTCAAAGCGGACAGCGGATATTTGCGCACAGTTTCGTTAGCTCTGTTTGTTTACTTTATCATAGTAGGTACTGATATAAACTGTTATAAAATATAATTTCGTACACAATTTAATTGAAATTAGGGAAATTTGAAGTGAATGTATGGAAAATTGAGCAATTGAGCGATCGAAGACGATTTCGGAAAACATTTCAAAGTTGCGATATTTAGTCCGGTGAGAATATAGTGAATGTAAAAAACATGGTCGGCAAAACAGTTATACTATATAAGTGTAAGTGCTGTGAAAGTCCTAGAGAATGACAGAAACTTGATGTTGAAATTATTTTAACTAGATAACTCCTTCCAAGGCAGGGTAAATCCAATTTTGCAAAAACACGATGTATGATGTAGAATTAGCGATGTCAACTGCTTTCTATATAAATATTATTTATCCAAAGCTATACTTTTTCTCAGTGTAGCTTAGGTACTCTAAATTGATAAAAAATTAAGGTAAAATAATCAAATTAATGACAAGGTCTTCTGGCTCGAGCTGTGCTTATTGCTTGCACACTATAGGGGCTTTAATAATTATTATCTTTGAAAAATAGATTATACGTGATGTTATATACATATAATATTATATGTATATAATATGTACATACACATATGTACCTACTCTCGCAAGCTGAAAAATGTTAAGTTAAACGTTATCTATATAGGAGATTACGAAAAATAAATGAAAATAAAAAAGTTTCTGTAGACAGTTATATTTGAACAAGTGACAGATAATTGCAAAAAAAATAATGTCAGTATGTCATAATATGAATATGGATTTTTTGCTTTTAAAATTAAAATTAAATCTATTTGAACAATTTTTTTTTTTATTTATTATAAGAAAATATTATTATTTTTTTTATTATTATCAAACAGTACAGCTGATATTTTGTGAATAGAACAAATTTAATTTCAAGTTTTTTTTTTTCTTTTAAAATTAAAAAAATAATGTAAATGCATTTATTTGTGTGTGTGGGTAGATATATGTATATGAACAGGGTATTTAATTTAGCGCTTCCTATCTTTAAATTTAAATAAAACAAAGTCTGTGTGAGATATCATCCAAATGTTGTATTCGATTGAAAGGCCTATCGATGGCATTCTATGTATGGAATATAACATCGCCACCGAGCATCCTAAATATCCAATTTTCCATGACTCTGGCGCATAAATCAGGCTGAATTTGACCGATGGCATGGATTATGTTGGTTTTGAGGGGCGCTTTGTTTTGTGACTTATTCGCATAGACCTGCGACTTCAGAAAACCCCACAAGAAAAAGTCGAAGGGAATTTAATTTTAATTAGTGGTGCGATTCCTTTGCAGCCTATATCTACTTCGCGTATGGTTATTGGTGACTAATTTTCTGACAAATTAAAAATATTTTGTACAATTTTCTAGTAAACAGTTCTTTTCTTTTAATTATGATTCAAACTCTCATTCATCAATGATTAATAAGTGAAAGTAAACAAGTGAACTTATACGCAATTTGTGCTCAGAATAAAAAAAAAAAAAAATAATTCACCCAAATAATTTTACTTGGAAAATGTCTCAGTTAAAATTTTAAGTAGTGCTTGTCAGTGGTAGCTACACGTACTGTCTAAAAGGTATAGTACAAGGTACTAATACTGACATTACAAATGTAGATAAATAGTTACCTACTTCAAACTTAACGGCTTGAGTGTCGAGTTTATAATTTAATTATAATACATAGTAAATTAGGTATCTATGTATAAGCTTATGGATATTCGTTGAATAATTTGAATGACAAAACAAATAATACAATTACATACATATTTATGTGTACATAAGACCTTCATCTTTGGACTTGAATAATTATATTTTTTTTTCTCCAAAAAATTCAATAGTTTAAAAATAAAATTCACAGCGTTCGCTCTAAATGTCTCCGCCATGTCACTACATCAATTATACAAACACCAAGCCATAATAATAAAATGTTTTCTCCATTCATGTACTAAAAATAAAATAAAAACAAACTCTATTGAGATAGCACACATGCTATATAAACCGGATAAAGCTGACTGACTTTCAGCCAGCTCGCGTTCTCAATCAGCAAGTGTCAGAATTTATATCATCATAACATCATACATATAATGGGTGATTTTTTAAGAGGTTTAGAACTTTAAAAAAAATAAAAACACAAAAAATTCGAAAAAATGAATGAAATATTTATTTGAATCGATAGTTTGAACCTTGCAATTTGATGTTTAAAGATAATTTCATGCAAATGTTGACCGCGGCTGCGTCTCAGGTAGCCCATCCGCTGAGTCCAATTTTGGCATACTCTTTCACACATATCGGCCGGTATCTCACGAATGAATGCATGGATGTTGGCTTCCAGTGCGTCAATCGAAGCGGGCTTGTCCCTATAGACATTAGCCTTGACATACCCCCACAAAAAATAATCTAATGGTGTCAAATCGCACGATCTAGGCGGCCAATTGACCGGCCCGAAACGTAAAATTAACTGTTCACCAAACTCGCCTCGCAATTGCGCCATTGTTTCGCGTGCTGTGTGGTATGTGGCACCGTCTTGTTGAAACCACATATCATGCAAGTCAAGAACTTCCATTTCGAGCAAAAAAAAGTTTATTATCATCGCTCGGTAGCGTTCACCATTGACAGTAACGCTGCGATTCGCATCATCTTTGAAGAAATAGGCCCAATAATGCCGCCGGCCCATAAACCGCACCAAACAGTGGCTTTTTCGGGATGCATTGGTAGCTGTTGCAATGCTTCTGGCTGATCTTCACTCCAAATGCGGCAATTTTGCTTATTTACGTACCCATTCAACCAAAAATGAGCCTCATCGCTGAACACAAGCAGCGCGCGATGAACATTTCGAACCGAGTACGAATTTTGATAGTAAAATTCAATAATTTGCAAGCGTTGTTCATTTGTAAGACAATCCATGGTTAAATTGCTAACCAAACTGAAGCTGTTTGACAGTGACACAAGGTACTAAACACACGTCAGCTGTCAAAACCAGTGTTGCCAAAACCAAACCAGCTAAAAAATCACCCGTTACATATCTGTTTGGAGACAACAAAAAAAAAAAAAACAAGAAACAAGGCGCAACATTCTACTTCATTTCAATAAATATAATTGCCAAGAATACGCAATTTGCAAATAAACACCTTATTATGTAATTTATTACACGAAATCATTAACGGTATTTTGCCTTAAACTTGACAATAAATTCACCAAAGTGATTGACAATAATATTTATCTATACATACATGTACACACTGTGTACAACCAGCTGTCAATTGTATTGACTTAAAGCTGAAATTTTATGCGATAACATTTGAGATAACCACCGAAGGAGTTTCTACTTTTTGTTTTATCGCAACAAAAAAAAAATTTAATTAAAACACAAAGTTGCCATATTATGTAGATAAGTGAGTCCGAATTCCAAAATAAGACAATTAGGGAATACGTGAACGGAAACAGTCGCCCAGAATGTCTCCACCTATTTTGACAAGTAAACAGCAATGCCGCAGAAAGTTAGATACACCACCTGTGTAGTGAACTTTTTTTATTTATTTATTTGTATACTCAATCAAGAGTCAATGGCACTTTCCTTATAGTAGATAATGTCAAGCGATGGAATTGTCATACAGAGAAAGGAAGGGGGACGTATCGTATTGTAAAGCTTATCGTTATAAATAATTACGAGTTTACAACATTTTAAGGGCCCTACTATAGTAGAATTCATCCAACCACAAAGTGATAGCAATTAAATTAATTTTAACGAAGTGAAACAGAGCACACACCGCATGATTGGTTTCTAAATTGACGTTACGCTATAATGTGTAATGATTTTTTTTTGTTGTAATAAATGTCAAACTGAAACTTTCCAAGCGATATGGTAGATGGGTATATATAGATCGAAACCCCAACAACTCAGACGACAATATTTTTATAAATAAAGTTCTACCTTCCACGCAATTTGTTTACTTGTTTTTTTTTTTTTTTTTTTTTTTTATTGGTTTGTTCTTGATTCGAATGCAGATTTCAGGGTTGATATTAAATAAACATACAATAATTGTTGTTGTCATTCCATCAATTCGTGTTTAATTGATTTTTAAATTGAATAGTGTGTACGCGCTTAAAGTGTGAGTGCAAAATTTAACTTTGACGTTTTGTAGAGTCAAACTGAGAGTAATTTAGGCAGCATTTACATCATTTGACAGATTAAGTGTTGACAGATGTCTAATCGATATGAAATATCACATATTTACTTAGTTGAATGATTTCAGTAAATACAAATTATTCAGTTTTTTTTGTTTTTTTTGTTTTTTTTTTGTTTTAATTTTTTTTTTACTCTTAAGTCAATCGAGTATGTCCGCTTAGCAACTTTCAACTTGTATTGAAACTAAAGGGGTTTGAAATAAGGGCGGGTAGATGTTGAAATCGAATAAAACAAGCTGTATGTGAGGTAAAGGGTTTTCCAATAAGAGGTGTTATTTTGATATTCAAAGAAAAATGGCATTTTTTGAGATAAATGATCGGATGTTTATTTCATTATAAAGAGGAAGGTATGCCGTTAATAATGGAACACAACATCAGCCAAATGGCCGCCACGACCACGCTTACAGGACGATATCCTTTTCATGAAATTTTCCATAACCAAATCGCAAAGTGGCTGCCCTATGTCCTCGATAGCCTCACGAATTCCATCTTTGAGGTCTTGAATCGACGATGGGCTGTTGGCGTAGACCTTATCTTTCACGTGGCCCCAAAGGAAGAAGTCGCAAGGTGTTAAATCACAAGATCTCGGTGGCCAATTGTGATCACCTCTTCGAGAGATAACACGGTCCGGAAACTTTTCCCGTAAAAGATCGATGGTTTCATTGCTTGTGTGGCACGTAGCGCCGTCTTGTTGAAAGTAAACGTTGTCCAGATCAATACCATCCAATTCCGGCCATAAAAAATCATTAATGGCGTAGTTTCTACTTGTCAAATGTCAAAAAATGACAGCTTCAAAAGTGACAGCTACCGAAATAGCGGGCTATTCAAAATAACACCTCTTATTGGAAAACCCTATATGTATTAACACAATTCTTTTTTTATTTGAAATGCCCATATATGCCATTATGTATGGAATATGACATCATTCCTCGGCTTCTTACGTTGGCACGGATCCGAGTGTTCCACTTTCTAATTTCTTCCGCATAGATTCGAATTTGAGCGATGGTCTGGGCGGTCGATTGGCGATTAGTGACCCATAAGACCTTTGACTTCAGAAAACACAAGATAAAGCCTAACGGGGTAAAATTGCATGATCTCACTCACATCGATATAATTCAGCTGGGGCCAAAAGAAATTTGTTATCATCGATCCGTTGATGGTGATGGCCCAATGAGATCATCCTATTTAAAGAAGTATACCGGCCTCTCACGGACAGTGGCGATGTTTTTGGTAGATTTTGCGTTTCGTTGACGCATGGGCGTTGGTTGATTGTTCGACTCAAATTTGGCCACCAAAATTTGGATAATCGATTTGGAAGCACAAACATGTGAACCGTAAAATGGGCGCAACACACGTATCGTTTCCAAACAGGATTTTGATATTAAAGTTTTATCATTTCGAAGTGCTGTTCAATCGTGCCATGGTGATTTGGCACCGTCAGTAACTGAATAATGAACAAAATATTTGAAAGATGTCATCAAAACAACATGGCCGCCACAGGCCGCCAAATTTGAAAAACCCTTTACTATAAGTTATGAAGTATACAATTAATAGGAGATTTAGTTTCTGTTGTTTTTGGCTTATTTGCTGACAAATTGTTAACTGAAGGCTTTCAAACTAAATCCAATCAAAGTTTTGAATATTTGAAGTTTACAATTTTGACAATTGAAATTTCTCAACCAACTTTTAGGCCAACGACTAAAAACAGATTTGAAAATGTTGTTAATTTTTTTGGTTGCTTCATTTGACGTCAGATTAGAAATTTTGACAATTGTTAAAGAAAGACACTGTTGATAGGTTTTACGATATTATCAATTAATAGTGAGAGCTTGGAGATAATTGGCGAGGCCCTAGTGATTTTTGCTAAGTATACCCTACTATTAATAATGTGAAACTGTCTACAGCCTCATTGCAAACTGTTTTTTCCAGACGGCATTCAGGTCAAAGTGGTACGAATGGCTGGCAAAACTGACATGACGGACGGTCGGATATTTGAAAAAAATTGTGTAATACATGTGTGTGCTAGTCTTTCTAAATGTATAAGTCTAGCTGCCGAAGCACCACAACCGCCACCATCTTCTTATTAGAAAATTCACAGATGCATGTAAAATTTACTATCAGTGTGGAAATCTCGCACAAACACAAATTTATTTCACTCCCAAGTGCTCTTTGGATTAGTTTGAAGAAGTAGCTACTGCAACCCTAAAAAATAAACGAAGCAACAAAGATCTAACCCAACAAGCCGAAAACGAAATATTCCCACCAACAAGTTTCACTTCTATTTTTGTTGTCCAGTGCGCAACGTGGTGGGTTGGAAGGGGGAATGCCCCCTACCAACCCACCACAGACGCCAGTTTGTAATTACAATATTTACTAACGCTTGTAAAGTTTACAATCAGTGTGGAACTAATGCACAAACATGAATATATTGCCATCCAATTCCTTTATTGCTTTTTTTCAATCGAATTTCAATATACTGCAAGAAAGAAATGAAAAATCACTAATAACATGAAATTCCACCATTTCTCTCGATGGAAACACAAAAGTCGTTGGCATTGACAAAAGGTTCGCCTCGAATCTAACATTTTCAAAATTTATTCCCTCAAAAATGACCTACACCTAAAAATCTGATAAAAACCTTTTGCACTGTGATATCATTAATGCTTTATTATTTCGTTTGGTTATATCAGTTGATATGATTTCTAACGACTAATCAACAATTTTTTACAACAGCTTTCAAGACACACAACAAAATAAGCCTTAGGCAAGTCAAATATACCAAAATGTCTTATTTCCTCTTACCTATATTATGTGTAGTGCATATATCTCTACAGACATCACACCTTAAATGACACGGATACTTAGATCCCGGAACCGCAGCAGCAGCAGCAGCAAAATATGTATGCCTATACAATAAAGTACAACAACAGTTCGCAATGGTTTCCTTATAAAGTACGACGACGACGACTAGTTATATGACTCTCTGGTTAATAATGTCACTCGTTTTATATTCGTTCCTGTTTCTCTCTCCCAGCTCACTTTATAACGAAGACAAATAAAAATAACAAAAAAAAAAACCTCATAATAATTATCTATATCCACAACGAAATGTAACCCCGGCATAACCCACTAAAAGCACTAACTCGACACAAAAGACCAAAGACCCAAGACCACCATTGTGCAGCTTTGAACTGAGCTATCAACCTGCAGCAAATAAAAATAAAGGTGCTTGCTATAGCCGCTGCCGCAGATAAAAACTAGATACCTAGAATTTGCCGCATACTCTCGAACTCACTTCGTAAGTTCATTCGTGACACCACCCTCATTCCGCTTTCCGTCATAGCGTTCCCTAAACCACATCATCATTACCGCCTTCTTTATGTCCCTGTATATTTTCTCTCTGAGCATTTTTTTTTTCGCTGTAGGTATAAATCTCATCTAATGATGATGACGAGGAGGAGGTTGGTTGCTACAACAACCTACAAGTCTTTAGGTGAAATATTGTGTTGTATGTACATTGTACATATGATGGGATGGTGATGCTTGTTTTTGAATTTCAAAATAAATTTTAATTGATTTTATTGTGTAATAATAGATTTTTATTTGTTTATTTTTTTTTTTTTTGGTTTTAATGTACAAGGAGTAAAATTGACGAATATTAAAACAACAAATTAATGGCCCAGCAAATTAGCGTGTCAATTTGAAAAAAATTATTTTAATATTTTTGTTTTTTTTTTTTATTCTTCAAAACTTGTTCTATTTTTATTATTATTGAACTAAAAAGTTATTATTATGAAACATTGACAAGACACTAGTTGTTGTTTTTATTTTAAGTAAATTATTTTTATGTATATATTGTACAGTATACTTCCTACACTTTATATTATTATATACAAAAATTAAGCTAGGTATAATATTAACGGTGCTTTTTGTAGTTTTGGAGTTTTGGTTTATAAACTGGTCACACTGTTTACACTGACAGTAAATTTGACAAATGACAGATGATTTATAGTCAATATTTTATGACATTTCATCATGAAAAGACCACCAATGTCTGCTTAAAAATGTATAAGCTCACATTGGAATAAACTTAAGCAACTTATTTTGACGTAAATCCATTTTCAATTGTCATCCGATTCAATTTGAAGTTCAGCAGTCGTTAAAAAACACAAATTTGTGCTCGTTGAAGGATTAATTAGAAATTTTGTGCTGAAAAAAAATTGGATGCTGAAGGATTTAAATGCCAAGTACGACAGAGAAAACAGATGTCAAAAAATGTACCAGTTACAAAAAATTAAAATCCTGCCTTTCTTGGCCAATTTTTGTTTTTATGAAGTGAGACTGGGCGCGTTCAACGCATTACGTTTTACATCTGAATTTTCAGATTTCTGAATTTTTGGAGCTTCTGATTGGCCAGCTGTCATAAAAAGTTAGATGACCTTTAGTGACTTTTAGTTACGTTTGCTTACGTTTCATCTGAATTTTCAGCCAAAAATTCTCATCTGAAAATTCAGAATAAAGTGATAGTGGTGCGGGGAAATGTTGAAGTACTCTACATAGAAGTTGAACTTTATGATTTTCGCTCTGGTTAGTGGTTGATTTGTTGTGATTAATTTTCATCACGAACAAATTAATACTTTATTACAAAGAAGAACTAATTGCTTATAGTTAAGTGAGTTTTTAAATCAAAAGATTGACTATTATTAAATAGAAAAATGTTCCCAGAATTCTCCATCGCAATATTGTGGAATTATTTTTTCATTGAACTTTGCATAGTCTTGCTGTATTTTGTTGCTGATTAAGTTACATATATCTATCAAAACCAGAACTACGGACGCTTAATTTTTTACTTGAAGAATAAAATGAAAGTTCTATTTTATTCCGTTTTAATGTAAATACTCTAGGTAAATCCTAGCATTTGACACAACAACTTTCAACTGAAAATTCAGATTTTTTGTGCGTTCAACAGCATAAATTCAGATCTGAATTTTTAGATTTTGTGATTGAACGTGCCCACTGAGAAATAGCACAGAGACGTCAAAGAAATTCGGAAGAGTCAGTGTAATGTGAACATCGTCATATAAATGTGCAGACAAAGTTTTGGAATATCTAGATCAGAATGACGTGAAGATTGGTAGGTTTTTATTACTTACAATACAAACATTCAGAATATTCGGAATAAACATTTTGCGTTTATTTATTCGGGATATTTTTATTCATTCTAGAATATTTCGAATGCATTCTTTTCATTCCATGTGAAAAGCGGAAGAAAAGGAATATTGGGCGTGTTCAGCTGTTTAGTGGAATTGACGTAGCTATCCTCTTTTACGGTATACTCACATTGCTGTTAAAAACAGGAAAACAAATGCAAAGAAAGGGGCCACACCATAATCACTACGTATTTAATGTAACATTTTGTCAGTTTTGTACTTAACGAACACATATGGCGTTTTTCTTTTTTAGATCAGAATAGAGCTCTGAACAGAGTCCGAGCATGTGCCGAGCATGTTGTGAACGTCCTCTGAATGAAGCGTGTTCTGAGTTCTGAGCACTCTGAACTATTTTTTGAAACACTCCTGAACACTTACAGCTGTCGAATGCTTGTGTTCAGCATTTAACTCTGTCTTTATTTTGTCAGTTATTTTTTTCTGAGCTCATAGAGCGCGCTCTGAACATGCTCTGAAAATGCTCAGAGCGAAAAAAGAAACACAAAATTGGAGCTCTGAATACTCTGAGCTAAAAAAGAAACACAATATTTTGTTTGACAGTTCAGGCTCTGCTCTGAACTTAAAAAGAAAAACGCTTATAATTACTCGAAACCAAAAGTACATGTGTATTCCGTTAATTTGACATATCACCGAATAAGTGATTGCCATTATTTTTGTTCTAGTTTTGTTTCTTTATTCATTCCATCCTGATGGATATTCTGGATAAACATTCACATTTTGTCTTTTGTCTGACAAAATGCTCTGTAGGTACCAAATTTGAAGCAAATCTCAATTTACAGTGAACGCACAGACGAACAGACCGACGGACGGCATGACGAAACCCACTTTTTTAGACTTCTCGATTATCGTAGTGATAGTTTTGATAACAACCTCAATTTTTTTTTTTACATTAAACCAAAACTTGCCCTATAGAGCAAGTATAAATCATAAAGACAAGAACAACACATTTTGTAAGGTGAGCTAAAGAGTGAAATGTTTGATTTTGTTAATTTATTTTCCAGTTTTATGACAGAAATTCGAAAAGGCATCGTCTAGATCTAACATAAACGAAAAAATATCTGTGCCTACGTTCTGTAACTCTCACATCGATAAAATCAGTCGAGAAACGATGAAAATTGAAACAAATCGTATGAGTTTTGTTCCTTTTTTCATCGTTTCTCGACCAATTTTAAAACATGCGAGAGTTGAAGAACGTAGGCACTGTTTAAGCTTTGTTTCCACATAAGGTTTATCTCAGTTTGAATGTAATAAATTTAAGCAGTATTTCCAGACAGTAGCTCTCAAAATGTAAATAACTTTTCATTTAAGGTTTGTTCGGGTGCTTTCTGGACTAAAAATTTAAAATTTTGAGGAGTGGGGATGAAATTCTCTCAGTCGGAAGTGAAACTGTCCAAAAGTACACGAACGCTTTAAACCAAAAATGTTGTCCACTTTTTAAGTGTCAACAAAACGTCAACAAAAAAAGAGCTTCATAGCAAAAAAAGTAAACAAAGCGACAAAATCGGAATTACTATTGTAATTTTACATTCTTTATTGAATTTTCTAATGAAAAAAAAAACATTAGTGAAACAATATTCAATTCAATTTTGAAAAGTCGTAATTTAAGCAAAATTAAATTAAAAAAGCAGTCATTTAAATAACACTTAAACAAAATTTATTCTTTAACTTTTTTTGACAGAACACGCCAGTTTCTGTCCGAAGAAATTTCTCGGGTTAAAGTTGTCAAGAAGGGGAAATAATTTTCTCTTCCGCGAGCACTCTCTTCCTAGTTTTCGCACCCTTTTTTCTTATGAAATTGAAGTAAGACAAACAGTTTTAAGTATGTCAAAAGAAGCAACAAAAAAAATTAATGCGTTCAGTGCGATATAGTCTAGGTTCGATTCAACTCGTTCTCAACTCTAATGTCGTTTTCGAGTGGACGTTCGAAGCTACTCCTTTTTCACTCCTTTTACTCCAAATTTCCAAGTTTCGGTAGGAATGGAACAGTTCCGAAATCCAAACGAAAACGACTTAATTCAACTAGACCTGGATTAAGCATTCATTTCAGAACAAAGATTACTTGCTTTTAAAAATCTTCGCTCTAATTTTTTGGCAGATTGACTTTTGTTATGTCACGCCTAACTTGAAAACGCTTCGAACAATAATGATATTGCTAATGAGTCATTTTGACTGAAAACTAAATTATGAAAAAAACTGTTAGAGGCCCTTCGAAATAAGTAACTATGTAAATATTATAACAAAAAATATTTTTTTAATTTTTTTTAAATTAAACATCCCCAGAAAAGTATTTTTTTTCTTCGCTTTAATTGTGTGATGAATGTAAATAAAAAAAAATGTCCGCTTTGCAGAAAAATATAATTTTCCGCAGGACGTTTGCATGAACACCCCTTAGAAATACTTGTGAAATATCACATCAAACAGACCAAAAATGTCATTTCTAAATTTATCAGGTTTATCTTTACGCTTTCCGCATCAAATTGATGAGATAAATGTATCAGATCTGCAGGAAAATATTCCCATACAAATTTTGACAGTTCGTTTCTGCGGAGATAAAATTATCTGGTTCCTGAGGTTTATCCGGGTTTTCCGCCGTTGCATGAATACCCTTAATTATAAGTATTTTGAAGCTTCCGAAATGGATTTTATACCTGATGTTTATTTTAAAAATGACACATTTCTTTCAAGGTCCGGTTTAACAAGTTCATTCATATTACATACATATTTGTTTATCTCTAGGCCTATTATTTATTGTTCATAAATCAGTTTTGCCCTTAATTCGCTAAAAAACGTTCTCGAGAAACGTTAAGACATTGTAACATAAAAAAAAAACGAAAAAACCATAAACTTCGAAGAACAAGTTGGGTCTGGGTGTTTATAAAAATAAAAAAATAATCATTTTAGTGTATTGGGCCATCGCCACAAAGATTTTAAACACACGGAATAGTATTTAAAAACAGGGTGATCCGAATTTAAAATAAATTTAAATTACGATCAAATAAAGGATTTTCCAATAGAGACGGGTATAATTTGACAGTTGATGGCGGCCATGTTGTTTAATCTGTTGTCATTTTTTTAATTTTTTTTTTCGTTATTTTTCAGACTCTATTAAGACAACGAGCAAAACGTGCAAATGATAAAACTTAACTATCAAAATATCTTTTAACAACGTTGCACCCATATAACGGATTACATGGTCGTCCTTTCCAGTCGACTATTTAAAGTTTGGTGGCCAAATTCGAGTCAACCGGTTCAGTGAACCACCCTTACGTCAACGAAACGCAAAATCTGCCGAAAATAACCCCGCTGTCAGTGAGAGTCCGTACCATCCGTACTTATTCGAAAACGATTATGGCAATTTCATCACGATCAACAGAAAAAGCAACCGATCGATTATAACCGAATTAGATAATATGGATATGAACTACATGTTGTTCCAACAGCATCACAACAGCGCCAGCGCAGCGGCGTGATTATCTCCCGCAGAAGCCACGTGAACTGGACCTCTCATATTCTACAAATGATATCCCAGTGATAGTCCTTTTAAATAAAACAAACAAAATTGTGTGTGTGCCGGGACTAACAGTTTATATGTGTAAACATCAACGTTTGCGCAAGCGCAGTTTTGACGATCCATATTAGGATCCGTATGCGAAGTCGTCCATACGCTCTACGTGCACGGATCCAAAACGGACTAGTTTGCTTAAAGGGGATTTTCAGATTTTTGTCACTGAACGTACTCAATATCCTACTATGCAGATTGGCGTAACAAGTGTGACTTCGTAACGTATCACAGAGGATAGTCCGTGTTTTTATTTCACTCTACCGCCGGCATAGATGTGTACACATCAAAAGCTCGTTAA
The DNA here is from genome assembly GCA_932273885.2 of Leucozona laternaria. Taxonomy (NCBI): domain Eukaryota; kingdom Metazoa; phylum Arthropoda; class Insecta; order Diptera; family Syrphidae; genus Leucozona; species Leucozona laternaria. The sequence continues at coordinate 40,770,956 of OW026369.1, read as the reverse complement.
AATCTCACACATAACAATGGTTGGTACAACATTAACAAAAAACGTCATCAATTCTGCACAATTTAAGGTTAAAAAATAAAAAAAAGACATTTGTGCTAACAAAGCTTTATATTTTCATAATTATGTCACAAATCTTTTATAAAAAATAACCGTGTAAAGTGGCGTGAGAAAAAAATAAAAGAAAACTCTTATGTAACTCTTACTTCTTACTTCCTACCTAAATTCTTTAATTTATTAATTTATAAAATAAATTCGCGGAAAAAAAACATGTTGAAAAGTGAAAGGCATGACCTTTCCTATTTATATTATTATATAGTGTCATATGAAATACCCTGATACATCAAACCAAAACCATTGTGATATCAAACTATGAGTCGGTAAGTTGAGCAAAAATAGCTTGAAGCACTAAATGTGGTTTTGACCTAGCCGATCATCATTGTTAATGAAAACAAAAGTATATATGTATAAATATTTCAAAACTATAAGCTTGAGGCAAATGTATAGTTGTTTTGTTTTTCACTATTAAAATACTAACAACGAATCGAGCAGAACAATGAATGAAAGTGTTAAGTTACAATAAAGGCTCTGTAGGGAAGGTTTATCTTTATAGTAAAGAATGAATGCATAGCGTTTATAAGTCACAGCCATCACTACACTGCCACCACTTACTTCGATACTTTTTCCTTCTATGGAGTTATATTTCATGAAACGATATCTCTCGTCGTATAGAAGTTGACCACGAAAGCGGTCAAGACAATTAATCATACGAAAAAAAGTATTTCTTGTCCGCTTCATGCCCTAAATAATTTCCTGTTTATATGTGTACTGCTTCAGAAAAAAAAACTAAAAAAAAAAAATACCAAAATTATCTATTTATATAAAACTGAGTTTTAAAAGAATTCTAGAAAGAGTTTTGTGAATTGATTCATCAAACGTAAAGTCAATTAACAACACAGCCGCAAGCGTGCCCCTCAAAAGAATTTGTGAAATTTTTGGAATACTTCTGAGTACCAACTGTTCAAACTTCAAGCTATTAATTAAAAGTTCATAAATCTGAAGTGAGACGGGATGTTTCTGAGTTTTTTTTTTTCATAGCATTTGTTGTACATAATGATTTATTCTTAATTGTTTATAAACCAGTTTCTTAACTTTCTTACAGGAAGTTTCTACCTCATTATTTTACTTTATGCAAGGCAAACGATGACATTCGTGAAATTAATTTCGTTTTAGTAGCGGAGCGAGTTATTAGAATCGAGTTTGATACATTGACAATTAGCGACCTGCCTTTAAACAAGCGTGTTTTGCAACATGTTTCCCCTTACAGCGTTGTAGAATGCTTACTTGCCCAAAGGCAAGCGCACAACATCTAATGAACGCAACCATTAAACATTTTGACAAGCCGATACTTTGTGAACGCGTTCACTCAAAAGATCTTTTAAACACATCCTAAATTTGAAGTTTAGTGGAACGAAACAAAATTCTTATTTTTATTGCTGGAAACTCATGCCGAATTTTTTTCAACAAAAGAATCCATTATGTTCAGAATTTTTTCTAAACAAAATCGGTTCTTTTCTGTCAAAACAAATCTTGGGTTTTTAGAAAGATTTCACACCGATTTGGACACACGCTATGAAGAAGTGACATTTCTATTACGTCAAATTGAAAGTCGCGGAATTTTTGGAAGACGAGTTGTTTATTTTTTTGATGCAACGAATTCTACATTATTAAACAAAATATTCAACAATATTTTCAGTCGATATAACTACAAAAATAATTAATTGCAGCTGTCTAGTAACACACAATCACACAAAAAAAATGCGATTCTTTTACGAATTCCTTTCAATTGACAGGAACAAATCGATTCGGTTTAGAAGAAAATCGATTCGGTTTAGAAAAAAAAAATCGATTTCTTTGTTGAAAGGAATTCGCCATCAGTTTCTTCGTATGAAAGGGGAATAAATTCCTCTATAGGTCTGCTTTAAGTAGATTACTCGGAACCCGACAAGTGCGCTACAGGAAAATTCTCAACGCAGTCAAAAAGTTTGAAGTGACTTGAAGCTATAGAGATAGAGTAAAGATTCCGGCATATACAATCCATTGAATACGTCGCGTCAACGTATACAACTACAGCAGTTCGATTGAACAAGCATACTGTTATAAGAAGCTATCCATAGGCAACGCATACGACGAACGCAACGGAAAAAGTAGCTGAACTTTCTCCAGTTGCCAATTGTAAATTGTTATTTTTTGTCTGCGGTTTTGTCTTGCTGTTTGCAAATAAATTTAGTAGATTGGAGAATTCGTTTGTGGAAATAATTCTAATCCGTCGAAACAATAACATATTCATTGGGTTTTCCTTGCTTGTCCGATCCTTTCACCTCAATGAATCCGTTGCCACAACGCATTGGACGTATTCTAGGTGTCGGGACCTTAACTACCTGAACACAATGGAGACGGAACTGCAGCCGGACTCGCTGTCAAAATATTGAATACATATAGTTTCAATGTTGCGAATACAATGCGACGTAGCTGCAAACGGAGCCGCAGCTTCAAGAGTTCACCATAGCTTTTAACTTTTACGTTCAGCATTTTTGACATTTCAAAATTGAGATGGAGGCGAACAAGCCCATTTCAACTCGATGAGTGTTTGTATAGGGGTTGAAATAAGTACAGCTGCATTGTGGGCCCTTAAAAAAAAGTACGTACGACAATTTTTGACAACTATTGCAGCTGCAGCTCCAGTTCCAGTTGCAGCATTTTACTGTGTTCAAGCAGTAAGACGTGGTTATCAGCGTGACTCCCACTCAGTCGAGAATATTGACACTGTAAGTTATAGCATGCCCGGAGGACCTGAGTTTACAGCATTTTGTTGTACAATACGCTTCTTCCCTTTTTTTTCGCAACAAGAACTGTCACTCTAATCGACAAGGTGTGTGTATGTGATAAACAACTAATTTAGTTATGTCGTTCGGACTACTCCTTTTGCACTCCTTTTAACGTTTGATAGAGGACTGTTTGAGACTGTCGAACAAGAAAGAGAGGTTAATTACTTTGAGGGAAAACAAAGAAATCTTCATATAAAAAAGTTATTTTCCCTCAAAGTGATCAATGCTGTTGCTGTGTAAAGGCAAGAATAAGAAAGACAGTCATGCAAAAATTTGCTAGAAAGCCCTATTGGTTGGTTTAAGTAATATTTTCAGAGTCTTAGGCCTCGGCCACGCAGTGATAAGCGAGAGAGTGACAAAATCCTGAGCGGCAAGAACAAATTAAACAAATAATTAAAACAAATATGTTGCACCTATGTTTTGTGACATTTCTGAGCGACAGAGCAACTTCGCCCTGCTTTCAAATTTCTTTTCTTTTTGTTGAATCTTGAGTGACAAAGTACAGGGTGGGCCAAATAAGAACCATCCATGTTAAACACAAATAATTTTTTTTATTTATAGATATTTTCGAATCATTTTTTTTATTATGTTTAGGGAGATTTAATAATGGCACGATTTTGAAGAAAGATCTGCATCTGTACGCTAACAAAATTCCAGTTGGTCCAAAAGCTCAATTCTAGTGATCCAGAATAACGTTTAGAGTACCTCAGAGCTGTTTACATTTACAAGGAAGGTCTTATTTAACCCACCCTGTACATGGTATATGCCCGGAGCGATTACAATGTTTGCGAACGTTACTTAGCAACGGAATTTTTACACCTAGCTGCTGAAGAGTTGACGCTCAACAAATGACCATTTGTCGATTGAACTTGTCATTTTGGTTGGTCGTTCTCCTGCCGCACAATACGCGGCCGAGCACTTATAGGGTGGATTTACACCACATTGAAAGAAACTGATTGAAACAAACAAAACTATATTCTTATGGGCGCGACTAGAGAAATGTCAATTTATAACAGTGTTTCGCCATTTAAAGTAGATGTGGTTTCAAAGAGCTTCGCGCGCTTTGAAAAAAAAAAAAAAAACTAATAACTAAAATACCCACCATTTAAATGCGTTTGCCTTCACTGAAAAAAAGCAAATAAAGAAGGCAAACAAAAATGTATTTACTTAATTGGCTAACGTCAAACATTGCACTGATTTCATAAAGGACACGGAACAGACAATATTTACAAGTTTTTGTCAGATGACCTGTCAAAATGATGAGGAAGCCATTTTGTTAAATGGCGACATTCGGCAGTTTGTGTGTATTTTTGGAAAGATGATTTTTTCATATCCGATTGGAATCAAAAAGAAGCGAAGCAGTACTTTTTGCATTGAGCATGGCGATAAACAGTCTTATAACTGTTATAATCTTTGGTTTATCTTTTAAGCTTAAAAGACAACAAATTATTTCAAGTTTGAATTGAATATAAATACTACAAAATATAATCAATTTTTAAAGAACCAGGTGTTTTTTTTGTATGTATGCATGCATAATGCCAATGTGAAGACAAAATATCAAAAAAATAAAATAAAAAAAAAAAACAATCTCAAGCCATAGAACAATAAATATACAAAATAAAAAAACTGTTCGCCATCGGCGAGTATGAAAAAAAGCAACAATATTTTCCACATTTTCATCGCAGTTTTTTTTTTCCTTCAATTTCGAGTTGAAGTGGGTGGGAAGCTCTTTTTATAACACTTGGGTGTCGCTGTCGCATATAATATGTAGGTATGTTATGTATAAATAATGCTGGGGATTGGTCTTCTCACCCGGCTAAAATATCACAATAGGTAGCTGCGCTGCGACTACAAGACATATTTTTATATCGGAAAGAAAGAGGAAAATTGTAGAAAACAAAAATAGCTAGCAAGTTAAAACCTTGGATGCACACAGATTCTGAATCATTTCCTCACAAAAAAAAAAAAATAAAACAAAAACAAATAGGAGTATAAAGCCCACACAATCATCGTCATAGCATCGGTTGTTTTCAAGCGAGTATATTTTCATTTTCATAGATACAATGGTGTGTACATATATTGCTGAAACACAGATGGAAATGGGAGTGAAGACTGAATTTTAATTATTTCGGTTACCAAGTCAATGGTAATTAATGAAGGTTGAAGGATACTCGCTCTATATTTGGCTAAGGATGAAATCAGTTGACCAAAGCATTGCTTGTGACCTATTTTAACGAACCCAATGTAGATCCGAGCGTACTATGCCTGGGTTCGGTATAAACCTTATATTAGAAGATTTATAGGTTTTTCTAATTTTGCAAGGTAGATAAAAGGTTCTAGCTTTAAGGATGTTGATGCCTTCACAATAAATTGGACTGAAGCCGCCAACTTCGAAATTTTTTTTTTACCAGCTAGAATTGTAACACTTTGATGTAGTTTAAATTATCTATCCTTTCAATAAGTTATTTTATCGGCTGAATTTGTATCATTTGGAATATCATTTAAAGAATGGCGATATTGATTAAGCTAACTTTGAAAGCCAGATGTCAACAATTAACAGTGCACAAGTGTTTCACTTGGGCGCCAATTAAAAATGTACAGCTGTACTTTATTTTTCGAAGCTATTTCTGGCAAGTTTTATTTTTTTTTTAATATGAACTGCTTTCAAAAATTTCCATTTGTATTCAAGGGCTGTCAGCATTTAGAAATTTAATCGAACGAACCTATGAAGAGCAGAATATTTATTTTCAAACGTTAATGTTCCATGTCATATGTTTGTCATTATCCACATTTCAATTATTCTTCTTTTTCTTTCTCTTGCTGTACCTGTAGTGACATGAGAAACCTAACAATTAACTGCCATTCATCAGCTATTCCAAACTTAATTATACACTCATTTACAATGAATGTTCAAACATGCAAAATGCACACATCACATTTAAGCTGTTAGTTGACTTTGGGTAGTAATCTTCTTATTAGCTAATAAATCTTTCTCCGTGCTTTCACCTCGTGTCATCTCAACACATACAAATAATTTATTGATTTAATTCTAAGCTTTTGAGCAATTAGTATTCCAGTAGTCAGTTCAACAGGTACAATATACCTAAATAATATTGTTTGTGTCTATGTATATCCCCGGAGCAAAGGTTAAGGAGAATCGATTATCAAATTATATCTATCAATTACGAAGTAACCATCAAACATTTTAATCTTTTTGACATCCTAATTAATTATTGTATTACAGATTTGTGTTACAAAATGTGTAGGTGATAAAAACGAGCTTGTGCTTTTAAATTGTTGTCATTTTTGAATAAGAGCCAATTTAGCAATCAGTAAATAGTTTCTTTTGAACATTAGGTTTGTTCGTTGAGCCCTGAAGTCACCCTGGGGTCGCCCCAAAGCGTTTTTTGAAAAACCTGAAGTCACCCTGGTGAAAAAATTCTGTGTTTTTTGAGACCTGGGGTCGCCCTGAACTCGTCCTGAAGTAGAACTAGGTATTTTGCTGTGGCGAGTTCAGGTAAAGCAAATGCTGCCAAAGTGACATGAGCTGTTATGCGTATGTTTTGTTGTGGATTCACGTGCTACAGGTTATTTGTTTATTTTTGGAAAACAAATTGTGAGAATATACAAATTTAATTTAATGTTAATAAATAGCAAACGGTTGAAGTAGTTTTTATTCATTTTTAAGACATATTTGAAACAAATGTTAAGTGTTAATTATCTAAGCACAGAACTTTTGTTTCTTGCTTTAAATGTCAACAGCCCTTGAGCGTTTTTTGAGAACCGAAAAACCCAGGTTTTTTTGACAATTCTTATGGGGTTGTCAAGAAAACCTGGGTCAACCCTGGGTAAAGTTCAACGAACGAAGCTATTAAATGCTCAACTATCCGTCATTCATGACATTTGACAATCAAAAGCTCGTAAGAGTTTTTCATATAAAGGGACTAATCAAGTGGTCTTACAATCAACACGTCATATAATTGTACCAGAACCGATTAAGTATTAAGTTGCATCTTCAATTAATGATAAATAAGTTTACTGTATTTTGTCTCAAGCCAGCATTTGTAATCGGTCTCTTTAAGTTACATAGGTACAGGATCCGTCTGATGGACTGCAACTTAGTTTACTATGGCAGTAATGTCATATTTTGTGAACGCTTGAAACTTTTCTTCAACAAACCGATCGGCCCCTTGCTGTTAGTGCAGTTTAAGGCCAGTTAAATCCATAATAGATTGAATTTTTACACTCCGGTGGATCGTTGAGAAAAACCAAGAGGGTACTAATTTTGGCATCCCTACCAAATTCGTCCATCTGCGTCTGTGCAAAATCATGGAATATAGTGGAGAATACTTGCTCATTCATTAACGTCGTTTACAATCTCACCATGAATCTTCAACATCGTCTTGGAACGTATTGAAATATTATTGGCGGAACTCAAAAGGGCTGTCAGCGGTGTGTTTGCACGTATAGACAGAGACTCAATAATCGAGAATAGAGACATGCCAATTTATAAGAGTTAGGGTAGACTCTTAAAAATAGTCTGCAACAATTATGAATTAAGCTCATCGAACTGGGTACTGCAGACTTAGAGGATATTTAATATGGAGTGCTCGTTTCTATCCCTAATGCTTTGTAGTGCCTAGGGGCACTATTTCACTTTCGGTACGATAAAGTCTTAGAAGATATCGTACAGCTGCTATCAATTGTAAGTCATAATTTGCTTTTTTTTTCTAAATTGTTCTACTTTTTTGTATTATTTTAAAGATTTAGACATATTTTTTTTGTTTTTTTTTCTCCAATGTGCAGAAAACTCAGTGCCCTTAACTTACCGAAACTTGAACAGCGACCCCTGTGAAAGGTTCGCATTCGAAAAAAACAAGCACTCCATATTATATAACCTCTAAGACTGCAGAAGGTTATTATAGCAGAGCTCTGAACAGAGCTCGAACATGTGGATCATTCTCTGAACTAAGCGTGTTCTGCTTCTGAACGTTCGGTTTTATTTTTGAAATACACTTGAGAGCACTTAGTTGTCAATATTTGACATTTGTCAATTCATTTATCCATTAAAAAAATATATTTTATTATTCTTTTTTATTTATCTTCTCCGCCAGTGTGACTATCCACATTCACCATTTTGATTACATATTTTGAAAAATCTTTATTTCCCGGCTGTCAAATGTGACATTGGTTGTGTTTAGCATTTAACTCTTGTTGCTCTGTTGTTTAATTCTGAGCTCATAGAGCTCGCTCTGAACATGCTCAGAACTAAAAAAGAATCACAAATTCGTAGCTCTGAGCTAAAAAAGATACACAAATCGCTCAACTCTGCTCTGAACTAAAAAAGAAAACCGCCCATTACCTTTCAAAATGAAAGTGAAGTTGGAGTGAGACAGAAAGTTTGATCGGTATGTCAAATGAAGCAACGAATTTTCTGTTGAATGCGTTCAGAGAGTCAATATATAGTCTATTGGCCCTATGAAGATTAAAAAAGAATTATTTATTATTTAAATGAGATATTTATAATTCAAATTCTAATTAAATCTCGGTGGACAAGTAGTATTAAGTAAATTTACCATTAGATTCATTCGATAATCGATTTTTTTTCAACGCTATACACAAATGAAACCATCTTTCTCTCTTCAACTTTATAATAAATGTGGTTGGAAGATATTTTTGGTTATTTCAAGTCAAATCCTTCACAGGATACTACGTTTTCACTGAGCACTAAATCGGGATTTAAGAGGATTTAGCATAAATCCTCTTCAAATCTCAAAGATTTACCATACAAATTTAAATCTCCTCAAATGAAGATTTAAAATAAATCTCTATGAAATCTTCTTGCAAGAAGGAGATTGTCAAATCAAACAATCCTAATTTTGTAGAACGCACCCTTTTAAACGTCAGTTTTTCCATTGAAATCAAAAAAAATTATAAAATATTTTTGTGCGTTGGCTGTAGGAATAAAAATGGAAGTATTTACATTACAATGTATTTTATATATCTATAATAATATTTTGGAAACAATACATATACCAGATAATGCAACAACCAAAACAACGGACAACCTAGACACTGGAGGATGGGGAGCTTCTCATTGAAGAGTGGGCCGAAAAATTGTGTTTTTTTCTGTAATTATGGATTCTCCTATTAAATTTACTCACTATAACGTTATTTTGAAGAATAAAATGGTGTGATAACAATAGATTTAGGTTACTAGACTCATTTTTAATAAATAGTTTATTCAAAATTAATTGTTTTATTGCTCAAAAATTGTTTTTTCCGTTTGCTATACGTTTGCCGATTATATTTGTTTTACTCTTGTCAAATCGAGTTGACAATTGAATGGCAATTCAGACTGAAAACGTCAAATTAATCTCCATTTTTGTGGTGAAAACACTTCAAGATTAATTTTAAATCTCCTACCTTAAATCCCGGATTACCTCTTGGTGAAAACGTAGTATTAAGATCCCGTTCGCATTGACAGGTTCTGTACGAGCAGTTTCAACGACAAACTGCAGAATGTGTACAACAACATCGCAATCACACTGGTGAAGCGAATAAAAAATGGACGAGACTAGAGACATGCTAATTTATAACAGCGATAACAGTTTTTCGTCATAAAAAGTTGGCGTGTCTTAAAGCGCTTCGCGCGACTTGAGAAAACACTCTGGGTGCCTGAAGTATGCCCACTGGCGGAGGGCCCTGGCCCTGCGGGGCCGCATAAACAGTACTTTTATAAAGTAAAACTGTTATAATTGGCATGTCTAGAGTCACTTCCATAACAAATAGTTCGGATCAAATAGCTGATTCATGTATTGAGCAAATCCACATAAAAGCTCTGACTCGTAACGCCGTTGGGCCTGCACACGCGGGATGAATTCTACCGGAAGAAACCCGGTTTCATCTTTATTTCAAGAGCACACGGGATAAAGTGTTCTGGGAGCAAACATTGATACGTAAAGCACTTTTTCAATGTGTTAGGTTTTCTGTATAATCTATCATCGGTTCAAAATATGCACAAATTTGTGTGTATTTGTTCTTCAACTCAAACTATCGTAGAAGATAATCCGTCCGTTTCATATCTTACACTCAACATCCCATGTGCGCAGGCCCTTTGAGCCTTACTCGGAGATACAAATTAGATTGTTTATTTCGGAAACGTCTACTTAGATTTTGAGAAAATCATAACCATTACAAAAATTTCATATCCTGTAGAACCTTTTTTTTTTGTTTTCCAACTTGCTAATTAATGGCTCAAATGATTCTAGTCAATTTTGTATAGAGGAACTTCTAGTTTTTGTAAGACCGTACCAATGTATGTAATAAAAGTTATTTGAAAATTCTCAAGCATGGGTACCTACATACGTTGCATTCAGTACAATATCGTATATCATACTTTTCAACTTAAAATAAGAAGTAAGTTTCATTAATCGGTACTTTGTTTTTTCTTTCAAACAATAATTGAAGTCGGCCCACCTGTGCCGCCTTCCCATTGACGATTGCCAATAAAATTAAACCCTCATTGGCGCTCTTAATTAGTAAAGGAATGTTAAGTTTCCTCTTCCATCACAATAATTTGTGCTCATAAATGTCTAGACAAGCGGTACTAGACTTTTTTTTTGTATTGTAAAACAATAACAACAACAGCATAAACAGAAAAAAAAGTAGCAACACGCAAAAATATTTGAGATTGCAAAAGAGAGAGAGAGAAAGAGATTGGGAAGATGAAAATAAGACGATGTACCTTCAGCTAGCTACTACACTACATACATAAATTGACTGACTTTTCAGCAATTTTGTGGTCTTTTGTACTTTGATAGTTGCAAAGACTTAGGAAAAGGCAGCAAAAAAAATAGATGATGATGTTGATGATGAGGAGACGATGTCGACAAAACACACTTCTTTTCCTTCCCAGACCAGAAATTATATATAAAAGTGTATTCCACTTAACGCTCCGTTGGTTTATGAGTGTGCGATGTACTTACATGCGATTATTATGTCATCGGCCACTCTTTCAAAAGAAGTGGGTGGGAGTTGCAGCTGGAATTCTATATGCGGGTAGTACATATATATTTTTACTTCAAAAAAAAGGTAGCAAATAAAGTTTTTAGATAAGAATGTTAAATAGAGTATATTTGCACAAAATAAATTTCCATTTATATACATACATGCATACGTGTGTAGGTTTATTTACGTGTATAAGTTAGTTAAAAGACACGATGGAGTTTCTTTAAATAGACAGAACGAGAATATAATCTTTTTTTGTTGAATGTTATTTTAAAATTGTTATTTGCATGCCAATTTATAAAAGTTTGGTTTTTATAAAAGTACTGTTTTAGCAGCCCCACAGCGTCAGGGTCCTCCAACGATGGGCATACTTTGAGCACCCACAGTTTTTTTTTGTCAAGTCGCGCTAAGCAACAGAACCATGATCAATAACTTCTTGCTGTTTTTGAATCCACATAATATGAATATAGCAACTCAAAAGCATAATTGGATATTCTGCATCAAGCGTATCGCGGCAGCTCGAGAGAGAAAAGTTTTATAATTTATATCCATAGGTTTTGTTAAAAATCATTTAAAATGGCATGGTACAAGCACATAATGAGCATCAACTCTGGCGGGCGGCCACCTTGTCGATATTATCCTTGCAAACAAAATCTTAATACATATGTACATATCTACATGTATATGCAAAACGTAATCAGGAATTAGAAATAATTTCTTTCACAGAAATATATTGCCTTAGAATCGAGTGAGAGCTTTTGCTTCCCTTCATACATATTCTGCGATTCAACCAAAATATAAAAAAATAATAAACATTTTCGTTTGCAAAATAATTAATAAATATACACATGTGGACCAGGTCTAGATCCAAACCTCGCTCCAATAAATAAAGCAATAATGGTTGAAACCGGCTTTGTTTAAAATTGCAAATTTTTACATCATCAAAAATGGGTATGTTGCTGGCTTATAGTAACGTTTCTCAAAGTCTGGGGTGTTTACACTTATAGACCTGATAATGATAAGAATAGCTAAAATTATCCCCAGAACCCGTTCACCATCAACCCACCAAAATTTATTTTCCAATTAAAATCATCTCACAAACCCTGTACTTATAAATCAATCGAAAAATCATCGAAGCTTCTCTTCGGCTACAATGTTCATAGCTCTGCAAGGTAGTGGGATGATCAATGTTTAATAGATTATCTTGGTTATTCGAGGAAGTGAATGATCTATTACTTAATTGAGTTCAAATTGCAAGGAAAAAAACGATTGGCAAGTGTTTCCTCGCTTGTTTTCAATTATGACGTCATTGCATGTTGTTATACAACACGTACAATTGTTGACGAGTTTGCTCACAGTTCATAATTATTTACGCCCAATTTCAGAATCTGAGTAATTGGCACTAAGCTGGCCAATACGAAAGATTTGGGCGACAGGTGTGTGTGCACTGTGGAACTGGATCATAGTGTGGACATAAAATTCTAAAGTAAAAACAAAAACAATTTTTGGAAGGGCCTTACATCCAGACGTCCGTCCAATTCGACAGCTGTTGAACAGGTCATCACAGTACATAATTTTGAGAATTCGGAATATTGAACATGCGAAATAAACTAAATCGCCTCAAGGTCAAATAATAATAAAATTTTCAACTTATTCTTCATATAAATATTATGTACATAGAAACTGCCTTAACTCATTCGTCCCTTGGTTTCTAATTCTTTCTGAAATAATATCGTGTTACCTGCACCTAAAGTTTCATCATAATGTTTAAACCTTTTTTAATTTGACTCATGCAATATCAACAGGTCAATGCAAATGTCCCAATTTGTGAGCTACATGCATTTACAAATATTACAACAAAAACAACCATCCCTTCCATTGTTTAAAATTCCAATTCCAAAACAGTCACACCACTTTAGTAAAACAAAAATGAGAAATGATTCTGTAGCTAACTATTCGGTTATGCTTAGCTACCACCGATACTCATTTTAAGGGCACTCAAAAATCTGTTAATTAAAATTATCACTTCTCGTTCTAGATTTTACTTTTTTCCGTAGGTAGGTATCTGGTTTTTCCCAAAAATTTTGGAAAGTGAATACATTTAAAAAATCGATAATAGTAAGAGTAGGTAGGTATAGAAAATTGGTTGGAACTTGCAAAATCCTTCAACATACCTAAAAAAATAAATTAAACAAAAATAAGGTCATCGTTTCTATGGATTCGAGGATCCTCTAAGCAGCATTTTTATTCTAAGTCGAGTATTACCAAAGTAACGGAACAGTTGAATATTTCCTCATTTAATATATTTTTCAAAATTGTCAAGGTCATGATTTCAAAATTAATAACTATAATTTTTGTAAAGCTTCTATTTCCAGAGATACCTACATTTTTTTAAAGATTAATTGGCTTTAAAGAACCCTTGGAGGTCTAAATGTACCTTGGTACATAATATATAATGTCAATAAGGGGCGTTTCCATTAAAATTAAAAACAAAATCGTAGTTGAAATAACCTTGAAGGTAATCGTCAAGATCACCATTGAATTCCTCCCTTTATGAAAAATAGCTTACGTTTGGAAATAGTCATAGACGTCCCGTTACTTTTGTGACTCCTTATTCTATTTGGTAATAGACCAGCTTGCATCTAAAAGTTTTATTAAAATTTTAATTTATAATCAATACGTTTAGTTGATTATACGAGCATGATCCTCAATTATGATGGCTCTATGCCGATATAAGAATAAATGATGCGCTTCTGGGTTCGCCACTTTGAATTCAGATATATGTACATATGTAGGTACGTAGACTGTGAAGTATTGAAAAGAACAGACCTAAACAGCCTTCATGGCTTGGGAATTCATTGGTGATTTGGATGGTTCATCTTGTCCTTGTTTCTCCTTCCCCTACATAACTTCGAAATCATTTATCAGCACAAAAGTTTCAGGGAATACAAATTATTTTTCATTTACTCACTCGCAATAAACAAACTCTTATCATCAGATAACCTTTACATATGTACTCTCTACAACAAAAATCGTTAGTACAAGGCTTATGGGGACTGACATATAAGAATTTTTGTTGTGATTCTCCACAAAATGTGATACAATCTACCATGACCACTGTGTCAAACATTCCAGGGTATAAAATGATCCCAATTGAAAGCAAATTGTTAGTTATTTTCAGTCATTTTTGACACAGGACTTTCGGGTTGTGTTGCAAAATAAGCACATACAATGGTTGGTGCAATTAGGAAGGGTATACTATTAGCCCTATCTTAATAAATGGGAAGCGGTATTGAGCAAAGCTCGAAAATTTTTAACTTCGCCACACTTCCGACTGAGTCACTTATCCCGTGCTCGAATGTGCATATACACAGTTGATGACTTTACTGCCTATCCAAACCACGATTCGATGATTCATTCTTTGAAAAAAAAATTTCAAGACGAATAATCTCCACCAAAAAATGTTAACATTGATATGATGGCTCGCTATATCCAGGCCTAACAGCTCTAGAGACTTCTTCATATGGGGTTATCGGGATGGAGGGGAAGGTTTGATAAAATACCAATCCCAGTGTCATACACACTTTAAAAACATCAAGTGTTATATATGTAGGTAATTTCATTAAAAGATTGGCGTCCAACCATGTATACTTCACTTCTCTCCAAAATTATAACAAAATCGATCAAGTCATTACCGATATAACGATAAACGTCAAATCCCTTTTTCCGTAACGCAATTTTATTTGGCAGAAACCTGAAACGCAGTATCATTGATATTCCTTTATACATTACATATACAACGATAAATCAAAATTATTTAAACCGTTTTTGAGAAAATTAAAAAAAAAAATCGTTGTATAACAGCGACATAAATTAAACATAAATTCTTAAGTTTCATTTTAGCAAATTTATACAAAAATTCGTGTAGGAAATCACGTAAAAATGCTCTGTACGCTGTGATTTGAAGAAAATCTGTTCCTGCGTTAAGGGACTAGCTTCAATTACACCTGGATGCACAAACACAAAACAGACAAACAGACCGACGGACTCTATGACGAAAACCACTTTTTGAGTCATACAAAGTACCATCTAATCTAACTACATATACAAATATATATTATTTCCTACATAATGTACATAAACAGGTCTCCTATTTCTCTTAAGAGGTGATATCTGAAAGACATTGTCTTAGTTTAAGTTTAAAAACCACCCAAATGTTTTCAATATTATTAAAATTATTGAAAAAGAGGCACGACTTAAAGTTAAAAGTTCACTCAATTTAAATGTACTTAATTCCTATGTGTATATATTTACATACACATATTTGTTCTCAATAATTTTATTTTCTTATCATTTAACTTTTGCAATTGAAAATAAAATTTTCTATGCACTCTGGTTGATACCAAATTCCAAATATAAATACATTTGACTTTCAATTGATAAGAACTTCATCCAAAAGTAAATTATAATAAACATGTGTTCTTATCTGCTTCTGGTTAAACAATAAAACAACATTCACAAACACACACACACAGACTTTATAGTGGTGTATATGGTGCTGGGTATGTGAAAACTTTCATTTCACAATTTGTTTATTGACGATTATAAAATGAATGATTTATTGCATTAAAGTAACAAAAATTGCCGGCAACAAAAGTACTAATGATCATCTTTATTGTCATTGTCATCATTTTTCAAAAAAAGATTATTATATGCAAACGTAGCAAGTTCTATTAGTCATAATATTAATGCTTTGCAATCATCTCAACATCATGTATCGCTGGTATAGCGTCTAGGCTTTAGAAGTTCAAGGTCAAAATTAAGTTAAGTTTTCAAGAAAATAACACCATCGAGAACAATGAGGGTATTCCCTCTCTGAGGACTGAAATTAAGTGAGGAAAATACTAGGATTATTAAAAATGATTAAGAACAAACAATAGAATTTAATTAGTCAAAATTCTTATGTATGTACATATGTATGCACATTATGAGTCGCTCAGAAGCCGATGTGATTTCAATAATTTTCTGAATTTCGTTATTGATTTAAATAATCTTTTTATTTATTAATCACCAGCTTAAAGAAATTAACTTTTATATATACATATATATATATGTATGTATGTAGTTCAAAATTATATACATATACATACTGCATTAATATTTCATAACGGAATGAAAAATAGGTACCTACTTGCATGGAATTTCATTTGAAATTAAAAAAAAAAAAAACTGTAACAAGCTCATATAAGTTAAATTACATTAAAAATTCAAGATTTTATACATAATATATGAATGCGAGAAATTCCAAACTTCAACCAACTCTGTCCATGAATATTGCGTATAATTTACTTTATGGTATAAATTTGACGAATGACATTGAAGTATTCTTGAGAATTTATCGAATTCAAAGGTTTTTGTTTACTGGTGGTGTGAGCCAGTCAAGAAAAAATGCGGTCGACAACAAATTTTGTATCTCAAATAGAAACAGAAAACCTGTATGTGAGAAGTACAAAATAAAAAAAAAGACAATTTTACAAATGGCGAAGAGAAGATCAATGGCATAGTAGGTATATACAAAGAATTGCAACCAATATATTTAGGTAAAACATCACGAACAACACAAACAATAGGGGTTCTATTTTGCAATTAATAATAATAATAATAATAGAACTTCTGGAACCATCTCAGCAATTGATTATAATTATAATAAAATGCTTCATCATTGATTAGCAACAAAATCAGTTGAACCAAGGAGTTTTTTTATTAATGCTATTAATGTAGGTAATTTTTGATGATACATGTTTATATTTTTGTAAACAAAAGTTCATTGAAGGATTGAATTGAATTGAACCAGTTTTCTACACCAAGTTATGAGAATGTTACTTAATGTGGAATGCTACTAATTTCACATTCTGTTCACGATTTCGTTTTACTTGGAAATTAATAATTTCGATAGGGAAGGTTATGCCATTATTGATTGATGATATATACAAATTTGACATTCGCAACACAATCTAAACAGATTTCGATGTGTGCTAATTTAGGAATGTTATTCGTGTTTTGTTTAAAAACTTCATATATTAATGATCATACGCCGTTAATATCGGGTGGGTTCTATAATTCTTTCTTCAAAAGTGAAGCCAAGGCGAGAAAGTATGTTCACTTCTCATAAGAATAACGAAGATCTTTCAACTTGAAAACGAACTGGTGTCATGGCAAGTAGCAATACATATTTTTTCAATCTGCTCTTGAGATATTAGACCCTGTCGTGGGTGTCGATCAGTGATAGAACTGAAAACCAATGATCAGCGTCTGTCAGTCGATACATTACAGAATCTATGTTAGCTGCGTTTATTTGGACGCATATATGTATACGCTCACAAGTGTATAAAAAAAACTCCCATGTTTGGCCATGGCAGTTTTAAAAAAAGTATTAAATGTCAAAAATAAAAATAAAAAAAAACAAATAAAATGGATCGCACGAACTTGTTTCTGTTCTGGTTCAAAGCTGTAATGTGACTTCACATTGCAAATATATGATGGTACCGTATCAATAAGGTTTATGATATCTTAAGAGAGAAAGTGGGAAAAAGTCAAAAGTTGAAAGTAGGCAGTGTTTACAGCGCTTACCTAATCTTAAGTATATTTATTTACTTAAACATATGTATATTCATTCAGCCATCAGCCGAATAGGGGGAATAACATGTAGCATACGAAAACATGCACGTGCCGTAACTATTCGGGACTGGTGGAAGTGTGATCATAGCCTCTTCGCGGCGGCCGCTAGAAACAAGCCTTTAAAAAGGTTTGGCTAATATGATCGGGCTGGTTCCACAGGTTGGCAACAGGTTAATTCCCTGTTCCGTAAAACTAAAAGAATTCTGAGACCTACAACAAGCCTCGGAAACGGACTGATAGACCATGCTTGCGCTGGAGAGATGGCGTAGACCAGGACGCCCGGAGCCTTGGGGTGCGCAACTGGATGGTGGCGGCTCGAGACCGGGAAGGGTGGAGAGACTTGTTGAAGGAGGCCAGGACCGGACCCCGATTGTCGAGCCGATGATTATGATATTCATTTATATAATTATACTTTCATTAAAAAATACTTTCTTATCTAAACAGTTTTCCAAACGGCTCAAATTTGATAAACAACACAAATGTGCTTCTAAAATATATATAATTCGTATATGTATAATACTTTGTATGCAACCGTGTAGATCTGCTGAGTCTAAAAAGGACTTACTCGTTCCCTTCAATTTTGTATTGTCCATTGTCCCTAATTGTATATTTGACTTTAATTCTATAATTGTTTAAAGTTTTCATTCTAAAAAAAAAAAATATAAGAGCTATGTTAGCAAATTTTACCTTAAATAATCTCAATTCTGAGAGCCATAAATAAATAAATAAATTATAGCCTCCTATCTTTTCAATAATGTTACTGTCATACTTTCGTATTGTATCAGACAATTAATGAATCTGAATCTACTACAGGCTGCCGACCCACCGACCGTGTTATAGTACCTATAGTTCATTACATTCATACATAAATTCATTTCAACAATATACAACTAATAGAACAATCGAAAACATATCTTTGTATACATATACGGCAGTTAATGTAGTTTCAAATTTCTGCATTAAGACTCAGATCAAAAAAGCTTTTCTTAACACATAAAATGTAATACAGTTTGATCAATTATTTCCAAGAATCTTATCTTATCTTGATTTTGTTTATTAAAAACAACACGGAAGCGATTCTACGAAATGAAACAGTGCTCACTTATGAAGAAAATACAATTAATTCAGATAAAAAAAAATATTTTGAGCATTTATTTTGCTGCCCACAATACCATTCTATGTGATTAAAAAAAAAATGTATTTACCCCAGATGTAAAAAAATATTAATAGCACCCAAGTTGGCCGTAATACATTTAATATGAAATTGTGTGATATAACCCGATTTTATATTAGGCAAATAATAATATACCTTTTAATCTAGTATGTATAATATGTAATAAGGGTACTCACCTAAATTTGGCACGGTAACAGTAACTTGATTATTTGATCCAATATCCACTTCAGCTACTTTGTTAACATCCACACTTGCTGGCTTAAAATCATCTAGAAGAATTATAGAGTATCAGAATCAGAGTTTCCATTTTTGAAGAAATTCAATGAATTCCCATTGGGAGAAAGAGACAGAGAGAGAGAGGGAGAGAGAGAAATCCACAAACATTTTTTAACATACAACCAAAACGACCAAACTATGGTCAATGTTTATTTTCCAAAAATAACTACCAATTAGTAAAAATAAAGTACATAACTGCAGACAGAATTCTATTATTAATCGCAAAGCTATAATTGTGAAAGATTAGGACCATAAATGGAAAGAACTTTTTAACATCTAAACGACCCAAAATTATTGAAAATTCAAAAAATGGTTTCAAAGTCTTTTATAAATCAAAGATTTGTGAAGAATAACTAGACAGGAAGTCGACCTGATCGTAAGATTACTTATCTCATCGCGTATGTTGAAAAAGTAAACACTAACCGATAGCTCAATGTCAAACATTTACACGACGATTTGTGCATCTTGAGCGTGTGATTCTTGATGAGGAATTCCATGTTTCATAAGAAATAAATAAAATGCATTCCAAATA
This sequence comes from Leucozona laternaria, assembly GCA_932273885.2. Classification (NCBI taxonomy): domain Eukaryota; kingdom Metazoa; phylum Arthropoda; class Insecta; order Diptera; family Syrphidae; genus Leucozona; species Leucozona laternaria. The sequence continues at coordinate 40,751,401 of OW026369.1, read as the reverse complement.
TTTCAGGATAAATAAAAAAGCAACAGAATGGTTTATCCGCAATAATCGGGTGAATAAAACCTAGTTTAAAGGTTCCCATGCGAAAAATAAAGTGGTATACAAAAATTCCCACATGCCAACTACTTTTTTGCATAATTGGTTTACAGTTGGCAAACAAAAATAAGTACACGTGACAGAAGTGAGACTTCTTTTTCAATCTGATCATCGATTTCTAAGTATGTATGTATGTATTCATATGTACATAATGTATAAATAAAGCATATAGGCACTTGAGACTACCTAATATCAAAACAAAAGTTCGATTTTAAACATACGAATAAGATAAGATAGGGTGTTCGGTTTACACATAAAAAGATATACTATAGGTACCTATACATTTATGAATTTACTACTTTAAATTTTCAAAATTTGTATTTACATACATAGTTCAAAAACATCGTTATTTGCAGTTCTCTAGGTACATTTACCGTTATACAAATCCTGGGCAATATTTGTCGCTACATATTTTCAATAAAATCTCTAGCGATACAAAGTTTTTAACAGTGTAAACAAAAACATAATTATTTTCTGTAATTTAAAAGATGGTTTTTGTATGGCTAGTTGTAATTTTCTTGTTTTTTTCAATGAGGTTTGTTTTTGGGTACCCCTTTTGTCATTCATAAAGATTGGAAAAATATTTTGGAAGTACAAGTCAAGTCGGGTGTTTTTTTTTTCAATAAAATTTATGAAATCGTTGTAAATTAGACGTGGATGGGAATCGAGAAATTACACCACCGGCTACTGTTAAGAAATAATCAAAAGAGGAAAGTTGGTTTTTGTGTTGTAACACACTCGCATTAAGGCTGCAAAGCTTACGCACCATTATATTAATATTGAAGGTTTGAATTAAACAACAACCCCCTGAGTGAGCTACCAGCAAGTCATTATAGGCTGGATTTATAGCTATTTCACGCCTGCCAGACCGATCATCAGACTAATTTTAGCGGTGCCTAGTCTATTACGTTCAATTTTAATTTGAAAAACTTTTTGCCCAGGTGAGAGTTGAACATAAACCAAGCGTCTTCAGAGCCATATGCACTCTTCGCATTGCGCTACCGAGGTCATGTTATCAGGTCCAACGCAATGTAGGTTTTATTGTTTGACCATTGCATTTGAACTCTGGCATTAGGTAGGTATATGTTAGTAACAAAATTGCAAAAAAGACGTAATTGCGCGTTTTCTTTTGTATTTCCTATAATACATTCATTATCAACATTATTGAACCAAAAATAAGCATACAAGCCTATCAATACCTACATAAGTTTACTTTCAATCTTTCTACTTATGTAGCTACGCTATGATTTCAAATTTTCATTTTTCGACCTTGAAATTTTATTCTCAATGGGCCAAAAGACATTTCATTTCAAAAATAATTTTATTGATTCATCAAAATTCGAGCAAAATTTTAAATTTTACATGTAAATTGTACGTATTGACATTTTGTTAATGAAATTTGACTAGATAATTTTATTTTCATGCAAAAAAACAAAACTATATTAACCTCTCAAAATTATTTGCATGCAAAAAAAAAAAATAAATAGGTTCCTACATATGTATTTCCATTTCTAGTCTTTCAGTTTCTGAGGCCTAACAATTTTGGCCTTGAATATTATACAATAGGTGGGAAATTGTTTTGAACAGTTTTTTTTACAACGAAATGTAAACAAAGCTTAAAAAAAAATGCAAAATACTAATTCCGGGCATTCCAAATACCTACATATTATGTAAACAAAAATACCAGGCTTGTTTAATAATTTCGCAGTGATGGATGTACGTACATGCAATTTGTTTATGAAGTAATTTTTGCTGTTTAAAAAAATCAGTTCCATATTACAAAACTTTCGATCTATCTACATTAAGTACAAGATTCACAATCCGGAAATAAATTATGTAAATTTAATTTTGTTTAAACATAAATAAAATTATATTATTTGTTAAGAAAGATTTGCTCTAGAGTTCACCGACAAAAATTGATAAAATTATATAGCAAGTGTTTATTTGTGATTAATTATTATTGAACTATAAAATAGTATGTGAAAAAGGGGTTATTATTCTGAAATCGAATTGGTTCAGGATAACTAACATATAACCAATCCCTCAATCTGATCTCTTCCTATATTTTGCTCCCTATTTTTGTAAGATTCATTAGGTAACAAAGAACACAATAAATGCATTGATGTCTGAGTATAATAGTGCGGTTGCATTATGGTCACTCCTTCAACTTTACTTAACATAACCAAAGAGAAAAGAACCACCAATCCAAACCTGAGACTAAAAACGATTAGAAATATCTAAGGATCCAAGGAATCAAAAACAACTACTATGTAGAAAAACGATGATTTTAGACACAAACAAAAAAATATGCACGACTGGATCGCACGAACTTGAAAAACTGTACATAGCCATACATTGAAGATGCATGATGTTATAGTATCTTTAAAAAAAAAAATAAGAGCCAAAAGGACTAATTATTTTTTTTTTTAATTTTAAATGTTATATTAGCCGTGTTTTGTTCAGGCATCCAACGCCATCCAGTTAAAATTTCACACGCAATGCAACAACAATAAATGGCTGCCAATTACTTTACGTTTTTTCTCCAGTCAAATGTGACTTTTGATAGATTTGTTCCCCGTCGTTTTGTTGCAAAGCTTTTACTATGCTATAATATTTCTCAACAAAACACGGCTATTGTTAAAGCTATTGAGAAGCACCAGATATTTTATCAAAATCGGTCTAATCATCAAAAACGAAATACACGAATAACACAAAAATAAGACATTTTTTGCCGAAAAACGTGGACATTTTCGTTATGCGAATATTTTGCTAAAAACAACCCAGAGGATTCCTAGAAAAACGCCTTATATTAATCAAAGGTCCGAGGATTGAAGATACAAAGACATATCTTCATCAGATTACCCAAAAAAATTTGCATCAACATGAACTAAGAATCTAAGATTACAAAGACGATTTAAGACTCCAAGACCCACTTAGTAACCAAGGATCACAAAGATTTATCAATAAAATCCAGACACATTCTAGTTGTCTCTGGATTCTTGGAAAATCTTTAACACCATACATTTTTTAGATGATGCAAAAACCAAAAGGAATTGCAATGACCATAGTTTGTTCTTGGTTTTGGATTGAAAACTAAAATTTCAGTGTTTTCATTCTCATCTCATCTCATGGGAAAACTCTTGAGTTTCTTTTTCGAGAGCTGCCAAGCTTACATTTTATCGTATGAAATGCAGTCGTTGTATTTTTCGAATTAAATGTGCAACCCAATTTCAACTCTCGAACTTCGCTCCCGATATTCAATCGATCGGCCATGGTGGCCTTTTGTTTGGTCATCATCATAGTCGTTGTAGTTCCTGAATTGCTATTGCTATTGTGGCTGCTATTGTTGTTATTGTAACTTCCTGAATACTGATAATAGTTGCTATTACCCCCACCAGCTGTTACACCCGATGATCCACCACCAGATGCTCCACTCGGCGCTGACGAAGAAGAACCAGTGGAACCACGGTTCAAATAGTAATTCCTAGACGTTGACGGATTCGTTGTTGTAGATTTACGTGGAATTTTTGAAGAAATAGCGGATTTCTGGGCTAAAGATGAGGACTTCTGGCCTGATCCTCCGCTTCGCTTTAATAATTTATAGATAAATTGTTGTGGGCTGATGTTGTTGCTACTGCAACGTTGGCAGAAACAGATCGAATCACTGAATTCAGTTGATTTCTCTTGATTTAAACTAACAAGGATTAAAGCTATCACCAGGATAACATAATCCCTATGGAGTCGATGAAGGAAGTGCTTAGAAAATCTGGATTTGGGTTGGAGTAATGAGAATGACGAAGGCGGCGGAGGAGACGTAGACGATGATGATTTTATTAATTCACCACAAATAATTTTCACTTTGCTGCCGTAGCCGTTGTTGTCGTTACTTCTGGTTTTGGTTTCTTTGCCGTCCTTTACCTCTTCTTCGTCTGTTGAATGGTTTTGTGTTGCTGCTGCTGCTGTTGTTGTAGTTGTTGTTATTGTAGTAGTTGTTGTTGTTGTTGTTTTAAGTGGGGCTGCTACTGCTGTTTTTGTTGTTGCGTGCAATGTTGACGCAGGCTGACAGCAAAAATATAATTCACCTTCACCACCACCACCACTTGTACTACCTCTACTACGAAAACCTAACATATGTTGTGTATATGTACAAGGGAGAGAATTTCGATATTCCCCCCTACCGTTACCCGTATTACAGCAACAACTGCTGCATGTGCGCTTTTTTTGTTGTTTTAATTCACCACTTGTATGCGTGTGTGTTTAAGAAGTAGAAGAACAATAAAAGGGGCAGGGGTAGCAAAAAAACTTTCACAAGAGACACAACCTAACCTCAAAAAAAAAAATAAAAATTTCAATTTATATTCTTTTTTTCAATTATTCGCATTACATTTGAAAAATTATTTCACTTTTTCATTTACTTTCATTATGAGAAACACTGGAATTTATTTGCACATTAGTTTTTCTCTCTGAACAAAAAAATATTGCTCACTTTTATCACTTGTGGGGATTTTTTCTTTTTCTGTGGTAAACAATGAATTGTGGCAAAATGACTAAATATTTCACTTATATTAAGAAAAGACGAATGAATAAAAGACGAACGCGAGATATGGATGGAGATTTTATTATTTTTGATTCTTTTAACGAAAATTCTTTTATGAATTTTCAATCTGCGAACCGATTAGCTGCGATGTTGCTTTTGATTTTTGCAATTTTTGACGTTTTTTTTCATACGTTCGTGGTGAGATTTGTCAATGTCGTTGAGATTTCGTCGTGACGTCCAAAAAAAAAACAAAGAAGAATGTCAAAAACCTTCGCATACAGTTATAGAATTTGGCTGAGGGTATGTGTGTTCCTATGTGAAGGAGAAGAAGAAAAAAATCGTCGTAGACGTTTTCTTCTTTAAATTTTAATTTACTTCAACTTTTCTAATTTTTTCTCACTTAACTTCTTTTTTTTAACTCATAAAATCACAGTTGTAGTTGTTTTGACGTTTTTATGATGGAATTTACTAATTTCTCTTTATTGACGGATTTCTTTTCAGCGGCGGCGGTGTTTTTTAATTGATTTTCTATTTCTTTGTGTGTTTTGGATATTTGGGTTAATTTTTAGTCGCACGACGACGATTTGGGGCCATCATTGTTGGTAGGCTGGTTTATTACTTTCGTTCGACAACGAGAACGACAAAAACCACACAGTACACACGGGGTTGACAGTTTAGTACACGAAGAAGAAAAAGGAGAAACGCAAGATATTTCCACGGAACGAACCAAGTGTGGGGGAAAATTAAATTTATTTTATCTACCACCTGAGAAGATAAAGGCAACGAAGACACAACGACTATGGTTTACGGGAGGCAGGAGCAACAGCTAGATTTTGGTGCTGCTGGTTTTGGCTTGAAGTATGTTGTTGAGAGTGAGATAGATATATAAACATTATATTTTTTTGTTGGGTAGGGTTGGCGTGACTGGTTTGAGTTACTGGAATGTCAAAGTAAAATAGAATGCCAATTTTTGCGGAGACCTCTCAAACTATATAAAACAGAGGATATCAAACTTTTTAACAATTTGCAATGTTTACACATGCAAGTACTCAATTACCTATCGCACGCTTTATATGTTGCAACGATGGACAGAAACGTACGTATTTGACAGCCTTAGAGGATATATAATATGGAGTGCTCGTTTCTATCCCTAATGCATTGTAGTGCCTGAAGCCTAGATAGGGGGCCAGTATGGGGAACTCTCATTAATAGCCGTGTTCCATTGGGCTTTGCAAAGTACTTATTAGTACTTCCCAGCAGATGATGAATGGAATGCTTTCATTTTGCCAAAAGTAAAATGTAACCTCAATATCAATTTAATTTCGGTTGTTGGTTTTCTTATTTTACTTTAAAATTAGAAAAATATCAACAACAATGATCTATTACGTAATTTCTTTTGATTGGTGATGTCTTTTTCTTGTTTGGAAACATTCTGTTACTAGATTAATGAACTACTTTGAACTACTTCGAACACAGAGTAGAAGTAGTTGACTGCAGCCAGAAGTACTTGGCAGTAGATACTGGAGCCCAAAGGAACACACCTAATCTCTATGAAAATAAATTACGACAGGCGAAAGTTTTGTTTTCATTCGGATGTATTCGCCTTGGTTTGGGATAGCCTTTATCCCTTGTTTTCATTTGTGTTTTACGATAGTTTTTTTGTATTGTATACCATCAGAAGACGTAACTTTTGCGTGTCAAGAAAATTCATCTTTTAAAACACACTTTGCAAACATTTAGGCCTGCCGCCCACTAGGCAACTTAGTTGCCGGCAACTTTTAGTTGCTGGGTGTTGACTGCAACTCCGAGCAACTAAAGTTGCTTGCCTTAGCCCACTAGGCAACTTCCGAGCAACTTTTGAGAATTAATATTTGTGTTTTTTTGTATTTAATTTTCTATAAAAACGTGCTCCACCTAAACCTATCTCAATTTGACCTCTCTTAAATGCAAAATCAATGTAATATTTTAATGGACAACAAATAAAAACGTTAAATTTTCGAAAATTCCTGAAAGTTGCTCGGAAATTGCTTAGTGGGCGCGGGTCAGCAACTAAAAGTTGCCTGGAGTTGCAGGCCAGGCGCGCACACGCAACTAAACAGTTTGGTTGCAATTTTGAGCACTATGGGATTATATGAGAGTCCGCGCACATAAACCGGCGGACTCTCATATAATCCCGAGTGCTCAAAATCGAAACCAAACTGTTTAGTTGCATGTGCGCGCCTGGCCTAAGGCTCTCCCAAACCAACGCGAAAATTTCAGAACAACGACGAAACTTTCGCCTGTCTTTAATTTTTGTACATGGAGATTAATGGGAGCACCCAGACTGGCACGATGTGAATCTTCGAACATTATTCAGTCGTCGCATATTCGCGCGAATGTTTTACGCTGGTTTGGGACAGCAAAAGGCTGAAAATATTTTCTTGTGCTAATTGTAGCAGTTTATTATAAGTGTAAATAACTTGAATACGGTGATTTATGGATAGCAATTTTTTGACATCAATGCTATCGAAATCACATGATAGCTCTGAATACTATCACTATATTACATGCACTCAAACTGTATTTATTTAATTTTTTAGTAAATACACGAACCATCTCGAAGGGAAATCGAATACAGTAGTTGTTATAAACTATGCCACAACATTTTTTTTTTTTCAAATTTGAATTAAATTGTGGAAGTGACTAAAGCAACAGTAAAGGCTCTCCCAAACCAACGCGAATACTTCCGAACGACGACGAAATTTTCGCCTGTCTTAATTTTTTTACATGGATATTAATGAGAGCGCCCACACTTCGAATATTATTCAGTGGTCGCATACCTATTCGCTCCGAATGTTTCGTGTTGGTTTGGGAGAGCCTTAAAGGCAGATCAAGGGCTCTTCACCGGTGGGCATACTTTTATTAAAAATTAACTTTTGGATATGAATTCAGAGCATCAAACAAAGTGACATATGGAGTTCGTAGGTGCGTTCGCGTACTAGTCCGACACTACCCACTTCTACCATTTTGTACAATTTAATTTTTTTTATACCTATGTCTGTCAAAAACTTTTGACTAAAATTGATAGAAAAATGGCAGGTCTGGGAAGTAAACGAACAGAGATAGTATGATACTAAAAACACAAAATAGGCATTTGGTGATTTTTAATTTAATAAAATGTTAAAAAGATAGTACGATGCTAACTCGTTTAAAATTTTGAAAATCCTCTTTTTAACCTATAGGATTTTATTAAAAAAATATTAACGTACTAAATCGTCAAAAATTTGGCCCTGTCTATATATTTGTGTATCGCACACAATACCCATTATTTGTTTTTAAAAAAGATTGCTATAAAGATTGTTATAAATTCAACTTAGTATGCAATTTTGTTGAAATTGAGGTAATTTGAGGTTATTTTGAAAGTGCGTCAATGTATGGGAAGTTGTGCGATTTGGGAGATGATTTCGGAGCAAATTTCAAAATTTTTCTGATTAAAATATATTATAAGCCAGGCAAAAATATTTGTCTTGTGTATGTGCCCACCTACGTGCATACTTTCTATAAAACAACTAGTATTTGTATGTACCTATACATATATATAAGTAAAAACAATACTTCAAAAAATAAGCGGGTTAAATATTATAAAACGATTGAACCAACAGTTTGACAGAAATGCTGTTGTTAGTAACAGTTGGTTGGATGCACCCACAGTACACAATTCGAGTCAGAATGACAGTTCTTCTTCTGAGGAGAAGAGAAAATTGCTTCTGATTTTGTTTTCAGAATCGTTCCAGAAGTTTTCACGCGTACCAAATTGTTCCTCCGGATTACCAATGGAAAAGGCCATAAGGTAATACGTGTGTGATATATTATTTAAAGGCAATTCAATTAATAGAAAAGATTATAAAGTTTAATGTATTTTAAAACTAAACAAGTAATTTTAGAAGATTTAGAACGAGGTTAAAGCATTTTTAGTATGATGCTAGGTTAAAAAGAGGATTTTCCAAGTTTTAAAAGAGGTAACATCGTACTATATTTTGAACATATTTCACTATAATGTTAAAATCACTGAATGCTTTTTATATGTTACTTTCATATGTCGTTTTCGTTTGGATTTCGGAACTGTTCCATTCCTATCTAAAATGGGAAATTTGGAGTAAAAGGAGTGAAAAAGGAGTAGCTCCGAACGTCCACTCGAAAACGACAATACTTTCTCCATGTGTCACTCTATATATGATACTTGTAGTATTGCGTGTGTGATAGGAACAACGATGCGATTGTATATCGTGTATTTTGTTTTTTGCAAATTGTGTGGAAAACTTGGCACATATTCTTGAACTTGATGATTTTGATGGATATATGTACGTCAAACGCATTCTAAAGAGATAGAAAAACAAAAACGGATAACATATTTTGCATTTCAATTCTCAACCCTTTAAAAAATTAAATTCAAATGACACTTCTTTTAACTCAAAGTAGGTACTTATAACCGACACAAAAGTCCTTTGAAATGCATTTGCTAAATTCATGATGACAATCACATTATGGCTATTGTCCGCCGAATTTCTATAGAATTTTCTGTCTTTTTTTTATTTTTTAAATTTTTTGTAGAAAGAAGGCATGGTCTATTTATAGGATAATCAGGATTTTTTTTTTGTTGAAAATTCGTGTCTCCTGATGTTGAAGGGATTTTCATTTTTTCTATGTCACTTGCATTTCCTGTGTTCATTTAAATATCATTAGTGAAAATTATTCAAAAGAATATTCTTTTATACAGAACATTTACAAAGAACTTAAGAAAGAAAAAGACAAGATTTTGCATACTAGAAATTTGAGTAATTTATCAGTGCTGCAGGACAGGAACCTTATAATTTGTTTACCTGATGGTTAGTATATTTTCATAAAAATTCATCTGAAACACATAGTGACAGGTAGTCAAGCTGAGCTGAGGTCTGATGCGAGGACGACGACGTTCGTGCACACGACCTATTTTCTCCAATAAGCTACATAATCCTTCGGTATTCTGCGACGACCGACCGACGCGACGGCCGTTCAGGATTCAGGTACGAGTATCGTTAGGGTAGAAGATAATAGTAAGTAAGTAATACTGAAATATTTCGAAATAATGGACAACCCTAAAATTTAATAATTGCGGCGGCGGATTATCTCATTAAAATTGATATACCAGCAGGGTGAGCCGGAGAGCCTGTTGAACTAACGAATGAACAACACGAGTCGTGGCGAGGGCGAGGGTTGGTTCTTTAGCCATCAGTGTTCGTTGGCCCATATCCTTTGAGCATCAGAAATTGTCTGTTAGGAATAGCAATAGCCTCTTCCTCTTCTATATCATCAGGGATCCAGATCAGACTCACTCACTCGGTGATGAGGGATAACGATGTGGTTACTTTGGAAACCTGTGTTTATATGCTTAAAAACATGATAGGTGGGCGGTCTATTGTTGTGGGTTAATTTGAAGGTATATGCCCGATGTGAAAACACGCGCTAGCTCTACCTATGTAGATAATTCAATTATTTTATGCGAAATGAAATAATTTCCCACGGCAAATGATAATGATGAAATATGAAACTTTATTCAATGTTTCGTTGGATTTGTTACTAACATATACGATGTTGTAGTCTAAGAGCTAGTAGGTACTACAGGATTTTGAACTTATGTAAAATATTTGTAGATATATGTACATATATATTTATGGACGTTCAGATTGAGCTGACTTTGAAAGCTATGCAGAAAACAAGACCATAACTTCATTAAAATATATTTATTTACATTTATAGAAATCCCTTGAGGGTCAAAAATGCAACCCATGAGGCATTTCTATAATTGGGATATCAAATGAAAGCTAAGATTTTTCTGGAAAATCTTAGCTTAACTTAGTGGCATACCTTGTTTATGATTATCGTGTATTGTCACACCTGTCAATTCTCTGACAATAGTTGCCAATGAGCTGACAATGGCCAAATACCTTAGACGGTGTTCACATTGGACTCACTCCGCGCGACTCATTTCGACATCTCTTTCTTTTATCTGACTCCACCTCACTATATGAGAAAGTGAGGCAGGATTTTTTCTTTTTTCATCCTGCCTCACTAGACTATCTCTTTCATCATGAGGTGGAGTGAGATAAATTTCTTAATCTTACAATGAAAAATTGTATGTTCACACGGTTGGCAGATTTTGTCTAAAAGTCTTACAATTTCTCTGTCAGATGGTTAGCTGACCATTTTCTGACAATGACGTTTCTGACAATTTTTGTCAGGGTGAAAATTGTCAGTTTACTTGGTTGGAAGATATTTGTTTACGAAAATTTAATCAATCAAATATTGTCACACAAATTATAAGTTTTTTCCGTAGGTAGTGGTCAGAACAGAGATAAATAAATACAAATGGAAAATATTGCATTTGCAACTATTTTAAAAAAAAATGTTCCAAAACCCGTCGAGCTACACATCAAAAGAAAGGTATTTTTAAACTCTATCCGGACGTCCAAACCAAAAGCGTGTGGAAGTTCTGATTCTCGAAATATTTTCATCCAAAGTGATTGTTTGATTTTACTGCATTTCCGTCCAAAACATTCAAACGCGTTTGTGTTTGGATAGCGATATTTCCGTAATCGAGCCTCGAAATGGGTTGCGGTTTCGAAAATGTTTGGTTAAATTTTCAAGAGCTTTCTAAAACTCAAAACCAAATTACTGTTAGAGGTTTGGTTCACGAAATATTCGCATCCAAAGTCAAATTACTGTATTTCGATGCAACCCTAAAAAGGGCTTTGGATTACGATATTTCCGCAACCAAGCCTTGTAAGAGGTTGTAATTTTCAGTTTCGTATAGAAAATTAACAGGCCTTTCCGCCAATATACATCGAAAAATTTTGCCAGCTTTGGTTCTCGAAATATTCACATCCGAAATGATATAACTTTATGTACTTCAATCCAACCATAAAAAAAAGCTGTCCATGGCGATATTTCCGCAACAAAGCCTCGAAAGGGGTTGCGGTTTGCAGTGGCGAATAGCAAATTAACAGACCTTTCCAGCAACGTAAAAATTTTGACAAACTTTTTCCAAAATTTTTTTATTGATTTTTGAAAAAAATGATGGACTAACCCCTTGCAACTTTTTTTCGGCTTTTCAAAAATGTTCCCAAAACCCATCGAGCTATACATCAAAAGAAAGGTCTTGTCAAACTCTATCCGCACATATAAACCAAAAGTCTGTGGAAGGTCTGGTTCTCGAAATATTTTCATCCAAAGTGATTGTTTGATTTTACTGCATTTCCGTCCAAAACATTCAAACGCGTTTGTGTTTGGATAGCGATATTTCCGTAATCGAGCCTCGAAATGGGTTGCGGTTTCAAAAATGTTTGGTTAAATTTTCAAGAGCTTTCTAAAACTCAAAACCAAATTACTGTTAGAGGTTTGGTTCACGAAATATTCGCATCCAAAGTCAAATTACTGTATTTCGATGCAACCCTAAAAAGGGCTTTGGATTACGATATTCTCGCAACCAAGCCTTGTAAGAGGTTGTAATTTTCAGTTTCGTATAGAAAATTAACAGGCCTTTCCGCCAATATACATCGAAAAATTTTGCCAGCTTTGGTTCTCGAAATATTCACATCCGAAATGATATAACTTTATGTACTTCAATCCAACCATAAAAAAAAGCTGTCCATGGCGATATTTCCGCAACAAAGCCTCGAAAGGGGTTGCGGTTTGCAGTGGCGAATAGCAAATTAACAGACCTTTCCAGCAACGTAAAAATTTCGACAAACTTTTTCCAAAATTTTTTTATTGATTTTTGAAAAAAATGATGGACTAACCCCTTGCAACTTTTTTTCGGCTTTTCAAAAATGTTCCCAAAACCCATCTAGCTATACATCAAAAGAAAGGTCTTGTCAAACTCTATCCGCACATATAAACCAAAAGTGTGTGGAAGGTCTGGTTCTCGAAATATTTTCATCCAAAGTGATTGTTTGATTTTACTGCATTTCCGTCCAAAACATTCAAACGCGTTTGTGTTTGGATAGCGATATTTCCGTAATCGAGCCTCGAAATGGGTTGCGGTTTCGAAAATGTTTGGTTAAATTTTCAAGAGCTTTCTAAAACTCAAAACCAAATTACTGTTAGAGGTTTGGTTCACGAAATATTCGCATCCAAAGTCAAATTACTGTATTTCGATGCAACCCTAAAAAGGGCTTTGGATTACGATATTTCCGCAACCTAGCCTTGTAAGAGGTTGTAATTTTCAGTTTCGTATAGAAAATTAACAGGCCTTTCCGCCAATATACATCGAAAAATTTTGCCAGCTTTGGTTCTCGAAATATTCACATCCGAAATAATATAACTTTATGTACTTCAATCCAACCATAAAAAAAAGCTGTCGATGGCGATATTTCCGCAACAAAGCCTCGAAAGGGGTTGCGGTTTGCAGTGGCGAATAGCAAATTAACAGACCTTTCCAGCAACGTAAAAATTTCGACAAACTTTTTCCAAAATTTTTTTATTGATTTTTGAAAAAAATGCAACTTTTTTTCGGCTTTTCAAAAATGTTCCCAAAACCCATCGAGCTATACATCAAAAGAAAGGTCTTGTCAAACTCTATCCGCACATATAAACCTAAAGTGTGTGGAAGGTCTGGTTCTCGAAATATTTTCATCCAAAGTGATTGTTTGATTTTACTGCATTTCCGTCCAAAACATTCAAACGCGTTTGTGTTTGGATAGCGATATTTCCGTAATCGAGCCTCGAAATGGGTTGCGGTTTCGAAAATGTTTGGTTAAATTTTCAAGAGCTTTCTAAAACTCAAAACCAAATTACTGTTAGAGGTTTGGTTCACGAAATATTCGCATCCAAAGTCAAATTACTGTATTTCGATGCAACCCTAAAAAGGGCTTTGGATTACGATATTTCCGCAACCAAGCCTTGTAAGAGGTTGTAATTTTCAGTTTAATTAACAGGCCTTTCCGCCAATATACATCGAAAAATTTTGCCAGCTTTGGTTCTCGAAATATTCACATCCGAAATGATATAACTTTATGTACTTCAATCCAACCATAAAAAAAGCTGTCCATGGCGATATTTCCGCAACAAAGCCTCGAAAGGGGTTGCGGTTTGCAGTGGCGAATAGCAAATTAACAGACCTTTCCAGCAACGTAAAAATTTTGACAAACTTTTTCCAAAAATTTTGTATTGATTTTTGAAAAAAATGATGGACTAACCCCTTGCAACTTTTTTTCGGCTTTTCAAAAATGTTCCCAAAACCCATCGAGCTATACATCAAAAGAAAGGTCTTGTCAAACTCTATCCGCACATATAAGCCAAAAGTGTGTGGAAGGTCTGGTTCTCGAAATATTTTCATCCAAAGTGATTGTTTGATTTTACTGCATTTCCGTCCAAAACATTCAAACGCGTTTGTGTTTGGATAGCGATATTTCCGTAATCGAGCTTCGAAATGGGTTGCGGTTTCGAAAATGTTTGGTTAAATTTTCAAGAGCTTTCTAAAACTCAAAACCAAATTACTGTTAGAGGTTTGGTTCACGAAATATTCGCATCCAAAGTCAAATTACTGTATTTCGATGCAACCCTAAAAAGGGCTTTGGATTACGATATTTCCGCAACCAAGCCTTGTAAGAGGTTGTAATTTTAAGTTTCGTATAGAAAATTAACAGGCCTTTCCGCCAATATACATCGAAAAATTTTGCCAGCTTTGGTTCTCGAAATATTCACATCCGAAATGATATAACTTTATGTACTTCAATCCAACCATAAAAAAAAGCTGTCCATGGCGATATTTCCGCAACAAAGCCTCGAAAGGGGTTGCGGTTTGCAGTGGCGAATAGCAAATTAACAGACCTTTCCAGCAACGTAAAAATTTTGACAAACTTTTTCCAAAATTTTTTTATTGATTTTTGAAAAAAATGATGGACTAACCCCTTGCAACTTTTTTTCGGCTTTTCAAAAATGTTCCCAAAACCCATCGAGCTATAGATCAAAAGAAAGGTCTTGTCAAACTCTATCCGCACATATAAACCAAAAGTGTGTGGAAGGTCTGGTTCTCGAAATATTTTCATCCAAAGTGATTGTTTGATTTTACTGCATTTCCGTCCAAAACATTCAAACGCGTTTGTGTTTGGATAGCGATATTTCCGTAATCGAGCCTCGAAATGGGTTGCGGTTTCGAAAATGTTTGGTTAAATTTTCAAGAGCTTTCTAAAACTCAAAACCAAATTACTGTTAGAGGTTTGGTTCACGAAATATTCGCATCCAAAGTCAAATTACTGTATTTCGATGCAACCCTAAAAAGGGCTTTGGATTACGATATTTCCGCAACCAAGCCTTGTAAGAGGTTGTAATTTTAAGTTTCGTATAGAACATTAACAGGCCTTTCCGCCAATATACATCGAAAAATTTTGCCAGCTTTGGTTCTCGAAATATTCACATCCGAAATGATATAACTTTATGTACTTCAATCCAACCATAAAAAAAAGCTGTCGATGGCGATATTTCCGCAACAAAGCCTCGAAAGGGGTTGCGGTTTGCAGTGGCGAATAGCAAATTAACAGACCTTTCCAGCAACGTAAAAATTTTGACAAACTTTTTCCAAAATTTTTTTATTGATTTTTGAAAAAAATGATGGACTAACCCCTTGCAACTTTTTTTCGGCTTTTCAAAAATGTTCCCAAAACCCATCGAGCTATACATCAAAAGAAAGGTCTTGTCAAACTCTATCCGCACATATAAACCTAAAGTGTGTGGAAGGTCTGGTTCTCGAAATATTTTCATCCAAAGTGATTGTTTGATTTTACTGCATTTCCGTCCAAAACATTCAAACGCGTTTGTGTTTGGATAGCGATATTTCCGTAATCGAGCCTCGAAATGGGTTGCGGTTTCGAAAATGTTTGGTTAAATTTTCAAGAGCTTTCTAAAACTCAAAACCAAATTACTGTTAGAGGTTTGGTTCACGAAATATTCGCATCCAAAGTCAAATTACTGTATTTCGATGCAACCCTAAAAAGGGCTTTGGATTACGATATTTCCGCAACCAAGCCTTGTAAGAGGTTGTAATTTTCAGTTTCGTATAGAAAATTAACAGGCCTTTCCGCCAATATACATCGAAAAATTTTGCCAGCTTTGGTTCTCGAAATATTCACATCCGAAATGATATAACTTTATGTACTTCAATCCAACCATAAAAAAAAGCTGTCCATGGCGATATTTCCGCAACAAAGCCTCGAAAGGGGTTGCGGTTTGCAGTGGCGAATAGCAAATTAACAGACCTTTCCAGCAACGTAAAAATTTTGACAAACTTTTTCCAAAATTTTTTTATTGATTTTTGAAAAAAATGATGGACTAACCCCTTGCAACTTTTTTTCGGCTTTTCAAAAATGTTCCCAAAACCCATCGAGCTATAGATCAAAAGAAAGGTCTTGTCAAACTCTATCCGCACATATAAACCAAAAGTGTGTGGAAGGTCTGGTTCTCGAAATATTTTCATCCAAAGTGATTGTTTGATTTTACTGCATTTCCGTCCAAAACATTCAAACGCGTTTGTGTTTGGATAGCGATATTTCCGTAATCGAGCCTCGAAATGGGTTGCGGTTTCGAAAATGTTTGGTTAAATTTTCAAGAGCTTTCTAAAACTCAAAACCAAATTACTGTTAGAGGTTTGGTTCACGAAATATTCGCATCCAAAGTCAAATTACTGTATTTCGATGCAACCCTAAAAAGGGCTTTGGATTACGATATTTCCGCAACCAAGCCTTGTAAGAGGTTGTAATTTTAAGTTTCGTATAGAACATTAACAGGCCTTTCCGCCAATATACATCGAAAAATTTTGCCAGCTTTGGTTCTCGAAATATTCACATCCGAAATGATATAACTTTATGTACTTCAATCCAACCATAAAAAAAAGCTGTCGATGGCGATATTTCCGCAACAAAGCCTCGAAAGGGGTTGCGGTTTGCAGTGGCGAATAGCAAATTAACAGACCTTTCCAGCAACGTAAAAATTTTGACAAACTTTTTCCAAAATTTTTTTATTGATTTTTGAAAAAAATGATGGACTAACCCCTTGCAACTTTTTTTCGGCTTTTCAAAAATGTTCCCAAAACCCATCGAGCTATACATCAAAAGAAAGGTCTTGTCAAACTCTATCCGCACATATAAACCTAAAGTGTGTGGAAGGTCTGGTTCTCGAAATATTTTCATCCAAAGTGATTGTTTGATTTTACTGCATTTCCGTCCAAAACATTCAAACGCGTTTGTGTTTGGATAGCGATATTTCCGTAATCGAGCCTCGAAATGGGTTGCGGTTTCGAAAATGTTTGGTTAAATTTTCAAGAGCTTTCTAAAACTCAAAACCAAATTACTGTTAGAGGTTTGGTTCACGAAATATTCGCATCCAAAGTCAAATTACTGTATTTCGATGCAACCCTAAAAAGGGCTTTGGATTACGATATTTCCGCAACCAAGCCTTGTAAGAGGTTGTAATTTTCAGTTTCGTATAGAAAATTAACAGGCCTTTCCGCCAATATACATCGAAAAATTTTGCCAGCTTTGGTTCTCGAAATATTCACATCCGAAATGATATCACTTTATGTACTTCAATCCAACCATAAAAAAAAGCTGTCCATGGCGATATTTCCGCAACAAAGCCTCGAAAGGGGTTGCGGTTTGCAGTGGCGAATAGCAAATTAACAGACCTTTCCAGCAACGTAAAAATTTTGACAAACTTTTTCCAAAAATTTTTTATTGATTTTTGAAAAAAATGATGGACTAACCCCTTGCAACTTTTTTTCGGCTTTTCAAAAATGTTCCCAAAACCCATCGAGCTATACATCAAAAGAAAGGTCTTGTCAAACTCTATCCGCACATATAAGCCAAAAGTGTGTGGAAGGTCTGGTTCTCGAAATATTTTCATCCAAAGTGATTGTTTGATTTTACTGCATTTCCGTCCAAAACATTCAAACGCGTTTGTGTTTGGATAGCGATATTTCCGTAATCGAGCTTCGAAATGGGTTGCGGTTTCGAAAATGTTTGGTTAAATTTTCAAGAGCTTTCTAAAACTCAAAACCAAATTACTGTTAGAGGTTTGGTTCACGAAATATTCGCATCCAAAGTCAAATTACTGTATTTCGATGCAACCCTAAAAAGGGCTTTGGATTACGATATTTCCGCAACCAAGCCTTGTAAGAGGTTGTAATTTTAAGTTTCGTATAGAAAATTAACAGGCCTTTCCGCCAATATACATCGAAAAATTTTGCCAGCTTTGGTTCTCGAAATATTCACATCCGAAATGATATAACTTTATGTACTTCAATCCAACCATAAAAAAAAGCTGTCGATGGCGATATTTCCGCAACAAAGCCTCGAAAGGGGTTGCGGTTTGCAGTGGCGAATAGCAAATTAACAGACCTTTCCAGCAACGTAAAAATTTTGACAAACTTTTTCCAAAATTTTTTTATTGATTTTTGAAAAAAATGATGGACTAACCCCTTGCAACTTTTTTTCGGCTTTTCAAAAATGTTCCCAAAACCCATCGAGCTATACATCAAAAGAAAGGTCTTGTCAAACTCTATCCGCACATATAAACCAAAAGTCTGTGGAAGGTCTGGTTCTCGAAATATTTTCATCCAAAGTGATTGTTTGATTTTACTGCATTTCCGTCCAAAACATTCAAACGCGTTTGTGTTTGGATAGCGATATTTCCGTAATCGAGCCTCGAAATGGGTTGCGGTTTCGAAAATGTTTGGTTAAATTTTCAAGAGCTTTCTAAAACTCAAAACCAAATTACTGTTAGAGGTTTGGTTCACGAAATATTCGCATCCAAAGTCAAATTACTGTATTTCGATGCAACCCTAAAAAGGGCTTTGGATTACGATATTTCCGCAACCAAGCCTTGTAAGAGGTTGTAATTTTCAGTTTCGTATAGAAAATTAACAGGCCTTTCCGCCAATATACATCGAAAAATTTTGCCAGCTTTGGTTCTCGAAATATTCACATCCGAAATGATATCACTTTATGTACTTCAATCCAACCATAAAAAAAAGCTGTCCATGGCGATATTTCCGCAACAAAGCCTCGAAAGGGGTTGCGGTTTGCAGTGGCGAATAGCAAATTAACAGACCTTTCCAGCAACGTAAAAATTTTGACAAACTTTTTCCAAAAATTTTTTATTGATTTTTGAAAAAAATGATGGACTAACCCCTTGCAACTTTTTTTCGGCTTTTCAAAAATGTTCCCAAAACCCATCGAGCTATACATCAAAAGAAAGGTCTTGTCAAACTCTATCCGCACATATAAACCAAAAGTGTGTGGAAGGTCTGGTTCGCGAAATATTTTCATCCAAAGTGATTGTTTGATTTTACTGCATTTCCGTCCAAAACATTCAAACGCGTTTGTGTTTGGATAGCGATATTTCCGTAATCGAGCCTTGAAATGGGTTGCGGTTTCGAAAATGTTTGGTTAAATTTTCAAGAGCTTTCTAAAACTCAAAACCAAATTACTGTTAGAGGTTTGGTTCACGAAATATTCGCATCCAAAGTCAAATTACTGTATTTCGATGCAACCCTAAAAAGGGCTTTGGATTACGATATTTCCGCAACCAAGCCTTGTAAGAGGTTGTTATTTTCAGTTTCGTATAGAAAATTAACAGGCCTTTCCGCCAATATACATCGAAAAATTTTGCCAGCTTTGGTTCTCGAAATATTCACATCCGAAATGATATAACTTTATGTACTTCAATCCAACCATAAAAAAAAGCTGTCCATGGCGATATTTCCGCAACAAAGCCTCGAAAGGGGTTGCGGTTTGCAGTGGCGAATAGCAAATTAACAGACCTTTCCAGCAACGTAAAAATTTCGACAAACTTTTTCCAAAATTTTTTTATTGATTTTTGAAAAAAATGATGGACTAACCCCTTGCATCTTTTTTTCGGCTTTTCAAAAATGTTCCCAAAACCCATCGAGCTATACATCAAAAGAAAGGTCTTGTCAAACTCTATCCGCACATATAAACCTAAAGTGTGTGGAAGGTCTGGTTCTCGAAATATTTTCATCCAAAGTGATTGTTTGATTTTACTGCATTTCCGTCCAAAACATTCAAACGCGTTTGTGTTTGGATAGCGATATTTCCGTAATCGAGCCTCGAAATGGGTTGCGGTTTCGAAAATGTTTGGTTAAATTTTCAAGAGCTTTCTAAAACTCAAAACCAAATTACTGTTAGAGGTTTGGTTCACGAAATATTCGCATCCAAAGTCAAATTACTGTATTTCGATGCAACCCTAAAAAGGGCTTTGGATTACGATATTCTCGCAACCAAGCCTTGTAAGAGGTTGTAATTTTCAGTTTCGTATAGAAAATTAACAGGCCTTTCCGCCAATATACATCGAAAAATTTTGCCAGCTTTAGTTCTCGAAATATTCACATCCGAAATGATATAACTTTATGTACTTCAATCCAACCATAAAAAAAAGCTGTCCATGGCGATATTTCCGCAACAAAGCCTCGAAAGGGGTTGCGGTTTGCAGTGGCGAATAGCAAATTAACAGACCTTTCCAGCAACGTAAAAATTTCGACAAACTTTTTCCAAAATTTTTTTATTGATTTTTGAAAAAAATGATGGACTAACCCCTTGCAACTTATTTTCGGCTTTTCAAAAATGTTCCCAAAACCCATCGAGCTATACATCAAAAGAAAGGTCTTGTCAAACTCTATCCGCACATATAAACCAAAAGTGTGTGGAAGGTCTGGTTCTCGAAATATTTTCATCCAAAGTGATTGTTTGATTTTACTGCATTTCCGTCCAAAACATTCAAACGCGTTTGTGTTTGGATAGCGATATTTCCGTAATCGAGCCTCAAAATGGGTTGCGGTTTCGAAAATGTTTGGTTAAATTTTCAAGAGCTTTCTAAAACTCAAAACCAAATTACTGTTAGAGGTTTGGTTCACGAAATATTCGCATCCAAAGTCAAATTACTGTATTTCGATGCAACCCTAAAAAGGGCTTTGGATTACGATATTTCCGCAACCAAGCCTTGTAAGAGGTTGTAATTTTCAGTTTCGTATAGAAAATTAACAGGCCTTTCCGCCAATATACATCGAAAAATTTTGCCAGCTTTGGTTCTCGAAATATTCACATCCGAAATGATATAACTTTATGTACTTCAATCCAACCATAAAAAAAAGCTGTCCATGGCGATATTTCCGCAACAAAGCCTCGAAAGGGGTTGCGGTTTGCAGTGGCGAATAGCAAATTAACAGACCTTTCCAGCAACGTAAAAATTTTGACAAACTTTTTCCAAAAATTTTGTATTGATTTTTGAAAAAAATGATGGACTAACCCCTTGCAACTTTTTTTCGGCTTTTCAAAAATGTTCCCAAAACCCATCGAGCTATACATCAAAAGAAAGGTCTTGTCAAACTCTATCCGCATATAAGCCAAAAGTGTGTGGAAGGTCTGGTTCTCGAAATATTTTCATCCAAAGTGATTGTTTGATTTTACTGCATTTCCGTCCAAAACATTCAAACGCGTTTGTGTTTGGATAGCGATATTTCCGTAATCGAGCCTCGAAATGGGTTGCGGTTTCGAAAATGTTTGGTTAAATTTTCAAGAGCTTTCTAAAACTCAAAACCAAATTACTGTTAGAGGTTTGGTTCACGAAATATTCGCATCCAAAGTCAAATTACTGTATTTCGATGCAACCCTAAAAAGGGCTTTGGATTACGATATTTCCGCAACCTAGCCTTGTAAGAGGTTGTAATTTTCAGTTTCGTATAGAAAATTAACAGGCCTTTCCGCCAATATACATCGAAAAATTTTGCCAGCTTTGGTTCTCGAAATATTCACATCCGAAATAATATAACTTTATGTACTTCAATCCAACCATAAAAAAAGCTGTCGATGGCGATATTTCCGCAACAAAGCCTCGAAAGGGGTTGCGGTTTGCAGTGGCGAATAGCAAATTAACAGACCTTTCCAGCAACGTAAAAATTTCGACAAACTTTTTCCAAAATTTTTTTATTGATTTTTGAAAAAAATGATGGACTAACCCTTGCATCTTTTTTTCGGCTTTTCAAAAATGTTCCCAAAACCCATCGAGCTATACATCAAAAGAAAGGTCTTGTCAAACTCTATCCGCACATATAAACCTAAAGTGTGTGGAAGGTCTGGTTCTCGAAATATTTTCATCCAAAGTGATTGTTTGATTTTACTGCATTTCCGTCCAAAACATTCAAACGCGTTTGTGTTTGGATAGCGATATTTCCGTAATCGAGCCTCGAAATGGGTTGCGGTTTCGAAAATGTTTGGTTAAATTTTCAAGAGCTTTCTAAAACTCAAAACCAAATTACTGTTAGAGGTTTGGTTCACGAAATATTCGCATCCAAAGTCAAATTACTGTATTTCGATGCAACCCTAAAAAGGGCTTTGGATTACGATATTTCCGCAACCAAGCCTTGTAAGAGGTTGTAATTTTCAGTTTCGTATAGAAAATTAACAGGCCTTTCCGCCAATGTACATCGAAAAATTTTGCCAGCTTTGGTTCTCGAAATATTCACATCCGAAATGATATAACTTTATGTACTTCAATCCAACCATAAAAAAAAGCTGTCCATGGCGATATTTCCGCAACAAAGCCTCGAAAGGGGTTGCGGTTTGCAGTGGCGAATAGCAAATTAACAGACCTTTCCAGCAACGTAAAAATTTTGACAAACTTTTTCCAAAAATTTTGTATTGATTTTTGAAAAAAAATGATGGACTAACCCCTTGCAACTTTTTTTCGGCTTTTCAAAAATGTTCCCAAAACCCATCGAGCTATACATCAAAAGAAAGGTCTTGTCAAACTCTATCCGCACATATAAACCAAAAGTGTGTGGAAGGTCTGGTTCTCGAAATATTTTCATCCAAAGTGATTGTTTGATTTTACTGCATTTCCGTCCAAAACATTCAAACGCGTTTGTGTTTGGATAGCGATATTTCCGTAATCGAGCCTCGAAATGGGTTGCGGTTTCAAAAATGTTTGGTTGAATTTTCAAGAGCTTTCTAAAACTCAAAACCAAATTACTGTTAGAGGTTTGGTTCACGAAATATTCGCATCCAAAGTCAAATTACTGTATTTCGATGCAACCCTAAAAAGGGCTTTGGATTACGATATTTCCGCAACCTAGCCTTGTAAGAGGTTGTAATTTTCAGTTTCGTATAGAAAATTAACAGGCCTTTCCGCCAATATACATCGAAAAATTTTGCCAGCTTTGGTTCTCGAAATATTCACATCCGAAATGATATAACTTTATGTACTTCAATCCAACCATAAAAAAAAGCTGTCCATGGCGATATTTCTGCAACAAAGCCTCGAAAGGGGTTGCGGTTTGCAGTGGCGAATAGCAAATTAACAGACCTTTCCAGCAACGTAAAAATTTTGACAAACTTTTTCCAAAATTTTTTTATTGATTTTTGAAAAAAATGATGGACTAACCCGTTGCAACTTTTTTTCGGCTTTTCAAAAATGTTCCCAAAACCCATCGAGCTATACATCAAAAGAAAGGTCTTGTCAAACTCTATCCGCACATATAAACCAAAAGTGTGTGGAAGGTCTGGTTCGCGAAATATTTTCATCCAAAGTGATTGTTTGATTTTACTGCATTTCCGTCCAAAACATTCAAACGCGTTTGTGTTTGGATAGCGATATTTCCGTAATCGAGCCTCGAAATGGGTTGCGGTTTCGAAAATGTTTGGTTAAATTTTCAAGAGCTTTCTAAAACTCAAAACCAAATTACTGTTAGAGGTTTGGTTCACGAAATATTCGCATCCAAAGTCAAATTACTGTATTTCGATGCAACCCTAAAAAGGGCTTTGGATTACGATATTTCCGCAACCAAGCCTTGTAAGAGGTTGTTATTTTCAGTTTCGTATAGAAAATTAACAGGCCTTTCCGCCAATATACATCGAAAAATTTTGCCAGCTTTGGTTCTCGAAATATTCACATCCGAAATGATATAACTTTATGTACTTCAATCCAACCATAAAAAAAAGCTGTCCATGGCGATATTTCCGCAACAAAGCCTCGAAAGGGGTTGCGGTTTGCAGTGGCGAATAGCAAATTAACAGACCTTTCCAGCAACGTAAAAATTTCGACAAACTTTTTCCAAAATTTTTTTATTGATTTTTGAAAAAAATGATGGACTAACCCCTTGCATCTTTTTTTCGGCTTTTCAAAAATGTTCCCAAAACCCATCGAGCTATACATCAAAAGAAAGGTCTTGTCAAACTCTATCCGCACATATAAACCTAAAGTGTGTGGAAGGTCTGGTTCTCGAAATATTTTCATCCAAAGTGATTGTTTGATTTTACTGCATTTCCGTCCAAAACATTCAAACGCGTTTGTGTTTGGATAGCGATATTTCCGTAATCGAGCCTCGAAATGGGTTGCGGTTTCGAAAATGTTTGGTTAAATTTTCAAGAGCTTTCTAAAACTCAAAACCAAATTACTGTTAGAGGTTTGGTTCACGAAATATTCGCATCCAAAGTCAAATTACTGTATTTCGATGCAACCCTAAAAAGGGCTTTGGATTACGATATTCTCGCAACCAAGCCTTGTAAGAGGTTGTAATTTTCAGTTTCGTATAGAAAATTAACAGGCCTTTCCGCCAATATACATCGAAAAATTTTGCCAGCTTTAGTTCTCGAAATATTCACATCCGAAATGATATAACTTTATGTACTTCAATCCAACCATAAAAAAAAGCTGTCCATGGCGATATTTCCGCAACAAAGCCTCGAAAGGGGTTGCGGTTTGCAGTGGCGAATAGCAAATTAACAGACCTTTCCAGCAACGTAAAAATTTCGACAAACTTTTTCCAAAATTTTTTTATTGATTTTTGAAAAAAATGATGGACTAACCCCTTGCAACTTATTTTCGGCTTTTCAAAAATGTTCCCAAAACCCATCGAGCTATACATCAAAAGAAAGGTCTTGTCAAACTCTATCCGCACATATAAACCAAAAGTGTGTGGAAGGTCTGGTTCTCGAAATATTTTCATCCAAAGTGATTGTTTGATTTTACTGCATTTCCGTCCAAAACATTCAAACGCGTTTGTGTTTGGATAGCGATATTTCCGTAATCGAGCCTCAAAATGGGTTGCGGTTTCGAAAATGTTTGGTTAAATTTTCAAGAGCTTTCTAAAACTCAAAACCAAATTACTGTTAGAGGTTTGGTTCACGAAATATTCGCATCCAAAGTCAAATTACTGTATTTCGATGCAACCCTAAAAAGGGCTTTGGATTACGATATTTCCGCAACCAAGCCTTGTAAGAGGTTGTAATTTTCAGTTTCGTATAGAAAATTAACAGGCCTTTCCGCCAATATACATCGAAAAATTTTGCCAGCTTTGGTTCTCGAAATATTCACATCCGAAATGATATAACTTTATGTACTTCAATCCAACCATAAAAAAAAGCTGTCCATGGCGATATTTCCGCAACAAAGCCTCGAAAGGGGTTGCGGTTTGCAGTGGCGAATAGCAAATTAACAGACCTTTCCAGCAACGTAAAAATTTTGACAAACTTTTTCCAAAAATTTTGTATTGATTTTTGAAAAAAATGATGGACTAACCCCTTGCAACTTTTTTTCGGCTTTTCAAAAATGTTCCCAAAACCCATCGAGCTATACATCAAAAGAAAGGTCTTGTCAAACTCTATCCGCATATAAGCCAAAAGTGTGTGGAAGGTCTGGTTCTCGAAATATTTTCATCCAAAGTGATTGTTTGATTTTACTGCATTTCCGTCCAAAACATTCAAACGCGTTTGTGTTTGGATAGCGATATTTCCGTAATCGAGCCTCGAAATGGGTTGCGGTTTCGAAAATGTTTGGTTAAATTTTCAAGAGCTTTCTAAAACTCAAAACCAAATTACTGTTAGAGGTTTGGTTCACGAAATATTCGCATCCAAAGTCAAATTACTGTATTTCGATGCAACCCTAAAAAGGGCTTTGGATTACGATATTCTCGCAACCAAGCCTTGTAAGAGGTTGTAATTTTCAGTTTCGTATAGAAAATTAACAGGCCTTTCCGCCAATATACATCGAAAAATTTTGCCAGCTTTAGTTCTCGAAATATTCACATCCGAAATGATATAACTTTATGTACTTCAATCCAACCATAAAAAAAAGCTGTCCATGGCGATATTTCCGCAACAAAGCCTCGAAAGGGGTTGCGGTTTGCAGTGGCGAATAGCAAATTAACAGACCTTTCCAGCAACGTAAAAATTTTGACAAACTTTTTCCAAAATTTTTTTATTGATTTTTGAAAAAAATGATGGACTAACCCCTTGCAACTTTTTTTCGGCTTTTCAAAAATGTTCCCAAAACCCATCGAGCTATACATCAAAAGAAAGGTCTTGTCAAACTCTATCCGCACATATAAACCTAAAGTGTGTGGAAGGTCTGGTTCTCGAAATATTTTCATCCAAAGTGATTGTTTGATTTTACTGCATTTCCGTCCAAAACATTCAAACGCGTTTGTGTTTGGATAGCGATATTTCCGTAATCGAGCCTCGAAATGGGTTGCGGTTTCGAAAATGTTTGGTTAAATTTTCAAGAGCTTTCTAAAACTCAAAACCAAATTACTGTTAGAGGTTTGGTTCACGAAATATTCGCATCCAAAGTCAAATTACTGTATTTCGATGCAACCCTAAAAAGGGCTTTGGATTACGATATTTCCGCAACCAAGCCTTGTAAGAGGTTGTTATTTTCAGTTTCGTATAGAAAATTAACAGGCCTTTCCGCCAATATACATCGAAAAATTTTGCCAGCTTTGGTTCTCGAAATATTCACATCCGAAATGATATAACTTTATGTACTTCAATCCAACCATAAAAAAAAGCTGTCCATGGCGATATTTCCGCAACAAAGCCTCGAAAGGGGTTGCGGTTTGCAGTGGCGAATAGCAAATTAACAGACCTTTCCAGCAACGTAAAAATTTTGACAAACTTTTTCCAAAATTTTTTTATTGATTTTTGAAAAAAATGATGGACTAACCCCTTGCAACTTTTTTTCGGCTTTTCAAAAATGTTCCCAAAACCCATCGAGCTATACATCAAAAGAAAGGTCTTGTCAAACTCTATCCGCACATATAAACCTAAAGTGTGTGGAAGGTCTGGTTCTCGAAATATTTTCATCCAAAGTGATTGTTTGATTTTACTGCATTTCCGTCCAAAACATTCAAACGCGTTTGTGTTTGGATAGTGATATTTCCGTAATCGAGCCTCGAAATGGGTTGCGGTTTCGAAAATGTTTGGTTAAATTTTCAAGAGCTTTCTAAAACTCAAAACCAAATTACTGTTAGAGGTTTGGTTCACGAAATATTCGCATCCAAAGTCAAATTACTGTATTTCGATGCAACCCTAAAAAGGGCTTTGGATTACGATATTTCCGCAACCAAGCCTTGTAAGAGGTTGTAATTTTCAGTTTCGTATAGAAAATTAACAGGCCTTTCCGCCAATATACATCGAAAAATTTTGCCAGCTTTGGTTCTCGAAATATTCACATCCGAAATGATATAACTTTATGTACTTCAATCCAACCATAAAAAAAAGCTGTCCATGGCGATATTTCCGCAACAAAGCCTCGAAAGGGGTTGCGGTTTGCAGTGGCGAATAGCAAATTAACAGACCTTTCCAGCAACGTAAAAATTTTGACAAACTTTTTCCAAAAATTTTGTATTGATTTTTGAAAAAAATGATGGACTAACCCCTTGCAACTTTTTTTCGGCTTTTCAAAAATGTTCCCAAAACCCATCGAGCTATACATCAAAAGAAAGGTCTTGTCAAACTCTATCCGCATATAAGCCAAAAGTGTGTGGAAGGTCTGGTTCTCGAAATATTTTCATCCAAAGTGATTGTTTGATTTTACTGCATTTCCGTCCAAAACATTCAAACGCGTTTGTGTTTGGATAGCGATATTTCCGTAATCGAGCCTCGAAATGGGTTGCGGTTTCGAAAATGTTTAGTTAAATTTTCAAGAGCTTTCTAAAACTCAAAACCAAATTACTGTTAGAGGTTTGGTTCACGAAATATTCGCATCCAAAGTCAAATTACTGTATTTCGATGCAACCCTAAAAAGGGCTTTGGATTACGATATTTCCGCAACCAAGCCTTGTAAGAGGTTGTAATTTTAAGTTTCGTATAGAAAATTAACAGGCCTTTCCGCCAATATACATCGAAAAATTTTGCCAGCTTTGGTTCTCGAAATATTCACATCCGAAATGATATAACTTTATGTACTTCAATCCAACCATAAAAAAAAGCTGTCCATGGCGATATTTCCGCAACAAAGCCTCGAAAGGGGTTGCGGTTTGCAGTGGCGAATAGCAAATTAACAGACCTTTCCAGCAACGTAAAAATTTTGACAAACTTTTTCCAAAAATTTTTTATTGATTTTTGAAAAAAATGATGGACTAACCCCTTGCAACTTTTTTTCGGCTTTTCAAAAATGTTCCCAAAACCCATCGAGCTATACATCAAAAAAAAGGTCTTGTCAAACTCTATCCGCACATATAAACCTTAAGTGTGTGGAAGGTCTGGTTCTCGAAATATTTTCATCCAAAGTGATTGTTTGATTTTACTGCATTTCCGTCCAAAACATTCAAACGCGTTTGTGTTTGGATAGCGATATTTCCGTAATCGAGCCTCGAAATGGGTTGCGGTTTCGAAAATGTTTGGTTAAATTTTCAAGAGCTTTCTAAAACTCAAAACCAAATTACTGTTAGAGGTTTGGTTCACGAAATATTCGCATCCAAAGTCAAATTACTGTATTTCGATGCAACCCTAAAAAGGGCTTTGGATTACGATATTCTCGCAACCAAGCCTTGTAAGAGGTTGTAATTTTCAGTTTCGTATAGAAAATTAACAGGCCTTTCCGCCAATATACATCGAAAAATTTTGCCAGCTTTGGTTCTCGAAATATTCACATCCGAAATGATATAACTTTATGTACTTCAATCCAACCATAAAAAAAAGCTGTCCATGGCGATATTTCCGCAACAAAGCCTCGAAAGGGGTTGCGGTTTGCAGTGGCGAAT
Source organism: Leucozona laternaria (assembly GCA_932273885.2). Classification (NCBI taxonomy): domain Eukaryota; kingdom Metazoa; phylum Arthropoda; class Insecta; order Diptera; family Syrphidae; genus Leucozona; species Leucozona laternaria. The sequence continues at coordinate 40,722,707 of OW026369.1, read as the reverse complement.
AGCAAATTAACAGACCTTTCCAGCAACGTAAAAATTTTGACAAACTTTTTCCAAAAATTTTGTATTGATTTTTGAAAAAAATGATGGACTAACCCCTTGCAACTTTTTTTCGGCTTTTCAAAAATGTTCCCAAAACCCATCGAGCTATACATCAAAAGAAAGGTCTTGTCAAACTCTATCCGCATATAAGCCAAAAGTGTGTGGAAGGTCTGGTTCTCGAAATATTTTCATCCAAAGTGATTGTTTGATTTTACTGCATTTCCGTCCAAAACATTCAAACGCGTTTGTGTTTGGATAGCGATATTTCCGTAATCGAGCCTCGAAATGGGTTGCGGTTTCGAAAATGTTTGGTTAAATTTTCAAGAGCTTTCTAAAACTCAAAACCAAATTACTGTTAGAGGTTTGGTTCACGAAATATTCGCATCCAAAGTCAAATTACTGTATTTCGATGCAACCCTAAAAAGGGCTTTGGATTACGATATTCTCGCAACCAAGCCTTGTAAGAGGTTGTAATTTTCAGTTTCGTATAGAAAATTAACAGGCCTTTCCGCCAATATACATCGAAAAATTTTGCCAGCTTTAGTTCTCGAAATATTCACATCCGAAATGATATAACTTTATGTACTTCAATCCAACCATAAAAAAAAGCTGTCCATGGCGATATTTCCGCAACAAAGCCTCGAAAGGGGTTGCGGTTTGCAGTGGCGAATAGCAAATTAACAGACCTTTCCAGCAACGTAAAAATTTTGACAAACTTTTTCCAAAATTTTTTTATTGATTTTTGAAAAAAATGATGGACTAACCCCTTGCAACTTTTTTTCGGCTTTTCAAAAATGTTCCCAAAACCCATCGAGCTATACATCAAAAGAAAGGTCTTGTCAAACTCTATCCGCACATATAAACCTAAAGTGTGTGGAAGGTCTGGTTCTCGAAATATTTTCATCCAAAGTGATTGTTTGATTTTACTGCATTTCCGTCCAAAACATTCAAACGCGTTTGTGTTTGGATAGCGATATTTCCGTAATCGAGCCTCGAAATGGGTTGCGGTTTCGAAAATGTTTGGTTAAATTTTCAAGAGCTTTCTAAAACTCAAAACCAAATTACTGTTAGAGGTTTGGTTCACGAAATATTCGCATCCAAAGTCAAATTACTGTATTTCGATGCAACCCTAAAAAGGGCTTTGGATTACGATATTTCCGCAACCAAGCCTTGTAAGAGGTTGTTATTTTCAGTTTCGTATAGAAAATTAACAGGCCTTTCCGCCAATATACATCGAAAAATTTTGCCAGCTTTGGTTCTCGAAATATTCACATCCGAAATGATATAACTTTATGTACTTCAATCCAACCATAAAAAAAAGCTGTCCATGGCGATATTTCCGCAACAAAGCCTCGAAAGGGGTTGCGGTTTGCAGTGGCGAATAGCAAATTAACAGACCTTTCCAGCAACGTAAAAATTTCGACAAACTTTTTCCAAAATTTTTTTATTGATTTTTGAAAAAAATGATGGACTAACCCCTTGCATCTTTTTTTCGGCTTTTCAAAAATGTTCCCAAAACCCATCGAGCTATACATCAAAAGAAAGGTCTTGTCAAACTCTATCCGCACATATAAACCTAAAGTGTGTGGAAGGTCTGGTTCTCGAAATATTTTCATCCAAAGTGATTGTTTGATTTTACTGCATTTCCGTCCAAAACATTCAAACGCGTTTGTGTTTGGATAGCGATATTTCCGTAATCGAGCCTCGAAATGGGTTGCGGTTTCGAAAATGTTTGGTTAAATTTTCAAGAGCTTTCTAAAACTCAAAACCAAATTACTGTTAGAGGTTTGGTTCACGAAATATTCGCATCCAAAGTCAAATTACTGTATTTCGATGCAACCCTAAAAAGGGCTTTGGATTACGATATTCTCGCAACCAAGCCTTGTAAGAGGTTGTAATTTTCAGTTTCGTATAGAAAATTAACAGGCCTTTCCGCCAATATACATCGAAAAATTTTGCCAGCTTTAGTTCTCGAAATATTCACATCCGAAATGATATAACTTTATGTACTTCAATCCAACCATAAAAAAAAGCTGTCCATGGCGATATTTCCGCAACAAAGCCTCGAAAGGGGTTGCGGTTTGCAGTGGCGAATAGCAAATTAACAGACCTTTCCAGCAACGTAAAAATTTCGACAAACTTTTTCCAAAATTTTTTTATTGATTTTTGAAAAAAATGATGGACTAACCCCTTGCAACTTATTTTCGGCTTTTCAAAAATGTTCCCAAAACCCATCGAGCTATACATCAAAAGAAAGGTCTTGTCAAACTCTATCCGCACATATAAACCAAAAGTGTGTGGAAGGTCTGGTTCTCGAAATATTTTCATCCAAAGTGATTGTTTGATTTTACTGCATTTCCGTCCAAAACATTCAAACGCGTTTGTGTTTGGATAGCGATATTTCCGTAATCGAGCCTCAAAATGGGTTGCGGTTTCGAAAATGTTTGGTTAAATTTTCAAGAGCTTTCTAAAACTCAAAACCAAATTACTGTTAGAGGTTTGGTTCACGAAATATTCGCATCCAAAGTCAAATTACTGTATTTCGATGCAACCCTAAAAAGGGCTTTGGATTACGATATTTCCGCAACCAAGCCTTGTAAGAGGTTGTAATTTTCAGTTTCGTATAGAAAATTAACAGGCCTTTCCGCCAATATACATCGAAAAATTTTGCCAGCTTTGGTTCTCGAAATATTCACATCCGAAATGATATAACTTTATGTACTTCAATCCAACCATAAAAAAAAGCTGTCCATGGCGATATTTCCGCAACAAAGCCTCGAAAGGGGTTGCGGTTTGCAGTGGCGAATAGCAAATTAACAGACCTTTCCAGCAACGTAAAAATTTTGACAAACTTTTTCCAAAAATTTTGTATTGATTTTTGAAAAAAATGATGGACTAACCCCTTGCAACTTTTTTTCGGCTTTTCAAAAATGTTCCCAAAACCCATCGAGCTATACATCAAAAGAAAGGTCTTGTCAAACTCTATCCGCATATAAGCCAAAAGTGTGTGGAAGGTCTGGTTCTCGAAATATTTTCATCCAAAGTGATTGTTTGATTTTACTGCATTTCCGTCCAAAACATTCAAACGCGTTTGTGTTTGGATAGCGATATTTCCGTAATCGAGCCTCGAAATGGGTTGCGGTTTCGAAAATGTTTAGTTAAATTTTCAAGAGCTTTCTAAAACTCAAAACCAAATTACTGTTAGAGGTTTGGTTCACGAAATATTCGCATCCAAAGTCAAATTACTGTATTTCGATGCAACCCTAAAAAGGGCTTTGGATTACGATATTTCCGCAACCAAGCCTTGTAAGAGGTTGTAATTTTAAGTTTCGTATAGAAAATTAACAGGCCTTTCCGCCAATATACATCGAAAAATTTTGCCAGCTTTGGTTCTCGAAATATTCACATCCGAAATGATATAACTTTATGTACTTCAATCCAACCATAAAAAAAAGCTGTCCATGGCGATATTTCCGCAACAAAGCCTCGAAAGGGGTTGCGGTTTGCAGTGGCGAATAGCAAATTAACAGACCTTTCCAGCAACGTAAAAATTTTGACAAACTTTTTCCAAAAATTTTTTATTGATTTTTGAAAAAAATGATGGACTAACCCCTTGCAACTTTTTTTCGGCTTTTCAAAAATGTTCCCAAAACCCATCGAGCTATACATCAAAAAAAAGGTCTTGTCAAACTCTATCCGCACATATAAACCTTAAGTGTGTGGAAGGTCTGGTTCTCGAAATATTTTCATCCAAAGTGATTGTTTGATTTTACTGCATTTCCGTCCAAAACATTCAAACGCGTTTGTGTTTGGATAGCGATATTTCCGTAATCGAGCCTCGAAATGGGTTGCGGTTTCGAAAATGTTTGGTTAAATTTTCAAGAGCTTTCTAAAACTCAAAACCAAATTACTGTTAGAGGTTTGGTTCACGAAATATTCGCATCCAAAGTCAAATTACTGTATTTCGATGCAACCCTAAAAAGGGCTTTGGATTACGATATTTCCGCAACCTAGCCTTGTAAGAGGTTGTAATTTTCAGTTTCGTATAGAAAATTAACAGGCCTTTCCGCCAATATACATCGAAAAATTTTGCCAGCTTTGGTTCTCGAAATATTCACATCCGAAATAATATAACTTTATGTACTTCAATCCAACCATAAAAAAAGCTGTCGATGGCGATATTTCCGCAACAAAGCCTCGAAAGGGGTTGCGGTTTGCAGTGGCGAATAGCAAATTAACAGACCTTTCCAGCAACGTAAAAATTTCGACAAACTTTTTCCAAAATTTTTTTATTGATTTTTGAAAAAAATGATGGACTAACCCTTGCATCTTTTTTTCGGCTTTTCAAAAATGTTCCCAAAACCCATCGAGCTATACATCAAAAGAAAGGTCTTGTCAAACTCTATCCGCACATATAAACCTAAAGTGTGTGGAAGGTCTGGTTCTCGAAATATTTTCATCCAAAGTGATTGTTTGATTTTACTGCATTTCCGTCCAAAACATTCAAACGCGTTTGTGTTTGGATAGCGATATTTCCGTAATCGAGCCTCGAAATGGGTTGCGGTTTCGAAAATGTTTGGTTAAATTTTCAAGAGCTTTCTAAAACTCAAAACCAAATTACTGTTAGAGGTTTGGTTCACGAAATATTCGCATCCAAAGTCAAATTACTGTATTTCGATGCAACCCTAAAAAGGGCTTTGGATTACGATATTTCCGCAACCAAGCCTTGTAAGAGGTTGTAATTTTCAGTTTCGTATAGAAAATTAACAGGCCTTTCCGCCAATGTACATCGAAAAATTTTGCCAGCTTTGGTTCTCGAAATATTCACATCCGAAATGATATAACTTTATGTACTTCAATCCAACCATAAAAAAAAGCTGTCCATGGCGATATTTCCGCAACAAAGCCTCGAAAGACCTTTCCAGCAACGTAAAAATTTTGACAAACTTTTTCCAAAAATTTTGTATTGATTTTTGAAAAAAAATGATGGACTAACCCCTTGCAACTTTTTTTCGGCTTTTCAAAAATGTTCCCAAAACCCATCGAGCTATACATCAAAAGAAAGGTCTTGTCAAACTCTATCCGCACATATAAACCAAAAGTGTGTGGAAGGTCTGGTTCTCGAAATATTTTCATCCAAAGTGATTGTTTGATTTTACTGCATTTCCGTCCAAAACATTCAAACGCGTTTGTTTTTGGATAGCGATATTTCCGTAATCGAGCCTCGAAATGGGTTGCGGTTTCAAAAATGTCTGGTTGAATTTTCAAGAGCTTTCTAAAACTCAAAACCAAATTACTGTTAGAGGTTTGGTTCACGAAATATTCGCATCCAAAGTCAAATTACTGTATTTCGATGCAACCCTAAAAAGGGCTTTGGATTACGATATTTCCGCAACCTAGCCTTGTAAGAGGTTGTAATTTTCAGTTTCGTATAGAAAATTAACAGGCCTTTCCGCCAATATACACATCGAAAAATTTTGCCAGCTTTGGTTCTCGAAATATTCACATCCGAAATAATATAACTTTATGTACTTCAATCCAACCATAAAAAAAAGCTGTCGATGGCGATATTTCCGCAACAAAGCCTCGAAAGGGGTTGCGGTTTGCAGTGGCGAATAGCAAATTAACAGACCTTTCCAGCAACGTAAAAATTTCGACAAACTTTTTCCAAAATTTTTTTATTGATTTTTGAAAAAAATGATGGACTAACCCCTTGCAACTTTTTTTCGGCTTTTCAAAAATGTTCCCAAAACCCATCGAGCTATACATCAAAAGAAAGGTCTTGTCAAACTCTATCCGCACATATAAACCTAAAGTGTGTGGAAGGTCTGGTTCTCGAAATATTTTCATCCAAAGTGATTGTTTGATTTTACTGCATTTCCGTCCAAAACATTCAAACGCGTTTGTGTTTGGATAGCGATATTTCCGTAATCGAGCCTCGAAATGGGTTGCGGTTTCGAAAATGTTTGGTTAAATTTTCAAGAGCTTTCTAAAACTCAAAACCAAATTACTGTTAGAGGTTTGGTTCACGAAATATTCGCATCCAAAGTCAAATTACTGTATTTCGATGCAACCCTAAAAAGGGCTTTGGATTACGATATTTCCGCAACCAAGCCTTGTAAGAGGTTGTAATTTTCAGTTTCGTATAGAAAATTAACAGGCCTTTCCGCCAATATACATCGAAAAATTTTGCCAGCTTTGGTTCTCGAAATATTCACATCCGAAATGATATAACTTTATGTACTTCAATCCAACCATAAAAAAAAGCTGTCGATGGCGATATTTCCGCAACAAAGCCCCGAAAGGGGTTGCGGTTTGCAGTGGCGAATAGCAAATTAACAGACCTTTCCAGCAACGTAAAAATTTTGACAAACTTTTTCCAAAAATTTTGTATTGATTTTTGAAAAAAAATGATGGACTAACCCCTTGCAACTTTTTTTCGGCTTTTCAAAAATGTTCCCAAAACCCATCGAGCTATACATCAAAAGAAAGGTCTTGTCAAACTCTATCCGCACATATAAACCAAAAGTGTGTGGAAGGTCTGGTTCTCGAAATATTTTCATCCAAAGTGATTGTTTGATTTTACTGCATTTCCGTCCAAAACATTCAAACGCGTTTGTGTTTGGATAGCGATATTTCCGTAATCGAGCCTCGAAATGGGTTGCGGTTTCGAAAATGTTTGGTTAAATTTTCAAGAGCTTTCTAAAACTCAAAACCAAATTACTGTTAGAGGTTTGGTTCACGAAATATTCGCATCCAAAGTCAAATTACTGTATTTCGATGCAACCCTAAAAAGGGCTTTGGATTACGATATTTCCGCAACCTAGCCTTGTAAGAGGTTGTAATTTTCAGTTTCGTATAGAAAATTAACAGGCCTTTCCGCCAATATACATCGAAAAATTTTGCCAGCTTTGGTTCTCGAAATATTCACATCCGAAATAATATAACTTTATGTACTTCAATCCAACCATAAAAAAAGCTGTCGATGGCGATATTTCCGCAACAAAGCCTCGAAAGGGGTTGCGGTTTGCAGTGGCGAATAGCAAATTAACAGACCTTTCCAACAACGTAAAAATTTCGACAAACTTTTTCCAAAATTTTTTTATTGATTTTTGAAAAAAATGATGGACTAACCCCTTGCAACTTTTTTTCGGCTTTTCAAAAATGTTCCCAAAACCCATCGAGCTATACATCAAAAGAAAGGTCTTGTCAAACTCTATCCGCACATATAAACCAAAAGTCTGTGGAAGGTCTGGTTCTCGAAATATTTTCATCCAAAGTGATTGTTTGATTTTACTGCATTTCCGTCCAAAACATTCAAACGCGTTTGTGTTTGGATAGCGATATTTCCGTAATCGAGCCTCGAAATGGGTTGCGGTTTCAAAAATGTTTGGTTAAATTTTCAAGAGCTTTCTAAAACTCAAAACCAAATTACTGTTAGAGGTTTGGTTCACGAAATATTCGCATCCAAAGTCAAATTACTGTATTTCGATGCAACCCTAAAAAGGGCTTTGGATTACGATATTCTCGCAACCAAGCCTTGTAAGAGGTTGTAAATTTCAGTTTCGTATAGAAAATTAACAGGCCTTTCCGCCAATATACATCGAAAAATTTTGCCAGCTTTGGTTCTCGAAATATTCACATCCGAAATGATATAACTTTATGTACTTCAATCCAACCATAAAAAAAAGCTGTCCATGGCGATATTTCTGCAACAAAGCCTCGAAAGGGGTTGCGGTTTGCAGTGGCGAATAGCAAATTAACAGACCTTTCCAGCAACGTAAAAATTTTGACAAACTTTTTCCAAAATTTTTTTATTGATTTTTGAAAAAAATGATGGACTAACCCGTTGCAACTTTTTTTCGGCTTTTCAAAAATGTTCCCAAAACCCATCGAGCTATACATCAAAAGAAAGGTCTTGTCAAACTCTATCCGCACATATAAACCAAAAGTGTGTGGAAGGTCTGGTTCTCGAAATATTTTCATCCAAAGTGATTGTTTGATTTTACTGCATTTCCGTCCAAAACATTCAAACGCGTTTGTGTTTGGATAGCGATATTTCCGTAATCGAGCCTCGAAATGGGTTGCGGTTTCAAAAATGTTTGGTTAAATTTTCAAGAGCTTTCTAAAACTCAAAACCAAATTACTGTTAGAGGTTTGGTTCACGAAATATTCGCATCCAAAGTCAAATTACTGTATTTCGATGCAACCCTAAGAAGGGCTTTGGATTACGATATTTCCGCAACCCAGCCTTGTAAGAGGTTGTAATTTTCAGTTTCGTATAGAAAATTAACAGGCCTTTCCGCCAATATACATCGAAAAATTTTGCCAGCTTTGGTTCTCGAAATATTCACATCCGAAATGATATAACTTTATGTACTTCAATCCAACCATAAAAAAAAGCTGTCCATGGCGATATTTCCGCAACAAAGCCTCGAAAGGGGTTGCGGTTTGCAGTGGCGAATAGCAAATTAACAGACCTTTCCAGCAACGTAAAAATTTTGACAAACTTTTTCCAAAATTTTTTTATTGATTTTTGAAAAAAATGATGGACTAACCCCTTGCAACTTTTTTTCGGCTTTTCAAAAATGTTCCCAAAACCCATCGAGCTATACATCAAAAGAAAGGTCTTGTCAAACTCTATCCGCACATATAAACCAAAAGTGTGTGGGAGGTCTGGTTCTCGAAATATTTTCATCCAAAGTGATTGTTTGATTTTACTGCATTTCCGTCCAAAACATTCAAACGCGTTTGTGTTTGGATAGCGATATTTCCGTAATCGAGCTTCGAAATGGGTTGCGGTTTCGAAAATGTTTGATTAAATTTTCAAGAGCTTTCTAAAACTCAAAACCAAATTACTGTTAGAGGTTTGGTTCACGAAATATTCGCATCCAAAGTAAAATTACTGTATTTCGATGCAACCCTAAAAAGGGCTTTGGATTACGATATTTCCGCAACCAAGCCTTGTAAGAGGTTGTAATTTTCAGTTTCGTATAGAAAATTAACAGGCCTTTCCGCCAATATACATCGAAAAATTTTGCCAGCTTTGGTTCTCGAAATATTCACATCCGAAATGATATAACTTTATGTACTTCAATCCAACCATAAAAAAAAGCTGTCGATGGCGATATTTCCGCAACAAAGCCTCGAAAGGGGTTGCGGTTTGCAGTGGCGAATAGCAAATTAACAGACCTTTCCAGCAACGTAAAAATTTTGACAAACTTTTTCCAAAAATTTTGTATTGATTTTTGAAAAAAATGATGGACTAACCCCTTGCAACTTTTTTTCGGCTTTTCAAAAATGTTCCCAAAACCCATCGAGCTATACATCAAAAGAAAGGTCTTGTCAAACTCTATCCACACATATAAACCAAAAGTGTGTGGAAGGTCTGGTTCTCGAAATATTTTCATCCAAAGTGATTGTTTGATTTTACTGCATTTCCGTCCAAAACATTCAAACGCGTTTGTGTTTGGATAGCGATATTTCCGTAATCGAGCCTCGAAATGGGTTGCGGTTTCGAAAATGTTTGGTTAAATTTTCAAGAGCTTTCTAAAACTCAAAACCAAATTACTGTTAGAGGTTTGGTTCACGAAATATTCGCATCCAAAGTCAAATTACTGTATTTCGATGCAACCCTAAAAAGGGCTTTGGATTACGATATTTCCGCAACCAAGCCTTGTAAGAGGTTGTTATTTTCAGTTTCGTATAGAAAATTAACAGGCCTTTCCGCCAATATACATCGAAAAATTTTGCCAGCTTTGGTTCTCGAAATATTCACATCCGAAATGATATAACTTTATGTACTTCAATCCAACCATAAAAAAAAGCTGTCCGTGGCGATATTTCCGCAACAAAGCCTCGAAAGGGGTTGCGGTTTGCAGTGGCGAATAGCAAATTAACAGACCTTTCCAGCAACGTAAAAATTTTGACAAACTTTTTCCAAAAATTTTGTATTGATTTTTGAAAAAAATGATGGACTAACCCCTTGCAACTTTTTTTCGGCTTTTCAAAAATGTTCCCAAAACCCATCGAGCTATACATCAAAAGAAAGGTCTTGTCAAACTCTATCCGCACATATAAACCAAAAGTGTGTGGAAGGTCTGGTTCTCGAAATATTTTCATCCAGAGTGATTGTTTGATTTTACTGCATTTCCGTCCAAAACATTCAAACGCGTTTGTGTTTGGATAGCGATATTTCCGTAATCGAGCCTCGAAATGGGTTGCGGTTTCGAAAATGTTTGGTTAAATTTTCAAGAGCTTTCTAAAACTCAAAACCAAATTACTGTTAGAGGTTTGGTTCACGAAATATTCGCATCCAAAGTCAAATTACTGTATTTCGATGCAACCCTAAAAAGGGCTTTGGATTACGATATTTCCGCAACCAAGCCTTGTAAGAGGTTGTAATTTTCAGTTTCGTATAGAAAATTAACAGGCCTTTTCGCCAATATACATCGAAAAATTTTGCCAGCTTTGGTTCTCGAAATATTCACATCCGAAATGATATAACTTTATGTACTTCAATCCAACCATAAAAAAAAGCTGTCCATGGCGATATTTCCGCAACAAAGCATCGAAAGGGGTTGCGGTTTGCAGTGGCGAATAGCAAATTAACAGACCTTTCCAGCAACGTAAAAATTTTGACAAACTTTTTCCAAAATTTTTTTATTGATTTTTGAAAAAAATGATGGACTAACCCCTTGCAACTTTTTTTCGGCTTTTCAAAAATGTTCCCAAAACCCATCGAGCTATACATCAAAAGAAAGGTCTTGTCAAACTCTATCCGCACATATAAACCAAAAGTGTGTGGAAGGTCTGGTTCTCGAAATATTTTCATCCAAAGTGATTGTTTGATTTTACTGCATTTCCGTCCAAAACATTCAAACGCGTTTGTGTTTGGATAGCGATATTTCCGTAATCGAGCTTCGAAATGGGTTGCGGTTTCGAAAATGTTTGGTTAAACTTCAAGAGCTTTCTAAAACTCAAAACCAAATTACTGTTAGAGGTTTGGTTCACGAAATATTCGCATCCAAAGTCAAATTACTGTATTTCGATGCAACCCTAAAAAGGGCTTTGGATTACGATATTTCCGCAACCTAGCCTTGTAAGAGGTTGTAATTTTCAGTTTCGTATAGAAAATTAACAGGCCTTTCCGCCAATATACATCGAAAAATTTTGCCAGCTTTGGTTCTCGAAATATTCACATCCGAAATAATATAACTTTATGTACTTCAATCCAACCATAAAAAAAAGCTGTCGATGGCGATATTTCCGCAACAAAGCCTCGAAAGGGGTTGCGGTTTGCAGTGGCGAATAGCAAATTAACAGACCTTTCCAGCAACGTAAAAATTTCGACAAACTTTTTCCAAAATTTTTTTATTGATTTTTGAAAAAAATGCAACTTTTTTTCGGCTTTTCAAAAATGTTCCCAAAACCCATCGAGCTATACATCAAAAGAAAGGTCTTGTCAAACTCTATCCGCACATATAAGCCAAAAGTGTGTGGAAGGTCTGGTTCTCGAAATATTTTCATCCAAAGTGATTGTTTGATTTTACTGCATTTCCGTCCAAAACATTCAAACGCGTTTGTGTTTGGATAGCGATATTTCCGTAATCGAGCTTCGAAATGGGTTGCGGTTTCGAAAATGTTTGGTTAAATTTTCAAGAGCTTTCTAAAACTCAAAACCAAATTACTGTTAGAGGTTTGGTTCACGAAATATTCGCATCCAAAGTCAAATTACTGTATTTCGATGCAACCCTAAAAAGGGCTTTGGATTACGATATTTCCGCAACCAAGCCTTGTAAGAGGTTGTTATTTTCAGTTTCGTATAGAAAATTAACAGGCCTTTCCGCCAATATACATCGAAAAATTTTGCCAGCTTTGGTTCTCGAAATATTCACATCCGAAATGATATAACTTTATGTACTTCAATCCAACCATAAAAAAAAGCTGTCCGTGGCGATATTTCCGCAACAAAGCCTCGAAAGGGGTTGCGGTTTGCAGTGGCGAATAGCAAATTAACAGACCTTTCCAGCAACGTAAAAATTTTGACAAACTTTTTCCAAAAATTTTGTATTGATTTTTGAAAAAAATGATGGACTAACCCCTTGCAACTTTTTTTCGGCTTTTCAAAAATGTTCCCAAAACCCATCGAGCTATACATCAAAAGAAAGGTCTTGTCAAACTCTATCCGCACATATAAACCAAAAGTGTGTGGAAGGTCTGGTTCTCGAAATATTTTCATCCAAAGTGATTGTTTGATTTTACTGCATTTCCGTCCAAAACATTCAAACGCGTTTGTGTTTGGATAGCGATATTTCCGTAATCGAGCCTCGAAATGGGTTGCGGTTTCGAAAATGTTTGGTTAAATTTTCAAGAGCTTTCTAAAACTCAAAACCAAATTACTGTTAGAGGTTTGGTTCACGAAATATTCGCATCCAAAGTCAAATTACTGTATTTCGATGCAACCCTAAAAAGGGCTTTGGATTACGATATTTCCGCAACCAAGCCTTGTAAGAGGTTGTTATTTTCAGTTTCGTATAGAAAATTAACAGGCCTTTCCGCCAATATACATCGAAAAATTTTGCCACCTTTGGTTCTCGAAATATTCACATCCGAAATGATATAACTTTATGTACTTCAATCCAACCATAAAAAAAAGCTGTCCGTGGCGATATTTCCGCAACAAAGCCTCAAAAGGGGTTGCGGTTTGCAGTGGCGAATAGCAAATTAACAGACCTTTCCAGCAACGTAAAAATTTTGACAAACTTTTTCCAAAATTTTTGTATTGATTTTTGAAAAAAATGATGGACTAACCCCTTGCAACTTTTTTTCGGCTTTTCAAAAATGTTCCCAAAACCCATCGAGCTATACATCAAAAGAAAGGTCTTGTCAAACTCTATCCGCACATATAAACCAAAAGTGTGTGGAAGGTCTGGTTCTCGAAATATTTTCATCCAAAGTGATTGTTTGATTTTACTGCATTTCCGTCCAAAACATTCAAACGCGTTTGTGTTTGGATAGCGATATTTCCGTAATCGAGCTTCGAAATGGGTTGCGGTTTCGAAAATGTTTGGTTAAACTTCAAGAGCTTTCTAAAACTCAAAACCAAATTACTGTTAGAGGTTTGGTTCACGAAATATTCGCATCCAAAGTCAAATTACTGTATTTCGATGCAACCCTAAAAAGGGCTTTGGATTACGATATTTCCGCAACCAAGCCTTGTAAGAGGTTGTTATTTTCAGTTTCGTATAGAAAATTAACAGGCCTTTCCGCCAATATACATCGAAAAATTTTGCCAGCTTTGGTTCTCGAAATATTCACATCCGAAATGATATAACTTTATATACTTCAATCCAACCATAAAAAAAAGCTGTCCGTGGCGATATTTCCGCAACAAAGCCTCGAAAGGGGTTGCGGTTTGCAGTGGCGAATAGCAAATTAACAGACCTTTCCAGCAACGTAAAAATTTTGACAAACTTTTTCCAAAATTTTTTTATTGATTTTTGAAAAAAAATGATGGACTAACCCCTTGCAACTTTTTTCGGCTTTTCAAAAATGTTCCCAAAACCCATCCAGCTATACATCAAAAGAAAGGTCTTGTCAAACTCTATCCGCACATATAAACCAAAAGTGTGTGGAAGGTCTGGTTCTCGAAATATTTTCATCCAAAGTGATTGTTTGATTTTACTGCATTTCCGTCCAAAACATTCAAACGCGTTTGTGTTTGGATAGCGATATATCCGTAATCGAGCTTCGAAATGGGTTGCGGTTTCGAAAATGTTTGGTTAAATTTTCAAGAGCTTTCTAAAACTCAAAACCAAATTACTATTAGAGGTTTGGTTCACGAAATATTCGCATCCAAAGTCAAATTACTGTATTTCGATGCAACCCTAAAAAGGGCTTTGGATTACGATATTTCCGCAACCAAGCCTTGTAAGAGGTTGTAATTTTCAGTTTCGTATAGAAAATTAACAGGCCTTTCCGCCAATATACATCGAAAAATTTTGCCAGCTTTGGTTCTCGAAATATTCACATCCGAAATGATATAACTTTATGTACTTCAATCCAACCATAAAAAAAGCTGTCGATGGCGATATTTCCGCAACAAAGCCCCGAAAGGGGTTGCGGTTTGCAGTGGCGAATAGCAAATTAACAGACCTTTCCAGCAACGTAAAAATTTTGACAAACTTTTTCCAAAAATTTTGTATTGATTTTTGAAAAAAAATGATGGACTAACCCCTTGCAACTTTTTTTCGGCTTTTCAAAAATGTTCCCAAAACCCATCGAGCTATACATCAAAAGAAAGGTCTTGTCAAACTCTATCCGCACATATAAACCAAAAGTGTGTGGAAGGTCTGGTTCTCGAAATATTTTCATCCAAAGTGATTGTTTGATTTTACTGCATTTCCGTCCAAAACATTCAAACGCGTTTGTGTTTGGATAGCGATATTTCCGTAATCGAGCCTCGAAATGGGTTGCGGTTTCGAAAATGTTTGGTTAAATTTTCAAGAGCTTTCTAAAACTCAAAACCAAATTACTGTTAGAGGTTTGGTTCACGAAATATTCGCATCCAAAGTCAAATTACTGTATTTCGATGCAACCCTAAAAAGGGCTTTGGATTACGATATTTCCGCAACCTAGCCTTGTAAGAGGTTGTAATTTTCAGTTTCGTATAGAAAATTAACAGGCCTTTCCGCCAATATACATCGAAAAATTTTGCCAGCTTTGGTTCTCGAAATATTCACATCCGAAATAATATAACTTTATGTACTTCAATCCAACCATAAAAAAAGCTGTCGATGGCGATATTTCCGCAACAAAGCCTCGAAAGGGGTTGCGGTTTGCAGTGGCGAATAGCAAATTAACAGACCTTTCCAGCAACGTAAAAATTTCGACAAACTTTTTCCAAAATTTTTTTATTGATTTTTGAAAAAAATGATGGACTAACCCCTTGCAACTTTTTTTCGGCTTTTCAAAAATGTTCCCAAAACCCATCGAGCTATACATCAAAAGAAAGGTCTTGTCAAACTCTATCCGCACATATAAACCAAAAGTCTGTGGAAGGTCTGGTTCTCGAAATATTTTCATCCAAAGTGATTGTTTGATTTTACTGCATTTCCGTCCAAAACATTCAAACGCGTTTGTGTTTGGATAGCGATATTTCCGTAATCGAGCCTCGAAATGGGTTGCGGTTTCAAAAATGTTTGGTTAAATTTTCAAGAGCTTTCTAAAACTCAAAACCAAATTACTGTTAGAGGTTTGGTTCACGAAATATTCGCATCCAAAGTCAAATTACTGTATTTCGATGCAACCCTAAAAAGGGCTTTGGATTACGATATTCTCGCAACCAAGCCTTGTAAGAGGTTGTAATTTTCAGTTTCGTATAGAAAATTAACAGGCCTTTCCGCCAATATACATCGAAAAATTTTGCCAGCTTTGGTTCTCGAAATATTCACATCCGAAATGATATAACTTTATGTACTTCAATCCAACCATAAAAAAAAGCTGTCCGTGGCGATATTTCCGCAACAAAGCCTCGAAAGGGGTTGCGGTTTGCAGTGGCGAATAGCAAATTAACAGACCTTTCCAGCAATGTAAAAATTTTGACAAACTTTTTCCAAAAATTTTGTATTGATTTTTGAAAAAAATGATGGACTAACCCCTTGCAACTTTTTTTCGGCTTTTCAAAAATGTTCCCAAAACCCATCGAGCTATACATCAAAAGAAAGGTCTTGTCAAACTCTATCCGCACATATAAACCAAAAGTGTGTGGAAGGTCTGGTTCTCGAAATATTTTCATCCAAAGTGATTGTTTGATTTTACTGCATTTCCGTCCAAAACATTCAAACGCGTTTGTGTTTGGATAGCGATATTTCCGTAATCGAGCCTCGAAATGGGTTGCGGTTTCAAAAATGTTTGATTAAATTTTCAAGAGCTTTCTAAAACTCAAAACCAAATTACTGTTAGAGGTTTGGTTCACGAAATATTCGCATCCAAAGTCAAATTACTGTATTTCGATGCAACCCTAAAAAGGGCTTTGGATTACGATATTTCCGCAACCAAGCCTTGTAAGAGGTTGTAATTTTCAGTTTCGTATAGAAAATTAACAGGCCTTTCCGCCAATATACATCGAAAAATTTTGCCAGCTTTGGTTCTCGAAATATTCACATCCGAAATGATATAACTTTATGTACTTCAATCCAACCATAAAAAAAAGCTGTCCATGGCGATATTTCCGCAACAAAGCCTCGAAAGGGGTTGCGGTTTGCAGTGGCGAATAGCAAATTAACAGACCTTTCCAGCAACGTAAAAATTTTGACAAACTTTTTCCAAAAATTTTTTATTGATTTTTGAAAAAAATGATGGACTAACCCCTTGCAACTTTTTTTCGGCTTTTCAAAAATGTTCCCAAAACCCATCGAGCTATACATCAAAAGAAAGGTCTTGTCAAACTCTATCCGCACATATAAACCAAAAGTGTGTGGAAGGTCTGGTTCTCGAAATATTTTCATCCAAAGTGATTGTTTGATTTTACTGCATTTCCGTCCAAAACATTCAAACGCGTTTGTGTTTGGGTAGCGATATTTCCGTAATCGAGCCTCGAAATGGGTTGCGGTTTCGAAAATGTTTGGTTAAATTTTCAAGAGCTTTCTAAAACTCAAAACCAAATTACTGTTAGAGGTTTGGTTCACGAAATATTCGCATCCAAAGTCAAATTACTGTATTTCGATGCAACCCTAAAAAGGGCTTTGGATTACGATATTTCCGCAACCAAGCCTTGTAAGAGGTTGTTATTTTCAGTTTCGTATAGAAAATTAACAGGCCTTTCCGCCAATATACATCGAAAAATTTTGCCAGCTTTGGTTCTCGAAATATTCACATCCGAAATGATATAACTTTATGTACTTCAATCCAACCATAAAAAAAAGCTGTCCGTGGCGATATTTCCGCAACAAAGCCTCGAAAGGGGTTGCGGTTTGCAGTGGCGAATAGCAAATTAACAGACCTTTCCAGCAACGTAAAAATTTTGACAAACTTTTTCCAAAAATTTTTTATTGATTTTTGAAAAAAATGATGGACTAACCCCTTGCAACTTTTTTTCGGCTTTTCAAAAATGTTCCCAAAACCCATCGAGCTATACATCAAAAGAAAGGTCTTGTCAAACTCTATCCGCACATATAAACCAAAAGTGTGTGGAAGGTCTGGTTCTCGAAATATTTTCATCCAGAGTGATTGTTTGATTTTACTGCATTTCCGTCCAAAACATTCAAACGCGTTTGTGTTTGGATAGCGATATTTCCGTAATCGAGCCTCGAAATGGGTTGCGGTTTCGAAAATGTTTGGTTAAATTTTCAAGAGCTTTCTAAAACTCAAAACCAAATTACTGTTAGAGGTTTGGTTCACGAAATATTCGCATCCAAAGTCAAATTACTGTATTTCGATGCAACCCTAAAAAGGGCTTTGGATTACGATATTTCCGCAACCAAGCCTTGTAAGAGGTTGTAATTTTCAGTTTCGTATAGAAAATTAACAGGCCTTTTCGCCAATATACATCGAAAAATTTTGCCAGCTTTGGTTCTCGAAATATTCACATCCGAAATGATATAACTTTATGTACTTCAATCCAACCATAAAAAAAAGCTGTCCATGGCGATATTTCCGCAACAAAGCATCGAAAGGGGTTGCGGTTTGCAGTGGCGAATAGCAAATTAACAGACCTTTCCAGCAACGTAAAAATTTTGACAAACTTTTTCCAAAATTTTTTTATTGATTTTTGAAAAAAATGATGGACTAACCCCTTGCAACTTTTTTTCGGCTTTTCAAAAATGTTCCCAAAACCCATCGAGCTATACATCAAAAGAAAGGTCTTGTCAAACTCTATCCGCACATATAAACCAAAAGTGTGTGGAAGGTCTGGTTCTCGAAATATTTTCATCCAAAGTGATTGTTTGATTTTACTGCATTTCCGTCCAAAACATTCAAACGCGTTTGTGTTTGGATAGCGATATTTCCGTAATCGAGCCTCGAAATGGGTTGCGGTTTCAAAAATGTTTGGTTAAATTTTCAAGAGCTTTCTAAAACTCAAAACCAAATTACTGTTAGAGGTTTGGTTCACGAAATATTCGCATCCAAAGTCAAATTACTGTATTTCGATGCAACCCTAAAAAGGGCTTTGGATTACGATATTTCCGCAACCCAGCCTTGTAAGAGGTTGTAATTTTCAGTTTCGTATAGAAAATTAACAGGCCTTTCCGCCAATATACATCGAAAAATTTTGCCAGCTTTGGTTCTCGAAATATTCACATCCGAAATGATATAACTTTATGTACTTCAATCCAACCATAAAAAAAAGCTGTCCATGGCGATATTTCCGCAACAAAGCCTCGAAAGGGGTTGCGGTTTGCAGTGGCGAATAGCAAATTAACAGACCTTTCCAGCAACGTAAAAATTTTGACAAACTTTTTCCAAAATTTTTTTATTGATTTTTGAAAAAAATGATGGACTAACCCCTTGCAACTTTTTTTCGGCTTTTCAAAAATGTTCCCAAAACCCATCGAGCTATACATCAAAAGAAAGGTCTTGTCAAACTCTATCCGCACATATAAACCAAAAGTGTGTGGAAGGTCTGGTTCTCGAAATATTTTCATCCAAAGTGATTGTTTGATTTTACTGCATTTCCGTCCAAAACATTCAAACGCGTTTGTGTTTGGATAGCGATATTTCCGTAATCGAGCTTCGAAATGGGTTGCGGTTTCGAAAATGTTTGATTAAATTTTCAAGAGCTTTCTAAAACTCAAAACCAAATTACTGTTAGAGGTTTGGTTCACGAAATATTCGCATCCAAAGTCAAATTACTGTATTTCGATGCAACCCTAAAAAGGGCTTTGGATTACGATATTTCCGCAACCAAGCCTTGTAAGAGGTTGTAATTTTCAGTTTCGTATAGAAAATTAACAGGCCTTTCCGCCAATATACATCGAAAAATTTTGCCAGCTTTGGTTCTCGAAATATTCACATCCGAAATGATATAACTTTATGTACTTCAATCCAACCATAAAAAAAAGCTGTCCGTGGCGATATTTCCGCAACAAAGCCTCGAAAGGGGTTGCGGTTTGCAGTGCCGAATAGCAAATTAACAGACCTTTCCAGCAACGTAAAAATTTTGACAAACTTTTTCCAAAATTTTTGTATTGATTTTTGAAAAAAATGATGGACTAACCCCTTGCAACTTTTTTTCGGCTTTTCAAAAATGTTCCCAAAACCCATCGAGCTATACATCAAAAGAAAGGTCTTGTCAAACTCTATCCGCACATATAAACCAAAAGTGTGTGGAAGGTCTGGTTCTCGAAATATTTTCATCCAAAGTGATTGTTTGATTTTACTGCATTTCCGTCCAAAACATTCAAACGCGTTTGTGTTTGGGTAGCGATATTTCCGTAATGGAGCCTCGAAATGGGTTGCGGTTTCGAAAATGTTTGGTTAAATTTTCAAGAGCTTTCTAAAACTCAAAACCAAATTACTGTTAGAGGTTTGGTTCACGAAATATTCGCATCCAAAGTCAAATTACTGTATTTCGATGCAACCCTAAAAAGGGCTTTGGATTACGATATTTCCGCAACCAAGCCTTGTAAGAGGTTGTTATTTTCAGTTTCGTATAGAAAATTAACAGGCCTTTCCGCCAATATACATCGAAAAATTTTGCCAGCTTTGGTTCTCGAAATATTCACATCCGAAATGATATAACTTTATGTACTTCAATCCAACCATAAAAAAAAGCTGTCCGTGGCGATATTTCCGCAACAAAGCCTCAAAAGGGGTTGCGGTTTGCAGTGGCGAATAGCAAATTAACAGACCTTTCCAGCAACGTAAAAATTTTGACAAACTTTTTCCAAAATTTTTGTATTGATTTTTGAAAAAAATGATGGACTAACCCCTTGCAACTTTTTTTCGGCTTTTCAAAAATGTTCCCAAAACCCATCGAGCTATACATCAAAAGAAAGGTCTTGTCAAACTCTATCCGCACATATAAACCAAAAGTGTGTGGAAGGTCTGGTTCTCGAAATATTTTCATCCAAAGTGATTGTTTGATTTTACTGCATTTCCGTCCAAAACATTCAAACGCGTTTGTGTTTGGATAGCGATATTTCCGTAATCGAGCTTCGAAATGGGTTGCGGTTTCGAAAATGTTTGGTTAAACTTCAAGAGCTTTCTAAAACTCAAAACCAAATTACTGTTAGAGGTTTGGTTCACGAAATATTCGCATCCAAAGTCAAATTACTGTATTTCGATGCAACCCTAAAAAGGGCTTTGGATTACGATATTTCCGCAACCAAGCCTTGTAAGAGGTTGTTATTTTCAGTTTCGTATAGAAAATTAACAGGCCTTTCCGCCAATATACATCGAAAAATTTTGCCAGCTTTGGTTCTCGAAATATTCACATCCGAAATGATATAACTTTATATACTTCAATCCAACCATAAAAAAAAGCTGTCCGTGGCGATATTTCCGCAACAAAGCCTCGAAAGGGGTTGCGGTTTGCAGTGGCGAATAGCAAATTAACAGACCTTTTCAGCAACGTAAAAATTTTGACAAACTTTTTCCAAAATTTTTTTATTGATTTTTGAAAAAAAATGATGGACTAACCCCTTGCAACTTTTTTCGGCTTTTCAAAAATGTTCCCAAAACCCATCCAGCTATACATCAAAAGAAAGGTCTTGTCAAACTCTATCCGCACATATAAACCAAAAGTGTGTGGAAGGTCTGGTTCTCGAAATATTTTCATCCAAAGTGATTGTTTGATTTTACTGCATTTCCGTCCAAAACATTCAAACGCGTTTGTGTTTGGATAGCGATATTTCCGTAATCGAGCTTCGAAATGGGTTGCGGTTTCGAAAATGTTTGGTTAAATTTTCAAGAGCTTTCTAAAACTCAAAACCAAATTACTATTAGAGGTTTGGTTCACGAAATATTCGCATCCAAAGTCAAATTACTGTATTTCGATGCAACCCTAAAAAGGGCTTTGGATTACGATATTTCCGCAACCAAGCCTTGTAAGAGGTTGTAATTTTCAGTTTCGTATAGAAAATTAACAGGCCTTTCCGCCAATATACATCGAAAAATTTTGCCAGCTTTGGTTCTCGAAATATTCACATCCGAAATGATATAACTTTATGTACTTCAATCCAACCATAAAAAAAAGCTGTCCATGGCGATATTTCCGCAACAAAGCCTCGAAAGGGGTTGCGGTTTGCAGTGGCGAATAGCAAATTAACAGACCTTTCCAGCAACGTAAAAATTTTGACAAACTTTTTCCAAAATTTTTTTATTGATTTTTGAAAAAAATGATGGACTAACCCCTTGCAACTTTTTTTCGGCTTTTCAAAAATGTTCCCAAAACCCATCGAGCTATACATCAAAAGAAAGGTCTTGTCAAACTCTATCCGCACATATAAACCAAAAGTGTGTGGAAGGTCTGGTTCTCGAAATATTTTCATCCAAAGTGATTGTTTGATTTTACTGCATTTCCGTCCAAAACATTCAAACGCGTTTGTGTTTGGATAGCGATATTTCCGTAATCGAGCTTCGAAATGGGTTGCGGTTTCGAAAATGTTTGGTTAAACTTCAAGAGCTTTCTAAAACTCAAAACCAAATTACTGTTAGAGGTTTGGTTCACGAAATATTCGCATCCAAAGTCAAATTACTGTATTTCGATGCAACCCTAAAAAGGGCTTTGGATTACGATATTTCCGCAACCAAGCCTTGTAAGAGGTTGTTATTTTCAGTTTCGTATAGAAAATTAACAGGCCTTTCCGCCAATATACATCGAAAAATTTTGCCAGCTTTGGTTCTCGAAATATTCACATCCGAAATGATATAACTTTATATACTTCAATCCAACCATAAAAAAAAGCTGTCCGTGGCGATATTTCCGCAACAAAGCCTCGAAAGGGGTTGCGGTTTGCAGTGGCGAATAGCAAATTAACAGACCTTTCCAGCAACGTAAAAATTTTGACAAACTTTTTCCAAAATTTTTTTATTGATTTTTGAAAAAAAATGATGGACTAACCCCTTGCAACTTTTTTCGGCTTTTCAAAAATGTTCCCAAAACCCATCCAGCTATACATCAAAAGAAAGGTCTTGTCAAACTCTATCCGCACATATAAACCAAAAGTGTGTGGAAGGTCTGGTTCTCGAAATATTTTCATCCAAAGTGATTGTTTGATTTTACTGCATTTCCGTCCAAAACATTCAAACGCGTTTGTGTTTGGATAGCGATATTTCCGTAATCGAGCTTCGAAATGGGTTGCGGTTTCGAAAATGTTTGGTTAAATTTTCAAGAGCTTTCTAAAACTCAAAACCAAATTACTATTAGAGGTTTGGTTCACGAAATATTCGCATCCAAAGTCAAATTACTGTATTTCGATGCAACCCTAAAAAGGGCTTTGGATTACGATATTTCCGCAACCAAGCCTTGTAAGAGGTTGTAATTTTCAGTTTCGTATAGAAAATTAACAGGCCTTTCCGCCAATATACATCGAAAAATTTTGCCAGCTTTGGTTCTCGAAATATTCACATCCGAAATGATATAACTTTATGTACTTCAATCCAACCATAAAAAAAAGCTGTCCATGGCGATATTTCCGCAACAAAGCCTCGAAAGGGGTTGCGGTTTGCAGTGGCGAATAGCAAATTAACAGACCTTTCCAGCAACGTAAAAATTTTGACAAACTTTTTCCAAAATTTTTTTATTGATTTTTGAAAAAAATGATGGACTAACCCCTTGCAACTTTTTTTCGGCTTTTCAAAAATGTTCCCAAAACCCATCGAGCTATACATCAAAAGAAAGGTCTTGTCAAACTCTATCCGCACATATAAACCAAAAGTGTGTGGAAGGTCTGGTTCTCGAAATATTTTCATCCAAAGTGATTGTTTGATTTTACTGCATTTCCGTCCAAAACATTCAAACGCGTTTGTGTTTGGATAGCGATATTTCCGTAATCGAGCCTCGAAATGGGTTGCGGTTTCGAAAATGTTTGGTTAAATTTTCAAGAGCTTTCTAAAACTCAAAACCAAATTACTGTTAGAGGTTTGGTTCACGAAATATTCGCATCCAAAGTCAAATTACTGTATTTCGATGCAACCCTAAAAAGGGCTTTGGATTACGATATTTCCGCAACCAAGCCTTGTAAGAGGTTGTAATTTTCAGTTTCGTATAGAAAATTAACAGGCCTTTCCGCCAATATACATCGAAAAATTTTGCCAGCTTTGGTTCTCGAAATATTCACATCCGAAATGATATAACTTTATGTACTTCAATCCAACCATAAAAAAAAGCTGTCCATGGCGATATTTCCGCAACAAAGCCTCGAAAGGGGTTGCGGTTTGCAGTGGCGAATAGCAAATTAACAGACCTTTCCAGCAACGTAAAAATTTTGACAAACTTTTTCCAAAAATTTTGTATTGATTTTTGAAAAAAATGATGGACTAACCCCTTGCAACTTTTTTTCGGCTTTTCAAAAATGTTCCCAAAACCCATCGAGCTATACATCAAAAGAAAGGTCTTGTCAAACTCTATCCGCACATATGAACCAAAAGTGTGTGGAAGGTCTGGTTCTCGAAATATTTTCATCCAAAGTGATTGTTTGATTTTACTGCATTTCCGTCCAAAACATTCAAACGCGTTTGTGTTTGGATAGCGATATTTCCGTAATCGAGCCTCGAAATGGGTTGCGGTTTCGAAAATGTTTGGTTAAATTTTCAAGAGCTTTCTAAAACTCAAAACCAAATTACTGTTAGAGGTTTGGTTCACGAAATATTCGCATCCAAAGTCAAATTACTGTATTTCGATGCAACCCTAAAAAGGGCTTTGGATTACGATATTTCCGCAACCAAGCCTTGTAAGAGGTTGTAATTTTCAGTTTCGTATAGAAAATTAACAGCCCTTTCCGCCAATATACATCGAAAAATTTTGCCAGCTTTGGTTCTCGAAATATTCACATCCGAAATGATATAACTTTATGTACTTCAATCCAACCATAAAAAAAAGCTGTCCATGGCGATATTTCCGCAACAAAGCCTCGAAAGGGGTTGCGGTTTGCAGTGGCGAATAGCAAATTAACAGACCTTTCCAGCAACGTAAAAATTTTGACAAACTTTTTCCAAAATTTTTTTATTGATTTTTGAAAAAAATGATGGACTAACCCCTTGCAACTTTTTTTCGGCTTTTCAAAAATGTTCCCAAAACCCATCGAGCTATACATCAAAAGAAAGGTCTTGTCAAACTCTATCCGCACATATAAACCAAAAGTGTGTGGAAGGTCTGGTTCTCGAAATATTTTCATCCAAAGTGATTGTTTGATTTTACTGCATTTCCGTCCAAAACATTCAAACGCGTTTGTGTTTGGATAGAAATATTTCCGTAATCGAGCCTCGAAATGGGTTGCGGTTTCAAAAATGTTTGGTTAAATTTTCAAGAGCTTTCTAAAACTCAAAACCAAATTACTGTTAGAGGTTTGGTTCACGAAATATTCGCATCCAAAGTCAAATTACTGTATTTTGATGCAACCCTAAAAAGGGCTTTGGATTACGATATTTCCACAACCAAGCCTTGTAAGAGGTTGTAATTTTCAGTTTCGTATAGAAAATTAACAGGGCCTTTTCGCCAATATACATCGAAAAATTTTGCCAGCTTTGGTTCTCGAAATATTCACATCCGAAATGATATAACTTTATGTACTTCAATCCAACCATAAGAAAAAGCTGTCCATGGCGATATTTCCGCAACAAAGCCTCGAAAGGGGTTGCGGTTTGCAGTGGCGAATAGCAAATTAACAGACCTTTCCAGCAACGTAAAAATTTTGACAAACTTTTTCCAAAATTTTTGTATTGATTTTTGAAAAAAATGATGGACTAACCCTTTGCAACTTTTTTTCGGCTTTTCAAAAATGTTCCCAAAACCCATCGAGCTATACATCAAAAGAAAGGTCTTGTCAAACTCTATCCGCACATATAAACCAAAAGTGTGTGGAAGGTCTGGTTCTCGAAATATTTTCATCCAAAGTGATTGTTTGATTTTACTGCAATTCCGTCCAAAACATTCAAACGCGTTTGTGTTTGGATAGCGATATTTCCGTAATCGAGCCTCGAAATGGGTTACGGTTTCAAAAATGTTTGGTTGAATTTTCAAGAGCTTTCTAAAACTCAAAACCAAATTACTGTTAGAGGTTTGGTTCACGAAATATTCGCATCCAAAGTCAAATTACTGTATTTCGATGCAACCCTAAAAAGGGCTTTGGATTACGATATTTCCGCAACCAAGCCTTGTAAGAGGTTGTAATTTTCAGTTTCGTATAGAAAATTAACAGGCCTTTCCGCCAATATACATCGAAAAATTTTGCCAGCTTTGGTTCTCGAAATATTCACATCCGAAATGATATAACTTTATGTACTTCAATCCAACCATAAAAAAAAGCTGTCCATGGCGATATTTCCGCAACAAAGCCTCGAAAGGGGTTGCGGTTTGCAGTGGCGAATAGCAAATTAACAGACCTTTCCAGCAACGTAAAAATTTTGACAAACTTTTTCCAAAATTTTTTTATTGATTTTTGAAAAAAATGATGGACTAAGACCTTGCAACTTTTTTTCGGCTTTTCAAAAATGTTCCCAAAACCCATCGAGCTATACATCAAAAGAAAGGTCTTGTCAAACTCTATCCGCACATATAAACCAAAAGTGTGTGGAAGGTCTGGTTCTCGAAATATTTTCATCCAAAGTTATTGTTTGATTTTACTGCATTTCCGTCCAAAACATTCAAACGCGTTTGTGTTTGGATAGAAATATTTCCGTAATCGAGCCTCGAAATGGGTTGCGGTTTCGAAAATGTTTGGTTAAATTTTCAAGAGCTTTCTAAAACTCAAAACCAAATTACTGTTAGAGGTTTGGTTCACGAAATATTCGCATCCAAAGTAAAATTACTGTATTTCGATGCAACCCTAAAAAGGGCTTTGGATTACGATATTTCCGCAACCAAGCCTTGTAAGAGGTTGTAATTTTCAGTTTCGTATAGAAAATTAACAGGCCTTTCCGCCAATATACATCGAAAAATTTTGCCAGCTTTGGTTCTCGAAAGATTCACATCCGAAATGATATAACTTTATGTACTTCAATCCAACCATAAAAAAAAGCTGTCCATGGCGATATTTCCGCAACAAAGCCTCGAAAGGGGTTGCGGTTTGCAGTGGCGAATAGCAAATTAACAGACCTTTCCAGCAACGTAAAAATTTTGACAAACTTTTTCCAAAATTTTTTTATTGATTTTTGAAAAAAATGATGGACTAACCCCTTGCAACTTTTTTTCGGCTTTTCAAAAATGTTCCCAAAACCCATCGAGCTATACATCAAAAGAAAGGTCTTGTCAAACTCTATCCGCACATATAAACCAAAAGTGTGTGGAAGGTCTGGTTCTCGAAATATTTTCATCCAAAGTGATTGTTTGATTTTACTGCATTTCCGTCCAAAACATTCAAACGCGTTTGTGTTTGGATAGCGATATTTCCGTAATCGAGCTTCGAAATGGGTTGCGGTTTCGAAAATGTTTGGTTAAATTTTCAAGAGCTTTCTAAAACTCAAAACCAAATTACTGTTAGAGGTTTGGTTCACGAAATATTCGCATCCAAAGTCAAATTACTGTATTTCGATGCAACCCTAAAAAGGGCTTTGGATTACGATATTTCCGCAACCAAGCCTTGTAAGAGGTTGTAATTTTCAGTTTCGTATAGAAAATTAACAGGCCTTTCCGCCAATATACATCGAAAAATTTTGCCAGCTTTGGTTCTCGAAATATTCACATCCGAAATGATATAACTTTATGTACTTCAATCCAACCATAAAAAAAAAGCTGTCCATGGCGATATTTCCGCAACAAAGCCTCGAAAGGGGTTGCGGTTTGCAGTGGCGAATAGCAAATTAACAGACCTTTCCAGCAACGTAAAAATTTTGACAAACTTTTTCCAAAAATTTTGTATTGATTTTTGAAAAAAATGATGGACTAACCCCTTGCAACTTTTTTTCGGCTTTTCAAAAATGTTCCCAAAACCCATCGAGCTATACATCAAAAGAAAGGTCTTGTCAAACTCTATCCGCACATATAAACCAAAAGTGTGTGGAAGGTCTGGTTCTCGAAATATTTTCATCCAAAGTGATTGTTTGATTTTACTGCAATTCCGTCCAAAACATTCAAACGCGTTTGTGTTTGGATAGCGATATTTCCGTAATCGAGCCTCGAAATGGGTTGCGGTTTCGAAAATGTTTGGTTAAATTTTCAAGAGCTTTCTAAAACTCAAAACCAAATTACTGTTAGAGGTTTGGTTCACGAAATATTCGCATCCAAAGTCAAATTACTGTATTTCGATGCAACCCTAAAAAGGGCTTTGGATTACGATATTTCCGCAACCAAGCCTTGTAAGAGGTTGTAATTTTCAGTTTCGTATAGAAAATTAACAGACCTTTCCGCCAATATACATCGAAAAATTTTACCAGCTTTGGTTCTCGAAATATTCACATCCGAAATGATATAACTTTATGTACTTCAATCCAACCATAAAAAAAAGCTGTCCATGGCGATATTTCCGCAACAAAGCCTCGAAAGGGGTTGCGGTTTGCAGTGGCGAATAGCAAATTAACAGACCTTTCCAGCAACGTAAAAATTTTGACAAACTTTTTCCAAAATTTTTGTATTGATTTTTGAAAAAAATGATGGACTAACCCTTTGCAACTTTTTTTCGGCTTTTCAAAAATGTTCCCAAAACCCATCGAGCTATACATCAAAAGAAAGGTCTTGTCAAACTCTATCCGCACATATAAACCAAAAGTGTGTGGAAGGTCTGGTTCTCGAAATATTTTCATCCAAAGTGATTGTTTGATTTTACTGCAATTCCGTCCAAAACATTCAAACGCGTTTGTGTTTGGATAGCGATATTTCCGTAATCGAGCCTCGAAATGGGTTGCGGTTTCAAAAATGTTTGGTTAAATTTTCAAGAGCTTTCTAAAACTCAAAACCAAATTACTGTTAGAGGTTTGGTTCACGAAATATTCGCATCCAAAGTCAAATTACTGTATTTCGATGCAACCCTAAAAAGGGCTTTGGATTACGATATTTCCGCAACCAAGCCTTGTAAGAGGTTGTAATTTTCAGTTTCGTATAGAAAATTAACAGGCCTTTCCGCCAATATACATCGAAAAATTTTGCCAGCTTTGGTTCTCGAAATATTCACATCCGAAATGATATAACTTTATGTACTTCAATCCAACCATAAAAAAAAGCTGTCCATGGCGATATTTCCGCAACAAAGCCTCGAAAGGGGTTGCGGTTTGCAGTGGCGAATAGCAAATTAACAGACCTTTCCAGCAACGTAAAAATTTTGACAAACTTTTTCCAAAATTTTTTTATTGATTTTTGAAAAAAATGATGGACTAAGACCTTGCAACTTTTTTTCGGCTTTTCAAAAATGTTCCCAAAACCCATCGAGCTATACATCAAAAGAAAGGTCTTGTCAAACTCTATCCGCACATATAAACCAAAAGTGTGTGGAAGGTCTGGTTCTCGAAATATTTTCATCCAAAGTTATTGTTTGATTTTACTGCATTTCCGTCCAAAACATTCAAACGCGTTTGTGTTTGGATAGAAATATTTCCGTAATCGAGCCTCGAAATGGGTTGCGGTTTCGAAAATGTTTGGTTAAATTTTCAAGAGCTTTCTAAAACTCAAAACCAAATTACTGTTAGAGGTTTGGTTCACGAAATATTCGCATCCAAAGTAAAATTACTGTATTTCGATGCAACCCTAAAAAGGGCTTTGGATTACGATATTTCCGCAACCAAGCCTTGTAAGAGGTTGTAATTTTCAGTTTCGTATAGAAAATTAACAGGCCTTTCCGCCAATATACATCGAAAAATTTTGCCAGCTTTGGTTCTCGAAATATTCACATCCGAAATGATATAACTTTATGTACTTCAATCCAACCATAAAAAAAAGCTGTCCATGGCGATATTTCCGCAACAAAGCCTCGAAAGGGGTTGCGGTTTGCAGTGGCGAATAGCAAATTAACAGACCTTTCCAGCAACGTAAAAATTTTGACAAACTTTTTCCAAAATTTTTTTATTGATTTTTGAAAAAAATGATGGACTAACCCCTTGCAACTTTTTTTCGGCTTTTCAAAAATGTTCCCAAAACCCATCGAGCTATACATCAAAAGAAAGGTCTTGTCAAACTCTATCCGCACATATAAACCAAAAGTGTGTGGAAGGTCTGGTTCTCGAAATATTTTCATCCAAAGTGATTGTTTGATTTTACTGCATTTCCGTCCAAAACATTCAAACGCGTTTGTGTTTGGATAGCGATATTTCCGTAATCGAGCCTCGAAATGGGTTGCGCTTTCGAAAATGTTTGGTTAAATTTTCAAGAGCTTTCTAAAACTCAAAACCAAATTACTGTTAGAGGTTTGGTTCACGAAATATTCGCATCCAAAGTCAAATTACTGTATTTCGATGCAACCCTAAAAAGGGCTTTGGATTACGATATTTCCGCAACCAAGCCTTGTAAGAGGTTGTAATTTTCAGTTTCGTATAGAAAATTAACAGGCCTTTCCGCCAATATACATCGAAAAATTTTGCCAGCTTTGGTTCTCGAAATATTCACATCCGAAATGATATAACTTTATGTACTTCAATCCAACCATAAAAAAAAGCTGTCCGTGGCGATATTTCCGCAACAAAGCCTCGAAAGGGGTTGCGGTTTGCAGTGCCGAATAGCAAATTAACAGACCTTTCCAGCAACGTAAAAATTTTGACAAACTTTTTCCAAAATTTTTGTATTGATTTTTGAAAAAAATGATGGACTAACCCCTTGCAACTTTTTTTCGGCTTTTCAAAAATGTTCCCAAAACCCATCGAGCTATACATCAAAAGAAAGGTCTTGTCAAACTCTATCCGCACATATAAACCAAAAGTGTGTGGAAGGTCTGGTTCTCGAAATATTTTCATCCAAAGTGATTGTTTGATTTTACTGCATTTCCGTCCAAAACATTCAAACGCGTTTGTGTTTGGGTAGCGATATTTCCGTAATCGAGCCTCGAAATGGGTTGCGGTTTCGAAAATGTTTGGTTAAATTTTCAAGAGCTTTCTAAAACTCAAAACCAAATTACTGTTAGAGGTTTGGTTCACGAAATATTCGCATCCAAAGTCAAATTACTGTATTTCGATGCAACCCTAAAAAGGGCTTTGGATTACGATATTTCCGCAACCAAGCCTTGTAAGAGGTTGTTATTTTCAGTTTCGTATAGAAAATTAACAGGCCTTTCCGCCAATATACATCGAAAAATTTTGCCAGCTTTGGTTCTCGAAATATTCACATCCGAAATGATATAACTTTATGTACTTCAATCCAACCATAAAAAAAAGCTGTCCGTGGCGATATTTCCGCAACAAAGCCTCGAAAGGGGTTGCGGTTTGCAGTGGCGAATAGCAAATTAACAGACCTTTCCAGCAACGTAAAAATTTTGACAAACTTTTTCCAAAAATTTTGTATTGATTTTTGAAAAAAATGATGGACTAACCCCTTGCAACTTTTTTTCGGCTTTTCAAAAATGTTCCCAAAACCCATCGAGCTATACATCAAAAGAAAGGTCTTGTCAAACTCTATCCGCACATATAAACCAAAAGTGTGTGGAAGGTCTGGTTCTCGAAATATTTTCATCCAAAGTGATTGTTTGATTTTACTGCATTTCCGTCCAAAACATTCAAACGCGTTTGTGTTTGGATAGCGATATTTCCGTAATCGAGCCTCGAAATGGGTTGCGCTTTCGAAAATGTTTGGTTAAATTTTCAAGAGCTTTCTAAAACTCAAAACCAAATTACTGTAAGAGGTTTGGTTCACGAAATATTCGCATCCAAAGTCAAATTACTGTATTTCGATGCAACCCTAAAAAGGGCTTTGGATTACGATATTTCCGCAACCAAGCCTTGTAAGAGGTTGTAATTTTCAGTTTCGTATAGAAAATTAACAGGCCTTTCCGCCAATATACATCGAAAAATTTTGCCAGCTTTGGTTCTCGAAATATTCACATCCGAAATGATATAACTTTATGTACTTCAATCCAACCATAAAAAAAAGCTGTCCGTGGCGATATTTCCGCAACAAAGCCTCGAAAGGGGTTGCGGTTTGCAGTGCCGAATAGCAAATTAACAGACCTTTCCAGCAACGTAAAAATTTTGACAAACTTTTTCCAAAATTTTTGTATTGATTTTTGAAAAAAATGATGGACTAACCCCTTGCAACTTTTTTTCGGCTTTTCAAAAATGTTCCCAAAACCCATCGAGCTATACATCAAAAGAAAGGTCTTGTCAAACTCTATCCGCACATATAAACCAAAAGTGTGTGGAAGGTCTGGTTCTCGAAATATTTTCATCCAAAGTGATTGTTTGATTTTACTGCATTTCCGTCCAAAACATTCAAACGCGTTTGTGTTTGGATAGCGATATTTCCGTAATCGAGCCTCGAAATGGGTTGCGGTTTCGAAAATGTTTGGTTAAATTTTCAAGAGCTTTCTAAAACTCAAAACCAAATTACTGTTAGAGGTTTGGTTCACGAAATATTCGCATCCAAAGTCAAATTACTGTATTTCGATGCAACCCTAAAAAGGGCTTTGGATTACGATATTTCCGCAACCAAGCCTTGTAAGAGGTTGTAATTTTCAGTTTCGTATAGAAAATTAACAGGCCTATCCGCCAATATACATCGAAAAATTTTGCCAGCTTTGGTTCTCGAAATATTCACATCCGAAATGATATAACTTTATGTACTTCAATCCAACCATAAAAAAAAGCTGTCCATGGCGATATTTCCGCAACAAAGCCTCGAAAGGGGTTGCGGTTTGCAGTGGCGAATGCAAATTAACAGACCTTTCCAGCAACGTAAAAATTTTGACAAACTTTTTCCAAAATTTTTTTATTGATTTTTGAAAAAAATGATGAACTAACGCCTTGCAACTTTTTTTCGGCTTTTCAAAAATGTTCCCAAAACCCATCGAGCTATACATCAAAAGAAAGGTCTTGTCAAACTCTATCCGCACATATAAACCAAAAGTGTGTGGAAGGTCTGGTTCTCGAAATATTTTCATCCAAAGTGATTGTTTGATTTTACTGCAATTCCGTCCAAAACATTCAAACGCGTTTGTGTTTGGATAGCGATATTTCCGTAATCGAGCCTCGAAATGGGTTGCGGTTTCGAAAATGTTTGGTTAAATTTTCAAGAGCTTTCTAAAACTCAAAACCAAATTACTGTTAGAGGTTTGGTTCACGAAATATTCGCATCCAAAGTCAAATTACTGTATTTCGATGCAACCCTAAAAAGGGCTTTGGATTACGATATTTCCGCAACCAAGCCTTGTAAGAGGTTGTAATTTTCAGTTTCGTATAGAAAATTAACAGGCCTTTCCGCCAATATACATCGAAGAATTTTGCCAGCTTTGGTTCTCGAAATATTCACATCCGAAATGATATAACTTTATGTACTTCAATCCAACCATAAAAAAAAGCTGTCCATGGCGATATTTCCGCAACAAAGCCTCGAAAGGGGTTGCGGTTTGCAGTGGCGAATAGCAAATTAACAGACCTTTCCAGCAACGTAAAAATTTTGACAAACTTTTTCCAAAAATTTTTTATTGATTTTTGAAAAAAATGATGGACTAACCCCTTGCAACTTTTTTTCGGCTTTTCAAAAATGTTCCCAAAACCCATCGAGCTATACATCAAAAGAAAGGTCTTGTCAAACTCTATCCGCACATATAAACCAAAAGTGTGTGGAAGGTCTGGTTCTCGAAATATTTTCATCCAAAGTGATTGTTTGATTTTACTGCATTTCCGTCCAAAACATTCAAACGCGTTTGTGTTTGGATAGCGATATTTCCGTAATCGAGCCTCGAAATGGGTTGCGGTTTCGAAAATGTTTGGTTAAATTTTCAACAGCTTTTTAAAACTCAAAACCAAATTACTGTTAGAGGTTTGGTTCACGAAATATTCGCATCCAAAGTCAAATTACTGTATTTCGATGCAACCCTAAAAAGGGCTTTGGATTACGATATTTCCGCAACCAAGCCTTGTAAGAGGTTGTAATTTTCAGTTTCGTATAGAAAATTAACAGGCCTTTCCGCCAATATACATCGAAAAATTTTGCCAGCTTTGGTTCTCGAAATATTCACATCCGAAATGATATAACTTTATGTACTTCAATCCAACCATAAAAAAAAGCTGTCGATGGCGATATTTCCGCAACAAAGTCTCAATAAAAATTAAGTTTTTTGTTTCTTTTCATAGTTTTTAATTTTTTTTAATTTTTAATATTTTTGAAAATAATTTAATATCTTATTTTAATTAATTTTAATATTCTAGTTTGATATAATTATTATATCTTTACATTGCAAAGTTTGAAAGACACCCCTGTACATAGCGCTTAACATACGATTTAATTTTGGGCTGCTCTTTTACTTTAAAAAATATCTGCTTTAATATTTACATTAATTTACATTAAAATCTTGATTTTGATTTAATTCTCTTGATAATGTAATTGATTTCCTTTTTAACGCATTATTGCTTTCAATTACTTTATTTTTTTTTTAACAATTCACTAGGTTTTAAGAAAATGAAAAAAAAAACAACAAAATGTGCACTGATTCGGAATAAAAATACTACCTACAATACATACATAATCTCTATTAGTTTTAAATATTGCAAAAAAGAAATAATTATTTTAAAACATTAAGAATTATTTTCGAATAAAAATAATAAATATATTTCTTTAGTATTTACAAAAAAAAGATATAAATATAAATAAAGTTTTAATTAAACAAAAAATAGACTTAAAATCATAAGTGCTGATACTCGCTCATATCGTAGAGCGGCATCGAGCCCATCACACTGTGCAGATGCGAGTACGCTACTGAAAGGGGCGCCATCTGATGGCCCATCCCTGATTTTTGCGATGACAGCGACAGGCCACCACCGGCCGCAGCAGCGGCTGCCGACAGCGCTCCTCCACTAGACGCCACACCCACCAGCGATGCATTAAGATTGCTAATCGCTGACAGGTTGTTATTGGAGTGACCACCACCACCGCTATGATGGTGAGGATGATGGTGATGTTGCTGCTGCTGCTGCTGTTGTTGCTGGTGGAGATCTGCGGAAGAGCCAGCTGAACTACCACCACCGCCTGTGGTTCCGGTGGTCGTGTGATGACCATGACCGTGATGGGCTGTCGTTGTGTGATGGTGGCTGGCTGGTGATAATTGTTGCTGTTGTTGCTGATGGTGATTCGTTGTGTTGTGCTGTGAAGACTGTGCGGAGGATTGTGAGTGTTGTTGCAACATTGAGCTGGGTCCTTCCATATCTGAATCGCTCGAAGAGTCCAAATGCTGTTTATCCGAGGTGCCACTATAAAATAAAAACAAAATAATATATTTAGTAAATTTAATGAAGTAGAGAAGAGAAAAATATTTATTTGAAAAACTACTTATTCGATCACTAATAATTCAAAATAGGTGATATGTTTGAAGTGAGTGATTAGATTGTTGTAAAATACTTTTTTTCGACGGCACTAGCACAATGGAGTTCAGCGTGTGTTTGCACACCATACCCTACTTCTATACAAAAAGACTGAGATAAACATTGCATCGTAAAAGTCCGAAATGGAATAGATATACATTTCGGACTTTTGCAGTTACTGCTGCTAAGAGCTATTTTTATCGGTAAAACCTAGGTTTGGCATCAATCGTGGCCTATTTCACCAAATTACAATTACAATCACAAACTTGTACTTGTAATCTGCAATAAAAAATTTGTAAAATTAATTTCTGTTTCACAAACAACAAACATAATTCCAACAAATTTGTAAGAAAGAGTAAGAAAAGTAGAGGAAATTGTAGTTGTGATTTACAAATAAAAAAAAATCGGTTTCACCACTTTTTTGCCATATTTGTAAAAAACTATTCTTTCTCACAAATATGTGAGAGTCTGCTGAGTAGGTATCAAGCGTATAGAGTGCACTATATAGCCTTCAATATTTTCCAAAAATACATCAACCAAGACTGCATAACGATGGACACATCTGAACACCGTGTAGATTTATGCCAAATTCCTTTCAACAAAAGAATCGATTCTGTTCAGAATTTTTTTTAATTAAAATCGATTCTTTTCTGTCAAAACAAATCTTGCATTTTTAGCAAGATTTCACACTGATTTGCACACACACTATAAAGACTTGACATTTCTAATACGTCAAATTGAAATTCGTGGAATTTTTGGAAGATGAGTTGTTTTTTTTTTTGGTTGCAACAAATTCTACATAATTTAACAAAATATTCAACAATATATTTAGTCAATACAGCTATAAAAATAATTTATTGTGCGTTGCTCATTATCAAACAAACATTTGACAAAAAAAAATATTTTTGTCGATATTTTTGTAAATAAAATAATAAATAATAAAAAACTCGATTCTTTTTCGAAATTCGAATTCCTTTCAATTGGCAGAAAAAATTCGATTCTGTTTAGAAAAAATTGGATTTCTTTGTTGAAAGGAATACGCCATTAGATATACCGTGCATGTCTGAGACCTCATCAAAAAATGTCAACATTTCCATTTTAAGTTCATAAAAACATTTTTCAGGCTCATTACCAATCGTGTTTTAATTATTCTTATTATTTAATCTTCCCTTATACGGTTTATGTAAAACTTTTCCTTAAAAGCAAATGGATCTGCAAATACGCGAACGATAGATTCTTAAGCTTTTTATCGCAAAATATTCACTTGTTTTACTATCGGTATACTACAATGCCTTCGTCGTAAATACATTTTTAGGTTTGGAAAGATATTTTTATTGAAAAATTACAAAATGTAAATAAAATTACACACGAACTTTCTTCTGTAAGAATTTTTCTACAACTTAACAAATTTGTACAATTCTTTTATTTGGTGAAACAGAAACTTATAAAAACACCTGAATTTTCACAAATTTGTACTTGTAAACTACAAACAAAAATTACTCTTGGTGAAACGAAAATAAAGATATTCCCACAAATTTCCCTTTGTAAATTACAACTACAATTTTGTAATACAAAAATTTTGTGAAACAGAATAAATCGATTTCTTAACAAAATTTGTAAGAAATCGCTTGTAAATTACAATTTGTAAGTTGGTGAAATATGCCACAGAGGGTTGAAAAACGTACAATATCGATTACATATCGATTAAAGCACCTCTGAAAAATAAAACCACATTAATTTGATCCTTCGCTTTGGTAAACTCCGAATTAAGTGCGTGCACTGACAGTTCTGACTCTTTTTACTTAAAAATTTAGTTAGTCTGCTATCTGTCAATTCACAAAGTGTCAAAATTCATTTATAATAGACGTATATTATTGACAGTTTTTATGTTCGTTCACTTTTGATTTTGTACGTAAATAAAAGTAGGTATCAAGAAATATCCATTTCGTTAATTGTTATTTTGATTGTTTGAGTTCTTCACAATTTTACCTTCTTTCAATCACCTCACGCTCACCTGACAGCTAAAATTTCACTAAATGTCATTGCAACAAAAAAAAAATGTTCTTATGATTTATAAATTTTTAGTGCTGCCAGCCTTTGTTTTTATTTTCCTGTAGCTGTAAGATCTTTTATCCCTAATTAAAGTTTCACTCACATAAATTTTTTGAAGAAATAAAGAAGTAGGTAACAACAATTTGTTAGTTTTGATAACTTTGACGAGAAATGTCTGACGAAAATAGCCACTCCAAAATTATTCATATACACAAAACACAGCACCTCAAACTGTGCACAACTACTACAATACCACACACCTTTTCGTGTTCCATTTCCAATTTGAGTCTGCTTGCCCTGTGTAAACACAACACAGGCTGTGTGTACATTTATGGCTAGGTACTTACACACAGTCAAACAAAAAAAAAAAAAAAAAAAAACTCCCTCCCGTGTTATACATAAACGCACTCGCTCGTGTTTGCCATGAAAAGGCAGTAAAAACAGCAGCAAATGAAAGAACAAAAACACACGCGGAGAAGATGAAGTAGAAGCTATTACGACAGTGCTGCCCCTCGTTTGTATATGGGAAAGTATCAAATTACCTTTCAAACACACTACACACACATTCATTTGCTGTTTGACAGAAGTGGCAGGCAGACGGTATCTGCCGTGGCGACTTTCAGTCCAAAGAGAACAGAAAATATCAATATTGCCAAATGTTTTTTGCGGGAATTCGGTCTTGTGTACGAATGTTTTAAGGGTTCAAGCAGAATACACTCCATATGAACAATATTCTAGTTATTAGCTGTCATACAAAAAAAATAGAATGCGGAATTTGCGCTATCATGACACATAGCAGTATACAATTATCATTGGGTGGCTTCCGTTTTCTTTTCCTTCTTTTATTATATTTCTTCTCTCTCTTGAAAAAAAACAACAACAATTTCATAAAGGGTCAGAAAGGATAACGAGGCGTGTTCCGTTTGATTAATTTAATAAATCCTGTTTTACAAAACATTTGATTATGTGCTTGTAATGGATGCAAATTGGCGGGTGATGAAAATCCCGTTGGGACTTTTTGAAATTTTATTTCTTAATGTTCAACAACAACAACAACCATCATATCCGGTTGCGGTTCTCCGCACTTTTTATTTCAACTCAAAAAAGGGGATGAATGGATGGATGTAGGTATAGATGATTCTCGAGGGGATTTTTACACTTTGGGGAATACATTTATATTGTAGACAAGACAAGGAGATGACATTTGAGACGATGATTTTGTAGAAAGTGTGCTGCTTTTTCTCGGTGCTCTTGTTGCTTGCTCCTGTTGCCTGTTGGTGTCAATAAATTTGTATTTAAGTGGCTTAGAATTATTATTGAAAGAACATTCTAAGGATTACAAAAATGTACGGTATGAAGTTTATAGCGTAAAAGTGAGCTTGTTCAAAGTGTATTCCGTTAAAATGTGGTCTCTTGGGGAATTTAATGACAATTGACAATTAATTATTGGTTCACTTGAAACAGTTGTTTCTTATATCGCATTAGTTTGACAGTTAAGCAAAGAGTGACAGATGAACTAATTATAGTATATTTTTGGATTCCCTGGATCTTTTGAAGGCATTACACTTTACGCTGGCAATGACCTTAACGAGGCGTGGAGAAATTTCACTGTCAATCTTCAAATTTGCCGTCGGGAAAAAAATGCAGTTATTTCTGACATGTTTAAACCATTTACGGCCATAGTCGTGATTTATGCAAAAAAAAAATGTGTGATTGCCGGGACTTCCGGTTAATATGTGTAAACGTCAATGTTTGTCCAAGCGCAGTTTTGCAGTTTTGAGCGAGGATCCATGTTTGGATCCATATGCGTTGTTGACGTTGTTGACTTGACGTGCACGGATCCAAAACGGACTAGATTTCTGTCACTGAACGTATCTACCCAATATCCTACTATGCTGACTTCCGTAACGTAATTTGATACACCGCAAAGTGTTACTTCGTAATGTCGCACGGAGGAAAGTCCACGTTTTTATTTCACTCTACCGCCGGCATAGATGTTGCACATCAAAAAATAGATATTAAATGTCAGAAATAATCGAATTCTAATTCAGTCAGTCGTGTAAGCCCATCAGCATAAAATGTTAAACAAATCTGTGAGCAGAATTATGATAGGTACACAATGAATAAGATTTTTTTTTATTTTTGAGTAAACATGATTTTAAATAACTTATCGGTCAAATGGCGCCCTCCATCGGAGATCATACACTGCCAAAGTTTTCTTCCACTCTTTATAGCATTGTTACTGGAGATTGAAGGATTTCGATCCGGATGGTACTTTCTAGGCTCTGGGGTGATTATTAAAATCAACTAATTTTAGTTAACATCAAAGCAAATATCACGGGCACTTGAGATTCCCTATAATAGCGAATTGAGCCGACTGAGAAATTTTCGGGTCAGAGTGAATGTGAACCCATATTGTTAGAACCAAACGTCTTCAAGCTCCAGTTCTTCCAATGTTGTTATGAACAAATTCTGGAACAAGGTTAGCGAACGTCCTGAAGTTATCGTGACCGCTCGGTCGTTTTACTCAAAAAGTAAGAGCTGATGATTACTAACCTTGAGGATGCATACCATTTTGAAACCCTCTCCGCATATTTATAGGTCTTTAATGAAGATCCCTGGGATTAGTTTCGTTGTAGTAATGCATATTCAGTTTGTAACCCCATTCACTGAGTTGAAAATGTGCCTCGTCAGAGAAATACTAGACGATAGAGCCATAAAATAGGTTTTGACACAAAAATTGCGCTATTCCACGTAGTTCTCAATTGTTTGCTACTGAAACTGGTTTAAACTCAAATTTTCAATGTTGTGCAAAATGCAGAAAAAATAATAGAACTTTTCTAGAATTCTGATTCATTTCATTCCAATTTAAAACAGGTGCATCTGCCAGAAAAGTCGTTTTTTTTTAATTAATTTTGTACTAACGCAAGACCAACCTTAATCGAATTTCTGATCGCAAAAATTTATAAAAAAAAAGCTCATAAGAAAATGTTTGGAAAACAAAACAAGGAAAACATATTTTAATACATAAATCTGGAAACAAAAACGAAAAATTGAATTGTTTGATATACCTATCCGATTAGCACCACAGAACCATCATCAGTTGGGCGCCACTTAAATGTGGGAACTTTGAGCGTCAATAGGTATTTTGTTTTTAAGGTGAAAGAGATTTGAGTTCTGAAAATTGGATAGAATGTATTTCGTCGTATACTTTCGAACCTATACTTTCGGAGAGGATTTTTCATTAAATTGACTTCTTATACCTGAGTTTTCATAGACCTCCGAGGAAAAGCTATTAACATTTATGCGAAAAAACCTGTAAATTGATTTTTTCAGATTCTCTTGCTTTTAAAAAAAATTGATTTTTTGTGTCTTTTGTTATGAAAAGAATTTTTTAGATCTTGAAGAAATAAAAACAAACAGTGAGACTAGGTGACACGAACAAAACAAATCAACATATCCCATATCATTTACAAGGCTATATAGTGTGATTGAGAACCAACATAATTTTTTTTTTTTTTTAATCGAGCTCATAACAAACCCTTGCGAATTCCATCGTGGCATCCCTTGCTCCATATTTACCAATCTAACACCAAAACCACATAACAAGTATTATCAATCCATTGCCAATGTGGTCAGCGAAATATGTACATCAAATGAAGCCCATCATCAAACGTCAAAACTCAAAGATAATATCGGATTAGTATGACATTTCGTGTACGCCGCCGTATAAACGACCTTATACTATAAAAGCCTTAACTTTACCACACAGAATTTAGACATAATATAAGAAGCTACTTTTTTTCTTAAGCTTGACTCAAAATAAACAATTATTATAATTAATATGAATGTTTTGTCTCTTGTCTGCACAGGGTGTTCCATTTATATAATAAAAATGATTATGATGATGGTGGCAAAAAGATAAATAGTGTAAAGTAAACTCAGTTACGACCACCACCGAAGACGCAAACGGGGAACACGACGACGCGACGCGTCGCTCATCGATGATGAAGATGGCCTCCGTAAAAACCACACCGCAAAACTGTGGCCACATCATCCAGTGCACTGAGCTGCCATTGCGCTACCACTATAAAATAAAAAAAAAAATAAAAAAAAAAAAACAAAAAACCTATATACCTAGCAGCAGCAGCAGCAGAAAAGAGGCACATTGTTGATGCGGTGTGGGGTATATCAACCATTGCGCGCTGTTGGTCTCCCTGGACTGTGTCGGTAATTTGATATTCGATACGCCATTAAAACTTGTAAAATTGAATGAAGCAGTCTTCTTTTCTGATATATGTACGTTCATTCATATATATCTATATAATGTCTGTATATACATATATACATTTTTTTTACATATATGAAGGCAAAAAGGCACACATATAATAATATTTATGGTGGGGCTCTATCATCATTATCACGGACGAAATAGCAGTGAAAAATATAATATATGTGTAGGTAACCCAGGCCAGCAAACTGTCTGATGTTTTTAACTGGTAGCTGGGCCACGATTTCCAACATCACATCGCTTGCCATATTCATTGAACTAAAATTTCAATTGTACCTTCCTCCACAGATAGTTGCATTTATACATCAATATTATTAATTATTTTCTGGGTTGATGGTGGCTTTGTTCGAAGTGCATTATTTATATGGAATGAGATGCATTGCAGCTCTACAGGGCGGTGCTCATTAAAGATGGCATTGATGGCAAAATAGTGACATTTAACAGTTAAATATATTTTTCGTATAAAATGTTCGCAACTAACAACAATTTTGAAAGTTTCTTTATTTATAAATGACGATACTTCCCAATATTCAATCGAATTTTTGATTCTTCAGAAATCCCCTAGCACTTCTGTTGGGCGCCAATTTCGTTCTGAACAATATCAAAAGATAAAAACATTTTGTCTTGTAAGCAGGTTTAAGGGGTGTTGCCCAGTTCATTGAGAACTGGCCATAAAGATCCACTTTTTTTGAAAAAACGGAAACATCAATGTTTTGCTTGATTGATGATTTAACGTAGCATAAAAATACAAGATTCACGATCAATGCGCAGGGTTACCGGGAGTTATCACTTGATCTATGTATCTCCCTTTCATCATCTCATTCTTGTTTGCAAAAAAAAAAACGAAATTTAGAATCTTTGCTTAACTCTAGCGCCAGTAATTAAATTTGGAATACATTTTTTCATGTTAGTCGTAGGTAGATCAAACCGAAGAACAATCCTATGGAAATCTAACAGTCAAAAGTTACTTAGTAGGTAGTCAACTTTTAAAATCTATCTTTTATTTAAATTTAAAAAAATATTTGTTCACTGTTGAAAAGAAAAGAATGCCGCATAAATCTTGCAGCTAAAGTTTTTTGATCCGTTTGCATCTACTTGGCGCCCAACAGAAGGAATTTCTTCATTCTAAAAGGAAAATTTAGTTGATATAGGTATATTATGTTTCACTATTGAACAAAATTTAAGAATACAGCGCAAAGGTGGTAGTGCAATTCTAGACGATATTGAAATCATCATGAATATCTAAAATGGCGCCCAATATGAGCCTGCATGCCTATTTTTACAAGAAAAACCAGTTCATACCACAACTTTCCCTCTTAAATACAAGGAAAGAATCAAGCGCCAATATTTTAGCTGAACTTCCGTGATTTCTTTAACATACCTACAGAAAATTGGAGCCATCGTGATCATTCAAAATGACTCCCAATATTAAAAAAGAGAACTTCCGTTGATATAATATTTTTTACTATTGAACAAAAGAAATGAATTTAGCGACAATTTTTAGCGGAACTTCTGTTATTGCCTTAAGATACAATTTCAATCATCACGATCATCTTAAATGGCGCCCAATAGGAGGAACCTTATCATTCTTTAAGGAAACTTTTTCAACAGTAAAAATATCATAGGTACTGTTGAAAAAGATGAATGCTGCCCAATGTTAGCTGTGAAATTAATGTAAGGTAAAATTGACATAATTGTGATCATCTTGATCTATCTGAATTTAAATGGCGCCCAACAGGTGAAACTTAAATATTCTAAAAGAAAACTTCAGTTGATATAAAATTTTCAAAGTTGAATAGAAAAAGAATCCAGATGAAATGGCAATCGTTGCAATCGTCAATATTTATCTGAATTTTAAAAGCGCCCAATGCGATGCATTTCAAAAAATTATTCATTTTGTTCGAATTAATTTTTCCATAAAACAAAAAAAAGCATACAAATTTAATTGGCGCCCAACGTGTGACTATTCATGTAATGCGCGTTCATAGTGTTATGGTTAGCTATAGTTTCAACAGATAAATATCTACGTATAAATACAAACACCACATTGTAAACCTATAAACACATTATAAACATTTTCTTAATTTATAACAAAATAAATGTATTTGTCACTCTAAGAAAGTTAAAAGCAATTATAACTCACATTTCTACAGCTTAACTTTCAACCCTTATTATTACGCTATTAACTTTTTCGTACTTGACATTGCTTATGTAGATATTTTATTCTTTTTCTTACCGAACAATGACACCCTTTTTGTCGAGACAACAAGATGCGCAACAAAGTAAACGAAGCCAAACAATATTCTAGTGCTCCTCAATCTGCACTCCAAAACATGTGAAAGTCATTTCACCATAACACCGGGCACCATCTCCAGCACATGATGCCGGATGTATACCACACTTCCAGAATGAGTAGAACAAACAGAAAGCAGAGGGAGGAAGGGTTAAAGTGAACTTGGTTGCCACCGCCTTTTGTTTTACACAATAACGGCGACGGCGCAAAATAAACAGTTATAAAATGAAGTGGCTATTTAAACATTCCTTTCAGCCAGGAATTCGATGTTGGTAGGTATATATAGATTCTTGGAACGGGAGTATAGATTGTGGCAATATATAGTGGTGCTTTCTTCTTCATCTTCTTTGCTTTGCGCTTTGCCAAACCCATTTTGACATTGCCCCCATCTGTCAAACGCTCAACTTGCTTTGTGTATGGTTTAGGTAGGTATATATATTGTGCATACTCGATAGGTTGTCGCAAAAGCTGTACACACACTCTCTCTCTCTCTCTCTCTCTCCCCAAGAAGCCTCAACGAAATACGGTTTATTTTTGCGCCATCACCACGACGAAGTACAACACACA
Organism: Leucozona laternaria; assembly: GCA_932273885.2. Lineage (NCBI taxonomy): Eukaryota > Metazoa > Arthropoda > Insecta > Diptera > Syrphidae > Leucozona > Leucozona laternaria. Next base: position 40,678,872 of record OW026369.1, on the reverse strand, counting down.
ACATAATATAGTGGTTCCATCGCTCTCATTCCCCCTGATGCCTGATCACTGATGGGTCGTTGTTTTGTGTCGTCATCGTCGTCGTTGTCGCTATACTTTCGTCGTCTCCGCTTCACCGCCGCTGTCGCTCGTCGTCATCGTAGGTATGCATTAATACCCCATTATTATTGTATAGTGCGGAGAGAACCGAGAGAAGATATCAAATTTCAAGAAAAATTGTTCTTTTTTTGTTCATCATTCGTTAGTTGAGTTTTGTAGTCTCTATCTGTCTGAATAACCCTTGGGATATAATACCTCTTCAATAGAGAAGCTTGCGAACGGTTTTAGTGTTTTTTTTTTTTTTTATTTGCTTTGATTTATTTTGTTTTTTTTTTCATTTTTATTTTTTTTAATAATATTATTGCGCACTGGCCTTAAACGCATTGACAGCTAGGCAGAGAGGCACACAGAACGAAATGAGGGCTTCTTGCATATAGATCTAGCCAAACAAAACAATATGAAAGAACAGCGACGTATGTACTAGCTAGCTACCTACACCTACCTATACCTTATGAAAAGATGAAGTAAAGGTGAATATTAATCTGGATAAATGTATGCTGTGTAGTGCAGAGAATAAAATTAAGATGAAAAGCCGACGAAGTGATTCTTAGGAGAGATATAACTTAAATGGCTTCCTTTTTGTCTAATGCAATTTTTTTTGTAAAGGGAAGAGGGTGTTCCGGTTGGAATAAATAGGTGAAGATCTATTTTACTGTTATAGGCAGAACGGAAAAAAGAGGAATATCATTATTAATTTGATTTCAACACTTTAGACAAAAAGTCAACGAGAAGGAAAGAGAACAATGACTCTGGAAAAGTACATTTATCTCTAAACAAAATAGGCATTCAAAATGCGTTGGGCGCCATTTAACTAGGTATCTGTCTTTAGCAATTATATTATGTAAGTGTATGTATTTAAAATCGTACAAAAGACATTTAAGTGTCATAACGAACCAAATATAGATATATGCATATATGAGATCCTTCAGACATTTTATGAACTTGCATTGGGCGCCATTTTGTGTTGAGTTAATTGGAGGGTATTTCACTTATATGAGTTGGTGAATTGGATTCCGTTAGTTGTCATCATTTCTATGAATAAACTTGGGCGCCACTTTTGTCTTTCTTTTAAATTGATAGACGAAATATAGATATTCCAGTTGAGTTCAAATCCAATAATCAATTTTATTTTTTCTTCTATTTAAATATCAAAACTCTTTGATATATGTAGGTATGTACCTAAAGAAATGATCAACCATTTCACTATACGCATAACGCATCTATTTATAAACAATCCTATGAATCCTTTAAATCTTTTCATTTTTAATTACTTCATCTTTCACCTATAAAAAAAAAACGCCAATAAAACACTTGACTGCATCTCAAAATGTCAGTAATAAATTTCAAATTGAAAATATTGTAATTGCCATCGTGAAATGCAACCACAAATCTCCTGCCATTAATATCCTGAACAGTTTGTGTAACTTATAACTTATAAATATTATCCAAATTCAAGAATCAGTTTTCTTCACCCAATTTTTCTCATTCCGTTTATTTATATTCCCAATAGTTTCTCAGATCTTAACTGATTTTATTGTCGATAATTCTGATAAAAAAAAATTAAAAAAAAAAAAAACCGAAGGCAATCCCCAAATCAGCCAGGTAGGTTCATGCCTAAGTTAAGCATCAGCAATAGCAGAAGTCGTCTCTTGATGGTTGGACTTGGCCAAGCCAGAATGCGCATCTTGTATTGATTTGTGCGTTTTGCGGCTGCTGTTGCTGCTGCACTTGCTCACAACATAGAAACTATAAGCAAATGAAAATTTATGATCAACACCTTTGAGATGATGATGACGAGATAAAAAAAATGTAATCACACAAAACGAGGATCATCGTCTTTCTTTATACGCATGCTTATGGTCACGGTCGTATTTGGGTTGTGTGAGCCTTAACGTAATTTCATTTAAATTAATTACTTTTCAAACCTAAATACGAACAAACACGCTTTAAAGTAGAAATGTGGCCTTAACTGTTTTAACAATTGAAATTCTTATAATTTAAGATTCATTTATATGTTTTTTTCATATAACAGAGTTTAATTCACCAACCGCACTGCACGAATGTTAACTGTTTTTTTTTTTTAAATTCAATTAAAAACAACAAAAAGTTGTTCGGCTTTGGAGGGAGTTTGTATTATAATATACTTGCAGTAAGGGCTGTAAAGCTTTCCACACCACCAACAACTTAAGGATGCCACCAGCAACTGTTTGACGTAAGCCGGAGCCACTTTTGTCTCGTGTGTAATGTTATTCTCTTTTCCCGAGCACTATCTTCTTTTTTCCCCAAACACATACACATACACCCATGCACGCACGCACGCACATACATACGCCAACACAAAACACTAACACAATAATGTTAATAGCCTCTTTATTTTGCAACTAAATATTTATTTATTGTTTAAACTCAAGGTTATTGAGATCAGAATCAAATGTTCCAATTCACAGATATTCCATCAAGATATCAGAGATAAACATGAGTGAAAATTACAAGTGTAAACACGAAATGGCGTAGTGAAAAGTCACAGGGTAGTACTTCAAGGTTCAGGCTTCAGAATATCTCCGGAATTCAATTAATATTATAACACTTTGAAATCAGGGCCTCCCGTGAGTAATTCCACACCTGTACTTGTAAATATCCACCTCATATGCTCCCTCTTATTTGTTCCATTTTTATTGTGTGTTTAATTCACTCGTAAGGCACAAATAAAGGATACACCTTTACAACCTGGGACTTGGAGACACCATCGTCATCATCGCACAATATTATAACTATCATGATGCCCTCGGCAAGGTTTTATTTTAGTTTCCCAGCACATCAGTGAGCGTTTGGTGCGTCTCAGTTGCAGACTCATTTGTACGTGTTATACGGGTATTTTATGGCCCGATCCGAGACTGATTTCAAATGAAACAAACATTGAGATGGTGATCTCTCAGCAGTATCTTCCACCTGTGTTCTGTGTTTGCCATCGCAATCGCCATGGCACAACAGAGTTTCATTCCAGATACAAATGTTTCATTTCTATCCTCTCTTTGACTCCATAAGTCCACACAAGTTAAAAAGACGAAATCTCCATCTGATTGGAATTCCAAGATAAACATTTTTGACAAATTATCGGGGTTTCCTCGGGAATTGGGATCGCGTGCGCGATCACTATACACGAGGGGGATAAGAAACGTGTATTGGTATATACGAGCATTGCATTCACAACAAACAGATTGTGGACAAAAGACTGGTGCTGGGGGATTTAATAGTATGACAATGAAGACTGTATACTTTACCTACCACCAAGCTTGTTGTAATGATGACCTTTGTTTTGGTTATTCCAGTTGTCATTTAATAGCCTGTCTTGTCTATTCGACAGGGGGTTAATGGTTTATCGTATGTCAAGTATGATTTCTAAGAATAGGTTTATGATCCAGCTGGGGATGCCAGAGTGATGTGGTTTTGAATGAGGGATTAGCTCTGCTTTTGCTTTCGATATTCCATAATGAAAAATTTCAAATGTCAAGCATTAATATAGAAATAAGTATACTGTTATATTAAAGTGAAATAGGTTTTGGGAGTCCGCGAACGTTTCAATTACGAAACAATTCCACTGTCAACCATTGCAGAACTAAGTTCTGTTCGACTCAGTGAACTAGAGAGTCCTAGAAATTTTTGTTTTATGTTCTGGCAAGAAATATGCAATGTCATAGATGGAGATTTTTTCTAGCATTTTTGATTGATAATAATTTCAACAATTTTTACTTCCATTTGCCTCTTTTATAGCTATGCTTCGCGTCCCCATGATTCATCCAATACTAAGCACTTTTTGATAAATTTAAATTTTGTTTTATTGGATTTTGCTAAATCACTTTTTTTAAAACTTTCAATTATTTTGTTTTTCGTTGATGTATACAATTTGCAAAACAGTACAAAATCCCAAACCATGTTTCTATCTTGTTCAGCAAAATTCCGCAGTCCAACACTCAACACTTTCCGCGCGCCATATGTTCGTTTTGTTTCGCTGTGTTTATATTTAGTTTGAATTCTGGAATTTGTTTTCTTCAGCCAGGAGGACTTGGTCTTGGACCTACCATATGACACATAAAACAAACTCCGCACTCCAGAAAGTTGCTAATGCGATTAATGTGAGTTTTTGTTGTTGTTGTTGTTTTTGTTGGTTTTGTAACCACTTCTCTAGAGGGAGCGGCGGCGGGAAACACGGCTGGTGGTGGTGTTATTTGGCCCACAGGTCTCGGACTTGGATTAATTCTTGGACCAGCGTTGCCGCCTCAGTCATATTTTGTGGATAACAGATTTGTATTTAGTACCTATTAGTATATGGGTTTTTCTAAGGCTAGAAAAAACATCAACAAATTCAAAGTATTGCCTATACGCAGATCGTGGTTAATTTTAGCTTCACTACAAAGTTCTCTCCAAAACGTGGCAAAGCTAAAATCAAGCCAAGTATTTTAACCAAGTGGAACTACATATAAGCTCTAGTTCAATAATAAAGTTTTTGTTTCTTACTGTACTTATCTTATCTGTCAAAATCTATTGAAATTTGTGAAAATAAACAACGAAATGAAGAAATTTTTGGGAACAAATGATTTATCTCATCGTAAGAAATGAATCAATTTTATTAAACTAAATTCGCTTGAAATTATGAAAACAAATTCTTTGAAATGGTTGAATATAATTTCATCTATGATAATATTTTCTCCACAAAGCTTTTATGTCAAAGTTAAGCTAGGGTTTTAGCTGATATTTGGAGAGAAAAGAGGAAGCATAGATATTGTAACGATTTAATAATTACCCAACTACTTTGAATTTGAAACAAAGGAAAATCTTCTAACTGTTTACAGCGCCATCTTTCCGAAAAGCTAAACACCAATCCTTCAACTGTTTACACGTCATCTTGTGATTCAGCTAAACAACAATTCCAGTACGCCATCTGTCAACAACTGGAATGGAAACTACTAGAAAGAGATACTCGAATATTCTAGTGTATACTAGTAGAGACTAGAACCATATAATTCCCTATATAAGGGGAAGTTATCGAACGAATAAACACAGTTTAATTTTGAATGTGATAGCGTAAAGTAAGAAGTAAAAGTGTATCCGGAAGTGAATTTTAAATTCCATTCTATTGAGATCGGAGAATAATAAAAACGATTCGAAGCGAAATAAATTGTGTTTATTTTGTAAAGTAGTTAGGAAGTTATTATTTAAAGGAAATAAGTTTAATTATCGAACCCCGGTAGAACATTACAGTATAGCGCCAGCGGAGCTCTGCAATGATGAGATAAAAAGGTTGAAGAAGGAACTATTGCGTAACGTTGAATACAAATTATTGCGTAAAGAAACATGGCTATTTTTTAAAGTAAGAATAGTTGACGAAGATTTTAAGATTCGAATTCAACGATTAGTTAGGTTAAAAAGAGGATTTTTAGATTTTTAAAATTAAAACGAGTAAGCATAAGCATCGTACTCAGCCCTGACACGAGTTCTATCGTAATCGGAAACGTCTTACGAATCCCGAAAAAAAACATCACTGAATCCATCGTAGTGCCAAATCCCATACAAATTGCCATTCAGAACGGATTCGATGATAGTTTATTTTCGGGATTCTTAAAGATTCCTAACTTTTTAAGATTCTATTTAAGTTGAGCATTTTATATTTTAAGAATCATACTAGGCGAGTTTTTTTCAAGTCCATATAGAATTGTACGAACAAAAAAACGACATCAGGATAGGGACTTACCAAAGTCATCACTGCAAAAAAAAGCCCATCACTATCACAAAATGCCATTACGACCCTTCCACTTTCAGCTTTTGGCAAGCTTGAAAAACTAAAACTAATCAGCCGTGCCACATCAAAATAAATAGAAGCCTCATAGAGTTCTAGAGTCCTAGAACTTAATTTAAAGGCATTAAACGATACAAAAATAAACTCCATCACAATGATCAACCATTTATAAAATCAAATTGGATTCGATGGCTCAGATATTTTGATGTTTACATACAAACTATCGATGGTAAAGTGATAAGTCGTGTCGGTAATACTGTTTTTATCGGGACTAAAGTGACCAGTGAAGTCCCAAAAACTACCTGGACTTAGCTACGATCAGTTAAATCCAGTCGTTATTGTATTTACGTGGTCCGGTGTCGTATTTTCACACAATTTTATTCGAACTGAAAAAAAAACACGACTACTAACTCCATAAATGTCACTTTGACAATTACAAATGTGAAAATGGTATGTTTGCTTCCTTTTTTTTTGCGAACTGTCAGGTGTGTTCAGCTGGAGTTTGTTAAGCAATTAGGTTTAGTATGACATTATTTGAAAATTGATTAAAACTAAGATTATTTTACTAAAAAGCTTTAAGGTTAGAAAATTACTAAGCAGTATCATTTATATCAAATTTTTCGCCATTAGATTTTTTGTTGAGGGAACATCCATATTTGATGATAAGTTTTATTTTTGTAAAAAAAGAACCTTTCAACAGTAATTTGAACAAAGCGGCAACGCTCTGACTTGAACTTTGCGGCTCTGGAAGTGTGTTTTGTTTTAATTTGTTGCCTTTTCTTGATGTGGCACCAAAACCAAAGACCAAAAAAACAAAGTGTACTCGCTTGACGCGTATTCGTATTCGTATATATGCATGATGCTTATTAGCGCGTTGATTATTGTCTTTCCTTAGGTTTTATTGGCTTTTTTGTTTTTATTATTCCATCCGCATCCATGTTTGTGGTGCTTGTGCTGGTGCTAGAGGCTAAAGATAAGGTCTGCTGCTGATACGACTGCCTTGCCTCCGCTGCTGTGACCACATTGTGTTGCGGGCTATTAAAAGAGGCAAAGATTCAGATACAAAATACCATCGCAGAACGATTTAAGATCCAGAAGAACGCGATAAGCTGGATTTAAATCGTCTTTTCGAAAGATAAACATTGAGTTGTGAAGATGAAAGAGGGGGCTTCAGATGGGGGGAACCCGGAGTTTTTTTTTATGATGAGTATTTAATTTTATAATCCTATAAACAATTGGATTATGGTGGTGTTGCATTTTATATCACACATTGTTTGGGAACGATTCGGCTAATTGCGATGATGTGTCTTTATTTGAGTGACTTGTTTCTTTTTTTTATATTTTGTTTTTATTAGTATTTTTAAGTTAGGGCCAATTGCCTATATTAGCGTTTTGTATAAGGTTGGGTGAGGGTACTTGAATATGCATCCTTTGCGACCTGAAGTTATCGATGGGGAATCTTTCAGTTTTCGATTTAAATTTTTTTAGTAAAGTAAAGTCCCATGCACTTTAAATGATTTTGATAGCCAAATGATTTTTAAAAGACCATTTCGTATCAACTTTGTGTTGTTTTGTAGACATTATAGCATCTTTGATATGTTTGTTTAAACCGATCAATTGGTTTCATGCTGTTATGGTTATGGATTGATAATAGGCTAATCAATTTCATCTTTGACTTTGAGAACATTTAACATTTGAAGAAATATGTGGTTTGGTTATAGTATAGGTACAGGTTTCTTCATATGATCAAAATATGGTAATTTTTTAATATGAGTTTAAATTTGTGAAACATCATTGTTATTGCTATCTTATAACAGAAATAAAATAATCAATAGTGATAATAATCGTTTCCCCTATTGGAATAGCTTCGCGCATATTTAAATAAATCTAATAAAAGTAATGCGGGAAATTTAAAAATAATTCAGGTAGTAGGTATATTTTCCCAATTTTAACAACTCAATTTTTTAACAGTTTATGTGCTGTAGTGACCCTTGGAATAATGGTAAGAGTGAACATTAACATTTAAAATATAGATATATATAATAATAATTGAACTTGAATTAATTCTTTAAAATATTTAATTTAATTGGACCACTTAAAATTACCGAAACTAAGAAATAAAAGATAATTTTATTCAATTGTAAGAGCAAATTGCTTTTGTTGATTTTTTTAACATTTGAAAAACCACGTGAACATGTACAGCCTTTCAAGCGGGTAGGTATAGGCACGTCATCGCTATATAAATAAAGATTTGGCAGCCACATGTAGCTAAGATTTAGAATTCTACTTTGGACTCCGGACCACTTTTATTTTCGATATACTCAAAGGACAAAGGGGTTCTAAAGGGCAATTTTTGGATTCTTAAAAAATTTAACTATATATTTTGTTAAAACTTAGATTACGAAGATAGAGAACAAGGAAATGTTGTCCTGTAATTCCATCTTTGTGTCAGTATGTATATCTGCAGCCTGCGACTCTATAACAGTTGATGCAATTTTCTTCAAAATTTGGAGCTTATAAGGCCTTAATGTGATTTCCTAGAGGTAAATCGAAAAAAATTTGTTTGCTCCAAAAATAATTGCAAGTCCCTGCTGTACAACCACGTAAAGAAAAGCAAATTTTCCCATAAGCTCCCTTAAACTAATGCTCAAACCGTTTACAAAATTTAAAAAAAAATGCCCAAGTTCTGCATTTCACTTATTGTGAATTCACATGACGAAAGTGAATTCGGATGTTCCACAATTCGTTGGAAAAGCTAAATGTGAACTTGAATTTCGAAAATGGAAATTGGTGTTCTGCATTTCGGTTCTTTCCATTTCTGAACGTATTCTATTTACTTTTTTAATGCTTTGTGAAATATGGTGGAATTGACACAGTTGCAGTTCTTTCCATAATTTGGTGGTTCGATTTCCCTTAAAACATAATAAAGGGTTTTCCAATAAGAGGTGTTATTTTGATATTCAAAGAAAAATGGCATTTTTTGAGATAAATGATCGGATGTTTATTTCATTATAAAGAGTAAGGTATGCCGTTAATAATGGAACACAACATCAGCCAAATGGCCGCCACGACCACGCTTACAGGACCATATCCTTTTCATGAAATTTTCCATAACCAAATCACAAAGTGGCTGCCCTATGTCCTCGATAGCCTCACGAATTCCATCTTTGAGGTCTTGAATCGACGCTGGGCTGTTGGCGTAGACCTTATCTTTCACGTGGCCTCAAAGGAAGAAGTCGCAAGGTGTTAAATCACAAGATCTCGGTGGCCAATTGTGATCACCTCTTCGAGAGATAACACGGTCCGGAAACTTTTCCCGTAAAAGATCGATGGTTTCATTGCTTGTGTGGCACGTAGCGCCGTCTTGTTGAAAGTAAACGTTGTCCAGATCAATACCATCCAATTCCGGCCATAAAAAATCATTAATCATCTCTCGATAGCGCAATCCATTGACCGTAACTGTTGCTCCAGCCTCATTTTCGAAAAAGTAAGGTCCAATGACCCCGCCGGACCATAAACCGCACCAAACAGTCACGCGTTGAGGATGGAGAGGCTTTTCAACAATAACTCTTGGGTTTTCCGAGCCCCAGATGCGACAGTTTTGCTTGTTGACGTAGCCTCCGAGGTGGAAATGGGCCTCATCAGTCAAGATGATTTTTCGATGAAATACCGGATCATTTTCATGCATTTCAAGGACCCAATCAGCAAAGACACGACGTTGTTGATGATCAGCCGGCTTGAGTTCTTGTGTTAACTGAACTTTATAAGCCTTAAGACCCAAGTCTTTATGCAAAATACGGTGTAATGACGTTTGTGGAATGCCTAATTCCAAAGAACGACGAGGAATGGACAAACCTGGGTTTTCTTCAACACTTTGGGCTACAACAGCAATATTCTCAGTTGTTCTTGAGCGACGTGCACGGGTTTTATTCTTCACATCACTAACTTGTCCCAACAGCTCGAATTCGTCCACCAATTTCTGTATTGCGGTCCGACAAGGTGCTTCACGACGACCCAAAAATGTTTTAGTTTTACGAACCGTCTCTGCCAAATTTTCACCATTTTTATAGTGAATTTTAATAATTTCAATGCGTTGTTGAAGCGTGCATCGTTCCATTTTTATTAATGGCGTAGTTTCTACTTGTCAAATGTCAAAAAATGACAGCTTCAAAAGTGACAGCTATCGAAATAGCGGGCTATTCAAAATAACACCTCTTATTGGAAAACCCTTTATAAGAACGCATCTTTGCTCAATCTGGAACTACCTTAAGTCTTTCAACAAAAAAGAATAAACAATTCATCAGAACAATACTTCATAGTAATAGGTACTCTCGCTATGTCAGGAAAATCTAATATCTAAGATTTCTCCCACAAAACTATTCGTCTAATTTTTTCTCTAGAGTCTTGCCTTCTTTTTTTACTTAAAAGTGCAAATAATATTGAATCCATTTTCATCCATTTGTGTAAATTCACTTCATTAAGCAATTAAAAATAGATACACCATCAATTTTGACAGTTCGAAGTAATTGCGAAATTTTTGAAAACGAATGAATTGTAGAACATTTAATATCATTTCACGTGAAATTGAAAATCCATTTCAATTCTATTTAGCCCATGCAGAACATGGGCGAAAGACCCATCGCCAATAAGTCATACAATTCGACTCAATAATCGACCAACAATCGTTTTTTATTTGGTCTTTTTCATAATACCAGGGCCGGACTAACCATATGTGCAAGATGTGCAAATGCACAGGGCGCAAAATTCTGGGGGCGCATTACCAGCAGCAAGAAAATGTAATCTGATATTGCGCAAGCAAATATGTACTGCCATTTTCATTTTAACCACAAAACTTATTCAAATAATCCCAAATTAACATCCATCACAACTGTGCTAAGTTATTTCTTGCACACTAATTAACTTCACTTTGATTGTTGCATTCAAGGAGAATCTAACTCAAAAGATCGTAAATTAAAGATCCCACTAGACCTATGTACGCATTGAAAGTCTAGCTCCTGGGTAATGTAGAAAAGTCTTATGCATCTGTATCAGTGTATGTGTGCAAATATAAAAAAGGGGCGCTTTCCACAAATCTTGCACATTTGGCTGGGGCCGGCCTTGCGATAATACTTTATATCGATTTTCATGATTTTCATGATTTTCAACGAACTGAATTTGTTCCATTGTCTTTTTCAGGTGCAAATAATTGGTAAAGAAATATTTCCTAAAAATCTTTTGTAAAAAATTTAATACCAATGATTTCAAAATCCGAATAAATTGCAAATCCGAAATCGAAACTCTTTCATTGATAGCATTGAACCAAATCAAAAACATTAGAAAACACTCCATTTTCTTAAGGTTCTTCCAGATTTGCGTTTATATCGTGACGAGTTTCTACAGTTTGAGTGAGTGACTTAGTTTAATCTTGCACTTCGGTAAGTTGTTCGAAAAGTAGCATGCATCTATTTAGAACTTCACCGTGCAATAGCAGACCAAGTAAATGCTATGTTTGAATTTTCAAACTTACTTTACCAATGCACATTTTTCAAAGTTTATACTTTAAGCAATTGCTCTATTTTGTTATTTACGCTACCCATTGTCTTTGGGGCTTGCTGCTTGATAATGCTAAAATACTTTTGAACAGCTCCAAAGCAGAAGTTAGACCTGTTCAATATTTGGCAGAATCGACTTCGACACCTCAAAAATTCAGATTAAGAGTATTTTATAGTATATAACATTTAGACTTTTAGAGAACTCACGTTGTTAAAAAAAATCCGAGTTGCTAAGAAAAATTCAGGCTGGGGGATTTTCAACTCCTCCCTCTCAGCGAAACTGGCATTATTGTCTAATTTAACCAAGTGTTTACTTTAAACTTTTTTTTTAAACCTACTGATTAAAAAATTTTAATTGAATTCAATTCAATTAATTTCAATTTAAATAAATTTAATTGAATTAAAGATAATTTCAGTCAACCCTGCACTTGCAATCATTTTGACAAGTATAAATTCTAGAAAGTTATCCTTTCGGATTGTCAATTATTGAATGCATTTCACTGCCGCTATCGAAAGATCATATAGATGTTCAACTTATGTATGTATGGAATGAATGGAATGCATTGAGAAAGTCAAAATTCAATGTAATTCGAAACAGAAAACAACAAAACAAGCGATTAGACATTTTTCTTTTATAGCTCAGAGCAAAGTAGGTATATTGAGATGTCAAAAAAAGATCTATTTCTTCTTAAGCTCAGACACGTCAGAGCGCTCAACTTGTGTTTCTTTTTTTCAATCAGAGCTTTCTTGGAGTTTTCTCCATGAGCTCAGAATAAAATAACTCAGTAAATGGAGCAAAACGCTGAGCACGCAGCTAACTTTAAGCATATCGTGAAATTTGACAGAATATTAATCATATGACATCCACATCAGTGTCAGTGCTCAAGCATTTTTTTATAATTAAATATGAGAGCTCTGTTCAGAGACAGAGCCAACTCGGTAGGCTCATGTCCTGCACAGAGCTCTGCTCAGATCTAAAAAACAGAAACGCCTAATACTAACAGCCAATGTAAATTCAAAACGAAATGAGCTGTCAAACTAAACTAGCAAATTTGAGATGAAAATACTTCTTCTGCAATTTGCGAAACTATAGCTTGGCTCCTTAAAAATTTAAATCTTTCCAATAAAAAATTATATTAGGTACCTACTTTTTTTAGCGCACAAAACGAAATGAAGCGACGGACGTGTCGAAACTAAAAAAAAAAAAACAATCCCTTAAAAAAAAAGGATGGATGGTCACCTCATTCAGGCCTTAGATTTACTCATAAAACTTCCAGAAATAAACTATATGTTCGTGTAGTGAAGATATTCCACAATTAGTACTTTGTCATTTTTTTTTGTAATTTGAAACTTCATCGACTAAGGGGATTTGTGGATTGACAAAAAAAAAACCCTTTTACTGTAAGTTTTAAATTTCAAAACAAAACAACGTGTGACAGTGTGTGCGGTGTTGGTGGCGATGCGATGGCGTTAATTATTTACTTTTATATATTTCGTCTGAATTTTATGCAATTCTTTTGATTTGCTTTGTTTATTTTTTTTTTTCGTTTATTTGTTTAAATCAAACTTGCGGATATAGTTTTCAACAAGTTCATATAAGTACCTGTGCCTTTAGCCTTAATGTACTTTTTACACATTATACGATTAATCTAACTTTAAATAAATAAAAAATGAATCCGGCAAATGAAATGCAATATTTTTGACAGTAATTAAAAAAAAGAAGTACCTATACGCAAATTATAGGTCTCATTCATACATAATGTATGACTATATGTATGTACGAATAGGTGGTACGTATACATATTACACTTTCATGAATTTAGGGATATCAATATCCGACAGGGAGATGAATGACTTCGTTAAAGAGGTTGTACACACTTTGGAGTCACAACAAGGATGTTATTGAACTTTTTATAAGGTTTATGATCTTTTACATACATCATGAATCCATGAATGTCATTTTCTCACAACTCCCTCAAGTAGGGAGTTCATATTTTTGATGTGTAAACATCTATGCTGGCGGTAGAGTGAAAACAAAACTTGAACGTTCGTGTGCAACGTTACGTCGTGCAACGTTACGATGTGCAACGTTACGATCTGCATACTAGGATGGGTGCGTTCAGTGAAAAAAATCTTCAACCTTCCCCTTCAAGCAAAAACAAGTCCGTTTTGGATCCGCGCACGTTGATTTTTACACATATTAACCGTGAGTCCCGGCACTCACACAATTTTTTTTTATTTACAATTAGAACAAGCTGCAACCTATTCAAATACTTGGAAGACATAGTCTAGTCGCAGTACAGGCGAGGCAAAAATTCAGTTATATCATTTAACATATTTGAATGAAACAACAACAACTAACAGCAACTAAAGAGTGCAACTACAAGTTTATAGGCTGGAATTATATCTAAAGGGTCTTTCATTCCTATCTTTAAATTTAAATAAAACAAAGTGTTTGTGAGATATCATCGAAATTTTGTATTCGTTTGAAAGGCCTATCGATGTCATTATGTATGTGGCTTAATCGGATAGACCTGTGACTTCAGAAAACCCCACAAGAAAAAGTCTAACGGGGTCAAATCGCATGATCTCGGCGGCCAGTTCACATCACCTCCACGTGAGATGACCATGCCTTCGAATCGCTCGTGCAGAGTTTCCAGTCTGGCGTGAGCTATATGTGTCACGTAGTGCCATCCTGTTGAAACCACATGTCGTTGGTGTCCATATCATCCAATTCAGGCCAAAAAGGGTTGGTAATCATCGACCTATGTATATAGAGCTCGTCGTTGACAGTGATGGCCTAGCCAACGTCGTTTTCAAAGAAATATGGACCGATGACGCCGCCAGCCCAAGATCTCATGTGGATTGGTATCGTCCCAAATTAATTTTGTTTATTGACGTACCCATTGATCCAGAAATGGGCCTCATCGCTAAAGATGACCGTTAATGGGCGAAGCGCGGAACGTTGTCTGAACAGAAAACCCATGTGTTGTTGAACGCTATTTACGTCAAACAGATTGAATAAATGGCAGTTAATTTGACAGATGGCCGCTATCAACTGTCGAACAATTGTATCATTTGTACGTGTTGTTGAACGCGATATTCGTCAAACAGAGTGAATAAATGACAGCCAATTTGACGAATGTAGCTTCAACAATATGGCCGCTATCAACTGTCGAACAATTGTATCATTTGTACGTGTTGTTGAACGCGATATTCGTCAAACAGAGTGAATAAATAACACCCAATTTGACGGATGTAGCTTCAACAATATGGCCGCTATAAACTGTCAAAGTTGGGAAGTCCCTATTGGAAGACCCTTTTTCTATGATTGGGTTGCCCCTCGTGAAATAGCTATAACTACAGCCTAAACTTGGAGCTAAAGGATCTTAACACCCCACATGTTTTGATGAGCAAAAAGAGTATACCATCTGAAAGGTCTTAGTGATGACCTCACAAAAGGTCAGCTAGTTTCAGAAAATGATCAGCCCTAGAATATTTGTAATGATTTTTTTTCAAGGTGGTAGAGGTTGAAAACCTCTTTGGAGTCTACGCGAATAGGCATAGGCATATTGGTCACCATTTGGGATGTTAATAATTCTATACAAAAACATTGTTTAAATTCAATTTTTGGTTAAATCCTAGTATTTCACCGTCGGTAACACCAAGGCCAAGTGCCTAAAATATTTTGCACTTTCCTAACTTGACAAAATCAAATGATATCGAATTTCAAGACTTCCATTTAAAAAAAAAACTTTATTATAATAAAGGCGAAAAAGTGATAATGATTGCATTTATTTTATTTTATCTATATATCTTTCTCCGAAATCCTTCTTCTTTTGTCATCTTCTTAAAAACCTCCAGCCTCCAATATACGAACAAAAAAAAAACAATAACAAAAAATCCTACTTTAGTGCTCTCTATAACGTGAACGTCTTCGTCGTCGTCGTCGTCAAACCTTCCGTTGTCAAGGCTCTAAGGGACTGGGGTCTGGTCGTTCCATTGTTTTTGAGAGTGTATAAATATATCTCGTGTGCACATTAGGGTATCTTAATTTCTTGGATATTTATATTTTGTTTTGTTGCCTTATGCGGGGGGATCCATCAGCACAGCACAGCACAAAACCCAAAGTGTCATATTACCGAAATTATTATTTTTCTCTTTCTCTTTGAGAGTTTTTGCCATTGACATTGGCTTGAGCTTGAGTTTATATGTCTTGGGGTTTCGTCTCCATCCCTTTTAACAGGGAATATAGAAAAAATATTTTGATTTTTTTTTTTTGTCAATGCGGGTGGTGTGTGGTAGCGTAGATGGCGACGAATATTCAAAAACTACACTTAGAGAAATATTACATCTAAGCTTTACAACAATTTTTCATTCCAATCATTTAAAAATATTTATTTTAAGTATTTTCCACCATATTAAGGGCCTGTTTCACAATTTATATGTAAATTTCTGATTGGTTAATCGATATAAAGGGTGTTTTTTTTAGAGGTATAGAACTTTAAGATGGAATAAAACAAAGAAGATGATTTTTTTAAACGGACATGAAATTTATTTTATTCGAAAGATAATCTTCTGGCATTAAAATTTAAATATGATTTCTGGCATATGACTGCCACGGCTGGTTCGGACGTAGTCTAATCTGGAGGTCCAATTTTCGACGACTTTTTCCAACATTTGTGGCCGTATATCGGCAATAATGCGGCGGATGTTGTCCTCCAAGTGGTCAATCATTTCGGGATTATCGGCATAGACTAGCGACTTCACATATTCCCACAGAAAATAGTTAGGCAGTGTTAAATCGCACGATATTGGAGGCCAATTCACGGGTTCGTTACGTGAAACTGTGTGGTTACCAAACGTTTCCTTCAATAAATCAATTGTGGCACGAGCTGTGTGACATGCTGCGCCGTTTTGTTGAAACCACAGCTCCTGCACATCATGGTTGTTCAATTGATGAACGAAAAAGTCAGTAATCATGGCTCTATAGCGGTCACCATGAACTGTGACGTTGTGGCCAGCATCGTTTTTAAAGAAGTACAGACCAATTATTCCACCAAACCATAAAGCACACCAAACAGTCAATTTTTGGGGATGTTAAGGTGTCTCAATATACACTTGAGGATTATCTTCACTCCAAATATGGCAGTTTTGTTTATTGACGTATCCATTCAACCAAAAGTGAGCTCCATCGCTAAACAAAATTCGCTTATGAAAATTGGGATCATCGGCAATCTTGTTTTTCCGCCATTTGGGCACAATTTGAAAGCGCTGTTCAGGCGTCAGTCTATTCATGTTGAAATGCCAAACCAAACTAAAAATAAATCACTTGACAGCTAACAAAATGGCCGCCAGTTGAAATAGTGTTGCTAACTTAAAGTTTTATACCTCTAAAAAAAAAACACCCTTTGTAAGTCTCATCTCTACACTCGGTCTGGGAAAGCTTAGCATACCAGTTCTTTTTATAATCGCGCATAGCGCGTCATATATTATTCATGCTTCGAATGCCGTAAAGAAAAATGCGTATCATAATACACTTTCCGCATTTAAAAAATGTTATGAGGGTCTTTTTGGCCAAACTATCCTTTTTGGGTTTTAAGAACCTGGGTCTTATGTCTCTGGAATCTTATATCCCGGAGTAGATATTACAATGTAAATTTTTAAATTTTATTGGGATCTTCCACTATTTTTTGCTCAGTGTATATCAAAAGATAAAAAAAATGAAGATACAAAAAATATTTATATCGGAATAAAACACCTGAAGATAAAAAAGGAACTGATGGAATGAGTTCACTGGACCAAATTATTCATACAAAAAATTATATTATATGGAAGGTTCTTTTTAGGCTTGATCGGATTAGATTATTACACTTCTCTTCATTTTACTTTTGTTTTATATTTTATGTTTATTTTTTTTATTACTATTTGACAATAAATAAAAAAAAAAAGTTTTTTATCAAGAAATTTAATATGGCGCCTGAGCTTATTTTACATATAGATACCTACTACAACATATGCGGAATCCGTTATACAAATTTGGTTTTATAATTTTTTTTTTTATTAGTCTTAAATTTGTCTATGGAATCTCTGATTATGACTGATTGATCTTTATAACTCTTGTTTCTGGCTATAACATCATCACATCAAGTTTTTTTTTTTAGTCAACTTGTTGCAGTCATAAATTGTCTTGGCTTTATTAAGGTTTTGGTATATGTTTATGTCTATATGGCTTTGCTTTATTTGGTATATGATCGGGTCTATGAGACCACACTGAAAGATGATTTAATGGCTAATTATTTTAAATTTTTGTAGATTTTTTGGATAATCTTTTGAAAATAGACAGAAGAGGAGGTAGATATCGCATTTCTTTGACTAGGAAAAGGAATACGGATATCTTCATTTTGAATGTTATTTTGTTCGAGACACAATAGAAGCACAGTAAAATTTGTAAGTTATAGTAGCCCATCTAACAAGGCCGTGGTGTACCTAATTAGCGTTAGTTTTTATATAAATTTGTTCTTTGGAAATTCTATAACCCCTCTATTAATAAACGGCGAACAACGGTGTGATAGAACTTACACATCTATGTGAACTTGTAATTCATATTAAGCCTTATTGTGAGTTTCACCCGAACAACATTCCACCTGGAAAATTTGACATTTCACTTTTCGCCTTTTGTGAGTTTCCCCCTAAATTTCAGAATAAAAAAAATTCCCCTTATTGTTAATATTCATATCGGGCGGAATGTTATGTCATTTCACTTCTTTTTAGTATAGGCAAACAAGTTTTCATTCGTGCGAAACTCACAATAGCTTATAAAATTCCGGGTGAACAAAACATTTTAAGGAGAAATATTTTCCGCGTGAAACTCACAATAAGGCTGATTCAATAATGTGAAGTGAGAAAAAAAGATTTTTGAATGGAGGGTTGGCAAATTATTGGCACTTCTTATTGAGAAGAAGCACATATGGACCCGAATAACCTTCAGATTAAAAAGGATTAACTTGAAATTCTCCTCTCATTTTCGAAAATGATTTCACCAATTATTCTACCTCACATCACATTCATATGTTTAGCAAAATTTTGATGTCAGGCCAGTTCCCCAATCGATGGATTGACTAAAATTGTACCTACCCCTCAATAATGCAAGAGGTGATGAATTTTGATCAATTTCAATTTTGGCCTTTTTGTCCAAAGTTTTTGAAAGAACTCTTTAAAGACATATCAGTTCTGATCTTATGTCAAATAATATGCTCAATCCAAAGCAATCTGGATTTTGGTAAAAACACAGTTGTATCACAGCATTGTTGAGCGTTATAGACAATATAAGGCGTGCATTGCATAGGGATGAAGTAATAATTTTTCTGGTGTTGCTTGACTTTTCAAAGGCTTTCGACACGGTCAATTGTGTCAAATTATGTGAGAAGCTTATGTCTTACTTTACAAAGATACTTTTTCCTACAAATAGTTTAACTTAATGACTATAGTTATCTGACTTTCTACCTAATGTTACCGGTGTCCCCAAGGGTTCCATTCTTGGCCCTTCATAGTTTAAATGAGCTTGCATCTGAAATACAGAATTGTCCATCGCATGTGTATGCTGATGAGGATGACGTAGAGTTGTACTTCAGCTGACCTCTTGGGCTCATTGATTATGGTGCTTTAAGTGTTAACGAAGATTTACAGAAAATAGTACCATTGGTCCAATCTAAATGACCTTATTTTAAATCCAATGAAGTCTTTAATGTCTGTTAATTTCAAGAAATAATTTATATCTCTTTTATTTTCCTTCGATCGTGTTGGTGAAACGTTCCCATCGAATATTTTTAAAAGACAGAAAATCTTGGGGTGACCTTCAATCGCTATCTAACTTGGGATAACCATATTAATGCACTCGTCGGAAGGATATACGGTGTGTTACGTACCTTGTGGGTATCTCAAACGTTTTTAGGCCTGTAAATTGTTTGAAAATGAGTTACTTTACTTACTTACTTACTTAGTATTAATAAATGTGGAATGCTTTGTGACATGTGATAGCTTTAATTCGCAAAATTTGGCATTTAAGAGACGGATAACTTCTTAACGCACGAATGAATAAATCTCATAGAACCGTTTGCTACATTTTGCTGAAAAGTTGCCATACTTCCAGTTTTGTAAAGACTGGAAAGATATCATGAAGCAAATAATCGTTATTGATAGGAAAAGTGATCAAGCGGACAAGTTCTCTATCTCTGTGCCAGCTTACTCGTGTTTTAAGAAGCGGATAGTGTGTTTTAATTAATAGAGCTGTAGGTATAATTAAGAACGTTACCTTAAAGCTTAGCCGGTTGCTAGTTTGTGCATTATTTATTGAACACTCTATATATTTAGATGAAGGTCTCCCCACTGCCATAAACGTGACTAGCAATAGCTATTTCTCTAGTTTCGCATGCCAAGTTGGTAAAGGTTGCTTGGTGCGCCATAGAGGTCAAAGATTTGCCAGGCCAAAACCAGACATTGCCCTTTATAGCTCGTCTCTGTAAATGCAGTCATGCGAAGCCTTGAAATCGATGAAAAATCGAAAAACACTTCCAAGTGTCGATTTTAAGTTCCTGATGCCATTTTTTCAAGACCAGCTGTTGGTCGATGGTGGAATTTCCTGGCCTTAATCCATACTAAAATGGACCTATCAGGTTGTTGACGAACGGCTTAATGCGTTCACATAATACTGCAGACAAAGATCTGTTAGGCAATTTTAAGGAGCTGTTTTTTTTTAATTTGTAGTTGGCGCAATTCAAAGGGTTCCATTCATCGAGGATGCTTTCCTAATGAGCTGGTGCGTACTCCTAATGTCATTAGCCCAGCAATAAGGCATTCAGCCCAAGCTGCTTTATTGGATTTAAATTAAGACATACCTAACTATTTTCACTTCGTCGAGGTTGTTTACGTTGAGGGATGCTTTGACATCGCTATATTCCCTCGATTGCTTTTGCTTTTCCGATTACTCAAAACGCTTCGATGAAATCACGAAAACATTAAAAATTTTATAAAAGAACCGAAAACTCCAGTCTTGACCAAATAAACAAAAAAAAAATCGAACTGTTGAATGTCTTTAAAAAATCGTAGTCGCACTTCATTTGGTAAAAAGGCTTTTAAACTTATTTTGTCCCTTTCCGGATGTGCGCATATTTTTTAAATCTTTTTTTTTTTCAAAAACTAAAAAAAAAAAAACAAAGACGTCCTTGTATAAGCGAAAACTATACATATATAAAAGAAAAAAGGATTCAGGAAACCGCACCGTCATGTTCATCACAAGAGTCACTCGATGAGCGTTTATATAAATGCAGGATGTGTGCTTAGTGCCAGAGTGCAGTCAGTCATCTGTATCCTCTTCACTTTTTGACTAAACCACACAATCAAGCATCAATATAATATAATAAGTCTCGTTTCAGGATTATAATCCCAGAAATAGAGTTAAATTTATGGTGAATGGTTTTTTTTTTATTTTGGAGCGAACTTAAGAAAAACTGATGCACGACTTTATAGGTATCTACCTATATAATTTCAAAGAAAAAAAGAACACAAGAGACTTCAAATCCTTTAACTAAGGTAAGTTTAAAGAATCTGATCAGCTGTTGTTAAATGCTGAAGTTAAATGTTACGAGTATAATATTTTATTGTCTCCTATTTCCTTTTCATAACCTACTCGATCGGATCCTGGATCAAGCAGAATAAAATAGGTAAATATAGACCTTGTTGTCTAAATATGAGAGCAACGAAATAGCTTTTTACAGTTGCAAGAAGTAAGAAATTAAATTATTGAACACAAATCAAAAAGTGCTTTCCCACTTGCAGCTCTACCCGCCAGACTATACTATGCTAAATTATGTCTTCTGAATATGCGCATCCTTCTGTTTCTAAATTAACCGCACTTATCAGTGGCCGATATCTTAATTTTGTTTATTCAAGATACAGATGGGCAAAATGTGCAACACAAACTGAAGGAGATCCCATAAGAGTCCGACGCAGACGAAACCAACAAATTCACGTATTTTTTTAAATATTTGTTTCAAAAATTGTTATTTATTTAGTGCCCATCGAGATCGAGTTAACAGTTAAGGCTCAGCACGTTAAAGGATGCTACGAGGAAGGTTATTTTCAATAATAATCAACAAATGACTGAATATTGTCTTTTTTTTATTTCATTTTAAGTAGAGAATTTTGTATCTAAATATTTTAGAATGAATCATGGGAAATATTTTATTTTTGCCAAAAAGTATTTTTGAAATTATTTGTCCATGTGAAAGACACAAGACACCTTGACATCGATACAATATTGTCTATATCTAGATGTATGTATATGTACATACGTAGATACTTTTCTTACAAGAATTTATTTCGATTTTCATGAATAATTCGTTGTATTATATTCACTTTGACGGTCTTGCAAATATTTTCAAATTTATATTTTACTATTGAAAATATTCAAAGCCAAATGAATTTGGTAAAAATATATATGTAGCTAACAAAGACTTCACTCAATCACCATTCATTTTTACGTACATAGTGAATATTTTAAAAATATAATAAATTTTACTTAGTGGTGGTATGCATGCAATCTGTCAAATTTATTGAATTAAAAAAAAAATAAAAACTCACTCTTTGTGCTCGGCTGCACGGTCTCTTTGTCGTCGATTTTTAAACCAATTTGAAACCTGAAATAAATAAATAAAACAAAAATAATTAAATTAATCATAAACACATCTCCAATGACTGTTTGATGTATGTAGGTACATATGTCAAACAGGAACATTTAATTTATGATTATTTTTTTTTTAATTTAGTGTGGTCATAATAATGTTAGGTGAGATGATATTTTTGAGTTATTTAAATACATGAATTCGCCTTAACCTTTTGTATCCAAAAATTGTGCTTCATAAACAGTGCGTACTTTTTGTAACCCTCGCATGGATAAAATTGGTCGAGGAACGATGAAAGATGGAACAAGTTACAGAACGTAGACACAGGATTGAAACTATATTAATTTCTTTTCCGAAAATTTCAATAGTTGGCCGTTTTCGAAAACGTCAAATCAACGTCAATTTGATTCATCAAGTGATCTGTCATTTTTCAACGCAGATTTCTCAAGTTTTCACAATTTTCTGTCAAAATCGATAGGAAAAAAAAAAACAGTTTGGGAAACTTGGTGAAAGTTTTAGTTACCAAACCGGCATATTAGGTCTGTTTGGTTATGTGAAATTCCCTCCGAATTTCCAAAAATTTTTACAAGTTTGCAAAAATTGTCAAAAACTCCTCTTCTCAAAAAAGATCCAACGCGCGAGCAAGTCCAGGGAGCAAATAATTTTTCCACAATTAAATAACTTGCGAATTTGTGCTGCATACATTTCTGAGTTCTATTTGGCGTTTTTCTTTGTTGGCTCTGAGCAGAGGCTGAGCGATCAAATCAGAGCTCTGAGCAGATTATGATCAGAGTACTCAGATTTAATTATGAAACACACTTCAGCACTGAACTGTCATTTCATAGGGAATCCATTTTTTATATTTTATTATGTGTGAAGTTGGCTTCGCTCAGCGTTTCGCTCGATTTGCTCGGTTATTTTATTCTGAGCTAATTGAGCAAGCTCTGAGCTATCTCCCTTGGAAAAAAGAAACACATTTTTTTTTGCTCTGATATGTCTGAGCTAAAAAAAAACATAGAATTTTTTTTGACAGTTCCGTGATCTGCTCTGAGTAAAAAAAGAAAAACGCCAATTGTTACCAAAACCAGAGTTTTGACATGTGATTGTTGATGTGAGGAGTGAGATTTTGACGTTTTGTACATACAAAAGTGGTTCAATGCGAATGACAACCAAAATTCATGAAAAAATGTCTAATTTAACTAAACATCTTTAAATCGATTGCTGTGGTGATTTAACCTGGACAAATGTTCGTTAAAATTTCAATCGAACACACCTTGCTAGCAGAACGTCATTTTTGAACCTGACAGCTGTAAATTCAAATTGACAAAATGAATCTGTTCGTTTAATTCCCGGAACTACTAAATTCTTCCAATTACAGTCCAAATATCTGTCAAAATTCATATAAAAAAAATGGAAATTTCGGTATTTTTCATATTTGTTTGCCACCTTTCCCGCCGAGTTACGAGAAAAAATCTGCCAACCCTATTAATGTCATAATGTTATAAATTGGCATTCCATAAATAAAGGAAATCCTGAAGGAACCAACAATACTCGACACCCAATTCAACAACTCACGCATAAAACAGAAATTGGACGCCATTTGCATAACTGATGGCATATTCGCATTATGAGTTTATGACATTACTTTTGCACTTTCTTGTAGACTTACTCTCTTTATCTTTAGCTACAATCTGGCAGTTCAAGCTTGTGTAGGCAAATTAAAATGGCTGCCGGGGATTCTCATCTTCATGTGGGTTATCTGTGCTAATACGTACGGTTGAATGCGAAGATTTTTTATTTATTCCGTACTGTACAACTTCGATTGGAATCATACTTTGAATGATTTAAAAAAAAAACGTGCCGATCCAATGGCCCCATCTAGAGTTCATACACTGCCGAAGTCTTTTTTCCGTCTCTTTCGAGCATTGTAACCGAAATTTTGGTAAGAACACCTGCTTGTTACCGAACAGACAGCCTGGGAGATCGAACCTGTGCGGTCCCCTTCTTATCGTAAACAATGCCCCATTAAATGCATTTACCCTCGAAATAATCGGATTTCGATCAGAAATTCGACCGCCGCCGTGCCAAATTGCGAACTGATAGCACAATCCACACGCAGCGGCAACGATTTAGCCAAATTTGGCAAAGTATAGTTTTCTAAAAAAAAAAAAACGCGTTGCTACGGACGACTTCATTCCAAATCGAACACCACGGCAAAGAGACTTTACTAAAGTGATTGATTTGTTCACTCTATAGTCAAATCCAAGAAAAATACTTTTTAGAAAAAAAATTAACCGAGTCAATAAAAAATAATTATCTAATAAAAAATTACTTTAATTGAAATTCATTAAAGTTAAATTTAGGAAATTAATTGTGATAAATAGGTCCCCGGGGTACCACCAGCTGAAGCAAGTCTAATTTTAACAACAACATGACGACCATAAACTATGAAACTCCAATGAATACGGGAGTAGGTAAAATGAGAACGAACGAACAACAAAATGAATGAAAAATGTCAACAGATTACAAAAAGCTAACTGCCACCATTATATCGTAACAAGTCACTGATTTTAAATCATTCTAATTTTACACTTGTTTTGTGATCATGTCAACATTGTTTTTATTTTATTTTTTAACTCACCTGTGTCGTTGTCAGTCCAGTAGCCTCTGCTAGTTCACGTTTCTCTCGTGGTGATGGATATGGATTATGGGCATACCATTCTCGTAGAACCGATCTTGATTTTTCCTATTGATAAAAAAAAAAACAAAAAAAAATTTATAGAAACACATTGTAATATTTTATCAAGTTTATCATTGAATTTATATCACGTCATCTGTCTGGCACCTTAACAAAGTATCAAATTACCCAATCCTGAATTTATTTAAATTCCCACCAACAAAAAAAACCTCTGGAATTGGAGGTCTGGACACAAAACACATTCAATGAAAGTCATTAACAAACTGTAACATAGTCTAATAGTGGCATAGTTGGTTCAATGAAATTAAAAAAAAAAAGGACAACACAAATAAAATGACAATCATGGGATCCACAAGCATTTAAATGTAACTATAAACTGTCAGCGTATACCTACATATGTATCTAACATTTGAAAAAAAAAAAAAACAAAAAAAAGGCAATGAATTTTAAAATGAGAAGTCCACACTCTGCTTATAAAAATTAAAACACTCATTATATGACACCATATACAAATTATGGAACCGGAAACAGAATTCAAATCGAATGAATATAAACAAACTTATATGCGTCGCGTCGCGTCGGTCGGTCTGAACATCCGAACAGCATGTTACTTGCTGAGCATTCATTGACACAGGCCAACATCTTGCATAGCTATATGTCACTTTTGACACACTACGAAATGGTAGTTAAAATATACATATAAAAGCGAAAAGTATACACTCGTAAATCCCCAGGCGAGGATTGAGAGATTGTTAATCGTGGATTAATTGCAACTTGAACCACAGAATCGCCCGACGCGACGGGGACGTCGCCATGCGTCCGTCGTCGTTAACTAAAACCGTTTATGAGAATTCCACGAATGAAATGTCAATGCACTTGATTTGATGACGTTTCGGAATCACGGTTTGGGTTTAAATTAATTGACCAAATATGTCATATGTTATTTTTAATTTTTGAGCAAAATGTGCATTTACTCTACAGTCTAAGTCCCGTAAGCATTTCAGAAGGAAAATATAAATAATTTTGACACTTTGGTCTTTGGCAGTTAAATGGTCCGATAGCAATTTTGTTAAAATAGGGTTCACATACACAACAAAGTAAAGTTATTCAAAGAGTATTTGTAGATGGGGTTTAATTATAGAAATATTAATTCTTGCCGAAGTAGGTTTGATATTTTTGTTAAACATAAACAGTGGTATTTATAATCGCATTCTAAAGCCTTGCTTACTTTAGCACACCATCCAACTCCAAAGCCATATTTATAAACATTTTCATTTGTTCATCTTAGACACCGAAATTATGGTGTTCTAAACCTATTCTAAAGTGGGAACGTTCTATGTCTACAAAAGTCAATCCGAAATTAATGTAATGTGCGTTGAACGTACCCAGTGACATTTGATTGACAATTGTTCTTAACTGTCAGATTTCCAAATTTAAAATGCCTTTTGCTGCAATTGATTTTTTTAAACAATATTAACATGATAAATTCGTTTAATTTCACACCCCATACCTTATAATGATTATCACAATACTCAGACCTTTTTCTCTTTGATTGATTTTGCATTTTTATTTTTGATTTGGATGCTTGAATTGAAAATGTTTGGAATAGTTGAAACAGCTGTTTTACAAAGTTCACTCAAATTCATTAGTTCATTTTAGATTGACATATTACAGATATGTCAGAGAATAGATGAGGACGTATTTCGATAACAACCCTGGGTAGTTAGACAACTAATGGAGTCTGTTTATAAACAGGGAGATGGCTAATATCTAGCCAATCACTAGCTGGACAGCTGTCTAAGCGTGTTCTAAAAAAATCTAATAAATACGACTGAAAGTACATATCAACAACTGTCAAAGACGTCGGAGTTGCCATAATATTACGAATTACTCAAATTAAATTTATGTATTTTTCTTTTACAATTTTATAAAATAGTGTACCTACTTGATTTTAAGTTTTGATTTTTATTTTGTAAAGGGTCCGCCATCTAACGTTTTTTTTTTCAACCAGTGCTTATTTCGTGAATGGTAACATTTAGCTCATGTCTGATTTGACAGATAATTAGTTTTATCCTCCCGCTGAACGAATATGGTTGTGTATACGCTTCGCTAAGTGAGCCTGCGAACGAATTTTTGTTCACAAAAATTGAAGAGGAGGATATTGGCAACATTTGGTTTCAACAGGACGGCGCTACGTGCCACACAGCCGAAGCTACACTCGATGTGTTGCGCCATTTTCAAAAAAAAAAAAAAAAGTTATTTGGCGGACCCTTTATTTTAAAATATCTATGAGTAGGCACTTGTAATACAGGAAAGATAGACTTTTTCGTGAACGATATTTGGGAAAGCTGATTTTTTTAATATCTGAAAGAGGACTTTAAAAAGCTTCAGTTCACGCTTTCGAGACGCCCGGCATTACCCTGGCGAAATCCAGTGTTTTGCATTACGCAAATCAATCTTATAACCTCTGTTCGTTTTATTCCCAAAAGTGCCATTCTTGACCAATTTAAGTTCAAAATTCTCTCAAAATTCGTTTAAAAAAATAAAATTGACCTTAAAATTAGTAGTTTTGGGGAGTGAGCGAACAGACCTATTATGAATCCGAAGCTATTGGTTTATAGGATTTTTTTTTTTTAGACAGTTAAATCGTCTTTAATTTCAATACATTTTTTTTCTGTGCGGGGAATATTTTCGATGTATGTCGTTTTAATTTTTTTTTTTACTTTTTCTCATTTTTTCGTTCCCTAATAAATTGTGCCTGTTATAAAAGTTTTATAACACAGAATTTTCAACATTTTCATATATTTTTTTAATGATGCGATATCGCAGTCTAAAGTTCTAGCTCTGAAAAGCCTTTCGAGTAATTTTGTAAAAATCTTTTAAAAAAACGCCGCCGCCGCTACATCAACAATGTCAATATATAGGTGTTTCTAAAATGCTGACGTGACCTCTTTTGATTGTAATTTTGTACGAATCGCTTAACTGTGGCCAGAACTTACTGAAAATATTTAAACATGTTTTAAAATTGTGAAATGTGTGTTGTTGATGAATCCTTGACAATTTTCGACTGTAATAATGTGCAGATTGAAAATAGCCTGTGACTTACGACACCATTAAGCGGATCCTATGAAATTATAGTTAATTATTATCTAGACATCATTAGCTTTTCAAAAACACCCATATTCAGGGCTGTCGAAACTCGGAAGGCACCCGGGCCTGGGACGGAAAAATCCCGACCCCATATATACAGGGTGATTCGCATAAGGTGCGACAAAAAGCTAGAGCGTGTAAGTTGGGTTGAGACAAGAAAACAAATCGTACGGGAGGGGGGTCTATTCCCCCCGTTTGGTCAGGAGAGGCCATTTTCTAAAAAATTGACTTAAAACAGAAAAAAATATTAACAAACAAAATTTATACTTACAATGACATGATATACCTTTTTGTAAAGCCAGATATCTCTTATTTTATTTTGTTTTTAAATAAAGTTGTTTTAAAGAATGTTTTTTGAAAAATTAATTTTCAAACACAAAATTTTGAAAAAAAAAATAAAACGAACTAATTTTGTTTTCAAAATTCAATGCTCTTAGGTATTAGTTTTTAGTCAAAAACAGAAAACCAGATGCTCAAATGTTCAGTACTTTCTGGGAAAATTTAAAATGACTAAATCTACTTTACTAGCTAGGTACGTAGTGGAAATAGGATCTTTAGAGCAACTTAAGCAACTGATTTGAGTCAAATTTAAGGAAATTTTATTTCTATTATTTTCAATTTGCTAAAGAACTTGAAGGGATTTTAGCATCTAATTTTTGGTGTTTGTATAAGAATTAATAAGAGCATTGAATATTAAAAAAAATACTACTTAATAACGTACAATTTTGAACAAAATTAATTTAAAGAAATTTTTTTTCAATTTTTTTTTTTTTTTCAAAATTTGGAGTTTGAAAATTAGTTTTTCGAAAACTATTGTTTAAAACAACCTTAATTAAAAGCACAATAAAAGAAGAAATTTCTGGCTTTACAAAAAAAAAATGAATCATGTCATTGTATGTGTAACAGTTGTTTTTAAATAATTTTTTTGTTCTATTTTAAGTCAACTTTTTAGAAGGCTAAATGTCTACTGCTAATAATTGCATGGCACTAATTAGAATGAATTGAAATAATGAAATATTTTTTGATAGCACAGTGGATTGAAAAAAGGTTTTCATTATCTAATCAATCCCACGGGTATCGTCTAGTTGAAATGGGGCATGTATGAGTTGGTCGATTTTTCTTTAGATTTTTTTTTCAAAAACAATTATATGTCAACATTGGTCAGGGGCCCAAATCTGCAAGCACAAGCACGAGTTTTCATTGACATGACCCGATTTCAAAAGTCTGAATTAGGGCTGTGTCAATCAGGAACAATTCGATTTTTTTTCATCCGGTCATCGAAAAGTATTGATGATTGAAATCACAAATCTTCGTTTCAAACGATTCCAAAATTCTCGATTTTCCATCCCAATCTCAATCATTTCAATGAATCTCGATTTTCGATATCAATTTCTATTGAATTATATATATATTTTTTGGAGAAAAGAAATATGGGTCAGATTGGATTCGATCAAAATCGGTATACAGTACCTATTCGTCAAATTCGGAGATTGAACTTGATCGAAACCGAAATAAAATAAATGTCTGAGTGCCGGGTCTCATGGTGGTCATGGTCACGGCCAGCCCTCTAGCTCCAGTTGAATCCGGAAAATTTGCACTTCCCAGAATTTCAGTACGGCGCGCTGTTCGAAAAATGGAGTACACCAATCGATTTAGGAGGTGGAGGGGAAGGTGTCTCGGCCGACGTGCTGGGTTCACTAGAACTCTTACTTTGACAGGTGTCAAAATATGAGAAAATTTTTTGTACGGCTGATCGAACACTTTTAATTTGACAGGTGTCAAAATGTCAAATAATTTCCGTACACCATAACGTCGCAAAGAGGAGGTCTACGTTTTTATTTCACTCTACCGCCCGCATAGATGTTTACACATCAAAAATCGAATCAGATCGGATCGATTGATTAAAATGATCGAATCATTTTGGTAATCGATTCTTCAACGATTCGATCATTTGAAATGAACAATTAACAAAGCTCTAGCGTGAATGATTTTCAAATTTCCGGGCCTCTAAAAAATTACGAGAATAATGTTAATGCTTGATGCGGAGTCCCATGTAGCGCTGAAATAAAATGTACCCACTTATCAATAAAAGATGATTTCACTGCTTACTAATTTGTTCTAAACAACTTTTTCGCTAAAACCGATAGTTACAAATAAGACAAAGATATATTCGTGATTTCGTTAAAATATGATAAGTCTCGTGTTCCTAGGTCTATTTATTTCATATTTTAATTTTTTTACTTAAAAAGTCATTCTTAAATGTGCCCTAAAAAAATCGGTAGAATTACTAAAATATAATCAAGTAATATTCTCTCACAGTTTTTATATTAGAGTTGAATTTCGGCGGAATCCTTGGTTACACGTAACAACCCTTCGAAGAAAAAAATTAAACCCACTTTAGACATTATGTATACTCGTACTCGTACTTCTGCATAAATCGACTTGTTACATTTATTTTTTTTTTCCAATAGTAGCTAAAAAACGATACAACTTTTTGAGAAGCCATGAGTCTACATTTGCTAATTATACAAGTCATGTGTGTAAATTATCTCCGTTTGTTTTAAAGAAGTCTCTAAAAAGAGGGTTCGCGATTGTGTACTTTTTTATTTTCCATTATGTATATCATCCCTTATTTTGCTTAACCTAGATGCTCTATACCCTTTAGGATTCCTCAGTGTAGGTAATGAAAACCAAAACATTCCTAGGTTTTCGAGCCTTTTTGTACCATTGCAAGGATCAAAATGAAATTATCGTATGCTACATGTTCCCCTTTCTCAATTTCCTGATTGAAGTATGTGAACATATTTTACTATAAACTCACCTTAAAGCAATAGCTTGTCTCTTCTCCGTCCCAAATTGTGCGTGGTAGTGGAAATTTACGACGGACACGATATTTACCAACAGCACCTAGAGGTCTTCCGCGCAGTTTTTCGGCTTCAATATAATGCGCTACACAGAAGGAAAAAACAACAAAAATAAAATAAGAAAAATTCACAAGGATAAGACAAAGTTGAACAATTTTTTTTTTTTTTGTTCAATTGTTGGCACAGGTGTTATTTCAAAAAAAGAAAATAAATATTGTTTGTTTGTTTTAATATTTTTTTATAGATATATATACCTTTTAACCATAACGCTTGTAATTTAGCATGATTGTGCGGTGAGAATTGATGATGTTCTAATAGTCTATAGAGCTCTTTGTATTGTCCTCGATGGAATGCAACAACAGCCTTTGCTTTAAGCACAGATTCGTTAAGTTGCAATTTATCACATTGTGGCAATGACCATAGAAATCGTCCCAGTCTTTCAATATTACCAGCTTGTTGCAGGACCTGTTGATATATATAGATATTTGATTTTCAGATTTGTCTTCATTTTTGTTTCATTGTTAAAAGTAAACTTAGGGAATAAGAAAAAGAGAAAAACAATCAAATTTGAGACTTTAAATGAAATAAAATCATGGGAGTAAAATTATTATATAGGTATGTATGTACATTGGCTATTAAACAGCATTTGGGCTTGCCAAAATGACATAAGTCATATGGTCTTCAGTCTAGAAAAATACTTTGACTTACATTGACTTTTATACCTAATGATGCAGTATTAGAGGCATACAGCTGAAAATAGCACAATTACAATAGGCTTTTGACCCTCGTGACTGGGTAATCAATATTAAATTACTTTACTTTGTCGTGTTCACTTAAAC
Organism: Leucozona laternaria; assembly: GCA_932273885.2. NCBI lineage: Eukaryota > Metazoa > Arthropoda > Insecta > Diptera > Syrphidae > Leucozona > Leucozona laternaria. The sequence goes on along the minus strand of OW026369.1, from coordinate 40,647,194 downwards.
CTAAAGGGTTTTCCAATAAGAGGTGTTATTTTGAATAGCCCGCTATTTCGGTAGCTGTCACTTTTGAAGCTGTCATTTTATAAGATTTGACAAGTAGAAACTACGCCATTAATAAAAATGGAACGATACACGTTTCAACAACGCATTGAAATTATTAAAATTCACTATAAAAATGGTGAAAATTTGGCAGAGACGGTTCGTAAAACTAAAACATTTTTGGGTCGTCGTGAAGCACCTTGTCGGACCGCAATACAAAAATTGGTGGACAAATTCGAGCTGTTGGGACAAGTTAGTGATGTGAAGAATAAAACCCGTGCACGTCGCTCAAGAACAACTGAGAATATTGCTGTTGTAGCCCAAAGTGTTGAAGAAAACCCAGGTTTGTCCATTCCTCGTCGTTCTTTGGAATTAGGCATTCCACAAACGTCATTACACCGTATTTTGCATAAAGACTTGGGTCTTAAGACTTATAAAGTTCAGTTTACACAAGAACTCAAGCCGGCTGATCATCAACAACGTCGTGTCTTTGCTGATTGGGTCCTTGAAATGCATGAAAATGATCCGGAATTTCATCGAAAAATCATCTTGACTGATGAGGCCCATTTCCACCTCGGAGGCTACGTCAACAAGCAAAACTGTCGCATCTGGGGCTCGGAAAACCCAAGAGTTATTGTTGAAAAGCCTCTCCATCCTCAACGCGTGACTGTTTGGTGCGGTTTATGGTCCGGCGGGGTCATTGGACCTTACTTTTTCGAAAATGAGGCTGGAGCAACAGTTACGGTCAATCGATTGCGCTATCGAGAGATGATTAATGATTTTTTATGGCCGGAATTGGATGGTATTGATCTGGACAACGTTTACTTTCAACAAGACGGCGCTACGTGCCACACAAGCAATGAAACCGTCGATCTTTTACGGGAAAAGTTTCCGGACCGTGTTATCTCTCGAAGAGGTGATCACAATTAGCCATCGAGATCTTGTGATTTGACACCTTGCGACTTCTTCCTTTGGGGCCACGTGAAAGATAAGGTCTACGCCAACAGCCCAGCGTCGATTCAAGACCTCAAAGATGGAATTCGTGAGGCTATCGAGGACATAGGGCAGCCACTTTGCGATTTGGTTATGGAAAATTTCATGAAAAGGATATGGTCCTGTAAGCGTGGTCGTGGCGGCCATTTGGCTGATGTTGTGTTCCATTATTAACGGCATACCTTCCTCTTTATTATGAAATAAACATCCGATCATTTATCTCAAAAAATGCAATTTTTCTTTGAATATCAAAATATCACCTCTTATTGGAAAACCCTTATCAGAGCTTTACTTACACATTCGGGCTAAGTAATAACCAAGTACTAATGTCGACTATTGGCTACCTGTAAGGTTAAAATAAAATCCCAAGCTTAAACAGAATCCTTCCAATAAACAATTTAACCTTTCGCTAACAAAACCTCATTACTTTTCTTGAATCTACTACAATTTCTGTCAAAGCTACTGTAAATTCACAACACAAATGAATAAAAAACACCGTAGAAGCAATAGTCAGAATTATTTCGATACCTTCGCAGTTAAGTATTGCCGTATTCTTTTTTCAATAGCTACTATTTCAATACTTATATTTAGTATAGATAAACGTATTGATCAGAGTATTAGAACTATTAAAATTTAATTTTATTTCAAATTAAGTAAGCACATGCATTTTTGTTTTGATAAATGTGTTTACATTTGGGAAAAATTGATTTTCCTATGAGTTTTTTTTTTCCACTGCAATATAAGCCGTGTTCTTTTCGAGGTGGCGAAGTACTTATGAGTAATTTGCTGGAAATTTTCAATGGAACGCACAAAATTCGTTTTCCTAGTAGTAATCTACTACAATTTTTAGTGATTTTCAATAATTTATAATCTGTGGTATCTGTACCATAAAAAATTGCAAGATTGTACACTGGACTTTCTCATTTTATATGGTTTTTCGAGGTATGTACAGGGTGTCTGCCGGGAAGGTATACTACTTTGTTTGTTTATAATTTTTGATTGAATGAAAGAGAATGGATCTTATATTGATAAATGTTTTATTTAATGTCGGCAATTATGTACGGAATACAATATCAGGTAAATGTCCGCCTCTGTTAGTCTCACAAATGTGAGCCCTTTTGAGCAAATTTTTCATTACATTCTCACACATTTCACGCGGTATTTCATTAATTTCATCACGAATATTTTGTTTGAGTTGCTCAAGCGTTTCTGGTTTGTTTGCATACACCTTGCGCCCATAAGCCCCACAAAAAGAAGTCCGGAGCAGTCAAATCAGGCGACCGTAGAGGCCAATCAACATCACCATTTCTTGAAATAACTTGCTGTGGAAAGAGGTCTCGCAGTAATTCCATTGTAATCCTGGCTGTATTCGATGTGGCACCGTCTTGTTGATACCACATATTAATCAAGCCCAAAGCACGCAGTTGTGGCGTTAAAAAGTTTTCAGTCATATCTCGATATCGCTCCCCATTCACAGTTACCGTTACTCCGTTTTCATTTTCAAAGAAGTAACACTTAGCAGTAATGTTTTCAGCCGATCTTGCAGTACGTTGCTTGGGCCTATCACCTACAGACCCTCTTTCTTCGAAATCATTCACTGCACTTCACGCGTTTTGTTGTTTCTCCCAAAAATTTCACGTAACTTTCTCATCGTCACAGTAATCGATGATTGATTTTGATAAAATGTTTTAACGATTAAAACACGTTGGTTTATAGAATATTTTTCCATAATAAATTTGCCACGTGTCTACTCCACGACTGCCAAATATGAACTGTCAAGACTAATATGGTCGTACGCCGAAGGAAAAGCGGTGATAGTTTGCTTGGGGCTCGAAAAGACGAGTTTGGCTAAGAGTGAAAAAAAAACACTAAAATCGCATTCACCAAAAACCTTTCCGATGTTTGGGAATAGGTGCCAGTCCCCTCCTTTAGGTCTTTACCTATTTAGGTAAGTGCTATGGATCTTCCTAAGTGAAAACGTTCTTTAAATTGCACATCAGTGTACCTATATATTTAAGACTTCTAAAAAGTCCTCGATGCGGGTTTTTGTTCGAGTTGACTTCATCGTTTTCAGAATCTGTAGACGACAGGGAAGATTCAGCCAAATCATTCACATCGCTGCTGTCGCTGCTTTCTTCCAAATATTCAAGCTAAAAAACAAAATTGTAGGACATATACTCACATATTTTTTGAATTAATTATGGAAAAATTCCTTAATCATTATAATCAATCAATTCGAATAACTAACGTGGTTTCTTTAAAAGTGTTTTTTCATTTGTAAAAAACAAATTCACAAATTGAAATCAAATGTCATCCACATGAAAAATCTCTTAGCTTAACCGGAAGCCCTCTGGGGGGTTTTAGGTGCATAACTACTCTGCTCATCTACTCGCGCAAGAGAGCTGGAGAAGATAAGGGTACTAGATTATAGTTTTCATCTACTCATGATCATGAGCAGTTCAACACCTCCAAAAGATCACGGCTATTTTCAACTTATCGATTTGATATGTATGAGCAAACTTTATTTTTTCGATGTGTTGAAACTGATTTGATTTAATGTTTACTTATCTTTTATTTTAACATGTGTAAATACTTTGCGATATCCATACTGCCTACTTTAAACAAAATTTTGTTTTTGTTTCAACACAAATAATAAGACGTAATGGAAACACCAATCGAAATCTAAACAATAATAAAAAAGTATATATTTAAGGGTATTTAATGCATATTTACGTGGGTACTATGAAAATACTACTACTGGCAACACTGACATTGAAATTACATTTCAACTTATAGTATACGACTTTAAACATGGATTTCCGGGTATTAAATTTTAACCTCTTGCTATAGTGACTAGCCTGGAAACTTAATTAGTTATTGGTAGGTATGTGATTTTTCTGAAATCTGGAGATTTTCATTGTGACACAAGACCTTAATATACAAATTCTATAACCTCATACTTTTCTGAATAAAATCAAGTAGAAGATGCTATAAAGGGTTTGAAAAAAGGATTTCTTTGGTGGAATAGGTTTTTAAAAGGAAGTCTGGAAAAATACAAAAATTAAATGTTTTTTTAAGATCCTCGTGGAAGGGAAGAAAATGACGTTTTATCCCCGCATGATCATTAAGGGAAACTTATTTTTCTTCGAAAAATAAAAATACATTTTGAACCCGATTGATGAACCTGAAAATAGCTTTCCCTTTCACTATAAAAACAATCAACTTCACAGTCATAGGGCTTAAGACAGCGTGAAAGCCAAAACAAAAACTTTGAAAAGCACCTTGACATCAAACGCCTGACTAATTGGTTAAATCATCTATACAAATAATCCAAATAAAGGAACTAAAACAAGACAAAAATGAAACAAAAAAAAAAAAACAAAAAAAAAAACAAAGTAAAAATATATTTAGAAAAAAATAAACTTACCTCACAAACGCACGCCACTTGCTCTTGTGTAAACCCAAAACTGGGCAACGATTCTCGACCTCCGCCAGAACTATTGCCGCCACTACCATTTGTCCCGCTGCCAATTAATCCACCGCCCCCGCCGCCGATCGACGAGCCATTTTGATTTAAAATATCTAAACTGCTGGCATTGTTATTGTTGTTATTGCTTGTACTATTGTTATTGTTGTTGTGCTGTGCTGCAATCGACAGGCCCGTCGGACTGTATGGCGGGGTGTGTCGACTGCTTATCACGGCCGCGTTAGCAGCCGCAATGTCATAGAAATCTGTCGCGGGGTGCTGGAGCATTTTTCTTCTTTTTTCTTTTTTATTTATTTGATTCCTTTGTTCTTTTTATTCAAAAATTCACTAATTATTTTATAGCTAATATACTTGAACCTACTTTTTTCTACAAACACTACATTTACATTGCCTTTTGTTTTAATTGGTTTATGTATAGATGCACTTTAATTTGTTTTTAATTTAATTTTAAATACAATGATGCCATTATCTGAAAATAGAAATAAAATAAATTTATTTTTGTAAAAACAAAACTGTTGCAAATTTTAAAACATTAAATTGTACAAATTTACGTTTTTTTTTTTTAAACAAAAAAAAATACTTTTGTCGTTTGATTTTAAAATTATATATATAAGCTTACAGAGCTTAATATCAAATTAAACACATCTGTGACGGATCATTTCGCATGAGAAATGTCATTTTTGATGCGCAACATAACATCCAGAGACGTAAAAAGACTTTGACGTTGCAATGTTGGTAGTCGTGTACATCAACACTGACCTCTTCGGACTTCTAAGTGTGTACGCGCCACATGTTTGCGCAATTAATTTTTGACATTCACTTTTGATAGGTTCAAAAACGTCAGAATTTGAGAAGATTTCTGACGTTTGTAGCTTGTATAGGTATATTATCTGTTTTTGTTGTCATTGAACTAAAAATATTGTTTTTTTCCTTGTAACAAAAAAAAAGATGATTTATGTGAAACTATTGCAGATTTTTGTGAGACTATTTTTATAAAATATATGAACTTATGTATATCTATTAATTGCACAGTTGTTTTAATATAGAGGATGTATATTTGTTGGCAAAATCTTATGCCAGCACAGCATGTACTTATGTAAATTGATATAAACATCAAAAGTTAATGATTTCTTGGCAATTTAACAATATTATCATATAGGTTTTTTTATTTTTTTTTTTATGGAATTGTAAAATAGTTAGGTATGAATCCCAAGTTCTTTTCTGTATTCCAAATGACTAGGTAAGAAAATTTAGAAAAAGTTGTTTCTCTAAAATAACATGATAGAACACCTGCCCCATATCTAATCAACTACTTCTTACTTTGCAACTTGCAATTTATATTTGAAAATAACGATTCACTAAAATTTTATTTGAAAAGGGAAAATTATTCTTTGAAAAAGATGCAAAGTTTTTTTTTTTGATGTGTAAACATCTATGCCGGCGGTAGAATGAAATAAAAACGTGGACCTTCCTCTGTGCATTTGAACACTTTCCGACTGTTCTTTTTTCCTAAACCTTCGCGTAGCAATTATGAACAAACCCGCAGAAGGAAGTATCCAATATGGGCCAGTCGTTTTCAAGTTTTAATCATCCGAACACACCACGATCCATTTTTATTTATAAATGTACATAGAAGATTAAAAATACATAAACTATTAAATCATTTGTTTTGTATACTAAATTAAAAATATATATAAACTTTTAAAACATTTTCATCATCCGAATTACTATTGGAGAAATGTTCCACACACGCCACCCCACACACCTTAAATCGCGCTTTATATAAACTTCTATTTTTAGTATTTTTGGCAAAACCAAAAGTGGGGTAAATTTTATATCTTCAAGGCAAATTTACTGCACTTTGTGGAATATTAAAAATATATTTTTTGACCATAAAATTGTCTTAATGAATTTATATAAAGTTAGCATGACAACCCTTTTTGGGAGAACCAAGGCAATCTGTTTGTTTTTCGGGCATATACATATATTTCCAGCTTTTACTTTTTGAAAAAATTTAAAAATTTTGAGTTTGAAAATTAATTCACCACATCCACTTTATTTCAAAATAAAAGAAGAGATTTCTGGGCTTTACAAAAAGGTATAGCATGGTCAGTGGCGTATTTACGGAGGAGGGGGGAGGGGCAAAGGGGGCAATTGAATCTACTCTAGATACGTAGTAGAAATATGATCGTTAGAGCATTGATTATTTAAAACAAAAATACTACTTAATAACGCAAAATTTTGAACAACATTTAAATTTTTTTTCTTCAAAATTTTTAGTTTGAAAACTATTTTTTCAAAAACTGTTTACTAAATAAACAGTATTAAAAAAAGAAATTACAAGAGGAGATTTCTGGCTTTACAAAAAGGCATAGCATGGCATTGTAAGTATTACCGTTGTTTTTTAATAATTTTTTTTTTTTCAATTCTTTTTAGAAAATTGCCCCTCCTGACTAAGCGCTGAAAGACCCCCCCTCCTATGCGATTTTTTTCTTGTCTCTACCCAATCTACACGCTCTAGCATTTTGTTACACCTTATGCGAATCACCCTGTATAATGTTTTGTTTTATATTTTTTCCATCTAAAAAACAATTGTTTGCCCCCCCAGAACAAAATCCTAGTTACGCCACTGAGCATGGTATTTTAAGTGTTACCGTTGTTTTTTAATTTATAATTTTTTTTTCTGTTTTAAGTAATTTTTTTTGAAAATTTCCCCACCCGGCTAAACGGGGGGTGGGGGGGAATAGAGCCACTTCTTCCATTTATTCTTGTCTCAGCTCATTCATTGGTGAATATTTCTTCAAAAATGATAACTTTCTTTTGGAGTTCCCTAGGGGTCTATATTTTCCAGCACGATTGCTGTTATCAATGCGCATTGATGACCTTTCAACGAAAGTTTTGAACCCATTCATTGATTTGTGTGCCGATGACGCACATACATAGCTATTTGCTGCCAAAAATTGAAGCCATTGATCTCGACAATATTTGGTCCCAACTAGCGTGCGCTACTTTATGTCTTTATTACGACAACAATTCGATGAACGGCTGATTACACGCTTTTGGACCAGTGAATTGGCCACCAAGGTCTTGATATACATTTATGATATCAGACCTCTAGACTTCTTTCTTTGGGGCTACGTATAAATTCCAAAGTCTACATGGATATGAATATGCCATTTAAATTTGAGGAATTGGAAGCCCAAATTAATCCCGTCATTGGCAAAATTACTCCATCCGAAATGCTCGAACGAGTAATCAAAAATTGTAACTTTCAGATTTTGACATTTGAAAGAAAAAATAAATGTCAAGAATGGTTCTTTTTATTTTTGTTTATTTACACCCATTATATGGAATAATTACAGACATTTCCACCCGGTTACACGCCTCATTTAAACAAAAAAAAAGTGTCATCAATCAACAGAGTTTGGAAAAACTATGGCGTTGTGTTCATAGAAAAAAAAATCAATTTTCTCGAAAACCAACATCCATATTTTCCCTCAGGTTTATAAATTCAGATATTTAAACCCGAATCTTTTGGAAGTAGTTTAAAATTTCACAGTGACATTTTTCTATAACATCCCTACATTTTTTTTAGCTTGAATTGTGTTCAAGGCTGTCTTGTCATGAAAAAAAAAATTTTCAAAAATTAAAAATAAGGTCAAAAATGTTCTAATATGTTTTCCAATAAACCTATATATACATTGTCAACCTATCGAAAGGATCTCATTTCATCCAGACCAAAAATAGAAACACTTCACCTTTAAAAAAAAAAAAACAAAAAACAAAAAATTACAGGAAACCGCTTTCTCTCCGTTCGCCGCCGCGCCGCGCTGCCGGCCGCGCCACCCCAACAAAATCCAAATTCGCTCCCATTCCATGTTAATTGCCCTGGCTATCGATGAAACTTTAAACATTTTCTCTGCCTCCTCAAAAGCACCTCCACAAACATGAACACCATCAGCTATATAATAGCTTCTCATGCTTCTCTCTATGTATATAGTTTCTGTACTGCTGCCGCAACAATATCTAATTTTGTAATAAAATCCTGAATGGTATCGAGTGTGCGTGCGGGCATCACTGCCGCTGCCGCCTTGAATCATGCTTTTTCTTAATTTTATTTTCGAAAATTCTACTCTACCCTCGCAAAGGAATTTACGACAAAATAAAAACGATTCTCGAAAACGTTGCATGTGTTTTCGATGGTTTTTCTTTTTTTTTTTTTGAATTTTGACTTTTAACTTGCGATATATGAACAAGTAATGGTTTGGTAAAAAATTTAAGACCCAAATATTAATTAAGCATGACATTACCCATAGGTATACCTACGTTGAATGAAGTCGAAGGAAATAAGCCGACGGAATTGCCTCGGTCGATAAGTCCGCGTTCACACCTACTCCCACTGCGTTTCACATAGTTTCACAGTTAATTTCTTCCAAATTGACTTTTTTCCAAATAATTGAAGTAACAAATTTTTCAAAAATAATTCCTCCCTAATGATATAATTTAAAGCTCTTTCTCAAGTTTCCCTTTGGAACCCCATATATATTATCAATTTAAGCAAGAACATACGACTTATTCGTGGTACTTTTTTGTTTTTTGAAATAAAGTCAGCATCAACAGCGGGAGTAGGTAGATATAGAATATCGTAAAATCTTCTGTGAGACTGAGGCATCAGAGGCTCTTTCTGAGATCGTGTGTTCTCGTGTAATTTTAGAATTCTCAGTAATATGGGAAGTTTTATTTTTAAACCAGAAAAATTAAATATCTCATCTCTCGAAACACCCAAACTTTTCAACAACACGAAAACACAATATGTAAATGACCCTCCACTTTTGAAATAGTATATCGAATCCGAATAGAAATACAAAAACGATTAGGTGGTTTTCCGCTCCATGGATAGAGATAGAGAGCAGATATCTATATTGGAAATTGTTCGGTTTGTTTTTGAAACCCAACCCATTCTATCGGGTGGTACGATACGAGTAACGAGTATGTATATTTTTGAAATTGGGACACTAGGAGGTCACTGTATTATTTTCATCATCTTCATCATTGAGGCTGGAGAATGCTTTAAAATTATAAATATAATTAATATCTATATAAAATTCCATTGTTATAAATCTTTCGAAATCGCTGGCAATAACCATCAGCCTCCTGGCGCGCGGCAAGTTGAGTTGAGTTGAGTTTGTTTACATATAAATATTTTAAGTTGCATATTTGAACGGACTCAAACTCGAGATGATAGAAATGAAATGTGTTTGTGTGTTTTTGCTCTTGGAGGTTTTATTAAAGAACCATCAGCATCTATTAAAAATGATTGAGAAACTTTGTATTTTTTGTTTTGGTTTTGGTTCTTCTGCGAACTGCGATTTTCATGCGAATGAATTAATGTTGTTTTATGCTATCATTTCGAAAAAAAACATTAATAGACAAATTCATAGGTTAGTGCTCATGCTCATTAAGACAACACTCATATCATTAATTTTTGATTTTACTAATTTAATTTTTCGAAGATTGGTTCTGAGTGTTTGTTATGGGATGCAAAATATAAATTTGTTTTAAAAAAGCTTATGAGGTGTTCGTACCTACTAAAAATTCTTAATTTATGAAATAATTTTATTTTGGTTCGTAGAAATCGGTTATTTACGATATTACCTACTGTTTAAGTTATCTAATGAATTTTTATTTGGTTTAATGATAATCGGATTCATTTATGTTTAAATAATAATTTAGGATTTGTTTCCCAATTGAAAATTTCACAAAATTAAAATAAAATTTATAGAATAACCATCATTACAGTAGAACTTGTTATGACGACCACTCATGGGAGACAAATTCTCCGTCGTTATAAGCTATATCCGAATGAAAAATAATCTGCATTTATGATATGTTATGGGGTTTTCCATTGGTAAAATAAATCAATTTTATTTCTGATTTGGATCTGTCAAACAGCCGATTTTGACGACCTTTGCGTTCCATTGGGCAAAATAAATTGATTTATTTTTGATTTAAAATCAATTTTGCAGATCTAAATTTTTCAACAGAGGTATAGAACTTTGAAATGGAATAAAACGAAGATGATTAACGAAAAAGTCAGTAATCATGGCTCTATAGCGGTCACCATTGACTGCAACGTTCTGGCCAGAAAGAAGTATACGGACCAATTATTCCACCAAACCATAAACCACACCAAACAGTAAATTTTTGTGGATGTAACGTTGTCTCAACATACACTTGAGGATTATCATCGCTCCAAATACGGCAGTTTTGTTTATTGACGTATCCATTCAATCAAAAGTGAGCTTCATCGCTAAACAAAATTCGCTTATGAAAATTGGGATCAATGGCAATCTTGTTTTGGGCACAATTTGGAAGCGGTAGTCTTTTCATGTTGAAATGCCAAACAAAACTAAAAATAAATCACAAGATGGCCGCCAGTTAAAATAGTGTTGCCAACTTAAAATTCTATACCTCTAAAAAAAAACCTCATTTAGAAACTTAGTAGTCCCTCAGTACTATTTGTTTGCTTTTCTAGGGTTGAACACTTCTCAATGACAAAAAAGCACAACTGACCCAAATATGTATCAAACAAAATAACTTCTAGATGCATTCAAATATGTATATGAATAACTGTATCCTTTCTAGACACTCAAAACAAGAAAAAAGGCGAAAATTCTCTTTTTTTTGTTTTGTTTTCGGTCGTTACATCCGAATTTTATGACAAACAACCCCCGTGAAATGGTCGTTCTAACCGAAATAGTCGTTATAGCCGAAGTCGTTAGAACCGAAATGTCGTTGCAACCGAACTCACTATATGCGAATTTATGTAACTGTAATTCGAAAAGTCCTACTGCGGAAAAATTAGTTTAAGTGATTTTTGATGTGTAAACATCTATGCTGGCGGTAGAGTGAAAAAAAACGTGAACTTTCGTGTACAACGTTACGTCGTGCTACGTTACGGTGTGCAACGTTACGATCTGCATACTAGGATGGGTTCGTTCAGTGAAAAAAATCTTAAGGTCCCCTTCAAGCAAAAACAAGTCCGTTTTGGATCCGCGAACATTGATGTTTACACATATTAACCGTGAGTCCCGGCACTCACACAATTTTTTTTTTCTACTAAGGTTTAGATAAAGTCTCTGGCACGACATCTCATAAAGTTTAAACTGTAGGATCAGTCTAGTGGGATTTTTTAATGCTACGTACAGTTATACCAATAATATAGTTGTGTTTTTCGTACGCACTTCTTCGCTTAAAACAAATGTCAGCCACCACCGTTTACAGCGTTTGTATAACATTGATAATATGAATGTCGTTATTTAACTCCGGTTTTATATCCGCTTGGTTCATAAGCGGAGGTATTTGTAGCCACTAAGCAGATTTAATTTTTGTATCGCACATGGAAATAATTTTTCAAGCAGATATGCATAATATCGTTAAAAAACACACCTTATGTTTGAGTATGATTTTGGGCATGTGGAGGTCCATTTTTAACACACTGTTCGCAGTAAATCAGGTATCATTTTACGATATCACCTTGACGACAACTTGCATCACGTAAAATCAATAATCACTATCGACTGGAAGATATCGTCTGGACGATCGAAAATTTGATCTACGTAACTCAAAAATCTTCAAAACGTTATAGATAAATCGTTAAATAAAATCATTCAAATATTAAAAAGGCAAAACGATAGGTGTCGCCCATAAGCTATCGTTTCGATGATAGTCTTTTTTATCGGCGTTACGTTAAACAAGACTATTGTGGAAAAGATATCGTCGGACGATAATCGTTTTACGGAATGAGGTCCCAGGCTGGATTTTGGCAAAAAAACGTCGAATATTGACTTCCAAGTGGTCAATTATTTATAAGTTTTTCGGCGACCGATGTAGATATGCGGATTTAGACATCCCCAGAGAAAATAACCTAATGACGTCAAATCGCACGAGATGGTCAGCTTACACGTCTATATTTCATGAAATTAATAGTTTGTCAAATTTTTGTTTCAGTAGGTAAATCATAATTGTATAACGCACTTTGTGGCATGTGGCGCCGCCACGCCAATCTGCTGAATCCAATTGATGCACGAAAAAGTTAATAATCATGTCTGTGTATAATGCCCACCGTTGAATATAACTTTCTGACCATAAACATTTTTGAAGACACATTTCGAAGACGAACGATTGCTGTGGATTATCATCGCTCCAAATGCGGCAACTCTGTTTATTGACATAGTCATTTACACAATATCAAAAGTGTGCCATATCGCACGGATTTGAACCATGATTTTCAAAATAAATTTGAACAATTTGCAAACGTTGCTCCGGCGGCGTGAGTCTATTCAAGACCTCAAAACAACCGAACCGAGAACTGTCAAACCAGCTGTCACAGTAAATAGTGTTGCCAATTTAAAGATTTCCGCCTCTAAAAAGATACTCTTTAGAATATTGACAGTTCATCTGTAGTAAAATATTTCTCATGTACTGGGAAGTACTGGGAAGACATGAGTAAGCTTTGCCTTAAGAGTACCTACATATATATGAATTATAAAAACAAAACAAAAAAAGACACCAGGATGGCAAACACTGCATAACCTTTACATTATTTTATTAATAACTTAAGATCCATGCATTTTGTAAATATATACAGTAGACACTCGATATAGTGAAGTAATTAAAACCAGGCATCTTCACTATATCGAGATTGTTCACTATTTCGAGAAAGTTAAAAGTTTTTTCAATGTAGAATTTGATTCAAAATGAATACTTTGTTAGATGTAAAGTTTTAATTAGGTAAAAAAAATATTTCATAACATTAAAAACAACACTTCAAGTAGAAATATTTTTTTTTTTTTTAGATTTAAATTTTAGAAAACTTGAGCATTTAAATGAATTTTTTTTAACAATTACAATATGTCATAAAAGTAAGGATACACCATTGACTTGTGTATACCTGTTTTCTTGACTGAATGTACAATCCACATACATACATAAGTGAACGGTAAAATTTCTTTAAAATCAGTTGACAAAATTCTTCAAGCCTTGCAGCTGGAATATTCTTGTTAAGTTTTGAAAAAAATGTGTGTTCATTCACTATATCGAAATTTGTGAGTTCACTATTTAGAGTAGTCTGTATAAAATTGTGTGTGTTCACTATATTGGATAGTTAAATCTACCGAGATTCACTATATCGAACGTCTACTGTATATAAGAGTATTACTTATCGAGATATTTTTACCGCCACCACTTGCTCTCAGGCCCAACTCAAGGTACCTTCATAAATAATATACTTATAGGTATATCATGTGAAATTCTAGAAATAACAAAAAAAAACTCGGACGAACTAATTTGGCCAGATGCCAAATTTATAAATCATCGCCCGCGCAAAACTACCGAACCACCGCTCACCGATTATAAAAAATTAAGCAATTTTCTCCGAATATTTGTAATTCATTTTTCTTTCAAATGAATATTCATACATACTTTAGAAGATCGATCGAATGTATAGAAATTAATTATATGTAGCGTAGGTAAACCTATCCTAACATACAATCTTATTGATGGCTTATTTCTCATGTTTTGGTCGAAATGTTAATTTAAAATAAATTAATGATTTTTTACTTTTAACAAACATTTTAAACAAAACTTTATGCGTAAATCATTATCTCTACGAGTGGATATACTATTATTTTTATTTGTTTTTTTTTGTTCGAATTTAGTTTTGATACAAAAACAAAAATATATATAATTAACACAACTCATTTAACCCTAAGAATCGGTTCGTTTCAATGAAAATTTATTGCCAATTCGTATATGTTATAGATGTTATGTTATGGCCTACCTCTATACATTTTGTTCAATGGGAGGAAAAATATAGATACTATAGAGGCGTGTATCTATGAGATACACATTCGTGCAGTTGTTGGTAATTCATCATTATATTTATATCGTTTTTGTTAGAAAAGTGCTTTCAGTTTAAATTTCATATATAATAAACGACAAAGACGTAGGTGGATATATATAGGAAAGTTTATCTTTTGCAGATAGAGATACCTAAATTGAATTATAAATACACTCAGAGTCAAATGATTAAGGTCACATTTTCCGTAGAAATTTTGATTTTCTCAAAATCTGTGTCTCAGGACGTTATAATGTTTCTGAGGGATGCCAATCATAAACCCATTAAAATTTGAACAAATTCAGTCAATAAACTTCTTAAACTTTTTACTATCTGCTCACGTGTTCCTCCATTCTACATTTAATTGTACATTTATATCGCAGGTGAAAATAATTCAAAGATACAATCTACAATTTCGCTTTAGACATCATCTAGAACCAAGTCATGGCATTTGGCTTACCTATTTTAAAAGATATTATCTATAGTGTCATGGCAAAACACTTCAATAAATAAAATAAAATTTGTTGTTACACTATAATAACGAACTGGGCCTCCAAACATTTTGTATATAGGAAGGTACAAAAAAGTCCAACGATACGATTAGCCAAAGGCATGAAGGAGATATATTAAATTTTATTATAAAAATATGTATGTAAGTGCGAGTATACTCGTTTGCAGAGTATCTTGTAGATAGATATGATACAGGGAAAAAACACATGCTAGCTGATCTCTAGCTGTTCGCCTTAATTATGTCAATTTGTTATTTTTATCTTTGCCTTTTTTTCACAATTAATGCATGGATGTTTCATTTAACCTGCTAGATGAGTGATATGAGCTATTTTTTTTTTTTTATTTTCGGTGTTTTATTTAAATCCACTTAAATTTATCGTTGCGGTAGGTGGCGAATAAATATGATAAACAAAATAAAATTACATACAAAATAGGTAGGTGACACTCTGTGTCACTTGATTGAAGACGATTTATTGTTTAAATCCTGTGTGAACCTGGTTTTGTATTACTTTTCAAATATTTTGCAATTCTCATTTTTTTTTTTACTTTCTTCAACAACCTACCTACATATATACGAACATTGCAAATTTAAGGATTTCACTTCAAAGGGGGCTTTGACCAAACAAAATTACTGAAACTTCTAGGTACCTTACCCATAGAATATATTTTGACAACGAGAATGATTAACACTTAATACTAGGAGTGTATTTTGTTTTGTAAAAAATTTTCGATTTGAATTGGAAATTTTGTGTATTAATGCCTGAATCATGATGCCTTGAGACTTATTTTTTTCATACAGGATTTTGTAAATTCTCAGCAAAAAATTAAACTGTTTTTTGTCTGCCTTTAGTTCATACAAAAATAAGTGTTTCGTCAGTTTAATGTTGAGGACATTGTCAATACGCAATTTTTTGACAAAAATTCAATATGAACTATATACAACAAAATTTAAATTCTTACCCTTTTCTTAATTAACGGCGTGATAGCATTTACACATCTGTCAACTTGTTATTCATATTTACATGTGATAGCGTGCGGATAGCTTTAACTCTGCAAATTTGGCCTGTAAGAGACGGATAACTTATTAACACACCTGTGGACGATTGAAGTTAAAAACAAGTGGATATCCGAGTTTCTGAATGTCAGTTAAAGTCCTTCCACACTATCCCATTGAGTATTAACACAATCATTTAAAAAAAAATTGGGAAGAGAATCATGTAGGTATAATAGTGTGAAAACAAAATATGATAACTCATAACTCCATCTCCATCCTACACAATTTGACAGTTGATTATTGATCCCACACGATTTGACATTTGTGAAGAAAATGCAAATTTTAGAATTGGTTCTAAACCCACCTTTCTTTATTCTATCCACATGCGTTGACGTGTTATCTGTGTCACATCGTTTTTATTTTTTGGTGTTGACATATAACCAATAATCAATCACGTTAAACTTTAAGGACGAGTTAATTTGTGCCCTTACCAATAATCAAATTAAACACGCCTTTTACTAATTAGTGCTCTATTACTTTATCTACTACATTTTTTGTCAAACATACACAGCTGCTATGGAAATGACATTTGTGTTATTTTGAAAAGTCAGAGTGACAGCACAAAAGTGGCGTTTACACTTAATTAGGAAGTTAAACATGCATTTCTTTACATTAAAATTCAAAGTGACGTTTAGCGTTAAGCTGACGATTAAATTGATAATAAGTATTGTTCTTTATTAAGAGTTCACTTAAATATATAAGTTGTCTCTAAATTTGATTATTGGTAAGGCCCAAAGACTATTTTGACGATCAAGCGAATTGACCGTCAAATACAAACACTTTGAGCGTTGACTAGGAGTTGACAAAAGGAAGTCTTTCCGCGGGTAATATACACAGATTGGTAAATTCCATTGAAGGATGCTTACGATTTGTCGACAAAATAAATCACTGAAATTTTTTAGATTGAATTGTTTGGTTTTATTTTGAGGCGGTTTTAAACCTTTTGGATGAAATTTGGATTAAAGTATTCGATATGCGTCAAAAAATTGTTTGTTGCCTATATCTGTCAAGCCATAAACTTAAAAATTCTATTGTCTTTATGATGCCGATGGATTCAAAAACATCTATTTTTTTTTTTTAATTGAGGACTACGCAATACACATGTTACGTTGACGCAGAAGGAAATTCTACTATATCGCCAACGTTGAGATACAGATTCAATGCTCTTACAAATTGAAAACAACACAACATGTGTTATTTTGTGAATATGGCAAATAAAAACAAAATTTTCGATTTCTTTTGTTAACTCCATGACATTACAAGTTGGGCACATAGCAGCATAACTTGCATTTTTTGGAAGATCGAAAATGGCTTCGCTAACTTCACACTTTGCAAAATTTATTTACGTCATCTGTAAAAGTTGTTAATTCTCTATTTATTATACAGGTTAAGGACCAAACGGCAAAATTTTTCAGTTTTAATATTTATTAATAAAGAGTTTTTTGGTTCGGGTAGATTTTGGCGGCCATGTTGTTTTGCTGACATCTTCTTGTTTATTATTCAGTTAATGATACCAAATCACAATGGAAAGTTACACGATTGAGAAGTTAAAACTTTATTATCAAAATCTCTTGCGTTATACAGTTTATATGGTTGGCCTTCTCAATCGACTATTCAAATTTTGGTGAATTTGGCAGATCAACCGAAAATATCGCCGATTCTCGTGAGAGTTCGGACTTCTTCCAAAACGACGTTGGCATTGCCATCACCCATCACCATCGACTGGGAACGCTGCCGATCGATGATGAACAATTTATTTTACCCCAAATCGGATAACATGCATGTGAACGACATGTGGTTCCAGCAGAACGGTGCTACGTGGCACGCACAGCAAACGCAAGAATGGACATTCTGCTTTAAAGATTTGAGGGTAAGGCTAACTCTCGCAGAGGTGACGTGAATTGGCCAGAACTTCGGCGTGATAGTTCTACTTCTACCCAGTGATCGCTAAGTGGTAGCGCCCCATTAAGTTCGATGATGTTCCAGAATTAACATATTGTATCTAATTTTTTTCGTTGTATCTTGGACCAAAATCAACTGAAAACGATATCACGCAAGGTTCAAAGGCTAAGTTTTTGAAAATGTTGATGCAATTTTATTTCTTTACTATTTTTATACCCCCAGGTACCTATAGGTAGTAAGATTTGCTAAAAGTTTCTGTAAACATTAGCTCAGGAATATCTATAACTATAGGCAGAGCCGGACCAACCATATGTGCAAGATGTGCAAATGCACAGGGCGCAAAATTCTAGGGGGCGCATCACCAGGAGCAAGAAAAAGTAATCTGATCTTGTTACCACAAAACTTGTTCAAATAATCCCAAAATAACATCCATCAGAACAGTGCTAAGTTATTTTAGAATTTTACTCAAAATATCGTAAAATTAAAGATACCACTAGACCTTCGAATTGAAAGTCTACCTCCTGGGTAATGTGGAAAAGTCTTAAGCATGTGTATCAGTGCATGTGTGCAAATATAAAAAAGAGGCGCTTTCTACAAATCCTGCACAGGGCGCAGGTTTGGCTGGTGCCGGCCCTGACTATAGGTACTTATAACGAGTTCAAAGGGTGCAAGGTTAAGCCATCAGTCAGAATCGCAGTTTTTGTCTATAAGGAAATATAAATTTAATCATTATTCAAAAATCAAGAAAGATTAATGTATTAATGATCTGCTTCTTTTATTTCCTATACTTTAAAAATCTATTTTTATAACTTTAAACTCATTGAAAAGATTTTCGTGTCCAACAGCAATGCAGACTGACACTCATTCAGATTTATTCATTCACACTTCTTCGCCGTGCTAAGTTTTAAGTAATTTTTTCTGTTTCTGTTTTTATGTTTTAAGCAAACGGTGCTTCATTTAGTTTCATGTTTAAATTTCGTTACAAATTTTCTTGAAGGATATCATGCCAGCATATAGCACAGCAACCATCGGCAAAAATCCGAAATGACAAATGTTGATCAAATGCCAAGATGACAGCGTTAGCGTGTATCTTTTAGATTCACAATTTTTTACTCATATGTACATATGTATACCTACAAACGCATCATCAGAACCAACAGCAGCCGCAGCAGCAGCCAGCCAGCGAGATAAATGTACATCTTAGTAATTAAATTAATATTACAGCTGCGTCGAGCTATTGTTTACGAATAAGATACATCAGTGTTTCCAATTTATTATTGGTGCACAAAATCTGCACCGGACACTTTGAATAAATATCCACGTCAGCCCAAGTGAAGTTGAATAAATGAATGAAGCAAGTGCCATTGTGTTAGATAATATAAACAAAACACAAAAATAATAAAATAAAAAACATATTTTTTTTTTTTAGATATTTTTGTATCTTATGCGAGGATTTATGTAGATTTTTATTTTGAATGGGCTCGCTCTATAACATATCTTTGGATTAGATGCTCTGCTTAATTGAAATTAGCAAATGTTTAATGAATCTCACTTGTCCGTGATGTATGTCTTCAGATAAAATATAATATTTCAAAAACAAATATTTCCCGTGTCGCTAGCAATTTATAAATTTTTTGTCGGACGAGCGAAGAGTTTACAAGATAAAATATTGAATTTTTTCTGCAAACATTTTAGGATCCAAAAAA
This sequence comes from Leucozona laternaria, assembly GCA_932273885.2. Taxonomy (NCBI): domain Eukaryota; kingdom Metazoa; phylum Arthropoda; class Insecta; order Diptera; family Syrphidae; genus Leucozona; species Leucozona laternaria. Next base: position 40,627,608 of record OW026369.1, on the reverse strand, counting down.
AAATACATATACAGCATAATGCTTTCATTAATTTAAATTAATTAGTTTTGGAGGATTTTTCTTGTAGACAAATAGAACAAATTATTGGAATACTTTTCAATATTATATGTAGATATCTATTTTATTGTTAGTTTATTTCTTTTTTATATCATAATTAGGATAATAAAACCGATGACGTAAGACATTGTGATTTCGAACATAGATTTTTTTGTTATGTAGATTTATTTTTAATTAATAGATTTTTAGAGAAAAATAGATAACTTTTTTGAGACAAATGTGATATATTCATGTATTTATAGATATTATTTGTTTTGATAGAAATGTAAACTTAAGACATTCATCATCATGATGCTAAACAAATACAATGAATCAATCGGAGATTGTAGATATTTGAAACTTTCAATTGTGTTTTATTAAAAAAAAATTCAAAAATGTTGGATTGCCATGCATATACACTATGAATTTCGTATCCCAATTGCATAATAGAAATGAGATTTATAAAGAGTCATATTTATTAAGTTTTGCTGGCTTATTCTGGATTAAAATTTAGAACAAAATCAAAACTAAAGGGTTTTCCAATAAGAGGTGTTATTTTGAATAGCGCGCTATTTCGGTAGCTGTCACTTTTGAAGCTGTCATTTTTTGACATTTGACAAGTAGAAACTACGCCATTAATAAAAATGGAACGATACACGCTTCAACAACGCATTGAAATTATTAAAATTAACTATAAAAATGGTGAAAATTTGGCAGAGACGGTTCGTAAAACTAAAACATTTTGGGTCGTCGTGAAGCACCTTGTCGGACCGCAATACAGAAATTGGTGGACAAATTCGAGCTGTTGGGACAAGTAAGTGATGTGAAGAATAAAACGCGTGCACGTCGCTCAAGAACAACTGAGAATATTGCTGTTGTAGCCCAAAGTGTTGAAGAAAACCCAGGTTTGTCCATTCCTCGTCGTTCTTTGGAATTAGGCATTCCACAAACGTCATTACACCGTATTTTGCATAAAGACTTGGGTCTTAAGGCTTATAAAGTTCAGTTAACACAAGAACTCAAGCCGGCTGATCATCAACAACGTCGTGTCTTTGCTGATTGGGTCCTTCAAATGCATGAAAATGATCCGGAATTTCATCGAAAAATCATCTTTACTGATGAGGCCCATTTCCACCTCGGAGGCTACGTCAACAAGCAAAACTGTCGCATCTGGGGCTCGGAAAACCCAAGAGTTATTGTTGAAAAGCCTCTCCATCCTCAACGCGTGACTGTTCGGTCCGGTTTATAATCCGGCGGGGTCATTGGACCTTACTTTTTCGAAAATGAGGCTGGAGCAACAGTTACGGTTAATGGATTGCGCTATCGAGAGATGATCAATAATTTTGTATGGCCGGAATTGGATGGTATTGATCTGGGCAACGTTTATTTTCAACAAGACGGTGCTACGTGCCACACAAGCAATGAAACAATCGATCTTTTACGGGAAAAGTTTCCGGACCGTGTTATCTCTCGAAGAGGTGATCACAATTAGCCATCGAGATCTTGTGATTTGACACCTTGCGACTTCTTCCTTTGGGGCCACGTGAAAGATAAGGTCTACGCCAACAGCCCAGCGTCGATTCAAGACCTCAAAGATGGAATTCGTGAGGCATTCGAGGACATAGGGCAGCCACTTTGCGATTTGGTTATGGAAAATTTCATGAAAAGGATATGGCTGATGTTGTGTTCCATTATTAACGGCATACCTTCCTCTTTATAATGAAACAAACATCCGATAATTTATCTCAAAAAATGCCATTTTTCTTTGAATATCAAAATAACACCTCTTATTGGAAAACCTTTTACAATCTGCCCAAAATTTAGAAAATCCGAAAACATATAAACAATTTGATTATCTTCTTTGAAGTTTGACTGTTTGAGAAATAACTTTGTCATTTAAATAAATTAATAAATTATGACGGTGCGATAGCTGATGGTGGAGACCCGGGATCTAGTGAATTAGAACTCTCAACCATTCATGTGTGCGTGTAGTTAGGTTGCAGGAGTGGAGGGGACCTATAATTTGTTCCCAAATCCTAACGGTTATATCGAGAGGCACTTATTCAAGACAAGAGATATACCCTTGAAGGATTCGTCACTTTCTTGCACTTTTGGCATTAACCGATTTGTTTAGGCGGACGAGGCTGGGAATTGAAGACATTCGGGATGACAGTCCTTCGCACTTACTATTACGCCACTGGCTACTATTTCGATTTCTTAACTTACTATCATGGCCCTATGCAACCACTTTATAAGCTAATCTTATAACTTAACGTTTAAACCTTCCATACGACGCACGGTGCGAAAGCTTAACAGTCTTTATATAGGAGTATTTTTTAATACAAAACCAAACCCCCTTTCTGTTGAAACTAGTTCTTGTCCAATGTCAAATTGTTCATTTTATCTCCCTTCCCATATTATGACCAACAAATTTTTATCGTACAGTTATGACAAAAAATAGTACGGGGCCAGAAAAGTAGAGAGTGGTGGCCAGCGAGGTTATATGGGTGGGCTTTTTGGGCACTAAATAATATACTGAGTTTCATTCTAATTTTAATTTAAAACACTAATGAGTAATTTGACCAAACGAAATTTAGATTTAACATTTTTTTAAGTTTTTGCATTTTGAGGTTTTAATCAAAATTAAATGCACGATGATGTAGAAGCACGAAATATGAAGGTTTTTTCATACCGTTCGTGTCGGTGGTTTTTTTTTTCAAGTCGCGCGAATCGCGTTAACGCACACCCACTTTTGAATGGGAATAAACTGTTATAACTGTTAAAATAAATAACTTGGAAATTCCATAGTCTCGTCCTTTTAATAAACTTCAAACCTGTAATGAACAAAGTGATTGTATAAAATCTTATCGCAAAAAATTCACACAACTGAAATAGGCATTCCACGTTTTTTTTGAGAAAACAGTGATATTTTTGGTTAATCGGGTATATTTTTCAATTGTAAGATTGATTTTGTACGTCTTAATACTAAAATAAACAATTTTGAAAAATAGAATGGACCTTATGTCTGATTGTGCGGAATGTCCATGGACATTATGTTATCCCAACAGTCTTTTCACCAATTAAAGTGTTCGTTCTTGTTGATTCTCATTGGATTAAGTTATATTTTGATTTTTATTTGTTTTTAATTTTTCCGTCTGCTAAATTATATTTTGTTCTTTTCTTTGTCATATCCAGGGCCCGGATTTCTATGTAAATACATATTTTTTTTGGACAGCCGTGGAAGCAAATGAATAATTTAGTTTTTCGAATTAAAAAATTTCTGTTGAAATGGCATTCAATCAATTTTGGCATATTTTGCTATAAATGAATATTGAAGCTTATTTAGTATATTTTCACAATAAATGCATATTTTTTGTGCATATTTGTAAGAAAATTGAAAATGTTCAAACGAAAACGAAGGGTTTTTTTTTAAATTAAAAATATCTCCACCATGTTATCCTTGAATTTGAATAAAAAAACGTGCTTGGATATTCCATAAATGAGATTGTTTCATTGAAAAATTATCCACTAACGTCTGTTGACGTGGAGAGATCATCTTCGATGTACAAAAACTTTTTAAGACATACACACCTATTTAAAGTTTTTTTTTTTTTAATTTTTTTTTTATAAACTTTGTGCTGTGAAAACTCTATAAATAAGAGACTGAATTATTTGTGCTTTATTTCAATGTTTTTTCATCTATACTTTTTGAATATTTTTGCAGCATATTTTTGATTTTGTATGGCCTATTTTCGATTTTTGATTGCATAGGTCCTAGTCATATCTGATAGTTGTGAAAAAGAAAACTGCAAAAAATATTCCTCATAAGATTCTGCTTCGAAATGGTGAGAAAAAAAAAATACCTGGTGGAGCAATTTAGACTTTTAAAAAAGTATACAGTATACTCGTAGTCTGTCATCTGCCTGAGAAGGTAGCTCAAAGAGTGTTCTGAACATTGTTCCACAAAAATTAATACTGTCAAAGTCCTATTTTTAAAGATAAGGTTTTCAATTATAGAACTCTATACAATGATATTGAAGGGGGAATTTAGTATAATCTAGGTATTTTCCGAAAACCCTCAAATTTAGCGAACAAAAATGGATTTCGGATCTTAAAGTAATGTTGAAGGTGATTCGGTTTTCTTCGTTTCTGCATCAAAAAAAAATTAAAATAAGAAATAATACAAACGGACAGTATGGTATTGGCAAATGCAATGCAATATCCATTCAATTTTTAAAGAAATATTTTTGTTGGATGCAGATAGCAAACAAAAAAATACCGAATCTCTAAGTTAGAAAAACGTGTTGTTTTTGCACCTGACGTAAAAGAAAACTTTGAAAAGGCAAACATTGATAAAGGTACCGAAGATTTGGGGATTTAAGTCTCAGACGGAGCTGTTGCTTCCCAGATGTTTTGATAGTATGAAATATTCAACGACTTCGTTCGATTTGAAAAAAAAAAATCTGGGATGCAATTTGCTTTCGTTGTTTTCATTATTCTGTTCGTATCTGTTTGTCTCTTTTTTATTTAATCTTACGATTATTCTAAGCCCAGTGGTAAATTGGCTCTTTAAAGGATACCCTATACTTGAAATTCCAATTAAGGAATGCGGCCAGCCTTGATACAGTCCGATATTTGACCATAATAATATTTTTTTACTGAATAAAGATTCATTCACATTGAACTATTTAGTTGCTTTCAGTAAAAAATTTTCACTGTGATTATTTAAATTTAATTTTTTTTTAAATTGTAAATATTACCTACTTCTGGTATCCAAAAGACCGAAAAAGCCTGACAAAGCACAAGGCCTGGCCTGAGCCTGACAAATGCAGAAAAAGCCTGACGCGTCAGGCTAAATCCTGACGTTTGGTAGCCCTTAGTTAGCTTATTGCCTCAATAAGATGTTCAATATCAAATTTGTATGTAAATATGTACAGGGTGTTTTTTTAGACGTGTGGTTTTCAATTTAATGTTATGGCGAAGAATTTAGCTTTATTATAAAGATAAGGGTTTGCCATTATTTTTTAAAAATGATTTCGGGCAAGTGGCCGCCGTGGCTGGCTCGCTCGAGTTAATTCCAGCCGAGAGGCCCAATTTTCGACAGCTCCAATTGTTGCGCGCGATGGCGGATGGACTCATTCAGCTCTTTTTTGATACTCTACTCCATCACAGCAGCAATAGCGTCTTCCATGCGCACTCTACGGCGTGTCTGAAGCCTAATTCACAATGCGGCGAGGAAACGAGACGTGAGCGTGTCGAGAACCGCTGTCATTTTTTTTCAAGTTACAAAATCGTCAAGTTACGACAAAAATCCATTTTTGTAAAAAAAAAAAAAACAATAAAATGTAAACAAAATAACTTACAAAACAATAGATTTATCAATAACTTTATTTGTTAGACACAATTTGATAACATCTTTTGTGAAAAATCTGTAAATTACTCAGGAACAAGGAAAATCGTCGTCACGTCGCGTCTTTTTTTCAATTTTTCGAATCCTTGGCGTGACGTGATGACGAGAAACGCCGCATAGTGAATAGCCAGTTATGCTTTCAATGTTTAAAAATGGTTTGACAACTACAACGAGTTCTCGTCACGCTCACGTCGCGTTTTCTCGCCGCATTGTGAATCAGGCTTGATAAGGATGCGCATTATCCACTAGAGTAAACGTGGTGCGAAACCGAACCATGGTTGCTCGAATTTATGTGATTTTGCGATTATGTCGACCGAATATTGGACGCAAACCGCACCATTATTTTGGTAATAAATTTTCATGATTTGCAAACGTCGCTCAGAAGTAAGTCTATTCATTATAAAATGGCAAACCAAACTTAGCATAAATCAAGTGACAGCTGTCAAAGAGACAAACTCCGAAAAAGTTTTGCCACATTGGAAACCACACGTCTAAAAAAAACACCCTTTATTATCAATTACTTCGCTCAAATTGTCAATTTTGTGAAATCAAATGAATCATACACTTTCAACATTGATATTTCGTTAACGCCCAATTTCTTCACAGAAGTTCTAAGCCAGCCTAGTACCCAGTCTAGCTAGACCCGGTCCTAGCTCTGGTACTCAGTCCTAATGAAAAGTAAGTACCTGAGCATTTCTTCACTTCACTAAAGCGGGATATACATACATTGTTCAAATGCTTGTCATGCATTGAGAGTGTATTAGTAAAAATGAAACACGTATACATTGTGTGTATGCTTGAAGCAAAATCAAAAAGTTTTGATTTTGTTCAATCAGATAGCCAGAATTGAAATAATGTACATTTGAGAATGATTGCTTGATCAAGCATTAGGTACATTTTCTCATAGAAATTTAATTAAAAATAAATGATTGAAGACTCATGCATGAAGTGTGTATATGCAACGTCAAAAAAAAATATTAATACACTCTCACATGCATGACAAGCATTTGAACAATGTATATCCCGCTTAATACCGGATCTAAATTCACCAAGCAGTACTATAGGACCTAATACGTCTAAAACTGGTCTAGTTCTGATTTTGACAATATCTTGGCATTTCAAATATTATTTTGATATTTATTTTGACTGAGCGATTTTTTTTTATTCTATTTTCGAATGAATTATGTCGATTTTAACAAAAAGGGGACATAATATCCATTTCACGATAACTGTCCCATCAAGCATCAACTATGAAATTTGTCACTGTGATCAACAATTTTACGCAGTTATTAGCAAACCGGCTGTCGTTGCTACAAACCTATAGAGAGTGGAAAGATGAAGAATGCCAATAAAGTCCTACTGATATTTACAGGAGAGATCAGTGGCGCTCTGTTTTGAATCAGCTTCCAGATGAAGCATTTGATTTGAGTAGAGCATTGTGTGTTATTTTTTGCGTTGAGTTTTGGACATTTTTCTATGTTGATATGTGTGTGACAGTCTTGTGCATTTCATGTGCGGTTCATGCAATGCATTGGTCGCGTTCGGGGAAATATCCAGAGCTATCAGGATAAACCACAATGCGTATCTGAAAATTTTTGGGATATGTGCGGAAGGCCTTTTTAATAGCTTTTCGAAACTGTCTACAACACTATTAATCGTTTTAGATATGACGTTGATTCTCGATATTAAGTCCATAAACCGTGGCAATATGTACTTTTATGACTGCATCAACACACGTCCATGCAACGAATTCATTGAAGAAAATGAAAAAAATTACTCTGATTCAGGTATCAGTGCCACTAGACTGCCTATTTTAAAGTCCTTGCTAATACCGAGCCCCAAATAGTACTCGATACCAAGTTGACAGAACTAGGGACTAGCACTTGTGTGAAGAAATGAGTTCATACCGATTTGAGTACTAATTTTAGGACTAGTACCGGTACTAGCATTAGGACTCTGTGAAGAAATTGGCTGTTAGTGTTTTCGTTGGAAAACGTATTGTATAGACTCGGAAATAGCCCAATTTATAATAGTTATTTATATTACATATATTATGTGTACCTTATTCGAATAAGCGAAATGAACTTTTTTCCAATCGAGAAAAATAATTCTTCGCTTGAGCTAAACTAAAAGGAGCGCTCAGTTAAGAATTTTTGTCCCACTCAAATAAAGCTCTTAGCGCTCAAATATTTTTCCTTAGCGTGATTTCCTAAATAAATAGAATTTTGACATGTTTCCATGCTGAAAGCAACTGTTTTTTAAAATATGGTAACTATGGAAGCTCGAAGGTAACTTTACTGAAATGATACATATTGGCCCACTCGAAAAGTTCAAAAGGCTTGAACGATGAAAAAGAAAAAATTCTATGAAAAATAGGTCCTCATGTTTGTGTAGGTACCTATAAGTATAGTATCCACGCTTATTAGAAATTTTAACTTCATGAACTAATCATTAAGTTTAAGGTTCCGCATATTATGTTTTGAGTATGGTTGTGGTTCAATTTTACCCCATCTTCGAAATATCTCCAAAGATTGAATACCTATATACAAAAATGTCCAATTATTATTATTTTCGCAATTTTAAAGAGTAATCAAAATCACTTCTGTTCCGAATTTCCGACGGATAGTTGCAGACTAATAGTGGTAAGTTGTATCTTGGCTTGAAGTTTACATTTCTCCTTTTTTGTATTAGTCATAAAATCTTCTAAATAAACTTTTAATATGCATTACTTCCGCGAAGTTGATATGTCAATAAGCTGAGTCCGAAATTTATGTCACTGAATTATTCAAAAGATAAATAAATACAAATTAAAAATTTGTTTACATTTCAAGCGTTGAATGACTCCATTTATCGCAGCAACAGCGATTCCTTTTGTTGATGATGTTTATTTTAACTGTAGGTCTATGTATGTATAGGTATCCAATTTTTGTTTAATGTTTAATTAAGTATGTATGTAATTTATTTATTTATTTTTTTGTTTCTGTCGATCGAATCAGTTGAGTTATCCTTTTGTACAATTCTCACCAATTTAGGTATATACTTTTATTTTTGTTTTTATTGCTTTATCAAGCACACGTGTGATGTAAACGATTAAAAAACGGATCACAAAAGAGAGCTTTATTTTTAATTTAAATCGAATTTAAAGATACTTTCGAATACCTATAAACATAGATAAATAGGTAGGTATCTGCACGACACTGTAGAAATTCCGTTGTATCTTTTATTCTTTTGTCGAATTTCTTTTAGATTTTGTTTTTATAAAAGAAAAAACCGAACACATCTTCGTTAAAATTGTATAAAATTGCGCAAAAATAAACAACAACAACAAAAACAAAACGAAAATAATATGACAGCGACAAGACTGATCATCTGTGCCTAGCTAGGAAGGTAGTTATAGGTATAGATATTCTTAAAAATAAAAATGACGGAATAATTTTTGTATCTTTTAGAACCGAGAAGTGAAATTACATATTTACTACACCACCGAAATCAAACGAAAAAGTGCAAGATGCTTTGCTAAAAATGTTGAAAGATTCATCGAAATAAAATCGAAAAATCCAATCCGAAAGATACTAAAGTAGGTATATCTTATTTTTTGTTTATTTGTTTTGTTCGATTAGGAAAACAAAAAAAAAAATTATCCACACAATGGATCCGACCTCACGCCAAGACGTTACACGATAAACTAAAACTTTCGGATGAAACTAAATCCGATACGATCAGGAATAGAATTTCATCTGAGTGTGAGGGCGCAGCAGATGAATGGACGGACGGTCAGGCAAACAAAAAACCATTCCTCTGCTGACACACCACAGTGGCTCTCAAAATGCACCAGTGGTGTAGTGTGAGTGTGGTTCTAATAAGAAATCTGCTCACACACACTTTAATATAATGATGTGTCTGTACTGTGACTGTGAGGTATTATTTGATAGTGGAAGGTAAATGTTATTTATCTGTTGATATGTGTAATAAAATAATGTATCTAAAGAGAGGTTAAAAGTTGATTAAAGTTCATGTTGTTTTCGCTGTATAGATACTTTATTGGTTGTAGGTGATTTTTTGATAAACTTTAAGTGGGTGGTGGGCTGGCTGAATTGGATTTAAGTATACACATATACCTAATCTGTTTATTATCCACTCAAACATAAAATCGGAAAGTATCTTAAACTGAAATATACAAAGTTATTCTACAGCCACACCTCTTTAGTGATACAGTTTCCTTTCAAAAAGGATTTTTACCCTCATGTATTCAATACATACTATCAAATATCAAGTATGTATCCCTCGCTCTCTCGCACTCTTTGTCTAATTCGGAGTAAGTAACAAAACAAACTACCACCATTCTTGCTTTGATATCAAGAAAAACCTGTTCCCATCTCAAAAATACAAGAAGAGACCATTGTCTCGGTAACAATAGCCATTAGACTCCTCCCCCTCATCATTATCTATTTAAAATGCCAGCTCGAGGGGCGTGCGCGAGTGTATCTGAGAGTGAAAGATACATATTTCGTTGTGGTATTGAAACACAACGAACTGATTGGTGGTTCATTTGTTGTTATCGTCTTGCGCGATGGCTGTTTTCTCCCCAGGTAGTCTAAGTTGAGTGCCATTTGTAGTTAGATTCATTCAAAGGTAGGTAGGTATCTATTTTTCTCGTTTATTTTGATAAGGTATCTTTTGTTTTGAGATGCTATTCTGACTAGGTATGTTTTTTTTTTTTGTTTGTTTGTTTATATATTTGGGGATGGAATGGTACACAGTAGAACTGTGTAGATATTCTCGACATTTAACGAGTGGAAAGATTATTGTTACATAAATTCAATTCGTAGGATCTTTTGTATGTAAGTAGGTGCTTAGTTTTTTTTTTTTTGGAGGGGGGGGGGGGGGGGTATTGTATTATTCGAGAAGAGATATTATAATGATTGCAATATACCTATGTAAATTGACTTTATTCTCTTTGTATTTGAACCTTTTGTGTAGATATGGCCCAAAGGGAGACAATTATGTTTTAGTTTAGTCAGGAATAAGGAACCTATAGGTATATGCATCCCGGTATATTCAGGTATTCCGTATTTATAAATGTATAGGTACCTATATTATAATAATATTAAAGAGAATAGGTTTCAAGTGACACAAATGGTGCAGGGGTGTATTTAGGTATTTAGGGGATCAGCCCCTTCCCCCCAGAACTCAAGAGAAAATGATAAACACAAACAATGTTCACTTATATTCTAAGAAATGGATATTAGAGAATCATACAAACTCCCAGATGAGTGTAGTGTCTTTCAAGCTGAGATTTACGCTATTGAAAAGGCGGCTGAAATAATTCACAAGAAAAAACTGAACTCGTCGGAGATCACTTTTTTCGTGGACAGCCAAGCTGCCATCAAAGCACTTTCCAGTGAGACTATTAGATCCAAGGCAGTAGCAAAATGCCGAAGCATACTGAACAATATTTGCTACACCAACCAAGTCAAACTCTGCTGGGTTCCTGGGCATAGCAATATAGAAGGGAATGACATAGCAGATGAACTGGCAAGGAAGGGGTCAGTATCAAATAGGAATAACAGTAGCCAAATAGATATGGGACCAGACGTTCCAATGGGAGTGATTAAAAAGAAGATAGACATAATTATGAAAGAGCAAATCAATAATTCCTGGATGTCCAGGAACGATTGTGTTATCTCTAGAAGCTTATGGCCTAGAATTAATGAAAAGAAAACTCAGTATGTTCTATCGCTGAGTAAAAAGAATATTAGAATCTTGATAGGTGTACTAACAGGACACTGTGCCATTGGCACAATGGCCACTAGATTGGGTGTATTAGCACCCGATTTCTGTAGGAGCTGTCAGGATGTCGAAGAAATTGAAACCATTAAACACCTGCTCTGCGATTGTCCAAGCCTTCAAACAAACCGCCTCCGATACTTTGGAAACAGATTTGTTGGAGAACTGGACGATCTAGCGCAGGTCTCAATGGCAAACATGAGGAAATATATAGACAGCACAGGTTGGTTCGTAAATGAACCGGTCTATGCAAGTCGTTAGTTGGAAGCATCTCTGCTTTATATATTAAGGGGATCACAATGGACCAATAGGCCCCCGTGTACGCTACAGCCTTCGGGTTGTGCACGCCCCTCCTTACCTAACCTAACCTAAGAAATGGACATAGAAAGAATCCTTTTGTTAACATTTGGCATGCTTGCATACATTTTAATGCTTAATTCTGATTAAGTATATATCTACTGAGAGATTAGAATTAAAAAAAAGTGCTCTGACGTGACGAACGTTTAGACGAGAATCACTTGTTTGCATTTCCCTAAAATCGATTTTCTAGATACTATTAAATGTATTATTATTGAATGTATTTATTTTGTCTTATAAAGCAGGTTAAACTTTATAATTTACCTCTATGTTTGTTTGTTTCGGTACATTTGTAATTTGTATTCTACAATACCTATAAAGTATTTATTTCATATATACCTACCTACACATCTTTCGAAAAAGAATTTATTAATTATGTAGTTAATTCAGAATAATTATTCTCATGTTGTGCAGGCTTAAAGCTATTTTTGTTTGCTTTTTTTCAAATTTATATCGTGTTAAAGTATTTTTAGTACGATACTAAGTTAAAAAGACGATTTTCCAAACTTTAATTGAGTTAGCAACGTACTGTCTTTTCAACATTTCGCTAAAGGTAAAATCCTCAAATGGTAATTTTATCTTTTTAGTATCATACTAACTCCATTATGCCATTTTTACAAAACAGTATTTGAAAAAAGTCTATTTGCTTACTTTTTTTGACGATCTGGGACTGTTTTAAGTACCTACATGAGTTTTAAGAAAACAGGGTTAGTATATTACTAAATTGTTCCAAAAAAGTAAAATTTTGTTAAGAGCTTTAAAGTTAGTAAATTGTTAACTATCTTTACATCAGGCTGTTTAAAATTTAACGCCATTGTCTGTAAAAATTTACCCGATTTGCCATTCCAGGATAGTTGAAGTAAATTAATTAGAAATAATTAAGCATTTATTTTAAAACTTTGAATTAATCAAATTGTACCTATAGTTTTGTTTAAGGGTATAAGTAAATATATGCCTTTATCAATTTGTTTTCTTTTTATTTTTGGTTGATGTTCATTTTCTGAATTCGAATTCGGATTACCTATACATATTTGACATGAAAATTTTTTCTTTCAAAAATCATTTTTTTGTTTAAATATTCAGCAATTTTTATATAATATTTCACTCAGGAGGCGGTGTTTTTTTATTTTGAGCTCAAAACTTTTTTAGGAGTTGTTATAATAATTTAAGGAACGAGTTTCATGCTTCTTTACCATTTTCTCTAATTTATTATTACCCATTCTTAATAATATGAAATCTTAAAAATTCTAATAAACTTGAACCACAAGAGCACAAACCAAAGAATACAAGATTACTCTACTTCTACGTCATAGACAAAACAATACCAACAAATGCAACATGTGATATAGGTAGGCTACCCCCTTGCCCCTTCCTCCGGGCGCCTATGCGTATGCGTATTACTTTTGTTTTAACTAAGCTTTACCTTCGATGCGATTAAATCTACATTGAATAACTGAACATTTGAGTTAAGACTTGAAAGTGACAGCTGTCATCTCAAACTCACAGATCATTTGACTTTTGAAACTACAATTTGTTTCCTTAACTACATTTAAAAGTGACAGTTCTGCCCACCCTGGGCACAGCACAATAATGAGCAAAATCTAACGTTGTCTTAAAGCGGCGCGGTGCGAGAAAAACATTTCTCATTGACTACCCGCTGCGGAGCTGGACTTGGGACCGACAGCTGAATTTAGAACCGATGCCAATAAGAAACGCCTGCAACAACAAAACCATGAGTGAACCCTTTTTTTCTCCACAACTGACAGTCCATCAGTGAGTAAAAAAAAAATGTTTGCGTAATCCAAAAATATTCCGATCTACATTATGATTTGGTATTTAAAAAAGCGACACTTTTAGTATTCTTAAGATCAGGCAGGTAATACAGGTAGTGTGGGTAGTAAAACCCACTTGAGATTTTTCAGTACTTTTCAGAAAAGCTTAGAAATTTTCAATCTCATTACTGACAAAAAAAATAAATAAAAAAAACGACCGACGGCAACACTGGATAGTTTCATTCCCTGTTCTCTCTCTCTCTGCATCTTCTTTTTTCGTCTTTTTTGTAGAAGTACAAGTGAAGTGGTCGTAGATGTAAAGAATTGATATAACAAGTAAATTTCGATTTAAAAATGCCCGAAGTTTATTCTCCTAAGAATTTCACTTTTCAATATGCTTTAATCTATTCAAATAAAATGTTTAGTTTATTTTAGTGTTCCGTGCCCGAAGGGTAAAACGGGACTTTATTACTAAGACTCCGCTGTCCGTCCATCCAGTCTGTATCTCATGAACCGTGATAGTTAGCTAGTTGACATTTTCACAAATGATGTATTTCTATTGCCACTATAACAAAAAAATACTAAAAAAACAGAATAAAACAAATTTTTAAGGGTCTCACATAACAGACAAACGTGATTTTTCTGCCGTTTTTATAGATGGTGGTACGGAACCCTTCGTGCGCGAAACTAACAGTGCGGTATCAGCCAAAGCGTCAGGTTTTTATGAATGCATGCGGAGTCTTTTAAATGTATTTTCTATCTGACATTAATGATTGAGATTTTCGACCGCATTGAAATCTTAAACAAAGATTTGCAGAAGTCAAATCTCAGTGTTGTCGCTTCAAAAAGTAGGAGCTGTTATTTGTGTACTGGTACTGGGCGCTGCCCGTGATTCCAAATTTGAGGCAATTTGGATAACAGCGGTTGGTGATCTTGAATTTGAAGAACCCCAAACCCCAACGAAAAGCACAAAAACGTATCCATGAAGGTACCTCAGAAAATTACAAATCCAAAACACCGAAAGATTTTTACAGAAAATCATTTTTTGTAATATTTGACCGATTATCTAATTGACCATCACTAAATGCAAGATTCATATAAGACTCTTCTCGTTTCTTTAAACTACTAGAACGATTCGCTGTAGGCCAAAAAGTATATGTCGATTATGTAGTTAAGTTCTACAAAGATGACTTTGATAAACAAAGACTTATTAGCGATAGGGCCGTATTCCTACAGCTTTTGAAAAGACGGACTGAACAAGCAAACAAATTGAGAGAAGTAATTAGTTGATTTTTTGCAAAAATACGCCTGAAGTCGAGGGATTACTCCCGAGTTTGTACGGTTCGTCCGGTAGCTAATCTAAATCCCAGGATCATCTTGCTCAAATAAACGAAGTTTATCCGTTTTTCGTCGTTTAAAATCTTACCTTAGGTCAACAATGCTGCAGGATCGGCTCAAAAATATTACTATACTGCATGTTTATTCTGACCACACGGAAAATCTTAGTTAAAAAAATTTATTTCAAAACACTCCATACGAAGTGCGGTTTTCGCATTAAAAACTAGTGTTTCATCAGAAGAATAAATAAAAAAACAAAATATGAAAAAATGTTATGACTTTTTTTCTTAGTGAATTTAAGCTTTTACATCCAGGGCCGGACCAACAATATGTGCAAAAGCACAGAGCGCAAAATTCTGGGGGCGGATTAACGAGAAGCAAGAAAATGTAATCTGTAAAAAACAAATATGTACTGCCATTTGCATTTTAACTACAAAATTTGTTCAAATAATCCCAAAATAACATCCAAGACAACTGTGCTAAGTTATTTCTTGCACATTCAAGTAAAATTTAACTCAAAATATCGTAAAACTAAAGATCCCACTGGACCTACGCATTGAAAGTCTACCTCCTGGGTAATGTGGAAAAGTCTTATGCATGTGTATTAGTGTATGTATGTATGTATCAAATATAAAAAAAAGGGCGCTTTCAATAAATCTTGCACAGGCCGCAAGTTTGGCTGGGACCGGCCCTGGGTACATATAACACTAACTAGCCACTCGGGCTGAAGCTGTTCTGCCGGGACTGCTTAAGATATACTTTTTAACTGATATCTAAAGATCGACTCATCGCACTTAAAAGTTTTGACAACATTTTTTTATGGGAAATTGGATTATGTAGATATCTTTATTTTTGCAAAGAATATTTTTTCGTATGACTTAGGTACCTATACCTTTTCATTGTCTACAATATGGGGCAAAACGATAGAAGTTAGGGATTCATTCAAACAAAGTCCAGAGTTAGAGGGGGGCAATCTATGGAATTTGACGAAAAAAGCGAAAAAAAATTACCAATTAGTCTAAAATCCCTAATTAAGAACTGAAAAAATGTTGGTATGTAGACAAAAATAGTAACTCAAATCCAGGGGGACAGGTACCTCGAATCTTAGATTTTAGGAATTTTCTGATATACATATTTAGGTACATACAAACATTGGACATATTTTACCAATATGATATCATGTAAACAATTTTTAATTCCAGAAATAAAATCTAAGCAAATCTAAAAATCTATTCGTTTGTGTTTGACATTTAATCATCATGCTTCCTTCTTTGAGGTCGAAGATAACCCACATCTACTAACATCTAAACAAATAACATAAACTATATAAAAATTACATAATATGGTAGACACCTAAACTTCAGAAGTCTCTTCACCTAATTTACCTTTTAATTTCCATCTACGTTGTGCATGTCAATGCATAACGAAGCGAAGAATAGAAACTTCTTGGTATATTCAGAGGTATTTTGGGGGTTGCCTATTCCTTCGTTCCTCTATAAGATTCCCAAAATAAAAGTATCAAATTTCAAAATGTAGCTAGGGCAAAAAAAAAATGTATCTCTAATCAGTCAGAAGTCCTTCGCGAAGATAAATTCATTGTGTGCCCTTCCATCACCGTCACCATGCCAAAGGGAAGAAGTCGTTCGTTGTCGTTGGTCTTTTCACTCGAAAATCGGTAGTTCCCTCTCGAACATCTTCATACCTATTCGAAACGCCCAAAACAAAGAACTAACAAACGAAAAAAATTATAATAAAATTGATAATGACGAGACGATTAATTCTTTGAGGCATCTGAAAGACACAAGAAAACTGTAACAAGAACAAGAACAATAATAATCAAACCCCTGTACGGTCTATTGATTTTGAGTCCTTGTGCTGGCTCCTCTCGTGATGGTTTTGGGACAGTTTTTTAGTTTTATTTTATTTTATTATTCCGGGTACACAAATTCAAAAACCAACCATCAGGTAACCTCTTCCCCGGAAGTACGGGATACATTTTGGAGAAAACAATAGCGAGTATAATGAAGTTTGATGTTAATACCTTGTTGACGATAATGTCAATACCTATATAGGCGCAAAGGATACATCATCGACCTCCGCAATGCCGCATATAGAAGGGTCAATCTTTCGATATATCTTGATGAGATAACAAGATATCTTTTTCTTATGATGGTTGTTTTTTCTTATGATGGTCCTTCTGAGAATGAAATAAGTCCAACTGTCACACAAATGTCAAATTGTCAAATGCTCCTTGTGGGTTTGTCCAAATTTGTTTTCAATCTTTGTAGGTATGATGATGCGGATAGAAGCTTCAATTAGAACTTGTTTGTTCTTTCAATGCGTTCCAATTGTTATACTTTTTTTTTTAAATAGGAATAGAGAGAGGACAATGTCATATATGGACATGACATGAATAAATCAAAACTTTTAACAAGGAAATTCCGTTGTTGTTCTTTTACTGATTGCTGCACACTGTGAAAAGGCTAACTATATAGCATGCAAAAGTGCAATATTCGGTTTGAAATTAAATTTCACATGGCAGAGGGCAATTTCGATTTCGCAAACAGGAACAGCTGCCACTGCCATAGAGCATTTAAAGTTTTAAGTGAAATATATAAACATAACAACAAAAAGACTCCCTCGTTTCTTGAAAGCCTTTTAGCATGCAGTTAAAGGATATGCGGAATATAGTTTGTAATATATATGTATACACAAATGTTTCAGCATACTGAAGCATATTGGCAAAGTTTTATTATTGAGTTTTGGTTATTGGGTTTGATCTCATTATTTGATAAGAACTTTTTAAATTAGAAAAATAATACATGGTTATGTGTTTGCTCGTCATTCTTAGAGAAGCATTCGAATGAGGTGCACTAATTCGAACACGTCACCGTCTTTTTTTTAATTTTAATATTAATATTGACGGCAATGATTTTCTCTCTTGCACACAAAGAAAAAAGAAAAGAACACAAACTGAAGAACTGATTTATAGGGTGATCGTTCAATTTGTGTCAAGACACAAACAATGAAGACGGAGCTGCAGCCGGACTAGCTGTCAAAATATTGAAACGTAGCTGCAGCCGTATATAGCTGCAAGAGTTCACCAACTTTTAACTTTTGAGTGCAGCATTGCATTGATGGAGGCGAACAAGCTCATTTCAACTCGATAAGTGTAGGGGAGAGTGGGTACGAAAGAAACTTTTTTGACATTTCGTGAAGAAACCAGTATGCCTATTGTCAAAATATTTACACTATTCGATTTTAGCAATATTGAGGCATGGTAAGGTCACATCCATTCAATGAATGGTTTATTTTTTCAAGAAAAATACCGAAAAAACTAAAGACCAAAAAATTTAGTTTTTGACTAAAATTTCACATTTTTGGCTTTTGTTGGTATATTCGACTGTACTGACTTTTGGATTTTTGTGGGTGCATTCAGGACCTAATTGCAAACAATTCTGCATTCAAAAATGAACGCACGCAGTTCTAGTTTTTCGTAAAAATTGAATGTTACAACCGACCCACCGTTACGTTCGTACCCACTCTCCCCTACATCAAAAAATCAAATTTCAGAAAGCTGTACAGCTCTGCATTGTGGGCACGTTAATAAAAAGCACGTACCACAATTTTTGACAGCTGTTGCAGCTACAGCTCCAGTTCCAGTTGCAGCATTCTATTGTGTTCAATCAGTGAATAGTTTCTGCATGTGTGCGCACTCTCTCAAAAGTCCATATGGTATAGACATTTTCAAGCACAGATTAGCCACATGAAGATGAGAATCCCCGGCAGCCATTTTAATTTGCCTACAAGCTTAAACTGTCAGATAGGTATCAGATAAAAAATGAGAATGTATAAAAACCTCACACATAGACAGTAGGGATCTTCACACACATGGTTAAATTGTTGTTTCAATTCGCATCTATTCATCGACGCGGGATGTAATTACAAATACAACAATGTAAACAAATGGGTTTTGGAGAGTGAAACGTACGAAACATTCTCATCTTCATATGGCTAATCTGTGCTTTCAGGTTTCTCATATTGTACGATCTGCAGGCAAACAGGCGATTTGAGATTTAATTTGGCAACACTAATCAATTTGGCTATGTACCCCAAAAAAGGCGACGGCCTTAGTTTTTGACGATTTAATTTTTTTGAATTCTATTCTAATTTTTTTTTTTTCAAATTTTCACTTATGGGGGCCAATTAAAGCGATCAGGAAAACGCTTCAGGAAAAATTTTTCTTTTGGATAATTTAATATGTTAACTTACAGTTTGAAAAATAAAAATGATACGAATCTATGAGGAATCACTTGAAATAATTTGTTCGCAAAAAAAAATTTCAATTTTCCTGGGGGCAAATTTTTTTTCTTACTGAAACTGAAATTCGATTTCTTTCCCATCTCTCTAATGGAGAATTCCTTTCAACAAAGAAATCGATTTTTTTAAACCGAATCGATTTTCTTCTAAACCTAATCGATTTTTTTCTGTCAATTGATTGTATGTGTTACTATTCAGCTGTAAGTAATTAACAAACGTCAAATCAAACAACTTTAAATTCTATACCAATCAAAACTACAAGTTTGCGAAATTTTACTTTATTTTTGAATTTGGTGGTTTATTGCGGGCAATTATTTTAAACTTGGCGATTTTTTGGGGATTTAAGTTTAACGTTTGGCGTTTACGCTTTTTCAAAACTGACAACCCTGGTGACTTTAGCAACCAAACTGTTGGGAAACTGAAGGTTGCATGTGAGCTCTTCTAGCCTTAGACCATTATTATTGTGAAATCGGGTCTGTGTACCTTTAGTAAATGAATTCAAAATAGAGCATTAAAACATATAACATATGTATGTAGAACTGTAACTACCTCCCGATCACCGCTGCATTCTTTCATGTCTCTCATTATTTTTTCGCTATCTTATAGGGAAATAGCCAGATCCAGATGCGTTCCTCCCTTCGAAAAATTCCACCTTATCTTAATACTCGCACTTCAAGGAATCCAAATCAGTTTAGCTTTGATCTCAATTTCAGTATACAATTTAGCCTTGAGTTAGGAATACTTTATCTACATAGCTTGTTTCCTTCCCATATTTTGCTACTCGGACCCTCAAAACCAATATGTAATCGATATCTCCTCCTAGATCCATCCCTGTTTTCCTAACGCTGTGTTTAATCACAAGTCAAAACCCTTTCAGTAAGCGAACATTATAAATTTAAAACAAATATGCGCGCTTTCATTCTGCCTAATATGAAATAAAAATGTTCCATAATTAACTTATTTTCCGCGTTTTAATAAATGTTTTTCATAAGAACTGTGTAAGTGTGTATCCTTGCCTAGATAACAGAATCCATGTACCATAAGTCACCTTCTGAAGTAGAAATTATCATTACCAAAGTCTATATACATATCTTTGAAAAAAAAAAAATTCTCAAGCCAAAAAAAAAATACAAACATTGTTCTCAATCGCACGCAGCAGATCAGTGACAGCTCTCACACCTACTAAATGAATCGTGTTAACAAGACTTTCAACATAACAATCCCCTTGTCAAAAATCCCATCAAAATACCATCCCAGTAAGTTAGGTTTCACCATTTCAACCTGACACATCATTTACACTCGAAGAGTAAACACAACACACATCATACTGATTGCAACACAACACCTATCAGAGATGGACCCACCCATGAATCATGGATAAAACTCCCTGGGTATATACATATATAGAAGATGGTCAGCATGGTGATTCTCTGCCGCTACGAACTTGAAGACTTGCTCTGACTTTTTGAACAAAATAAATAAAAAAAAAACTCTTCTTTCAAAATGTTTCCATCAATTAAATTATTGACAGGTGATCATAAATTCTCGATGATTAAGCTTTAAACATAAATCTCCGCATTGGGATTTGTGTGTTTGGTTCGATGGACTCACGAGGAACTTCAATTTCCCTACTCTCTCTCTCTCTCATTAGAAATATATGTTTTAAAGGATATTAAAGCGAAATATAAAATGGCGGAAGTGAAACAGGAAGCTCCAACATTTTAAACCTTTTTTCTAAGCAACACTTTTCCAAACACAAATCATGCTAATTTCGGCTTATAAAACTCACTCCCTCTACCACCATCCAGAACGGCCACACACATTAAATTCAATTAATAAACCATCGCGAGAGGCGAGGATATTGTGTGAATTGTGATTAATGACTGGCAATAAAACCTCATTTCGTCTGACAAATATTCTCAATCACCTGCCCATAAATCAGCGCAACCTGTCAAGATTCACACAATAACAAGGCCTGGCTCTTCTTTTGGCCGCAATATGCTCTCTAAAGAAACTAAGTGAATGAATCTGATAGAGGCAAAGTGTATACATAACATATACATATATGTATGTATTATGTGGAATCCCTGCCGATCGTTTCCTCGTCCGTCCCGTCGGTATAAAATTCATGATTTGGCCATACGATTACACGACTGGAATTTCAATTAAATCCAGGCGTTAGAGAGATTGATTGGAGCCAAGGCCCCAAAGGGGAGATGTCGAAGTACGAACACGAACCACCAACCAAGTCGTTGTATTATCACTAATTGATGCTAATTACACAGTTGCTGTGTAATTGTGATGTATCACGATAACGTGTGTTCCGTATCTACATGCCGGTCCGGTCGTTATGTATACAGTACATCATAAACGTGTGGCAAAAGTTATGACTCCATGTCCATAGTTAGGTTCGGCTTCAAGGGACCTGATGGCCACACAGAAGACAAGAAATGATGACGACAACGTTCCCTCTCTCTGAGGTCCGGGAGGGCACAGCCATGTGTGTTAATAGTTAATAATTTTTACCCGAATCGTTAATCATTCAATTTTCACGTCTCTTTGTTCGAACAGCGGGGGAGCTGAAAAATGTGTGTTCAGTGGATGAAAGATACACTTTTTATGGTTCTGGTGGTTCCGTATAGTGTAGAGATAATGCTTTCGCTTGTAGGAAAACCATGGTTGGTTTGGTAGGTAGGTGCAAATAAAATACTTTTGACATTAAGATTCGCATGGGAAAAAAATGTAATTCGGAGACATAGTGGCACCTCAGACAGTCATATAAGGTAGGACGAAAACAATGTATAAAAGGTATAGATACAAATAAAATTGTGGAATTAAAGTTATATAAAATGAGGTAAGATGTTTTATTTAAAAAAAAATTGATTAGAAATGAAATAGTTATCCTAGAACGGCAAAAAACTATACAAATCTCTCGTATAAGCTTTAAACAATTAGCCAGTTCAACTTTCTGAGATCTTCGAGATTTTTCATTCAGGAAAAGGAGGGAGAAAACTTGAATAACATTTCTCCGCAAGAAGTGTGCGCCTTCAACGCATATCTGAATTTTCAGAATTCTGAATTTTTGGAGATTCTGATTGCCCAGCTGTCATAAAATGTTAGACATTATCTGAATTTTCAGAACTTTAAAGGGCAGCTGGCCAATCAGAAGCTCCAAAAATTCAGAATTCTGAAAATTCAGATATGCGTTGAACGCACCCAGTTTAAAGCAATACCGATCAACAAATTAAATAAAGATCTCACCTCAGCCCATCGGATTCGGCAGGAAATTGTAGGTCCCCTCCATTCCTGCTGATAACCACGCTTACCGGCATTCCACACAAAAATGGTAAAAAGTTGTAAATTAATAGGCTCCCATGGTTCTTCACGAGCTTTCGCGCCATAATATTTATTATTTTATAACTCCTCGCCCTGATGGCTTGAATTTTAGTTTTGTTTTCCATTTTCTGTAAATAGAAACAAATCTTATTTGTTTTTATTTATAAAAATGATCTCTTAAAAAAAAATAAAAATATTACTTTACCGTAGTAAATTTGACAGCATCCCGTCAGATCAGATGTTTTTCAGCGTTTGATCGAGCGCTGAATGTTCCAAAAGGTGCGTTTGTTTAATTCATCTCGCAATTCCAGCTATAATTGGCCACGTTCGGCTGCCTGTCCAAAGCTCTTTCAGCTGATGCAACAACAATTCAAAGTGATCTGGAAGAATTTGGTTTATGAAAATATGTGCTTCAGCAAATTGTATGGGAAAAGTTGTGTCTTTGATTAACATATGTTTTTCTGCGAAAAGCCTTTAGTTTAGGTACAGTATAGGAACAAATAAAATGCAACACTCCAACCCACCAATTTGCTCTTCTGTTTAACAATTAACAACTGTATCTAATGAATCTTCAACAAGAAAATGTTAAAAAAGTCAAAACTACTAAAAACTTTATTTTTTGTTTAATTTAAAAAAAAAAATCATTTCAAATACTTTTAAAATGATATTTTTTTATAAATAATATATAATAGTATCGGCAAAGCTATTTAAAATAAAACAAAGATATAAGACAATTATTAAAAAAAAATGTCAAAACCCTATTTCCGTACTCCGATTTTTTTTGGCAAAAACCTGAAACGCAGAATTATTATAATTGCATCTGAAATTACGAAGTTTAATCTTAATTGTAGCAGTTGTTTTCAAGAATATTTCCAAAAAAAATATAGTTGCATGGGAGTTATCAGATGACATAAAACAAAAATTCAAGTTTCACATCTAGGAAATCAGATAAAAATGCTTTGTACCAAGACTAAAACCAATCGGTGCGCCCACTTAGGGTCAAGCAATAGTTACACTGAAAAATTTTTTTTTTAACGTATTCGGGTTTTATAGAACGAAAAGCGAATTGTTCACACGATACATTTTGATTCGTTTAAACGTCAAATAGGCCGAGTTCAACGCATATCTGAATATTCAGAATTCTGAATTTTTGAAGCTCTTGATTGGCCAGCTGTCAGAAAAAGTTCTGAAAATTCAGATGACTTCTGACAGCTGGCCAATCAAGAGCTTCAAAAATTCAGATTTCTGAATATTCAGATGTGCGTTGAACTCGGCCATAGTCACAGATATCTTAGAATTAACAAAATATAATTTTAATTTATAACTAAGCTAATTTTGGACTTCGAAGAGGTCTCCAACTAAAGGGTGGATAGTTTTCCTCTGTTATTTAATCCTGTTTTTTTTTTCCTCCGGGATTAGCTAAGCACACGGCGTGAATTGCATATGTACTTGTTTTCGATAGTTTGTACGGAAACTCCATTTTTTTCTGTGATAGCCTCGCTAATTCCCTATAACGTTTTCTTTCGACCAAATTCAACAAAACAACACGGATTTTATTGATTAATACTACGTTTCCGTTAGAGTCGAAACGAGTTAATTACGCAAGTTACGGAAAAAAATTGTGTGAGTGCCGGGACTCACGGTTAATATGTGTAAACATCAACGTGCGTGGATCCAAAACGGACTTGTTTTTGCTGATGATGTTTTTCACTGAGCGCACCCATCCTAGTATGCAGTTCGTAACGTTGCACACTGTAACGTTGCACGACGTAACGTTGCACACGAACGTTCACGTTTTTTTTCACTCTACCTCCAGCATAGATGTTTACACATCAAAAAGTTTGGCTAATTTCGTTTAACAGATCATTTCATTGAGAAAACTTTATGCCTTTTTGTGGACTTCCGTGCTGCCTTTGACTCGGTGAATAGAAGAGAACTTTTTCTTAAAACTTAGCAACATTGGTATATCTTCTAAAATGCTTTGTTTCCTAGAAAATATGTACAATAACAATAATCAAACTGTTGTATGGAATGGATGTGAGTTATTAAATTGGTTCAACATTCCTTCGGGTGTCAAACAGGGTTGCCAACTTAGCCCGCTTCTCTTAAGCTTGTTTCTGGATGGTCTTCTGCAATACCTTGCTGGAGGAATTACATTCAATTGAGTATCGCGATAAAAGGCTGATGACATTGTATTGCTAGTAGAAACGCCAAACATGCTTCAGCTTATTATTAATAGGCTTCGAAAATATTGCATACAATAGAATCTCCGTAGCAACACATCGAAATCAAAAGTAAAAGTAGTAACAATACAGGTCGTTAAACAAGGGATGAAAAATGGTTCGTAGAATTTTGAGGTTGTTAAACAATAAACCTATCTTGGTATAACCCTCACTCCGAGATTAACTTTCGGTTCGCACCTACAAGGAAAATTAAAAGACTCCAAAAGAGCTTCAAGTTGAAGTTCAAGTAGAAAAGAGGTATGGCAATCAAAACTAAATACAAACTTTTCGAGGCTACTTCCCAATTAGTCATGTGCTACGAAAGTCTGGTATGGGGCTTTGAAGATAACGCAAGGAAGTTACAAAATTGCAAAGGTACTTTATAAATCATCTCTTTTTGCATTTTAATTTTTATCTTATCTCTTACTTCACCAAAAGCTAAAAAAGTTTGATTTGTTTTGTAAACAAATCGAATTACATGTGCATTGAGCATATGTGCATGTGCACTTTGGCAGATCAACACTTTCAATTCATATCATGGACATGAGTTGGAAATAGTTACAAATCGTAATTATTAGACATTGACACTTCACAATTTATTTATGAACGATCGTAACTATTTTTGATTGAAGGAACGACAAAAGATAGAAAAGGCTCTCCCAAACCAACGCGAATACGTCCGAACGACAAAGAAACTTTTGCCTATTTTAATTTATTTATATGGAGATTAATGAGTGTACCCACACTGGTGCGATTCGAATCTTTGAAAAATTTTCGGCCGTCGTATATATTTGCTGCAAATGTTTCGCGTCTGTTTGGGAGAGCCTTTATTGTTAACAATAGTTAACTATTTTTAGAAAAATAACGCACCACCTGCGTTTGTTGTTTTCTGTTTCTGTTTTTCATACATCAAGTTTTGACATTTCAATACAAAAGCTTTTAAAATGGTTTCAAATTGAAAGTATTCGTAAGATTTATATTACTTCGAAATGTGATTTTTTATGACAAATGAGGTAATTTAGAATCGATTTTGAAAATATTCAACAAAATTACCTCATTTTCTCCAATGAAAACATTGTATAAGAAAAGATTGTAAAGCCTGTATAAAGGCGGTATTAGACTTTCATGTACTTGTAAATGTGCAAATTTCAAACCAATAAATTACAATTCCAGTTCAATCAGATATTAATTATGATATGGCTGCTAATATGCTGATATTGGTATTATGACTTTGTCAGAAGAGGGAATTTTTGTAGCACATTCCAAATTGGATAATAACTTAAGTTTGCCTCCTGATATTAAAACTTTCAAAAATTTTCACTCAGCAATGGCATTTTTCTTACTATTTGGAAAAGCTCATAAATAACAACGATTCATAAATCCGGTTCACAACAATCCATAGAAAACTTTAGACCAATCGCTAAACTGAAAACTGATTCCAACAGTTTTCGAATCCCTGGTAAAAACATAAATGTTCTTTCAACATGAAATTTTAAGAAGGAAATCCACTGCATGCATTATTCACAAACATTTGTGTAGATATAAATGGATATGTTATTGCAATAGAAAAAACAAGCGAATTATCGATTTTTTTAAAGACATTCGATGCAGTTAGTAATGAATTAGTATTGTTAAAACTCACATCTTCATGGGTTTTATTCTCAGATGTACCCTATTTTCTTCTACGCTCAAGTTCTATATTGAAAGCCTACCCCCTATAGAGTGCGGTTGGCCCAGAAGCACTTGCACATCACGCCAGTGCTCACCAGCATCAAAACATTTTCAACGCTTGATTCTCTCTGGAGGCATATAAACCAAACAATCTGCCAAAAGACCACACAACGCAAAAGTCCCCATCAACCCAGCCCCATAACATCGGCACTGTCAGGCTACAAATCTTTTGGTGTTAATTCGTGTTCAACCCGCACCACGAACTAAGAGTCTTTATAGTTGCGGGATCAGGATTCAGGAATTTAAAAGACCTGATGGTCACAGGATGCCTATATATATATATTCTTGTCTTAAGGTAAGCTTTAGCCATAGCTTCAACATCAACACAAACACACACACACACACACTCTTCGTTTTAGTTTTATTTATTGACACCCGATGCGCGCCATGAAAGAAGTTAACATTTGATTTATGTCCTCGTAATTGTTGGTTTTCGGTTAACAATTTGCAGCAATTTGCCGTCGCAAAATGCAAAAATATACCCAAAGTAAAGTTAGGTAGGGATCTCTGGAAATTAAAAAAAAAAATGAAACTCTAACCAAGAAAATAAATCCCGGCAAGATTATAAAATTTATTATATTCCATTGGGATGTCAATAAATTTCAATAAAAAACGTGTTCGACGCGTTAAATTGATTTAAATGGCTCGTGAGCGAAGCAAATAATTTGCAGTTCCTTCCACTACTATCTCCTATAAAGCCAGTGTGCTTGTCAAAAGGAACAAATATCTCGCTTCTGCATATGAGATCCTCGCTGCAAGAAGTCTCATGATGAAGTTAGGGTTCTCCAATAACTTATCGACTGCAATTATAGACACTTTTGCGAACGAGTGCGCGAAAATTGCTGCTGTAATTATGAGAAATATGTCGAAATATGCCGACCGATGGCAGTTGGGCACTCAAAAAGAAAAAAGAAAAACATTATCTAAATTACTAGTTTTAAGTCGTGACTTGTGTTATAGTTTATTACTTCGTGTTTTGCTAAAGAGTGTGATTATCTGGATTAGATAAATTAAATCGATGTAGATGCAGCTTATCGATTGACATAATTTATTGCAAATTTGACACATGAACGTCAATTTGAAACTCTTGTTAACAAGATGGAGACATATATGATACTTAAATGTGTTCACGTGTAAGCCATGCAGCTAGATTTTTCATATTAGATTTGAATGGATATACAAAATCATATTAAGCTTAGTATGTATGGGTATAAAATATGAGACAAGTGTTTCTTATCGTTTTCCAACAATAAAATAATATAAATGCAAATGTTATTTCAATTTAAAATAAATTGAAGAACCTTATTTTCGTCATGACTCAAGACATGACAATTATAACAGTTTTGGTTTATAAAAGTACTATGTATGGGGCCTTAAAGTTAAGTATTTCTCCCACTTTTCCTGGCGATAAACTGTTATAACTATTATAAATTGGCATTTCTCTAGTCTTGTTCCAAAAATAATTCTTTCTCTTAAAAAAAGTTTTTGCGTAAACTCTTTTGTTTCGTTACGTAATAGACTACAAACATTTTATATAGTATACAAAAAAGTTAGTAACTGTAGCTGGGTATATTAAAATGCGACTTTTTAAACAGTTTGGATCGTTAATACGTAGGACTTTGCTTTGGACAGTCACGCTCAAGGTCTGGGGATCGTATCCAAGCCTCTCTGCGACCTAAAAACAGAAATATTTTTTTGATGTGTAAACGTCTATGCCGGCGCTAGAATACACTGAACACTTGAGCCTTACGTGTATTACGTTCCATGATTTCGGGTGCGTTTAATAACAAAACTCCGTTACTTGAATGAACATATTGATGTTTTTACATCTTAACCGTGAGTCCCGCGGCACTAACACAATTATTTGTCCATGAGCACTGCACTTTGCGGGGAGTTGACAGATCCCCCAAGAGTATTTCTTTTTCTAAAAATGGACTTTTCTTTTAGAAACATGGATTCGACAGAAAATTGTAGGTCCCCTTCATTCCTGCCGATACCAAGCGCACAGATTTTTTTTTGAAACTAAGCGAAGAAACGCAAGCGTAAGTTTTCTAGTAAAGAATATAAATGTTTGGTACAAAACAATACAAAAAAAAATTTCGATTTTTGCACAAAGTCTTAGCAACTGAAACTTAATTCTCAAAAATGACCCCAAGCATTGTTTACTAAATTGCCACACTCCATCACTGATGGTCTTTCATTCTACTTTATCGATTTTGACATTTCTTAGCCCGAAGTGAAAATGCTGACCAAACACAAACAAGCAGACCACACCGGGAGGAAGGCATATCAAATCTTTATATAATACACAGCAACTGCGGCGATTGCTTCCAAATCGAAAATCTTAAATCAATTTTAATTTTCTTTCGATTTCAAGGGGCACCCCGAGAGATGCATTCGATATACACTATTCACATTCAGATGAGTGACCACACCAGACATACTTCGCGTCGCGCTTCTGTGAAATCGCAATCCTGGGGGCAACAAAAAGGTCCAGCATCATCAGCATATATAGAAACACAACCTCACAGATCGAAGGTGTTAATATTCAATTAGACCCAAGACATTGGAGGCGATAAATTATCCTTCAACAAGATTTTGTATCTCTGTGGGTTTACATGGGCTTGAAATATGTCTCTGCAGATGCGGAGAGTACTACATCTGCATCAGCTTAAAAAGGTGAAACGAAAAAGGCTCATGCAAGCATATATCCAGAGGTGGATAATAATTAATGGTCAAGCAACAGGAGTTGCGGGAGCATGTAATATACCCATGGGCATTCGATGCAATTAAATGTCGACAGAGAGAAGAGTGGACAGAATGAAATACATCGCTAATTTGTCAGAAATGTGCTGTCGCGGATCCTGGAATGCCATATAGTTGCTATTAGAGTTGTAGCACGATCAAAGGCCCATAGGCCATATGAGAAACTTTAATGCAAAATAGAAATGCAAATAGATCCACGATGGCTGATAAGGGTTTGATTAAGGTTTACAGAGTTACCTACCTGTCATTCAGAATAAACAACGCAGATGCATTGGTAGCAACAACGATTGTGGGATTAAACATATCTATTTCACAGAGGTATATGGACCAGTAATTTTTCCCTCTCTCTTAAATGAAATTTTTAAATATTCCCGTCCAATATCAGTTGCATCGCAAAAGTAATGCACTCCATCTAGGGATAACGATCACCGAATACCAAATACAAAAATTCCAAAAAAGGATGATTTCATCCGATTAAAGTAAAGGAAGAATTTCGCTTTTCTTTCAAACTGAAAATCGAACATAATATTGTCCGAACAAAGGACTATTTATTCATGTTGTGTAGGCGCCTGTTTGTGTAATTTCTCTCGATCAGTTTCAGACTCGGTGTAGCGTAAATGGGGATCAGGATATGTAAGGTGTATTTTTGTTTACGATAATAATCGCCGCAAAAATCCGGATCTCAGACAGGATTTTGTGTTTTGTATATATTTTTGTTGGGTGATAATTAGTGAAGATGTTTGTGTTTGAAATTGGATAGGCGATAGACCTATTTGATGGTATTTTGAATGAACGTAAAGAAACAATTAACCAGACGAGGGATAGTAAGGAGTGAAGGTATACTTTTCATGACAATGCGTACGTCAAAGGCTTCAAATCTGATCAGAAGAAAATGTTAAAATGTGTAAACATCATTCATAAGAAGTACACAGACAGACATGGAGAACTTTTTGCAGTGAAATCGAAGGTACAAACGAATCGGCCAGGCTAAGAAAAATTCTTTCCAAAGATTCGATCGCTCTAGGATCTCTTAAGACGCCCACTGGGTGCTGGACCGAATCCTGCAATGAGACTCTTGAACACTTGATAAATACTCACTTCCCGGGCTGCGGGTCAAATGACAGCAACCCGGAAACAGAGTCCTACACGGAACACATTGTACCATCGGATATTATAACGGATGAAAAGATCAGATGGGCCATCCATTCCTTTTCTCCGTATAAATCCCCTGGCCTTGACGGCATCTTTCCAATGATGCTACAGAAAAGCGAAACCCTAATTATACCGCACCTGAAAAATATATTCCTTAATAGTTTAAAATGGGGATATGTTCCCTTGTCATGGCGCGAAGTCAAGGTGGTTTTTATTCCAAAAGCTGGCAAGCCAAGCCACACAGAAGCAAAAGACTTCAGGCCAATTAGCCTGACATCGTTTATTCTTAAAACGTTTGAAAGACTGATAGACCTACATATTCGAGGCACTTTGAAACTGGTTGAACTATCCCCAGCACAGCATGCCTACACAAAGGGGAAGAGTGTAGAAACGGCTCTTCACAGCGTCGGTGGCACGATTGAAAAAACAAAAAGCGACAAAGAGTATACCCTTGCTGCGTTTCTTGATATTGAAGGTGCTTTCAATAACGTGAAAAATGAAGCAGTAAAAGCAGCTCTAGTAGACAATAAGGTTGATAATTCGTTAATAGATTGGGTTATGTGCATGTTAAGAAACAGGCAAATTAACTCGGAACTAGCTGGTATACAAATGAGAGTAACCACATCCAGAGGTACCCCACAAGGGGGAGTCCTGTCACCACTCCTCTGGGTGCTAGTTATGAACACAATCCTACTCGATCTGAAACACTGCGGAGTAAGGGTAGTAGCTGACGACCTTGCGTTATTAGCGACAGGAAAATTCTTATCCACTATCAGCGAACAGATCGAATATGCCCTTTCTAAGGTTAATAGATGGACTAAGAAATGTGGCCTGACGGTTAATCCTTCAAAAACAGAACTAGTCCTTTTTACAAACAAAACGAAAATGCCAAGCTTCAGAATTCCTTCAATTGAAGGGACACCTCTGAAGATTTCAGATAAGGCAAAGTATCTCGGTGTGATTCTAGATAGGAAACTAAACTGG
Source organism: Leucozona laternaria (assembly GCA_932273885.2). Classification (NCBI taxonomy): domain Eukaryota; kingdom Metazoa; phylum Arthropoda; class Insecta; order Diptera; family Syrphidae; genus Leucozona; species Leucozona laternaria. The sequence continues at coordinate 40,596,397 of OW026369.1, read as the reverse complement.
AGTCTTAACACTAAGGAACGAGCCAAAAAAGGAATGATTGCATTCTATTCTTGTAACAGAATCTTTGGGAAATCCTGGGGACCGAGTCCAAAAATTATCAGGTGGATGTATTTGGCAATAATTAGACCAATACTAACTTATGGTAATTTGGTCTGGTGGAATGCAATTGAAAAAAGCACAAACCTCAAAACTCTGACAAAAGTTCAGAGACTTGCGTGCATTGGGATTACAGGGACCATGAAATCCACTCCAACTGCAGGGTTGGAGGCGACACTCAACCTGAAACCCCTAGACCTTTTCGTACAAGAATCCGCAGCATATAGCGCCTTACGGCTAAGCCAGACTAATTCCTGGAAAAACAGCACAAAAGGACATGCTCAGATTCTTCACAAATATTCGAGTGATAGTATCATTACAGACTATAAAACACCCGAATTTGACTTTCATAAACCATTTAAAACTGCCTTTCCAGGCAGAGAAGAATGGTTGAATAACCAACCCTACACCAGTGAATCCGCAATAGCGATCTATACTGATGGCTCCAAAATGGACACGGGTGTTGGTGCAGGCTTTTTCTCAGAACCTCTTGAGCTAAACAACTCACTTAGGCTCCCAGATTATAGTAGTGTCTTCCAAGCGGAGGTCCTGGCAGTGACAACAGCTGCTAGACAGGTATCAATGATGGCGATACCACGGGCTGATATCACCTTTTACATTGATAGCCAAGCGGCAAAAAAAGCGATTTCTGCCAATGTGATTAAATCTAAGCTTGTTTCTTGCTGTCGCGAAGAGCTTAAGGTTCTTGGCGCGCAGCACAATATTAGACTCTGCTGGGTCCCGGGACACAGCGGGATACCGGGTAATGAAAATGCCGATGAGTTGGCAAGACAGGGATCAGCGCTTGAAGCTAGTCAAGCAGAGCTGGTCAACATCCCGCCCTGTAACATTAAACGGAAAATTTCAGACTTAATCCTAGAGAAATCCAATGAAAGGTGGAATCTACTTGATACCTGTGATACTACTAGGAAAATATGGCCTTGCTTTAATAAGCAGAGAACAGAAAAAATTATGCAACTTAGTAAGAAGTCCCTTCGCTCTCTTACGAGCATAATCACCGGACATAATTTACTAAAATATCATAAATTTAAAATGAAACTACAGATGACATATGTAGGGGATGTGGTGATGAAGAGGTGCATGAAGACACATCGCACTTTCTCTGTCACTGCCCTGCACTCTGCCACCAAAGAATGAAATTTCTTGGTAGTTACTTCTTTGATAATCTAAAAGATCTATCAAATATTTCGGAAACTAAAATATTGAACTTCGTCAATGCCTCAAAATGGCTTGACTGATTAAAGAACACATAGGTTTTTATCACAATAGAGTGATTACACTCATGGGTAGCACAACGGATCTACATTGATTTAAGTGTGACAATAACAACACCAATTTGTCAGCCCAACAACCTAACCTAACCTAACACAGACAGACATGATGTTATAATCACCATTTCGACATTTATTGGTATAGGTACACATAATATAAATTTTGCAATGAATATTAAACACATATATGTGTTCTATATACCTTAAAATACATGACATATTTCGATAATTGATACAAGTCGGGCAGAAAGTCGTGTAGACAAAAAGTGAACAGCTTAAAGTTCTGAACACTTTTGTCCCTGGTTGAAGTTGAAACCTTTAAAGTTAGTGCCCAAAAACACAGAGGCCAGTAAAGTTCCCAATTTCAATCATTTCTGGAAAATTCGTTGCTCTCTATATTTATACAGGCAATTTTACATGAGGCTAAAATAATTATAAAATTTCAAGCTGAACATTGTTCGTCGTTATAAGCAATAACGCCCAAGGAAAAAACGCCCAAATGCTTTTTGGAAATATCATTCTCGCTACACGCGGTTGGGAGTGCGCCGCGCGCGCCGCCGCCACCGCGCCGTTTTCAGAAGATACGAGCATTTCACACTACGAGAAGTTATGTCATTTTTAGTTTGGGGGTTATTTTTAAATTTAAATTACTTAAAAATATGGCTTTTGGGCGAAATTTCCTTTATTTGGGTGTTGTTTCATTTTGCTTTGCCTGATGGTTTTGTGTGATATTTTCTACTTTGGGCATTATTTTGTTTTCAAAATTTTCTACTATTTATTTCTGGGCTTTATTAAATGTTTAAAAAACAAACCCAAAATGAAGAAAACAAATTATAACAATTGTTCAAGGTTTTTTGGGTATTGCCTTATGCCACATTGTTGAGGCAAACATTTTTTAACTAATGTATAGGAATCGAAATGTTTTTTTCAAAATGTTTTAAATGACGAGGGATACGCCAATATGTTTTTAAGTGTTGTAGACATTGAACTTGTTGCAACTTATTTCAAATGTTTGAGATTTTAGATCCAAGGATTGTACTATAACATCATTTAAAAATAGAGGAATAGAATTCTTGCTTTAAAAATAACAGCTATAGGTTTATAAATTTCAACTATTTCCGTTCTTTATTGATATGATGATTTTTGTGTTTTAGGTGGACGAAACTGGGAATCGAACCCAGAACTCCGGGATGACAGTCCTACGCGCTAACCAATACGCATCTGGCTACTAAACTTTTAAACTGTAACTTTTATCTATAATGTGACATCCAACTTTTTAATAGAGCAATACTATTTCTATACAAATACACTTTTTCTATAGGCTCAACCGTTATAGCGATTCATTCGAAGTTTTTTCCATTTTACATGCTCAGGAAAATGACATCTTGGAGAGTTTAGCAATATCAGTTGCAAATGAACAGGATTCCTCCGCAATATTTATCAGTTTTACTGTCACTCAAAATCCTGAGGAAACAAATTTTGAATTCGCTTGTCCATATTTTGATGGAGCGAAATCTCAAAGATTTTACTTTTCTGAACGCCGCCTACTATTTCCTCATAATTGAAAAAAAGTGCAAAATTGCGGTGACGGTTTCTTCAGAATTAATGTAATTTAATGAAATAAATAAAATACAAGTCAATTGAAATGTTTGTTTATAATTTTAATTTTTAGAAAACTATTTTCACAACTTTTATAAATAGTTTTGTATGTAACGGCACATTTTGGTGTGCATTCGACGTAAGAAAAATTTAAACATATAAAAGCGAATCTAAATAACTTTTAAAATGCGATTTTTTTAATGGAGAATGAACTCTTTGCTAATTTTAAACAACAATACAGTATACTTAAACACTAAACCATTTGTCTAATGTTAAAGTATACTTTATCTAGTTGGCAGTAATAAAACTTTAACCAAAATGTTTTTGGAAGTTTTTTTTCTAATCTTTAGGAGGTTTTGAGCTTTATAAAATGGCAACAAGCTTTAAAATTCAGGCTAATCCAGTCCCCATGCGACTCATTCCGCAGTCTTGAATTTTGCAATATTGCGTCAATGGACCGACAAAATCTATACAAATCCAAGGTAGTGGAACAACGAAATTGATTTTTTTTTTAAGTCAGGAGAAATATTCACAGTTTAGGCTGAAATGGGGTAAAATGAAAAAAGAATCAACCTATTGAAAAAACTCTATCTGTGTTTAAAAGGTTATTCTTAGGAAATGCATTCAAGGATATTTTTATTTAAATTTAGCTATTTGTAGAGTGAAATGGGGTAAACATAAAAAATTGTCCGATATAAGAAATTCTTTTTTTGTTTGAAATGTTTTTCTCAGCAAATGGCTTTTTTAGTATTTGTTTGGTGAAATGGGGTTAACATAAAAAAGGGCCGATTTAAGAAATTCTTTTTTTTTTTTTGTTTGAAAGGTCATTTTTTAGTGGATGGCTTTAGGTTTAAATTTTTCAAAAATTTGGTACCTATAGTTTGAATTGAGGTAAAAATTACAAGTTGTATTCGTTTTAAAAAAATATTTTTGTATATCAAAGGTTTTTTTATTATTATTTTTTTTCAAAAAAAAAATGATATATATAGTGTGAAGCGGGGTACAAAATGTTTAAAATTGTGTCCTTTTGGTATTAGTGTAATGTTTAGCTTAAATATAAAAATATCTATGCGAGGAACAAAATCGGAGCTTTTTTGCAATAAATAAAGTTCCAATGAAGCTTTGAAATGAAGAAACTTTGATTTTCTTAAGAATTTGTCCACCAACTTCAGTTATATTTTAGCAAAAACGCGCATTTCGATTCGCTGTAGAAATATTATTTTAGACATTATGCTGAAAGCTGAAATATCAATTAGTAATGCAACCCCACTCTTGTTTAACTCAGAGTTAAATTTCCCCTTTTGATTGGCAATATTTATGTAGTTGTAAATAAAAGATCTTATAATAGTTATATGGAGGTATATACATATATATAACATTAAAAAACAACTTCATTCTTATAAAGAACAAGAACGCGATAAAAAAAAAACTATCTTACAACCAATCAACCTGCTGCTGCCGAGTCGATGGCGCCTTTTATTTGTGCTAGCTTCAATCCTCCTATGTTTTAAATAGACTCATATCAACAATATCACAACGCACACCATTCTTATACTTTTAACAACAACAAAAATGTCAACTGATGTTACTCCTTTCGTTTGACTTTAAATGAGCCACAGCGCAGCGTCAGTGTTCTATCTGACAACCTAAATAGCATCACACAAATGGGACCCAACAAATAGAACCTAATAAAAATAATATTAATCCAGGCAAACCAATAAATGCGACTGACAGGAGAAATGATCTTATCGTAGCGAGCGCCTCTAAGATTTATCTCTTGGCACGCCATGTGGTAAATGGAGATTCTCATTGCAACTTGATCATACCTTTACCTGCTCCCATCTGAAGGTTCACCTAACCTATAATAATATTCAAACTCTTCTTGGTTCAATCACACTGCAATGCAAGATAATGACTGCATTTCTATATAGCTTGAATTAGCTTCCTCTGTTCTGATGGCGGACGCTACACGACACGAGGTGAGGGAAGCATCAGAGAATCTGAAAAGTGTGCGTATTTTGCTGCCTTATTAATGTGACCATTTGTGGGATAGTGTCAGCTGGACCAGAAGTTGAAATGACAACGATTATGTGGTGGTGACCATTTCTCTTATAATTCATTGCCCGTGTGTATTTCATATCACGTCGCCATCATCGTCGACCGGTAGTGCAATGCAAGTGGAAGAAGACACACGGTCACGGATGCAGCTCAACGCTGCAACAAACATGGTGTAATGTGGCACAACATCACGAATGAATGTCCTGGTAATTTGTCGTCGTTGTTGCATGGCACGGATGGCGATGTCTTCTTGTGTGAAGAGAAGGAGACCTCCAGGTGGATGACGAAGAGTTTAGAGTTTTTCATCTGGTGTGGTTCTTGGTGCTGGATGCTGGGTGCTGGCTTTTGCGGCGTAACCCTATGGGGTGTGGATGAGATGAGATTTGTATCTTTTTGGATGTATCACGAGATAATCTCTTTCTCTCTCGCCTTGAGGAAAAGTCTAAGCTTAAAGTTATGTACCCATATTAACCTGAACAGAACAAAATAAAAAAAAAAACCTTGCCTAACTCGAGTGGTGCATTTGAAATGGCCTGCTGTTCTAGTGACTGTTGTGTGTTGTCATAACATGGATGCTTCTAACCAGGTAGACTCGATCTCCAACTCGTAGACCAGCACCGGTCGCATTTTAACATGGCATTTCATTTGGTGACGATTTGAACATCGCGTTCAACAAACGACCGTACATCGTACATCGCCTGCTGTTCCAATCACCACCACACAGGCTGTGAAGGAGATAATAATTTTTTGTTTATTTTGTTTAGATGTTTTACTTGTCGGATTTATATATATGCATAGCAACCACGTTCGAAACGTCATCGAATCTCCAAAGAAACAATCAATAAAAAGACCAAAACACATCTACATCCGGAAATCGTTTTCGAAAAAGGCCAGAAAATAAAATTGATATGGGTGGGTTCAACAAATCAAAACTTGTAAGTAATTCGATCATTTGATTGGCCAGCTGTCAAAAATTAGATGACTATTAGCGTCATCTGACAGCTGGCCAATCAGAAGGTTGAACTATGTACTGAGAAAACTCAGTTTTCAGATGTAAAATTGGATGTGTTGAACCCGGTCAATTACAACAGAAAAAAGATTTCCGCCATAATTACCAAAATTAAATTGGAAACTTTACCGATCATAAAAAGTTTTGTTTAGTGACAAAATAGTTTGATTAGAACAGAACAGCACAGATTCAGAAAAGAACAGCACAGAACAGAAAATCTGTTCTAAGTTGTTCTACCTAAAAAGCTAGTGCAGAAAATAATTCCTGCTCGAAACTGTTCCAAAGAGTTCTAGACAGACTCATTGAAGAGCAAACCAGAACAGTTTAGAACAGAAAATTCCTCATTGAACAGCAAAAAGTTGTACTTTTATGTTCGAAACTGTTCTAAACTGTTCCGAAGAGCCTCGTTGAACAAACCTAATATGTACTACCCAAAATAGATTTGGGACTGGTACCACTAGGTTACTTTATGTCACTGCACCATTTAAACCCATCCTTTGAAACCCGTACTAAACGGGGATCCTGTCCAAAACAAGAGACCGTATGCGGAATAACTAGGCATTTCTCAAAATACTGAGAGCCATAAGCCGTGCTCCTTTGGAGGTGCCGAAACACTCATGAGTACTCAATCACTTTGGAAATGCATTTTTGGAGACCTTAAGGAAATTTGATCTTTCGACTTTCTTCCTCGCGAGAAAAAAGTGCAAACATCACTTAACGATCTTTGACACACAACATACACAACCGACTTGACTCATGGGGATCACCAACGTTTAAATAATATTCCTGCAGAAATGTTTTGCGATAACAATTTGTCTACTGATTGTTGGGGTTCTTTTTTGCACAGCTTCTTTTATGAATAGCGTGTATTTCTCTTCTTGAATTGTGTGCTGAGAGTCACGAAATACGATCAGCAGTTAAATGATTTCTGGACCATGGGAAGGTCCACTACGTACGCAATGCCAAACGCATGCCAAAGGGAATAAGATGGCATCAGTTTATTACATACATACAAATATATAAATATGCTGCAATCTTTGCGAAATGATCCAGCTCCACGCCACGCCACGCCATACGCATGACTCTCTGCCCTCCTCATCTGATGTGATGCGATACTCTTTTGGTGGCTCATTTTTAGGGATATGGCGTCGCACATGACACTTCGTTGGCACATCGTAAATTATTTATTTATTGTACAAGGGTTTAGTTGGTGGCTCGCATGGCACTATAATACATGTATATATGTATACTCGCCCTCTCCCTGACTCTGGCTTTGGTTCTGGTTCACAATTTGAGTATCATCTGGATGAAGTGAGGGGATGGGGACACACAACACTCCGTTTAGCCCGAGTACTCTGTCTTAATTTTTTTGAAACAGGATACTCGAGATGATCATAAATTCTCATCGAATCGTAGAAAAAAAAATAATAATAAAAGAATCGCATTGACTTGAAAGTTTATGGGCAGCCGTCGAATAAACAATAAATCTGAAAAATCGTAAACAATTTGAGGATTTGTATCTGATGGAGCATCAAACGAAAAGGAGGAGGAGATGGTATGATTGTTTGAAATTCATAAGAAAACCTATCCAATGATTGATTTTAATGATGGAATGATAGGTTGGGGTTTTTATTTTCTATTGTATTGTATTTGTTGTTTGTTGATAGAAAATCAACAATCTTTTGTCAAACGATCTATGTAAACCTTTCACTCAACCTGGGGGCATTTAGAAACAGATGAAAACAATTTAGTTGAACAAAACTTAAACTTTTAAAAGGAACCAGGTTCTACTACTGTACTATGGATGTGAGTAGAAAATTAGAAAGGATTCAAATACCTTCGTTTCAAATTTTAGGGACCGTCGCATATTGGGAACAGACGAAAACACATTAGAAGACTATTTATGACAGCACCCAGTTTAACTGTTTAGCTTGGTGGTTTATGGCAAGTAAAGTATTATGTATACCTACCCTTATGATGGATTTACACGACTGACAAATTGGCAGTATTTTCTGTCTATTTGTGATCGAATAAATGGTCCAAAATCTGCCATTATTTTTGTCAGAACAAAAATGGACAAGTGGAAGTGACGTTTAATTTTATTATTATACTGACAACGTTTAAATACGTGGTGACACCATTTTACAATTAATGCCAACCAACAATGAAGAATGAACCTCTGCCCATTATTCTTGCCATTATAATGCCAATGTATCATCAGATTGCCATTGATTTCGTTTGTTATTGAGACATTGGTTTTATCCATATTATTTGGATCTACGGGAATTTTAGTCGAGTATAATCTGTTATAGGGGCGTATTGAGGGTTCGAGCCATGGGGGGTGACTTAATTGAAATGTCGACTTATATGTTAGGAATTTTTCCGACCGTATAGATTGAGCATCCGTATTAAAAAAATAATAGTGTGATGTTATGCGGGGAGGGGACATACTAAGGAACCCCTAAATCCCGAATGCCAGAAATGAGAATACCGAATCCCACTACCCCAAATGTCAAAATCCCGAATGAACAAAATCCCGAATGCCAAAATCCCGAATATATTCGGGACTAAATTCAGAATTTCAATAAATTTTTTTAGAACTATTTAAGTACTTTAAAAAAAATGGCCTAAAGGCTCTCCCAAACCAACGCGAAACATTCGGCGCGACAACGAAACTTCCGCCTGTCTTAATTTAATTACATGGAGATTAATGGGAGCACCCACACTGGCGCGATGCGAATCTTCGAACATTATTCAGTCGTCGCATATTCGCGCGAATGTTTCGCGTTGCTTTGGGACAGCCTTAACTTCTCTTCATTTTTGCTGCTTGAAATTAAAGGCATTATGGATTTTTTCATTCGGGATTTTTTGCATATTCGGGATTTTGGCACCCAACCCATATGTTATGCGTAATGAAAGATTTTCCATGAAACAATTTAAAAATATTGGGAATTATAATGTTGAAGAAATGTAAGACATAAATTTATTTATTTATTTATAATAAATAATTTTTTTTAAAATAAATTAATGCATAGTTTTTGCATCAGTTTATTTATTTATAGTAAATAATTTTTAATAATAAAATAATTTACTGTATTATTACTGCAGCAATTTAATTACTTATTCATGTTGTGTTGGGTATAGGTACAAGTAGTACATGTTCATTTAAAATGAAATGAAATAAAAATATATAAAATATTATTTTTTTTTATATTTTAATGCTTTTACATCTTAAATAAAACTGTCATCACTTTGGCAACGCATTTTGAAATTAAAATTTCATCTTAAAAGGTGATCTGTGATTTGATTTTTTTGGATAAAATTAAGCGGTATCTGTCATAAAAAAAATTGGGCCAAAGAGGAAAATCTTATTTTTCACAAAATCAGCTTAACGGATTAAAAAAAAATCAGTAAAATTGAATAAGTGCAATCTGCCTTTTAGTAAAAAAAAAATTCCAAAAAATACTTATATTAATGGCACCTCCCAAAGTACCATTTTTTTGATTCACTTTTCTCGAAAACGATTCAACTAATTTTGATAATTTATTTATGATATGTTTGAAATTATTGTTTTCCAAAATTTTCAAAAAATATTTTTTTGTTAATTTGATTTTTTTTTTTTTAAATTCAATATTTAAAAACATTATCTAAAAGATTTTAAATACAAATTATTCTTTTAACTAAAAATAATGCTGTCTGTCATATAAATGTTTAAAAACCGTTAAGGACTCCTACGATTTTGATAAAAATTTGTCTGTGTACTAAATTAGTAGGTACGATCTATCATTAAACATTATTAAAATTTTACGTTTTACCATTATTAACAGTACCTCTAGCATTGAATGTCTTTTTTTTTTAATTTCCTATCTATCCGATCAAAATAAAATGTTTGTATACAGACGCTGGTAATAAGTTTAAATATCAGCCGTGTTTTTTTGCAAGCCCCGAGGAAATCGATCGAAAAAAATGACGTCCTGTCCTGCAATTTACATGTTAAATGCAACAACAACTAATCCCCTTCGGGCTTAGCTAAGCGCTGAGAATTCTCGGGGCTTAACTTAAGCACGGAGAAAAACTGTGTTACCGGCGTGAATTGCATACTTGTTTACGATAGTTTGTATGGAAACTCCATTTTGTTTCTGTAATGGCGTCGCTAATCCCCGATATCGTTTTTTTTGTCAACCAAATCTGCCCGGGCTTGCAAAAAAACACGGCTATTATTGGATATACAAATTTTCAAACAAAATTATTTTTGGATTTTAAAAAATATTTCAAAATTATTTTTTGAAAATTCGATATATCAGAAATATGTAGGCATAAATAATTAATTATTTTTAATCCCGCTCCTACGATTTTCAAAGTTTTTTCCTCATTAAGATTTATTAAAGAAATTTATTTGATTTAAAACAATTTTTCAGTTTAATAAATAATATAATTTCCATGCATGCACAATGTGCAACACGGTGCCATATTGTTCATTTTTGTATACTCACATAATACTACCTTCAACTAAACTATGATTTTAGCAGGAGGATAAAACATAGGCAATAAGATTAAATACAAATTTATTTTGTTGCAAAAAAAAAAAAAACATTGCGCGTTTATCCAAGTAACAAAAAATTAAGAAAAAGAATAATGAAAAAATAATGAAAAGAAGCAGGAATTCGACGATGGTGTTGCCTGATATAATTAAGACGATTAATTAAAGACTAGGAATCTACTTTATTAGATATTTCTTATTTAATTTCAAATTTTAAGTTTATTTATTTGCATTTGAAATTGTGGTATTAAACATTCTTGAATATTTGTTTTCTTTTTACGCGACAAAAAAACTTTCAACTTGATGAGAAATGTCAAAATCTTCCTAGTGTGTGCAAAGTGAAAGATTTCATTTGCATAGAGAAATATCTTTTTTCTAAACAAATCGATTTTTTCTAAACAGAGTCGATTTTTTGGTTGGAAGGAATTCGACATTATTTAACTCCCAGAATGGCTTTTGCGGCTGCAATTCCATTGTACTCACTTGACGGTGTTCGCTACTCCAATTTTTTTTTTTTGATGTGAATCCAACTTGTATTGTTCAGACGCAATCTGATAATCTAAGCGCTGGATAGCAAATTTTTTAAACCGTCTGGCAGGTATATCCACTTGAATTTATATGCAGGTAGGTACCTACATAATATAAACAAAAAAGGATTATGGGCTGATTTTAAATACTTAGGTCGCAGACGTTTCACTTTAAGCATTCCCCTTGGGCAGACGTCTCCCAAAGTGGGCGAAAAACCAGTTTTTCGTGAGAAAGATATAACCACATTATAAAATCAGAATAATAGAGGACTCTACGAGAATGTCAAAAAAGAAAGAGAGGTTAATCACTTTGATGGAAAACAAAGAAATCTTCATATAAAAAAAACCTTGTTTTAAATCAAAGTGATCAATAATGCTGTGTATAGGCAAGAATGAGAAAGATAGTCATATAAAAATTGGCTAGAAAGCCCCATTCTTCTGATTACAAATACATACATATGTGTAATAGGTCCTAGACTTTCGATTTCAGCCTTTGTTTGTTTCAAAGTTTGCATAAAAATCACCTTTTTTATTACTTTAGGTATAACCAAATGAATGATACGCCAAAAATTCAGAAAAAAAAACTCCTAATATCAAAGTGTAGGTCTCAGACGTTTTGTGTTCAGCCTTAAGCCTGCCAGACGTCGTTAAAGTATTTTCAAATGCATTTTTCAACTGAAAACCTTAAAAAAAATTTTCTTTTCAAATTTAACCATATGCTGGTCACATGAAAATACACTGCACATCTTCCTTTATTACGAATATTTTAGTCTCAGACAAATTTGTTTCTGCAAAACGCCCACAGGAATTGTTGAGTCGCTGGCCTTTAATTAAGTTATTTATTTTAATTGAAACTAATTTCTTCTGTTACATAAGTAATATACAATTATATGTACTTGTCTGTGTTCAAATTACAGTTTTTTTTTTATTTTAAATCATTACAAACAACATCACCCAAAGTAGATTTTCGTCCGCATATAAGATATTTTCTTTTATTTCTTTTTGTCTTAAATATTTCTTAACAAAATAACAAAAAATACAATTTTCAGTTGACGTGACGCTTCTGTTATTTTGTCACGTCTGTCTGTTATTTTGCCTGACATGCCAGGTTTTTTTAAATTGTTTTAATTTTGCCTTTTTATAACTTTTTTTTTAATATGTACTTTTCCAAAAATATACTTACAATTTTAAAAAAACTTTTATAATAACTGCGTTTCAGGTTTTTGTGGAAATATTCAAATAACGGAAATATGGCAGTGGGTTTTTGACCGATTTTTTGGTTTCTAATTTTAAAAGCAGTTACTTTTAAGTAGTTTTAAATAATAGTGCATACAACAAATGTCTTACTTTACTTACTTTTTACTTTTTTCCTCAGCATAAACTGTACATAAATTCTTAAGTTTCGTTTCAGAAAATGGCCCTTAATGTTTTTCTATGTGAAAAAATCAATTTCTTAGAATTTTTGGTTTCTTTACCCTTCGGTTAGGTTAGGTAGAGACCTCGACGGAGAGTCAACATACTTAGACCAAATGTTGGCTCATTGTGATAGGAACTACGTGGATCCCTACTCGTTAAATCATTTTGAGCTCCTTATGAAGCGTGTAAGACAACTTATATCAGCGTTTGCCAGATCGTTTTAATAGAAGTCACTTAGATATGTCTTTGAAATAGAGCAGGATATGTCCAGAGTAGATGAAAAATTGTTTCCTCTTCATCCATACAGCTTCCGCAGAACTCGTTTGAGTAGACGCCAAGTCGCTTTTGGCTTGCCAACCTATTAGCCAGTGTCCGGGTTTGACACCCATTACGGACAATCTGCTTAAAGATATCAAACACCTTAGAGCGCTGGCCAGATCCCTTGTATGTTCCCTATTGCGAGTGAAACTTTCGATGCTATAAATAAATTAATATCGATTGTAGCAAAAATATGGGATCACTTAAATTAGTATCCAAATTTATTTCCAAATGCTTTGTTGTTGTAATCGCATGCCAAACCATAGCCTATAACGGTTAAAATATGGATTCGTGGGGAGTTACAAGCAAGTTTAAATCCTACGTATAAATCAATTTAATCAAGCCCTTATCTAAACTTCTTACCTAGTAAACTGATCTTATGAAATATTGTTTCTTAAAAATAATGCACTTGTTATAAAGTTCTGGGGGCCTAGCACGTATCTCGATACAATCGAGTATAGGCATTTCCTCGATTGTATCAAGTTACGTGCTGGCACCTCTGAACTCACATTTTTTTATAAAGTGCCAAAATATCGGGAAATTTGTGCATCGAAGACAAACATTACATACTAGTTAAATAAAAACAGCAATGTGATTTCTGTTTAGTTGTAGCATAGTTAATATCAAGAATCAACAACTGCAATACAGTCATTATATTTAATCTGATATATCACAATTAACATTTTTTTTTTATTTCAAATGAAAAACTCAAATACATACATAACCACCCGTTTTGTCAGTTTTTGAATAGCAGGAACACAAATTAATAGTTTTTTATGTAGCTCGTAATTTCTTTTTTTAATTAAGAAAATTTATTTTGGAAAATAAGTGCAAATGTGTAATTAAATACAAAAGACAGTAAGTCCATTGAACTTTTAAAAGTTTATTGAAATAAATAGTAGTTTAAATTGTACTCGTACATCATTAATAGAATATATTGGAAGGTTTCGCTGTGCTTTGGTTGCATACTTTATTCTTGAAGTCTGCAAATGTTATTATTAAAGAGCATATTTTATAAGCTTTTTCAAGTACAACTTGGAACGTCAAAAGAAATACTTAGTGTAAAAGTTAGTTTTGTTTAAAATGTAATAAAACTGGAAAACTGGAAAGGTGGATATTAATAATTTACAAAGAACATTTATGATGATGATGATGGATGATGTCATAGGATTTCAATTCAGGTGAGCGGCAACTCATTCATTAATCATCGCACGTGCTTGCCTGAATATTCTATTCATCGGGCAGCGGCGGAAACAGACAACATCAAGCATCATTTCGGTCTCTTTTCTGCATAACCTGACGTAGTTGAGGAAATGAGCCCTTGGGTTGTGGTGGGTGCAATCGAATGCAGAGTTGAACGAAGGGTTCGAAGAGTGTAGCCCGTTCCATGGCATTGACGGTGTAATGTTTAATGCGTTCTCGAGCACACCAGCTGTTCGCCCGACTCAAAACTGCTTCTATAGGATCTGGCAGTACTGGTGGGCAGTCGGATCTCTTCAGAGTACCACTTCCTGATCGTACATTGGCCAAAACAATCAAAGCTACTTCTTTCTTTTCTTTGTTTTTATCGATGTCAGACTTGATGTCGTCCAGCATGTCCAAGCTCGAGGGATCACTTGGATCATATACGAGGATATAGCCATCTGGAAATACTAAATAGTGACGTGGTAATTGTGCTTTCCCCTATAAAAAAAATGTATTTTGCTTCATGTTATAACCATGGATATGTTTAGCTTTGGGTCACCTGTAATCCAGCTGTATCGTAGATTCGTAGCGTCTCGCTAGGTCCTCTGCCTGTATCAACAATAGCCGTATAAATGTCTTCTATTGTTGAATGGATTTCCTTATTTCAATGAATGAATAAATGTTGTTTCTAGATGAATATAAGGAGATCACTTACAGATTCTATTGTAATGTTTCCATAGATTAGTTGTTCGATGAGAGCTGTTTTCCCAACACCTTTCATTCCACAAATGAGAACTTTTCCACCCTTACTTGCTTTGGAAGAAGAAAGCATTATTTTGTATTTTTTATTACTACTTCCTTCTTAAAATTAATTTTGAACTATAAAATATTTTAATTCGAAAATTTTGTATTTTGTCTAGTTTGTTTTTGACTTTTGAGCCTTGTTGTTCTGCTTGCCAAAAAATGACAGCAGACAGAACACAGAACATCTCTCTTTAACGATACAAGCGACATCTATATAGAGGCACTGCCAGGTGTTATGAAAATGAACATTTTGAGTAGCCAACTTCAGAGCAACTTTTCAGATTTGTGTTTTTTGTATTTAGTTTCCTACAAAAACAAACTGCAACCATCTCACTCTTGACCTGTCTAAAATGCGAAATCAATGCAATATTTCAACAGACTAAAAAAGGAAACGTCAAATTTTCAAAAGTAGCTGGAAGTTCCTCGGAAGTTATTGGAAGTTGCCGGAAGTTGCTTGAAAATTGCGTAGTGGGCGTGGGCCAGCAACTTAAGAGGGCGCTCTCCCATATAAGCCAATAGCCGTTTTTATGTTCGAGATGATCCATATATAGATCATCAAAAAACAAATGCACTACAAGAACACGAGATCCTGCTCTCCTTGGGTATCCCGTTTCATGAACCAAAAGTTTAGTTTTTGCTATTGCATCTCTGTGAACTGTAGTGCAAAAAAAAGACGATGAATAAGTGAAAAATAAAAAAAAAAAAACGTAGCGAAAGAAGAGATATTTATATAACACAGTTGTCACTTTAAGATCTGTATTGTTTTATTTTCATGAGATGATCCATATGGATCATAAGGCCAGGCGCGCACATACAACTAAAGAGTTTAGTTTCGATTTTGAGCACTAGGGATTATATGAGAGTCCGCCGGTTTATGTGCGCGGACTCTCATATAATCCCATAAGTGCTCAAAATTGCAACCAAACTGTTTAGTTGCATGTGCGCGCCTGGCCTAAGTGTAAAAATGCGGGTAATGTAATTGAATCGGCAGCAACTAAAAGTTGCTAGGGTGAGCAACTCAAAGTTGCCTAGTAGGGGGCAGGCCTAACTTAGGACGAGTGCAATACAAAATCTGAAAATTTAGTTCTGAATTTATGACGTTGAAGTTCAGTTCCCGTGCGAAGTAAAAAATATATGAAAAATATTCGCATGTCAAAATTTTTAAGGTGAATACAAAAATATTTTTTAAGTTTTTTAAAAACAGGTAAGTTAATTTAAAACTCTACGGGATGCTTACTCAAAAGCGACCGTTTTCGCCTTGGATTTTGCACAAATTGTTTTGAAAATTTTATTTTTTTTTATACGCGAACTGTAAAGTAAGTTAAAACGCAAAAAGAAATCTGAAATATGAGTGGAACGTTGGTTTAAAGTTTAGTAAAACAATAAATTAAATTTCAAACTTTCTGTTTGCTCAATATTCCCTTCCATAAAAAATACAGGTAGTTTGTCTTTCTTTCAGGAACTGTATATAAATACTTATCTTCACTTATAAAATCTACATTGAAGCACTGATCTATGTATATGTATATATATATATGTGTATTCTAGAGAACAGTGCATTATGAAGTTGCTTACCGCCATATTATTCACTAGATACATCCAGATTAAAACTTAAATCCAGATGAATTTAAATTGAATTTGTATGCTTTACATCTGGATTTTATTTTTAATCTGGATGTATCGAGTGAATAATATGGCCATTATAGTTGAAAATAAAAAAATGAATTAAAGATTCTAGAGTGCGAAAATGTGTACAATAACTGCCATTGTTTTATGAACATACCCCTTAAATAACAAAATTCCAAGCGATAACAGTTGCTCTCAAACTAAAATGTCAAACAAGCTATTTGCCGCTGCCATATTTGCCATTTTTCTTTTAGCAGCGTGGTTTTTATATTTCTCCCCCTCCGGCTTGTAAGTTTTATGTTTTAACAAGAAAAGTGAAGCTGCTTTTTACCTAAATTGAATTTACAGAAATTTTAACAAAATGAGTTCTAAACCGAACAAGAAACCATTCCAAAAGTTCTCCAGTGGCGGTGGTAGAAGACCATTCAACAAATTCAAGAAAGGTGGTGGCAAAAAAAACCAGCGTTTTCTACAAAATGCCAAAGGCTTTGGAAGAAAGGGTAATTTTGGCCGGGGCACACACATCGAAGAAGAAGATTTCACATATTTCATGGGAATCCTTGAAACACAGCAGCGCTCACATGACGGATCATGCGACGAGAAAGGTGAGTGTTTTAGGGTGTATTTTCATCGTACGCTTGCTCACTTGATTATTTTGTATTTGCAGTCGCTATGGCCAACAACGTCATGGAACAGACCAAGGAGAAGGAAATTCATCTATCATCCAATCAAGTTGTTTCCAAAGTCCTCGAAAACGTACTTGGTTTCGTCGATTCCCATCATCTGGAGAGGTATTTCGAGGTATTCGGAGAAGGCTTGCGTCCTATATGTTCAGATGTCTATTCTTCGCATGTACTCCAGAAATTGCTGGAAACAGCGTTCGTTAGAGCCGTTGGCATTCCTTTAGAGGAGGATAGTAGCAGCATGGCCAAGAGGCAAAGGGATACATTCACCGAACTAAAGTTCAACACGTCTCAAGACTTTGCCGGAGAACACCGCACCAAGTGTTCCGAATTCGTCGTACGCATCTGCAAGTTTCTTCTCAACAATCTGGAAGATTTTGTCACCGACCCCAATGCATGTTATCTCCTACGAGCCGCCATTCTCACCCTCGCTGGTGTTCATATTCCCAAAACAGTCGTACACAAAGGCAAGGTCGTCCATAATACTGAGAAATTTAATGGCCTCCAAAATTTCCACCGTGTGGGAGAATTTAAACTTGACCAGACAGTCTTCAAAGTTCCTGCCGAATGGAATGAGGTCTTGATGGAATTCCCAGGAAGATTACAGTTGTGGCCCCAATTCAAGGAATTTCCCTACAATAACAGATCTTCTGTTCTGCTTCAGATTATATGTATTGCTTTGCACACAGCAGACAAGAAAGCCCTTGATGACTTCGGTAAGAAACTTATAAATGACACCTTCATGGACGTTGTGATTCCAAAGGCTCCTTTGAAGAATCAAACTCGCGGCGATGATAACGGACACGATGATGCCAAAAATGGTGCGGAAGAGGAAGCAAATGGCAATGGTGTTGATGAGGCAAAGTCGGAAAGTGCTGAAGAAGAAAAGGCTAGCGCGGAGCCAAAAGAAGAAGACGAAGCAAAAGAAGTAGAGCAAGAGGAAGAGGAAGATGACGATGACGATGACAAGGAGAAGCCATCGGTATTCAAATCCGATAGTGCCATTCGTCTATTACAAGCTTTGATAGCTGTAGCTTCTCCACAGCTTTTGACACAAATCTACCCACTCTTCAAAGATCGTTTAATATCTTTGGCAAATCACAAGTTTGGCATTTATGCTGTCCAACGATTCATCAACTACGTTTTGGAGAAATCGCAGTTTGAAGCTATTTTTGATGAACTCTGTCCGCATTTTGAGAAGTTCTTCCAGACCAACAAATCCAATTTGGTAGCTTCTCTCTCGGCAACCTGCCTCCGACTGAAGACTAAGCAGGCAGCTTTTATCACTGCTTTGCAGAATACCCTGCACTGCAATGCATCTCAAGGGGAGGACCGTCCAAAAGCCTTCTTCAACTGTCTGATCAAACTTAAGCCATTTGAGGTTTTGCCCTACGAACATAAGACATATATTGGACTCTTCGGATCGTTGATCATTCAAGACATTTTACAATTCAATAAGCCAATTTTCTTGGTCAACTCCATTTTGGAGACACCAATAAAATCCCTAGTTGAAACATTGCAATGCCCGAATGGTAGTTACATTGCGGACAAGTTTATGTCGAGTCCAACAATTGGGGAAAAGTCTCGTGAGAAATTTGTGAAACACTTTGAAGGATTTTATTTGGATTTGGCGTTAACACAAAGTGGCTCCAGAGTGGTGGAGACACTCCTTAAGGCCTCAAATGATGCACAGAAAGTAGTGATTGCCAAAGAGCTCACAGCAAAGGAGAACAAATTGAAGGGATCAGTGTACGGACGGATTGTGTTTAATGTTTTGAGATTGGACACATTTAAGATAAGTCCCGAACAGTGGAAGGCGTCATGGACATCGAAGAATGAACCCGAAAAAGAGGTAGCTGACCAAGAAGAGCCAGTTGAGACAATGGAGACCACCGAGGAAACCGAGCCTAAGGAGCCATCGCCAAAAAAGAACAAAAAAAATAAGAAAAGACCTGCACCTTAAATACATAATGTATAAATTGGTTACAATTTTATTTGTGTCAATTCAAATGGACTTCTTATTATTTTATTAATTTAGAAAAAATACATAATATACTTATCTTATAATCTTTCTATGTGGAAACATTATTTGTTTTGTTTTTATACTAGAGTGAGTAAGGTTTGCAGCAAAAATGCAATGGGTGAAATACGTGACTGCTTACTTCGAGTTGTGACAAATCCTCGAAAAGTATCTCAAAAAAGTACCACTTCTTTCCGATTTGGCAGAAAATTCTAGGTCAAACGCCAATTTATACTCACCCTTATTCCGCAAGGCGCTTAACGAAAACGACACGGCTCCACATTCGATAATTGGCGCTTGAGTAAAACTTTACCGTTCTCTTCTTTCTTTACCCTTCTAACCTTTAAAACGGTAATCGTTTTACTAAAACTCCAATTGCCACTTCTAGAGCAGTGTCGTTTTACTAAAACGCCTTACGGAATAAGGGTGAATACTTTTAGGGATATGATTGCAGAACTGATAAACTAAAGTAAGAAAATACGATTGGCGTCTAGCAGTTAAATTTTAAATTGTAAATTCAATTGGCTTTTGGCTTTCGCAACAAAAATTACCCCACATTGGATGGATCGGTATTCGGTAAATTCACTTGTCATTTGGCTAAGGAAATTAAAATCAACGAAATGAAAGTTCTTCTACAAAATATTTTTTTCATTTTACATAAATAATGTAGGTATGTATGGATTTGCTTGCTTGGGGCAAGAGAAGTATAATTTGTGTTTTTTTCATTTCATTAACAAAAATCACAACTCATGTAAATTTATTTTC
This sequence comes from Leucozona laternaria, assembly GCA_932273885.2. Lineage (NCBI taxonomy): Eukaryota > Metazoa > Arthropoda > Insecta > Diptera > Syrphidae > Leucozona > Leucozona laternaria. The sequence continues at coordinate 40,576,459 of OW026369.1, read as the reverse complement.
TGACGAATCCGATGAGACATGAGAAACACCCTTTAATATAATCATAATCAGCCCTATCACGAATTCCATCGTAATCGGAATCTTTCCGAATCCCGAAAAAAGACATCACAGCATCCGTTCGTAATGGCAATTTGTTTGGGATTTTCCGATACGATGGATTCTGTGATACTTTTTTCGGGATTCGTAACAAGTTTTGGATTACGATTAAATTCGTGATAGGGTTGAATCAGATAAAAAAAAACTCTGAAATCAGTACCTATGAGCAGGAAGTGGATAAGTTGGAGTCTGGGATTTGTAAGCTATTCTATTCAATATGTAAAGTTTTACAAATGTAGATAGTATTAAAATTGTTGAAGGTTTCACTAAACGGGTGCTGTGATTTGAAAATTGAAATGGAAGTTGGTGTATATTATAATTTTCTTTTATTGATAAACTGTTTAATAGCTGTGTTCATCCTTCTGCCATCACTTCTCTTGCTCTCTTATGGTTATCTGTTTGTTAGTTTGCTTCAAACGAAAAAAAGGGAAGTAAATGAAAAAAAACTTTAAAAAATTCGATTATTTTCATTAAAAGAAAACTATCAGCCAAGAACTACAAGGTCTTTTTTTCGAAAGTGTTTGCCTATCTCTGTAAAAAAAAATTTCACATGACTTTAGGAATCCCCGAATTCAATTCAAAAATTCATCTACGAAATCAGGGTTTGAGAATTTTTTTGGGGTTTTCCGAATATTTTTTTGTTCAAATTTAGCACACATACCTCTCACACACGTAACAATCGATCTACCATGTCGACGAAGTAGTTCATTCTAGTATATAGGCATTATCACGCGTCCAAATCAAAGTCTATATTATTTTTTAAAAATTACCATTTCAGAATGAACCCACACACACTTTTCTGGTCTATTTACATTTTTATATAGTATTTAACCTCCTTTAATAAACTATCACGTGAATTTAAAAATAACGGGATGAAAAACACAATTGACAATGAAAAACAAATAACAACAAAAAGAACACAACACGTCGGCATACAACTTCGAATTGCGAGTTCGAACTACAGAGTGTCAACAAACTTTCGTTTCTCACGACCAAAAAATCTTTCTGACACTAGGCGTGTTTTTTTTGCAAGTCCATATGGATTTGTCGAAAAAAACGACATCGGGACTAATATTTTTACACGTATATACAACAACAACTTAAATCCATATAGACTTAGCTAAGTCCAGATAATTATCGGGACTTACGGACTGTAAGTTAGAAGTTCCTAAGTCCCGATGTCGTTTTTTTCGACAAATCCGTATGGACTTGCAAAAAAACACGCCTACTATAAATTTATGCAGTAGTGATATAGGACGGTGTTCACATTGGACTCACTCCGCGCGACTCATATTGACATTTCTTTGTTTTATCTCACTCCACCTCATGATGAGAAAGAAATAGTCTAGTGAGGCAGGATATTTTAAAAAAAAATAAAATCCTGCCTCACTTTCTCATATAGTGAGGCGGAGTGAGATAAAAGAAAGAGATGTCAAAATGAGTCGCGCGGAGTGAGTCCAATGTGAACACCGTCTAGGGTAACAGATATTTCTGAGTATATTTAAAAAGAATATTGCATCCAAAATTTTAAAAAAAATTTTCCGTCAAAAATTTGATCGAATAGGTATAAACTGCTGTTCATATCTTCAATGTTCATCCATACTATAGCCTTGATTTATAATCCAGTCGTGCGTTTTATTTTTATTATGAAGCAATTTTTAATTTCATTTGTACCTAGATAATTCTTTTGTCACCATTGTTATTCGCAAATCTTTTGGTGCAGATATATGAAAACAAAACATTAATAATTGCGGATCGCAACCCATTTTCCAAATTTGATAATCGTAGTGCTCATATATTCTTGCAACAATTTTCAGAAATGAATACAAAATCATATTTTACGTCAATTTTATTTTCGCAAATGTGTTGCGACACTGTACAAAAATCACATGTCTAAAATTAAGGCACACAGTTTTTGTTCATAAAATACTTAAATAAATCGTCCCGTATAATTGTTGACAGAAGGAACCCGCTAGCGGAGTATACAACTGCAAGCAGTCATGTTTATAATTCTATATTAAACAAAAAATTAAATAACTTAAAATCTAAAATCTTAATCTTAAAGTCGTGACTCTTATTTCCATTTTAAAATGTATCTCAATTTTCGCAAATGAATCCTTGTGTTGAACACAAAATCCCACAGAGGGCTACTGATGCCATAGCCTTGATCTTGATGGGCAAAGTGATGCTGATAGTGGTATCTTTTCATGTAATACAAATGCTCCCGTGTTGGACTACCATAATGAAGATAGTAATGCATCATGTCATAGCACAGATAACCAAATAATGCCCCCCCAAGAACAACCCTCGGATTGGGTAGCATGATACTAAGCGGCAAATAGATGATCGAAGCCAGAATAACTCCTGGCAAAGGTGGAAATACCAATCGCAGGGGGTCAAAAGGTACTTTGTGATGTAGCCCGTGGAGCATGAAATGAATTGTACAAACGGCACTACTTTGAGTGTTTTTCGTCTTCATATGAAATAGCCAGCGATGAAGAGAATACTCGAGGAGTGTCCAAAACAGAATTCCAACACCAAAATAGACCGCCAGTCCAAAAAGCTGTTAAAACACAAGAAACAAAAAATTAAGTTAAAAATAAAAAAAATATCAAACGAAATTGATCCATTTTACCTTTGCATACTCTGAACTGTGCCAGCTATCTGAAAATCTATCGACAATACAGTAGAATATGACTGGAACCCAAAATGTAGGCACCACCCACCAAGGAGTTTTTGTGCACGCCTCCAAGTACCATGGTCCGAATAGACGAAGTGGACGGTCGACTGGTTTATGAACCCATTCATCGTAATGTGCGCTTATTTTCGCAATCTGAGGAACCATTGGTTTGTTCCAATCAACCAAGTGCTAAAAGAAAAAAATAATTTAATTATTAGAAGACTTGATAAGAGGAAGGCTATCTTTTTTGGTGATATTTTAATTTGTTTTCGTAGCATTCCTGAAATTTGTTAAAAGTAAGCTCTCTTTTATTTGTTTTATTTTGCAAAATAGGGCAAAAAAGTGGAAAAGTGAAAAAAAAAACATGGTAAAGAGATGCCTGTGTGCGAAAAAAATGTGTCTGATTTGTCAAATCAAGGTGAAATGACAGATAAATACAATTTTTGTATGCTTTTTCGTAAACATGCGTCTCTAGCGGTTTTTCGTTTTTCACTTTTCAACTTTGTGCAAAAAGTGTGGATGTGTATTGGTAAACAGATTTTAGTGTATTGCAACTCGCTAGAATTAGCTCGGTGGCCTTCGGGTAACTAGGTATGTTTTAAAAAAGTCTATTAGAAATCAATTCAATTCCTGAGAATCGTCATATGTAGATATGAATAAAAATCTATTGTGAATCAGTCCTAGCCCTTATTTCTCTATTCACAAAAGCAAAATGTCATCGCCGACAAAAAATTTCCAAACACCTCCCTTTCATGTAAAAAACGGATTTGTTTTGTTTTGAAAAACAAATCGAAGATAAATCGGTGGTTGAGAAGTTGTGTTTTTAATTTTTGAAAAAAATGCCCGCTCTTTTCTGATTTTTGTTACAATTCTACTTTATTTCTATACTTTAAACATACAATTTCTTATATTTTCTGTTTTTCTATTGAACGAAATATGCTGCCGAGCTTAAAAGGAGTTTTCCCTAAACCAAGTGAGTATCCAATAGTCCAACATCACTGCAACTAGTGTTGCCAAAGTAACCACTAATGATCGACCCCTTGCACAAAATATTAATTTATAAATAATAATTTTATGTTTGAAGAAACTCAGCATAAACGTGATTTTCTACGTGAAAATAAACTCCATTTAAAAGATTTACAAAGAAATTCCAGTCGTCAACTATTGGCACAAAAAGTAGAGGAGGAAGAACAAAAGTTGGCGGAATTAAGAAGGCGTCAGCGATTGCGACACAAATCATTAGATGCAAGAGCATTTCCAGTAACACAGAGGAGACCTAGTTCAGAATGTTCTTGTGATTGTGGGAAGACAATTCAAACTGATGTCTCGTGTAGACCTGATTCGGCAGTTTCTAAAAAAATAGAGACTTGCACAAGAGAAGTACAAACCGATGATATTCTCGACGAAGAGTTCCTCTACGAAGCTCTAAAGAGGTATAAGTTTAATATAGAATGGCATTAGTTCTTGTGCTAAATTGAAATAAAATTTATATTCTAGATGCTCATCTACAGATATAAGACTGGAAGGATTGAGCGGGAAAGTAAGTCATACATTTTTAGTTTTATGCAAATTGTTTATATAAACAAAACTTATTTCATAATTATGTAGATTTATAGTATGAATTGGCAGTGAAACATGTTCATAGTTCTTTTCAATACAAGCAGGAAGTCCCAACACTTAGTATCAATTAGACATAAACAATTCTAGATTTCCTTATTTTATATGAAAGTACAATAATTAGTACCTATAGCTCGATAGAAAAAAGATTACAAGGGTAACATCGCACGAACCGAGGGCCCAGTAGATTGCCGTTTCTGGAAGTAACCCGTTCATTGAACTTTGATTTCTAAAAATCGATTGTTTAACCAACCATGTGGCATGTTGTGCCGTCCTGCTGTAACCACATATGGTCCAAATCTAGATCTACCATTTAATCTCAAAAATATTCAGTCAGTATATATTTATAACGGTAGGAATCTCAATTAACCTTAACAGATGGAATGGACCTTATCTTATTATTAAATAATTGAGAAAAAGTGTGTGTATAGCCACAAAAGTAGTTGATAAACTAGAAGTGAATAGTTTATGGATTTTTCTTTGGATTGCCTTTATCTTCTTTTGTTAGAAATTTGTTAGTCTTAAGAACAGGGTCATCTGTCGTATTTATTTCTATTCCTATGGAAATTTTGATTGAGTTTTTACAAATTTCCGATCTGATGTTTGTTGTGAGTCAACTTTCTAAACCCAATATCTCCTATGGTGGTGTCAAAAGTTTTAATAAGAATCCTTTTAACTTGTCCGACGCAGCTCCACTTAGACGGTTTGTACCTACAAACAAATGCTCGCGTCCCCTCAGTTTTTTAAAATGATCATTTGCATTAACTTATGAACATGAAATTACCAAGTGAGGCGGTCGCGTTCTATTTAATGTGCATTAAACCTCGTACTTTAAGTGTAAAAATTGGACTTTCCAAGCTGTCTAATTTGAGTGATATTTGTTTTAGATTTCACATAATGATCATACCCTTAATCACCCACAACTACCTGAGTCGATGCCAGACAATCATTCTGAGCCCGATTTTCATTTTGAGAACTTGGCCATAGACACAGAAAGACTTCCACCAACTGCAAGTAGTAGCACGCAAATAAGTAGCAAACGAACAACCAGAAGGATACATGAACTTGGAGGTAAGTTTGTCATTCTTTGAAAATTTGTATGGAATTTCTTTTTTCGTTTTACTATAGACCGACAAGATGTCCGTTTACCAAAATACCTGGAAAGACAAAAACGAGAAAAGGAACAACTTAAACAAAAAGAACTCCAACGTGACCGAAACTGTCCCTTTGGCTATGAACCACTGACGGAGGAAGAACGCGTTAAAGCTCTTAATATAGCACAGAAAAGTACGTAAGATATCACATTCAAAAATCTCCTCTAAATTATTCTATATTTTTCAATCTATAGAATTTCAAGATCTCATTGGAGAACTAAATCGAATGCCAATGACAACGGAAACACTTCGTATTCGAAGTCGAAAAGTTGAAATTGAACGTGAATTGGTTGACCTCGAGAACGATATTCGAATATTTTCAAAACCAAAAGTATACGTGAAGATGAATGGAGTTTTTTGAAAGAGAAACAAACATCATATCCATCTGCAATTGGTTTTAATGGTCTTATGCAATTTCATTTTACTGTGATCCTTATCTACAATGACGGCGACAGTGTACAATTTAATAATAAATTTTTTGATCAACTTTTAAAGAAATTTATATGGTTGTTTATCTTCAAACATTCACACACACTATAATAGTTTCGGGGATTTTATGTTTCTTCAATGACAAATGATATCGGGGCATAAAGTAAAAAAATAAATTCTACTTATCTTATCATTTTTTATGTAGGTACGATTTAGAGTTTATTTGTTATTTGGTTTAGCTTATATACTATAATAGGATTCAACCGTGTCAATGAGTGGTCGATAATTTCTGTTTACCGACACCTGCTTGTGAGGTGTATCTGTGTACCTACATATACCTGGAATTAAGTGTAGGTAAAGATAAAACTTATTTGAATTGTAACATTAACGAACGTAATTGAAAACCGATAAAAATATTTACATTAAATTTTACTTTCGATATTCATATCCATGTAGACATTGAATATAATGTATGTACTTCCTGTTTGGCTTAAGTGAGTTGGTAATATTTGGGTTGGGGATATGAATAGGTAACAAACCTTTTTCACAGGAAATTTAAATTGCTTGTATCTTTTTTTTATGTAGGCCAGGTGAAGAAATACAAACTTTCTGTATTTTAAGCCGCTCTTATTGTTAGCTAACAAACTCTAGATCTGACTCATATCCTATGAATTCTCATTTAGCAGTGTATGTCATACCTATTCCCACTTAAAATAGATCACAATGAATTCATCAATGACTGACAAATACCTTATGTCATACGATTTATGGAAATGATAAAAATCGAAAGTATATAGCCTGAGTATGAATAAGCAAGCTTAAAAATATTTTATCAGTTATTTTTTGTAGTCAATTTTCAGGGAACAGAGTAGATAAATAAAATTTAACTTAGAGCAGATTTTTCAATCATCAGTTAAACATTCAATTTAGTGGTAAAGGAATAAATAAGAATAAATGTTTGCTTTATCTGAAGAATACGTACTGTCTGATGTTTAACTTACTATCGAAAAATTGACCCTTGGTTTAACAAAGTCAAAGTAACGTTAAAATTGACATTAATTGTGCTTTATTCCAATCAATAATCTCATAAAAGTTTCACAAAATATGTATAAGTCTAACGAGCAGCTTATTACATAGCATGGCTAATTGTCGATTTAGTACTGTTATATGTAGATCTCAATGCCATGGTTTGAAAAGTTTATAACACACAAATATTCCTCCGTCACTTTTAAATCTGAATTTACCAATGGAAAATAAGTGCAGTCTCAGTTAAACAAGAATACTTAAGAAATAGCTTAAATTAGTATAAAGTTTTTTTCTTCAATTTGTTTTCTTAAACTCACCTCCATACTGTCATCAAGTTTCACATTTATCGGATTATTATTATTACTATCACCATTTGCTATTTTTTTGCCATTCTTTGGTATCTTATCACTATCGATTTTATACTCGTTCATTAAATACATTGCAGCATCAGAATGTGGTGGGGCTTTCATAAATCTCTCTGTCATATCGCCTTCATTGAGACCATTAAGTGTGTTAATTCCGCCAGGATGGTTTTTCATAAATCTCGTTATATCATAATAGCTTTGTTTGTATTTAACAATGAATTCCTGATTTTCATTGCTTTTTGTTCCCGTCTCAATCATTTTGAATTTGGTTTATAACATCAACTGAAAAAAATAATATTAATTACTTTATTAATAGAATATTAAATTTTAATGTTTTATTCTTTTTTACTTGCATTAACCAAAAAAAAAAAAAAATTAAAAAAAAGAATTTACGTGTTCTTTGAATACTACGATTTTTATTAAATTTGAATTACTTCTGCGATGCACCTAGCGTCGAGGAGATATTGATAATTTAAGCTAACTGCACAGAGGATCCCTTTTGGTGCAATATTACGTAAAGGAAGAACGTGATGCATTTCTAAGAAGAGCGTCGGAATTTAGAAGAAACGACAAGATGCATTTTCGAAGAAGTTTTTTTACCTATTGGTGAAACTATCACTCAATTAAATGAGATGAATATTTTTAAACTGTTCCGATTTTGGAAAATAGATTTAAATTTAAACAACTCAAACAAAAATTGACTTAAGAAATTTCCATTGAACGACGACAGTTGTCAAATCCATTGATTGTTTAATTTTTTGAAATAATCTATCCGCAAAACTTTGATGTCATTACTCAGTAACTACATACATATAAGATTACCGTAGGGTTGTGGTACCAGCAGATATGGTAGAAATTATTGAAAAACATGGTATAGTTTTATTTAGTTATACTGAGTAAAGTGTGATGATTTTGAGTTATCTTGTATTTTTCGCAATTTTTACGTTATTAAATTTAATTAAAATTATTAATTAGTGAACCACTATGCTCTTGTGATTAAAGACTTTTGTGATTTGATAAAGCTTTGAAGATGAAAGGTTTTAGTTTATTAATTATATTTATACTGATAAGGAGTATGTAATTACATAAAGTGAAACTGGCAGACGAAAAAATAGAGTTATAAATTTTGATATAAAGATAGCTTGTGTGTAATTACATTTAATTTGATTGATAAGGAAGAGTTAATAACAAGTATAGGTCAAAAGTCATAATATGTATAGGTCATGAGTAAGAAAAATCGATTTTATAAAATTTTCTTAAGCAAAATTCTTGCCTTATATTATGAGTTAACACAATTGATCGACCCATCAACAAATAATATGACAGTGAGGTCCAGTTTTGCATTGCGAGATTTAAGTTAAACCCTAGTTAACTCATCAGATTTTGTGAGTTAACTCAGGATTAACAGAACAGATGCTTTTTATATTTTATCCTCCTGGGGGTTATTTTACTTTTATAGAGTTACCTAACTCTGGCTTAACTCACAACTGACAAACTTGGCTTAAATGGCAATTTTTTTGCCGAGCTTAGGGCTCTGGCATCTTAGAACTCGTATGCGTGGGATACTCGAAATAAAAGTGTGTTATCTAAAAGGTTAGTAATCGGTCAACTATTTTCAGACATTGGTCAGCCATAGTAAATTTTTTATCAATGTTTTAAGTTTTCAAGATCGTCAGCGATTTATAGCACCTCAGTTGTGAGATAATGTATTTTTAAAAAAGTAAACCATCTGAAAAGTCTTACTGACCTTATAAAAGGTCAACTAGTTTCAATAATTGCTCAGCCATATGTATGTTTTTTAAATGAATGTTTAAAGATTTTATCCATGTCGTTTGCTTTTTTAATTAAAATCGATTTAATAGAAAAAAATTCGCTAAACCAATGGATGTCAAAATCCATGTTAAAGTTTCAATAGGCCCTCATTCAAAACTAAATTTTTTTTCAAGGTGGGATGTGTTACGGGAATTGTTTCTTTCACGAAATTACCATAGACTGCTTTTACACTACAGCGATTTTTAATCTTCGTTTCTCCTTTTGCAAATACCTTTTACACGACAGCTATTTTTAATGAAAAGTTTAGTTTGTGCAAGTGAAGAAGTATCATCTCACTGCACTCTTTACTCCACTTGATTAAGCGAAGTTATCTGACTCGATGACGAATGAAAATAAAACACATTCGAACAAAAAGGAAAAGCACAAAGAAGAATGAGCGATAACTCTTCAATTTGTTCAACCTCAGCAATTTCGTCTACCCCGGCCACCACATACGTCCCTCGCCTACGTGCTTAAAAATCGCAAGCAAAAATTGCATGGTTTAAAAGCAGTCATACTAACAAAAATGGTACCGAACCGATAACAACTAACACTACGTTTTCATAAGAGCGGAGATGTGGTAATTTCGCAAATTGAGGAAGAAGTGTTCTCATTAATTTGCTTATTCCGTTTGACAGCTCATTTCATTGGGCGCATTCACTAACGTAGTTTCTACGTAGTCCAAATTCAACTAGGTTTGTGAATGCAAAATTGCACTACAAAGCTAGTCAATCCTAAACGGTCATATTACAGACAGATGTAGAGATGTTAAATAAGAAACATTTGTGTTTTGAGAACTTTTGAGAAACTTTTTTTACAGTTTAAACTAAACAAAATGTATATTTTCATATTGCACCATTAATTTCATTTTGAAAATATCTTCTACCAAAAATTAAACTTGTATTTTCATCGAACAGCTGATCGTGAAATGTCAAAATCATTATCCACTAACTTTGTAGCCGAAAATTTTACACTAGGTCGGAGGGGAAATTTCAACTAATGGCGAATTCCTTTTAAAAAAGAAATCGAATTTTTTCTAAACAGAATCGATTTTTTTCTGTCAATTGAAAGGAATTCGTATTTCGTAAAAGAATCGATTTTTTTTGGTGTGATTGTGTTTGTGACTTTATAGCTGCAATTGACGCAAAACGTCAAGAAATTATTCACAAAACTATTAAGGTTGTTTGTTTTTGTTGTGAGAAAAATGTTTTACCAATAGAATTAAATTAATAAATAAAAGATATTAACCAGTTTATACGGTGCCAATTTGTTGGTGCATTTTATTTGTTTGAACTTCTATTTGCACATATTATTTTAAAAGAAAATTGTTATTGAAAAGTTTTCACTTGCACTGACAGTTTTTAACACGTCTTTCACTCGCGAAAGCTACTTTTTTGTCAAATTTGTGTTTGATAATGAACAACGCACAATAAATTATTTTTATAGCTGTATTGACTGAATATATTGTTGAATATTTTATTAAATTATGTAGAATTCGTTCCAACCAAAAAATAAACAACTCGTCTTCCAAAAATTCCGCGACTTTTAATTTATTACGTATTAGAAATGTCAAGTCTTCATAGTGTGTGTGCAAATCAGTGTGAAATCTTGCTAAAAACGCAAGATTTGTTTTGACAGAAAAGAATCGATTTTGTTTAGAAAAAATTCGATTCTGTTTAGAAAAAATTCGAATTTTTTGTTGAAAGGAATTCGCCATAAGTTCTTAGTTGTTTTTAGCCAATCAGAGTGAGTTGACTACGTAGAAACTACATTAGTGAATGCGGCCATTTTGATTGGTATCGATTGAAGTCGATATGTTACTGTAAGCCCCCGAATCGGTTGAAATCTTAGGATTGATGGATGGTTCCATATTCCATTCTGGATTCTCACGATGCATTCACGTGCGAAATACTAACATTTAAAAAAAAAAAATTAACCTACAAATGTTTTTAAAAGAAGAAACAATTCAGCATTTAATGACTTTTTTAAGAGTAAATGTGGTGCTTCCTAAAATTTCCATAATAAGTCACCTAGGTCATTGTCAAGTTCAAATATAATTAAATATAAATAGTTTCGTTTCAGCAAATAGGCTAAAGTTTAGACCTATTCATACAAAAAGGAATACAAAACCTCAATACAAACAGCAAATTTAAAAACAGAGCTCAGCAGCATGACAGTACGCAACACGTATTGCTTTCGCAGTACAGATTCAAGTTCTTGGTACTTTTCTGAAGAAGGTTAACTAAATTGAAAATTTTAATAATTAATTAATTTTTCAACTTTTTCCATGCAGGGTAACCGCTCAATCCTATCATTTCAACCAATCCGGGGATTTACATACATTAACAGCTTCACTGGTACTCTTTCCCTTCATGTCAGAAGTACGAATGTATAAAAATCATAATATGTTTTCATGAAAATGAAGTCTTCATTTACTTTGAGCCGATTGCTAGTACGAAACTTTAATATTTGCCAGTCAACTGCATAAGCCCGAAGATGGAATTTTAATTCCGAAACGCGTTGCCAAATTAAAAATTAAAAGTTGTGTAAAAGTAAAAATTTTAAAGTTATTAATAAATAACATTTACAATAAATATTAATTATTGATTTATTTTTTATTTATTTCATTTATTAAATATTTATGTTTGACTTAGAGCCGTTTGCTGATACGAAACATTAATGTAGTTATGTTTTACTTAAACGCTTATTTTCTATTTTCAGCGTAAACTCCGTCACATATGTAAGTTCTTATGTTGAACATAACATCTTAAGTTTTGTTTCAGGACATGGCCTTCAAACACTTACATATGTTCTCCTTTTTCCTCAGCGTACATTAAGCTCTTATGTTGAATTTAAATATTGAAGTTTCATTTTAACATAATTGATAATTTCACAATATAATGTTTTCTTCAATATCCGCAAATAAGCAGATAACAGTACTGAATCAAGTGCTATCAGTACCGAAAGATTTATAACAATTATGGGGTTTTCCATTGGTAGAATAAATCAATTTATTTTTGTTTTAGATCTGTCAAAAAGCCGGTTTTGACCCTTTTTTTTCGTTTTATTGGGCATAATACATTGATTTATTTTTAATTTAAAATCAATTTTGCATATATATACATTTTTCGGCAGATTAACCCCTCCCTGTACTAACACCAACATAATTTGCAACTAATGACAGTTTACAATTGTGTTTCTTCTTTTAATTTGATTACCTAGTTTATTCCAGGTGTTGAGATTGTGTTCAAAATATGTGATAAATAATCGCTCGTTATAAATGGAAGAGTTCAAAATGAATCGGTAACTTCATCAAGTTCATCTTTCTCTTCTAAAAGTGCATCAAGGGATGAGGATTTTTTTTTAAATAATTGACAAAGAAACGAAATTACATAAATACAATGACAAAAATAAATCAATTTTAAATCGTGTTCCATTCGCCACGAAAAAAAAATCAAATTTCTAATTAAAATCTGAATTTACCAATTTACCAGAAAACCCCATAATATATTAACCTCAATAAAAGTAATCTGGCATGAGAAGGATGAAAGCATTTCTATTATATCGCTTTTTTTCGAAAACGAGTGTTAATGACGGAAAGCTTAGCGAATAAATAAGTAAAATACATTTACTATCTTAACAAAATGCGAACGGCAGCTTACTGATAAATTCGATCTTGTATAGTTCAATAAGGAATCAACTTATAAATTAATACAATTTAATTCTTTCAGTGATTGATTAATCAACTTGACCGTCTTTTTTAATGCTTACGATTGAATTAACAAAAAAATATATACATACACATAAAAAACAATCACATGTCTAAATCTAGTTTATTATTGCGCAATGACTCATTTCATAAATTAATGAAATCGTTTGATAAAACAATAGGTAATAAAAGTAATAATCAAGAAATTATTGACTCACTCTCTTTTAAATATAGAACAAATATAAAACCTTTCTCGCGCCGTAAACGTAGCAAAAGTACGTATATTATGTATACATTTGTATAAATACAACTTTTCCAAACATTAAACTTAAACCGGCACTTGAAAATTCAATTACCGTCTTTTTATTACAAACACTACGGGGGCATAAAACAAAAAAAAAATAGAAATACAATTTACAACCCTGCGATGTTATTTAAATAACAATTTTAATTGCATTTTTGTTTTATCTAATCGAAATAATAAAAGAGCATCATCTACAGGTTTCATTAAATTAAATACAAAAAAATGTATTTAACATGCTTACTTCTGTTCGAATAACTCTAGTTAACACGAATTGTTCATGTTTTTTTTTTTAATAAAATCACAAAGTTGTTGAAAGGAAGGAAATTGTTATTTTTTTTTTGAAAATACATTTTCTGAAATGCATTTAACAAGAATTTACTTCGAAAAAATATGTACCATCAGGTAGATAAATGGTCCCACAGCCCAACGACCGATGCGACGTTGGGAATGCGAAATTCCGTCAATACGTCTTCTTGAGTCGGTGGTATATTAAGAACTGCTTGTCACTTCGATATTGCGTTCAAACCCCAAGTATAAAAAAAAAAACTGATAAGAACACTGTGAATTTATTAAGCTGCTGTGCCAAGCGCGTAAGATTTAAAAAAAAAAGATAAGGAACAATTTATCAGCACGAAATTATGAAAAAAAATATTGCAATAAATGTGCTATGGTCCAAAAACATTCCTTATATTTTTAACTCTACCTTGCTGATTTTTTATTTCGAATACCGCGAATTTTGCAATTTTTCAAGAACTCAACCGAGCGACGCGACGGACGTCCAGCAAAAAAGAGCGTTTCAAGACTTCCAGTCCTTAGTCTACTAAACCCATTTTATTTCATAATGCTTTTAGAATGAAACTTTATTATAGATATATACTCGTCGCCGTCGTGTGATGGTTTGTTGAGGTGTTATCAGAGTTTATCAGCCATATGACTATAATATGGAACTGATATCATCATCCCTTGTTGTTTTTGTTTTCCAATATTGAGCATATATATATCGCAATAAGAAAGGGTTAGGAGTATTATAGAGGATGGTATAGTTGGAGGTGCGTCGTAATCTTCTCGATGACTCCTCTATAATATAGTTTAAGTGAATAGCCATAGACTTGGACTCCAACAATAAACATTTAAGACCATAGGCGTTGACAAAATTTTTCCACGGGGGCAATTAAAAATTTTATGATATAGATACAATGAAAACTGCGTTTTAGCTGATTGTTAATAAATTCACATAACGGAAATCATGTTGTTGAGGTATATTTTTAGCTGAAAGGTCATGTATTTTTACATTTATTGTATTATTTTAGTAAATAATGCCTCGAGCGATGTTGATTAAATTTGATGTATAAGGTTTGAGTAACAGTGGTAACTGGTAACCAATATTTTCCAAAAAATGTTTTATTTTATTAAAAATAAAATCAAATTTTTCACACTTTCTTCTTTTAATTTGGTATGAAATAGTACAATACCTTACATTATCAATGCCTTACCCATAAGTTTATTATCTTTACCAAAAAAATTGTGTGAGTGCCGGGACTCACGGTTAATATGTGTAAACATCAACGTGCGCGGATCCAAAACGGACTTGTTTTTGCTTGAAGGGGATCTTAAGATTTTTTTCACTGAACGCACCCATCCTAGTATGCAGATCGTAACGTTGCACACCGTAACGTTGCACGACGTAACGTTGCACACGAACGTTCACATTTTCTTTTCACTCTACCGCCAGCATAGATGTTTACACATCAATAAGAGCAAGTACGCGTGAACCAATCTTACACGGTTCTAATTCTACCTTGATGAATGTGAAATTATCGGTTACTGAGACATTAGAATTGGAGTATTTAGCAGTTTTAGGCCCAGTTTTTCAGTGGTGAGTTAAACCAGAGTTATCTAACTCTAGAAGTGAATTTACCAACAGTGAACTGAAATTGAAAGAATTAATTATTTTTTAAAACTTTGATCAATTGATCCGGAAAACGTTTCGATGAATAAATTTGAAAATTTATAGAACTTTTTATCTGTAAAAAAAACTACCTGGCAATATAACTCTTCAGATTCCTACCTACTAAATTATATTTTTGTAATACGTATTTTAAACTAACGGTGATTGTAAGAAAAATTATTTCTCATACAGTCTTGTAGGAATTGTAGTGAAGTTTCCAAAACAACCCTTAAGTTTATAAGGTTTTAAGGTATTGATGATTGAAGACCTTTATTTTTTTTAAATATCTTGTTGCCTTAATCTTTTTTTTTGTCAAGTGTACCAAACCCAT
The DNA here is from genome assembly GCA_932273885.2 of Leucozona laternaria. Lineage (NCBI taxonomy): Eukaryota > Metazoa > Arthropoda > Insecta > Diptera > Syrphidae > Leucozona > Leucozona laternaria. Next base: position 40,560,988 of record OW026369.1, on the reverse strand, counting down.
ATGATAACAAATATGAATCTACCTATAATCTTGCTAAAAATTCTATTACAGATTTAAAGCTCGATTCAAATTAAATTATATCCTATTTCTCAATCATCAATAAAACATTCAGTTAATTATCACAAAAAACAAATTATGAATAAGTTTTACTATATTATGTTTTACTCACTATTTAAAAATTGGTCTTTGTTAATATTATGTACTAAAAGTTAATGAATTTATTCGTTACGAAATATTAGTTAAAACAACAAAATACAACCTCTTTAAAATCTAACCTGTAAAATATTGCTGTTATTTTCTCAAAAATAGAGTAATATGACACGCACGCAGTGTCATAAGTCCACTTGGATGAGTTATAAGTCCACAAATCCATTGTGAGCTTATAACCCATCCAATTGGTCCAGAAGTCCACAGAATTTCTTTGTGGAGTAAAATGACCCGCAGATTTTGGTCTCAAGGGTCACTTATAAGTGCGTCACAAGGCCATAATTATTTGAAGTTGTCATCTTCGTGTATTTTTTCGTGTGAATTTTTCACCATTACTTTAGTTTAGAGCAGTGCGTAGTGCGATTGACTCTGAAGACGCTTGGTCTTTGTTCGAAATTAAAATTGAACGTAATAGCCTAAGCGACACTAAAAGGAGTCTGATAATTGGTCTGGCAGCCGTGAAATAGCTATAACTCCAGCCTATAATGACTTGGTGGTTGTTGTTTCATTCAAACCTTCAATATTAATATGATGGTGCGTAAGCCTTGCAGCCTTAATGCAAGTATGTTATCATACAAAAACCAACTTTTATTATTATTAATTTTTTTCATAAATGGATTTTTTTTTTTTATTTTTCATAAAACACATTTAAAAAAAAATAAATACAAATATTTGTAAATATTAGGTTATATAGGTCATTTTAATAATTGTGGACGGATGGCCCACCTTCTTCTTAATATTGTGGCCATACGAATCGAAATGTTGTGGGCTTATAACACAATTGAATGGATTATAAGTTCACAATTGATTTGTGGACTTATGACTCATCCAAGTGAGTCAAAAGTCTATTATGAACTTTTGAGCTGTGGACTTATTATGACACTGAGCCGAATATCACACCTTATTAAGAGGCTCCCATGAAAACATTTTTGATGCAAAATTAGTCACGTGAGAGCAGAAAATCCGTTATTACACTTATTTTATTTTGCCTTAAATTTCGCATAAACGGTGTATTTTCTGTGTTTTTTTTTATAATAATTGATGTAATCAAATTTGAACTTTATTTTCTAACAACTTCAGATGGTAGAAAATGTCTAACAATTAGTACAAAATTTCTGCGTTCACCATTTTGCTTCTCCTAAAAATCGTGTTTTTTTCAATGTGCCGCTGTTTTAATCTCAACGATTTTGAAATAGACATATACGTATAATGTTATATTTACTGATTAAATGTTTTCCTACTAAAATTTCAACTTTTATATTGCCAATTTGTATATGCCAATTTGTATCGCAGCTCAAACGAGTGTGTGGTTCAGCCAGGGCCGGCCCTATCTAAACTTGCGCCCTGTGCAAGATTTGTTGAAAGCGCCCTTTTTTTATATTTGATACATACATACATACACTGTTAAACATGCATAAGACTTTTCCACATTACCCAGGAGGTAAACTTTCAATGCAAGAGGGCAAGAAATAACTTAGCACAGTTGTGATGGATCTTATTTTGGGATTATTTGAACAAGTTTTGTGGTTAAAATGCAAATGGCAGTACATATTTGTTTGCGCAAGTTCAGATAACATTTTCTTGCTATTGGTAATGCCCCCCAGAATTTTGCGCCCTGTGCATTTGCACATCTTGCACATATGGTTGGTCCAGCCCTGGGTTCAGCTATCACATGTTAACCTGTCAAGAATATTTACGGTAAATTTATACAGTGACATCACTAGAGAAAAATTATGAAACAATACAAAATTACTAAAACAAATTACTTAAAGTTTTATTATTCTAGAATCGAACTACTAAATTGGGCCCTTGAGCTCCCTCATGTAACCTCTTTGCAGTCGCCTGTGTATGAGACTGCTTCACTTGCGATACAGGTGTAACATGAATCATTGATTGTGTATTCCTTTGTATTAATCACTCACTGTAGGACACAACTTCTATCAAAAGTTATACATACATACATACATACAAAAATATGTAGTTCAAGGATACATATATTATTTTGCGAAAATTGCGCGAAGTATATTATATTGCGTGTGGCAAGTTTTTGATTTCAAATAAGTTCACTTTCTTAAAAAGTAGAGAGAAAATTTGTTGTTTGTCTGTACTAACATACATACACATGTGTTATGTACAATAGTATCTGTATTTTGACCTTAGCCAACCAAGAATAATTCTTAAGTGGTCAATCCACACCCTTTAGATATATTAAGAGGCTCAACACACACCGTACATATGTATACCTAAATTCATAAATGATATTGTATATGTATATTGATGGACATAAAAAATTCAAACCAAAAACTAAGTTTTTAGCTGATTTATTGGTAATCAAACTTTTGGCAGGGCAATTTTAATGATTAGAAGTCACACAATCGTTCTAGTTCTGTTATGGCTGATGGTCAATGCTGCCTAAAGCGGGATAATTTGCGAAAGGAGACATTATATTTGACGAAAATTACTTCTTTCAAGGTTAAACTTCCAACCATATATATATTGTAGTTATAAGGGTTTTTTGAGACAGAATATATAAGAAGGTTTTTATAATAACAATTGTATATACCACAGAAATAAATCAGACAAGTTAGTAAAAGACTTAGAACTTATTGGACTTGTTGAATTATTAATTTAAAATAGCTTCTAACGGTCTTAAGTCCATTTAAAAATTTAGTATTTCATCCCGGTGATCTCACTTGGAATCATCAGTTCATCGGAGTGAGGGAACTTGGTCAATACGGAATTTGTTTATTTTGTTACAGATTTTTTGCTAATATTCAATGTGAACTATTTCAATAAAATTGGGGTTCCTAGTCATTAAAGCTGAAAATTTAGCCCAAGTCTAAGCATTGGTTTAATAACATAATACCTACCTACAAATTCTATATACATACCTACTACTGAAATAAATCAGACAAGCACTTCTCCTTGAATGATAGTATCTATATAATTGTATGTAATGAAAGGAGATAAGCTATTGGTGTTAGATATATGTGCTATCATGAACTTATATTTAATTGTGTGAATCATAAGTTAATTATTAAAAAAAAATAAGAATATGATTTTATTGGAAGAAGCTAATGTCAATACTTTATCAGTTTCACAAACATCAGTCCAACGGGTTCTACATTGATGTTGTTGGTATGTACGTTGAAATATCACGAGTGCCGGAGGTTTCGGTTCGAATCTAGCCTACTTAACTTTAAAACGATTTTTTAGGGATATTGAATCTTACAAGGAAGAGACAAATCCTCCAAAATGTCATGATATAAAGTTACTCTCATTATAGCCATTCGCATTGGGCGCCATTCCTGCGGACACAGTTATGGCTTTGAGTCACTGGTTCTCCACGAGCTGATGCGCCATTCATTTTTGCAAGATATTCAGCTAAGGAAATTAAATTCCTTTAGTTACAACTCTTGCATAATCTTTTCCGTTGGTTCGAAATTAACTTGACTAAAATGTCAAGATCAGATTACAATGGTGCCGAAGGAGAAAATTTGTTCGATTTGAATGTATTGGACTTTGTTTCTCTAATCAAATCGTAAAGTTTCCTTCTGTAATGGGAAGTACATATCAATTTCATACTTAGGTTATATTATTGGGCTGATAGAATATCTTATTCCTATCCCACTTAGATTAATGTAGATCCCTTGTGATACCCTAGAGAATTGGACGCTCCTAATAAGCTAACCTATAAGTTTTCATATCTGCTTTCCTCTTGTCAAAACACAGTCAAAGATTTTTGGTATTTGGTCGAGTAGGGTTCATCTTACATTTGTTTTCTCAAGAAGTTTCTTTGCCACCGTCTGTTTGAACTAGCAGATTGGTGTGTATATGTTTTCTTCAGCCTGGCACCGATCAATTGATGATCTAATTCTGCCTTCTCATTACCTGGAATTCCTATATGGCCAGGAACCCAGAAGAGCCAAACATTATGCTGCGAGTCAAGAACCTTGAGCTCTTCGCGGCAAAAGGAAACAAACTCGACTTTAATTTAATTCATACCAAATTCCAATAGACACTGTGGCGTATACGTAACTTTTTTTCATATACAAATTAGATACATTTATTTTATTATTTTTAGAGTCTTAGATTTCAAGATTATACTGAAAAATTTGGGGGGGGGGGGGTAGAAGGGGTAAAGGAACAATTGCGTTTTAGGATTTTTATTATTTATGTGCTTGTGCATTTGTGGAGGTGTAGAGTTTGCGAAGTATGGCGCAAAGCTTGTAAGTTCCGTGTTTTTGAAGCAGTTTCGAAATCAATTATGTTCTATGCGTCACAGGTATGGGGGTACAAGCACAACGAAAGTGTAGAAATGTTGCTGAGGTTTTTTATTAAGAGGATGTGCCATCTGCCTTCCAACTCACTAAACTACGTCGTAATGTTAGAAACAGGACTATCCCCCCTCTTCATCCAAACTCTCAAAACCCAGGTAGACTTCATTATCAAGGTTTTAAACATGCATAATGAAAGCCTACCGAAGAGAGCAGCCCTTTACGTAATCAACCGGAGATACAGCAATAGTATACGAAATGGAACGAGCTCGCGCAATGGTCGCGTGTGGTATGAAGCTGGACTTGCATATTGAAAATCTAAATGAATGGAGAGTTAAACTTTATAAATTAATTGCTATGGTTGATGAAGCTTTAAGAGAAGTTTATGGAAGAAGCCACCAGCTCTGTCTACAGAGTGGTTTACAGACGGCTTTGTCATAACCTACGACCAAGAAACGACTTCAGAGATGAAAATAGTGTGGAGCATATCTCGATGATGATGAGACTTCGTTCCGAGCTTCTACAATTGAATTATATGCCACATAGAGGCGATCTTCCCGGCCTATGCAGTCTATGTACCCGGATGGAAAGAGAAGATGTCTTTCCTAGTAGAAACTAGAGGCTATCCTTCTTCGGCTGCAATTATTTCACCGACACAGAAATTATAGCGTATTTAAATGAAATGGAGGTGCAAAAACTTTTTCTTTTTATGTACTGCAAATGAGAGCAAGCTAGCTGAAACAGAGCCCTCAGTGAAAACTTTTAAATTCAAAAAATAAATAACAAAGATTTGTTTTAGATATACTAATATTTTAGGAACTTAGACACAATGAATGTATTTATGTTATTTATTTAAATTGTCAACTTGGCAGACTGCATTGCCATGCTATACTTGATTTAGCTATTATCCATACATGATTTGAATGAGAAAATAAAATAAATTTACTACTACTATCTACTTATTTATGTGTTTGCATGGGAGGTATAGAGCATGATTTAACCACACAATTCTGAGAGAATATTCACACTGGTCACTATACAATATTATTGGCAAAACTCAAGAACTAAGCCCTATTTCATAATTAACTTTTAAAACTTTGTGTAGAAAATTAAATTTTTAATTTTTGTATTCATAACTTGTTTAAAAGCAAAAATTAGCTAAGGATATGCTCGAACAAAAAAAGTTGAGATAAAAGCTTTTTAAAGGTATATGTATATATGGCATTTTTAATTTTACGTAACTAATGAAATTGATCTTTTTTTTTATCCATGGATATTCTTACCACCCTTGGAGCTACGACATGACAGGCTCCGAACCGAAAATCTAATGTTTCCCTGTTAATCTTTAAGTTCCTAAATAGAGCGTATTGCACGCCACTTTTTTAAATTGATGTTTTTTTTGAGCTGGCTACAAACAAATAAATTCAAAGTCCTAGCCTGTTTTGCAAATTTCTGTGATGTGAATACTAAACTTGAATGTATTGTATGTTTCTTAATTTTTGCATCGTAACAACTGTGCTCTTTATCGCTGTTTGTGTTGCAATCACATTTCAATTCTGGATTAAATATCTATATAAATAAAAACGTAAATGTTGGTTTGTTCTGGATTAAATATCTATATAAATAAAAACGTAAATGTTGGTTTGTTCCTAACCGATATCTATATAAATAAAAACGTAAATGTTGGTTTGTTCCTAACCGATTTCTTTGAAATGTTGACACACCATTGCATTCGCATACGCGCGTGTTTATTTATACCTACCTTTTTTTTTTTAACAAAAAAACAACGGGATAATGTTGGGCATAAAAGCAACTTCCGCTATAGGTACTGATTAAAAAACAATACAGGAACTTTTTTTATCTGAAAAATTTCTCAGTTGGGCTGTACAAAAATTGAGGAAAATAACTTTTAATTTATTTTTTGAAGGAAAAAAAATAAATAAGAAATAATTCGTGTCGTTTACCACAGCGTTAAATTGGTAAGTACGGTCTATTTTTTTATTTTTCCGATATTTACCATTTCGTTTGATTTAATTTATAGATTTTGAAAATTTCATAATTGACTTTTGATCCACTTGGGTGGGTATGGAAAACCCCATTAAACGGTGTTCACATTGGAATGACTTCTCCATTTTTTGTTGACGTCTCTTTGCTTTTGCTCACTCCCACTTCATGGTGAGGAAGAGATGGCCAGGAAAGGCAAGATTTTTTTAATTTGTTTAAAAATCAGTGGATTTTGTTTTGACTTTTTCTTTTGTGGCATCTTATTTGTCTTTCTGTGATTTATCTTTGGCACTTAAATCCTACAGATTCCCATTTTTTTTTTTCAATTGGAAACATATTCATTTAAAAAGATTTAGATTTTGTAAGTGAAAAATTTCTAATTAATCCTTCATAGAGCACAGATTTTTCTTAAAGTTGGATTCACGTCAAAAAATCGAAGAATAGTCCTTTAAAATATTTAACAAGGAAAAGAATTAAGCTAAGTATACACGACTGGTAGATCTTAAGCTAAGTGTACACGATTCGTAGATCTTACAATATTGTCAGAGCTGACAATGTCTGACAATTATCTACCAATGAGCTGACAATTAGTTGTGTGTGTACACGGTTGGTAGAAAATCTACCAATCTTCTACAATTTATTGGTAGGTTTGCAGCCAATTATCTGACAATAAATTGTCAGCCAACTTCTGACAATAAATTGTAAGAGATTGGTAGATTTTCTACCAACAGTGTACACACACAACTAATTGTCAGCTCATTGATAGATAATTGTCAGACATTGTTAGCTCTGACAATATTGTAAGATCTACCAATCGTGTACACGTCAAAAATTACTCAATGGGCAGTTTGTTTTCCGTATCATCTTTTTTTTAATTTTCCACAAATAATGTATGTTCGAAAAAAGTCATTATACTCCAAAGCCTAAAGCTGTCATGTAATAGCAGACTTATGGCGGATTACTTTCAACAATGAATTCGAATTTTTTCTAAACAGAATCGATTTTTTCTAAACCGAATCGATTTGTTTCTGTAATTTGAAAGGAATTCGTAAAAGAATCGAATTTTTTTTTCGTGTGATTACGGAAAATACCAACATACAAAATCACATATAGGAATTGCAATTTAAAAACCCTTTAGTGTAAAAGATGATTCATTATACGTCAAAAAAAAAAATTGTACATACATTTTTTTTCTGCGAAAAAAAGCCTAACGAAAACTATACAGTGTATGTGTGTATACAGCAATCAAATAAGATAAGAACGTTGATTTAGAAATTATCACAATTTTACAATTCGAGCATAATAATGAGTCGTGTGATAAGGAATATTTCCACCATACCTCAAAAATGACAGGCTCGTGCCTCGTGGAAATATATCATGTGCTATATGCCTTTATACTGTTAATATATTTTTTCAGTTTTGATTAGCCCCCCTCAAAAAAGAACCTTATATATTTGTATACATTCTCTTGATTCTTCATACTCATAAACATAACAAATGAAATATGTTTGGCCAGTTTCATCAATTACCCTATTTTTGTAGGGTTTTTAGTAAAAAAAAAACATCTCTTACCTACCCCATTCCCCCTTAAAAACATCCTTTCAACACTCTTTTGATTCTTCATTCTCATGACAAAGTTTCCTGAGTAAGCGAATTAATTTTTGATATGTTCTAAAGGGTTTTTCAACAAGGACGCTACAAAAGTAGAGCAACAGGGACAGCAAACGACGCCATATTTCTTGCCGCTCTTTCGACATTTCTCTTCAGTAAGGTTTGCCATTTTATGATGGAAAGATATACGAGCCAACAACGAGTCGAAATTATTAAAATTTACTACCGAAATTCGTAGTCAGTGGCCTCAACGTTAAGAGCGCTAAAAATCGAAAAATCATCTTCAGCTATTAGGCTCATTTCTGGCTGAATGGCTTCGTCAATAAACAAAATATGCGGTATTGGTCAGGCAGCAATCCTCACGTCCTCCATGAGTCTTCATTGCATCCCGAAAAAATTACGATTTGGTGTATTTTATGGGCCGGTGGCGTCATTGGGCCGTACTTCTTCCGTGATGATCAAGACCGGTACGTTACTGTGAATAGGGATCGCTACCGTTCAATGATAACCGAATATTTTTGGCCCCAATTGGATGATATGGACTTGGAGGACATGTGGTTCCAACAGGACAGCGGCGCCACAAGCCACACACGAATGTCACAATCAATTTATTGGAAACCAAGTTTGGAGAACGTGTTATCTCACGAAATGGTCCGGTCGCTTGGCCGCCTCGGTCGTGCGATTTGACGCCGTTAGACTATTTCCTGTGGGGCTACGTCAAGTCTATGGTCTATGCAAACTAGCCAGCGACGATTGATGAACTTCGTACGAATATCGAACGTGAAATTGCAGCAGTATCGGCCGATTTATGCTTGAAAACTGTCGAAAATTGGGTTCAGCGTCTGGACTTCTGCAAGCGTGCCCGTGGTGGCCATGCAAAAGAAATCGAGTTCCATACATAATAGCATCGAACGTACTTTCACAAGAATAAAGAATTTCATTGATATCCGAAACCGTTTTTGTTTTATTTAAAAAAACTTTTGTAGCGCTCTTATTGAAAAACCCGATACAAGGTGGCGCAAAAGTAATCACCACCCTATCGGAAGATGCTATAACTTTTGCAAATATGTGGGAAATGTCAATTCATTTTTTTCATTTGTGAAGTAAACATATACAAAATACACGTCAACGAGACATGAATCACTATCTATACTTCTAAAGAACGTGGAAGAATTGCTTCGAACCAAAGTTTTTCATTCATAAACAAAACATTACAGTCAAAAAATATCGAGTGGAAAATTGTGCGCCACCTTGTATTTTACCAATGGTGAAAAACCATACTTCGTGACCTTAGACCCCTAAACTTAGCTGATTTAAAAATAAATATGCGGTATATACTTTTTTCGAACTCTGGAGAAAAGTATATTTAATTTTTCTGGACGATCACTATCAATTTCTGCACAAGGAACACAGGCATCCAACGTTCCAACATCTCGTTTTCGAAGCTTGATGTTGCATTGACATAATACAGTCATTTTATAGTACGGGGCACTTAGACTTTTGCTGGGAAATTATGTCGAAACGCATTTTGCCTTCAATATTGAAAAGAATATATTAATAACACGAGCCGAAACCCGCATTTTTCACAATTGCACTTCTTGTCGTTTGGCCGACATCTTGTTTTTAACGGTCAATTCGATTTTCGCATGTAACTTTCGTACTTTTGATTGATCTTAGAGGAAAAAAGTAGTGGTACAAACATGTAGCAAATTATGTTTTATGTGTCTTTTTTTTTACGAAATTAATTTTGGTAAGAAAGTTACAATGCATTTTTTGTTGAAAAAAGTAGGGGTTTATTTTTTTTGTTAATTTTAAAAATATTCTCTTAATAAAAGTTGTAGATCCTTCAATTATTGTCTATATTTTTAGCGTGAACAGTTTTCTAATAAAAACTAAGGTTCTCGCTCTGCAGCGCATATAGTAAGTTGGAGGATTCCATTCGGGATCATTCTAATCGAATAACAGAAAGACCAATTTGGGCTTTGTTTTTCGAAATGGTATCACTACAGGCGCTGAGTAACACATTTTACACAGTTCTTCAATGTAGTTGAAACCCGTCGTTTTGTTTTAAAGGTTTTTTTTTAAAGTATTTCGCACTCGAGTATAGGTGTTTTAGATTTTAGATAAAGGGTTTTTCAATAAGAACATGTATAGATGATATAATAAAACAAGCTGTGTGTGAGGTAATCGATGAGACCAACTGTCATACCTGGGCCAAACGCATTTGGACTCAAGGTCGCAAAAATACTTTCAATTAAATTTTATTCATTAGAGTTCAACAAAAAAGCAAAAAAAAAAACCATTTCTATTGTTTTTGTTTTTCTTCTTCTTCGTATGCAAAAATTGTTTATTGGCAAATTTAACATGGGAGTACCTAAACTCGTTCTTGGTTTAAAATTCGCACACCAAATTGTCCAGTCATTGTTTAGACCCAAAAAAAAGCACCCACCACTAGCTTGCCGTCTATTACTTGTCTTACTTTAATTTTAACAAAGATATTTTAACAATTATATTATTTTTACAAAAACACGCTGCAATCATTTTAATCAGGCGTTTAAAATAGGTTTTTGTTTAAAATATTTTTAAGTAAAACGTAGTCATTAATAATACAAAAATGTACACTCAAATCAAAAAAGTGGATAATTTCGCAATTAAATTCGTCACAAAAATACCAATTGAAATTTAGTAAACAAAACAAAATAAGAAGAACAAGTTTTCGGGGCAATACAAGTATGCATTATGTACATACCTTCGAACTTCTAACTTTTGTTTCTATTAAAGAAAGAACACGTATTAACACATAGTTGGGTCCAAATATATACATAACTGCCACTGTCGATTTGTGACAATGCCAGTGTTTGATCAAAACAAACAACGCAGGCGGCCCAGAACGACATTCATGATTTTCTAAAACTTCAAACTGAAATGCTCAACTTTTGAAATCTAATTGATAAGATTTTATTGTTTAAAATTTTATTTAAAATAATAAACAACATTTGTACACAAATCAGGTTAAATAGAGAAACATTTGTGTAAATAATCCACTCACCTTGTGTATTTTCCTTATATCGGCTTCTGTATTATCTAATATAATAAGACAATCCATTTTTGATACATTTTTATATTATTTATAGATACCGGTTTCTTTTATTGATTGAGGTATTGTCAAAATGATTGCAAAGTTCCAAAATAACAAATTTCGTGACAGTTTTAGCATATTGTTTTTTTTGGTTTTTTTTTGTGAACAAGTTAATTCGAGACACTTCTCTAATTTTTCAAAATTATTAATCACCAATATAGATAATGAATTTACCCGGCCGACAAACGAGAGCAACCAGCATGACAGTAGTTAAAAACCTTATGACAGATTATGTTTTAAGTTTAACAAAATACAGTTATGTTATATTCGATTTACTTTTGTTGGTATAAAAACATTCAAATTATCTGACTTTGCCATTAAACTCTGTAATAATGTACTTAGATAAAAACATATATATATATGTATGAATTTGAATTTAATTAATTTTTAATTAAACTTGGTTCAAGGTCGTATGTATATAGTTTAAGAATATGCACCGCACCAGGTATTCTGCATTTCACCGTAGACAGGTGCAATTGTTTTGATCAAATAAAACTTAAGAATGTATCGCTTTAAAAAATTCAAGACTACTCACTCAGAACTTGAATAATGTATTAAACTCAACCTGGTTCTTAGCTAAACTCATATAAATATTTAAACTCGAAAATGACTTTTCACCACACTATTTTGGCAAACAAAGCTTGTAGTTGCCAACCTATGCCTAAATTGAGTGTTTTTTTTTTCTTGGTTTGTTTGTTAATGAATTGAATCAACAAAATTGTTTCTCGGATTTGTTTTCACTTTTGGTAACAATTCTATTAATGAGAACTTTTTATTGTGTTTCTCTTATTAAAATAAAATGCACGACAGGATCGCACGAACTTGCTGTTATCGTGGCTAGCTATAAATGATAAGTACTGGTTTTTATCAAAATATAACTATGTAGATGGGCCGCTCACCAGGCTTCGCAAACAAATTGTAAGAGAAAATATATACATATTGTATAAATATTTCATCTACTTTTTTTAACCGATTACAAATCGTTTGTTTTAACACTATCTATAAATAGCCAAATTTAGAAAAATATATTTATAATTTTGAGTGAAGTCCAAACTTTATTACTTTTTAAACAGAAATAATTTTTAAAATCAAACACTACTTTTTTTGTTTTACCCCACTTCACCCTATGAATAGCTATGAATAGCACATTTTTGAAAAAAAAATATCGTTAAAAACATCCCCTAAAAATAACTTTTAAAACACAAGAAAAACTTTTTAAAGGTCTTTAGTTAATCCCTTCAATTTGGAACCATTGTTTTGGCTGTGCATTCATTTTTGGATATGCACTGCTAAATTTACTTACATACATACTCACTGTTTGAGGAACTGCAAAATCCGGAATTGAAATGCAAAAAACCTGCAAATTCCTGTTGTGGTCCCATTGTTATGCTAACTTCATAGACGTTCCAAATCCACCTGGGACAGGATGTGTGGCATTCTTGGAAGATGAATCGATTTATTCTTACTACGACATAGATCAAAAACCGAAAATAGGGTAAGTAAAGGCTAGGATGGACCATTGGAGCGTGATGTATAAAAGTGCCTTCTTGACTCAAAGAAAACGTGATATCAACCTCAGATATTAACTATTAAATCTGTGATGGACTCTGCCTCTATAAACTCTAGAACAGCTCTAGACTGCCGACTATCTCTGCTGGTGATGGCCCAAAAAATATTAAAATTTGTTGGATGCCGGACAATAGCGAGACATTCTAAGAAACTATAAGGCTGGTTGAAGTCGGCAGAAGTGTTGCAACGCCCAGAAGATAACATGCGAATTTCCCAACGTGACATATGTATGCACCACGCCAGAACCACACCAAAACCATTTGACAGTTCTGACAGATCATTCAAAATGTGTTTTTTCTGTCTTATAAAATGAGAATCCATTGAAACTTATGAACCAAAACACATCAAAAATATCAGGCGAAACAAAAAAGCATATTTTTGTTTTTATATTTGTATATGACTGGTTATCGAAAATACATGGCTATCTGTATACGGCCAATGCACAGCGCATAAAAACATTTTGTTTTAAACCAGTATCGCTTTGCAAACCCTCACTGCGCGCCATAAAACAAAGGCGAAACAGAAAAACATGTTTCAGTTGTCGGATGGCTGGAAATTTGTTTTTCAGGAACAAAATTTGTGTTGTTGGTGTTTGTTTGCCACTGCCGGGCGTTTTAATTATTTGGAAATTTTCATTGAAAATTTAGTTTTGTTTTATCTCAACATACACCAAACGAAACAGAAAAGGGAAATGATATTGTTTTCTCTATTGCGTTTCGATTGGTGTGTGTTACAACAAAACAAGCTTCCTTGCCTTATGAAACAAAAACGTTTTGTCCCATCCGGTATGTTTCAGTCTAAGTTTTTGATATCTATAGGCAGATTGCACATTAGCTGTCAATTATTGGGTTACTTTGGTCCACCAAGTGAAAATGGCCCTGCCAGCAGCAGACACGTAATTTGCATTAATTTATTAAATTACTGAAATTTTAAATAATTATCACATTTTTGTATTGCATTATGTATTTTTTCTTCACCCAGTGTCTCTTTATTTGTACAGTAAGCATTACAATATTTAAAGTTATTAAATTTTCTAAGAAGTTCAATTGCAATGATTTAAAAAAACACTTCTACAATCTTGTTTGGGAATATTAACAAGGCTTTTAACAAGACTATTATAGGTATAAATACGTCACAATCGTAATGACAATGACACTTTATTATCTCAGCAAAAATATTTGATTGTTTTTTTTTTGTACAAAATAGACACAACCATTCCGATCTTATCACAAAAAAAAAGATAATATAAAAAATCTATTACAAAATATTCCTCCAATCAAGAAAAGGCTTATTTGGAACGACTTATCTTAAAATTTCAAAAACGATGACGTTTTAAAAAAAAGATAGTAGGTACAAATATTTTTGATATCAAAAAGCTCTTGAATAGATAAAACGGAACGGTTTCTTGATGTGTAAGAATCTAACAAAACTCCGCTGGGGTGCGGAAGGTTAAACTAAAAACGTGAGCTTTTAATACATTCCGTGTCACACATTACCTGGCAAACATTATGAGTCACACATTACTTTGTAATTGGGTACGTTAAATAAAAAAACTCCGACACTTGGACTTGGAAGTACAATGAGGTTTACACATCTTAACCGTGGGTACCGGCACTAACACACATTTTGTTGTGCTGGGTACACACTTCTGAAGAAAACACGGCCACCATTCAATTTTTTTGGCGGGTAGCAAAGTAGAGAAAATGTAAATTATAAAAATTATGTAACAACTTGGACTTTGCTGAAAATGCAGCTGCAATGCAACGAATATTACAGAAGTTGGTATTTATTTTTATTTTTTTCTAGGGTGATTGTATAGAAACCTGAATATCATACAGGTGATGGGGCAAAAACGAATGTTTCCACGTCTTCTCCGCGATTCCTGGTTCATCTTTATTTGGTTTTGTCTACACAATTTTTCATCTACTCATGCTTTCATCGGGAGTAGATGTGCGTTCCATTCAAAATGGCTAGCAAGTATTTCGCCATCTCCTATTTAAAAATTAAAAGCTCGCTCGAATTCTTCAAACTTTTTATACGCTTTAGACAACGAAAGAAAGAAAGGATTTTCTTTTTTGTTTCTTAACAATTGTATGCCAAGTATGTACATAAATACCGTTATTTTTGCTTCTAAATATCATGTTTTAATTGTCTTAATTGTGTTAAAAAAATGCCAACGCTGCCGGGTTTTAACTAAAATCGAGAAGACTTTTTCAAAACATTGAGTTTTCCAAAATGCAAAAAATATTTTTCAAAAAATTTTAGTAGGTATACAATACTGTTCAAATTCATCAAAACATTCTCCATACAAAAATTGATCAAAATCACTGTGCCACTATAATTATCAATTTTTGTATACCTTATTGATATTTTTGGTAATTTTTTTTTTTGAAAATTGCAATGATCGTAACATCAATTGACTAAAACCTATACATACCTTCTCTATATTTATCGCTATAGTTAAAATGATGGAGGGATAAGCAACCAATCTAGCAGTCCTTGCGTATGCCCTTGTGCA
The DNA here is from genome assembly GCA_932273885.2 of Leucozona laternaria. Classification (NCBI taxonomy): domain Eukaryota; kingdom Metazoa; phylum Arthropoda; class Insecta; order Diptera; family Syrphidae; genus Leucozona; species Leucozona laternaria. The sequence continues at coordinate 40,545,663 of OW026369.1, read as the reverse complement.
TATGCCTTCCTCTCTCTCAAATATTGCCAGTCTATTAAAACCTTTTATCTAAGTTTCGAATTGTTTGATCAGTAAGACGATTAGAGATTGGGTACGATTGACTTGATCGCATTTCCAAATCGTCTTTCGCTTATCATAGTCTATAAATAAAACAAAAAAAAACGCAAGCAAACGAAACAAACTTCATCTTCGCTTAACTGCAACTTGAACACCTGATAAGGTTTTTGAAGATTTCTAATTGACGATTTTTTTATAATAAAATAATATGGGGTCTCTATTTTCCAAGGGCACCTATGGGAAATTATTAGTCTGCGGGTCGCACACATCCTCATTTTAAATAACTTTTTGTATGCGATATCCTCACACTCAACGATTTTTGTGAGTTTTTTTCTGGATTGATTGAATAGTACAATGTACATATCTAACAGATGAGTGTCAAAGAACTGTCAAAATAGACAGGGCGACATAATGGACGTATTACATATGGACTGCTAGTATCGAACTTCCCTTGTGTTCCAGTTAACAGCACCGCTCTAGGGACCCGGTGGTCGTTGCATGAAACTCGCCTTTAAGGTACTCTATTAACAAAGATGACAAACCTTCCTACGTTTTCCTTTTCGAAACCAATTTGATTAAGTTATTGTTTTGTTTAGATTGTATAGGAAAACCGAATAACATCCGAGGTTTGCTATATTTATTTGGAGTATATTTGGCAGCAATATTGTACAAATAATTCTATTTAAACAAAAAAAAAAGAACTTTTTCAGATGCCATCTATCGTCATTTCTTCTTTATTATTTAAATTTTAATGTCTTTTTAGCGTTTGACATCTGTTTAGTAACAAATGTGGCCGCATGTATTCCCGGAGCGCTGCGATTTCTAGAAATATTTTTCTGCTCAAGAAATGTAAGTCCCCTTTCACACGAGGAAACTGAGTTGCCAGCAACAATCAGTTTGTTGGTGAGAAGGGCAAGAAGTAAGAGGGGAAAATGAAATCTCCCCGGTCAACGATTCGAGGAGATTTTTTTGACATTCCTCTTCACACACACAGTAGAGTGTGTTCAACCAAGCTATTTTAAAAGGAAAATACAGAAAGTTTCCACGATTTTGTTTCTTCGTGTGAAAGGTACAGGAGATTTTCAAGGAAATTAAAAGAAAACGTCAAAAAAATCTCCAGCAACTTGTTTCCTCGTGTGAAAGGGGACTAAGGAAGTGACAAGCAACTAGCAATATATATACATATATGTAATATAGTTCCGCACAATGACCCCCTCTCTTTTTCGATAGTGAAAGTGAATTTCCATAGTGTCGTACTCTGATTTCGATAGATTCTTGACAACTTAAAGTTAATGTTAATCCTACACTGAAAAACTACGTCTGAGTTAACTCGGGTTCAATTAATTTGCAGGATAAACTACCTCTGGTTTAACTCAACATGAAAAAACTCGCCCTTACTTGTCAAAAATCTATCGAAACCGAAGTGGGACATTAATATAACAATCGTTCTTTCGCTAACCGAATGGAGGTGGCGCTGCTATAGAAATCACCCTTCTCTGGTTCTCCTCGCTGCTTCAGAGTTAATTCATCAAATTTGTTGAGTTAACTCGTGATCGAGAACTATACTCTGTCCAACAAAAATAGGCAGTACGCGTCTTATGGGAAAGCTTTTCCAAAATCCGTAGCGTGCCATATTTTTGCATCATATTAAATTGAAATAACTCGTCCACAAAAAGTGTTTGCCCGCCCTTGAATTTCCAATAGCATCTGACACAAACCCAACGTCCTATTCAAGGCACATCTGAGTGTGCAGTGTGCACTGAATTGCTGTGGCCAATGGCGATTTGAGCTGCTTGATGTGCATTCAGAGTTACCCGCGTCCATTTGTCAATTCGTTCAGCTTTTTTCCTTGAGTTTGGCCGAGTTCAACGCACATCTGAATATTCAGAATTCTGAATTTTTGAAGCTCTTGATTGGCCAGCTGTCAGAAAATGTTCTGAAAATTCAGATGACTTCTGACAGCTGGCCAATCAAGAGCTTCAAAAATTCTGAATTCTGAATATTCAGATGTGCGTTGAACTCGGCCTTTCTCTTTAGGTGCTTTTGATTTTCGAGCTTTAAGAAAAAGCTTTTAATGATGAGTGTTATCGTGTACACTAGGACAACCCTGTGAAAGCTTTAATTTTGCACATATTTATGCAATCCACTGTAGCCAAAATGAGAGGCAAACGTCCTATTTTGCCTACACTGCCAATTTTTGTTGGACAGAGTATACATTAGCTGTGTTTTTTTTTGGCAAACCTCGAAGAAACTGGACGAAAAAAAAAACAGGTCAGTGCTAAACAATTTACATGTTAAATGCAACAAGAACTAATCCCCTATCTGCATATAGCTTAGCCCAGATCCGAGGCGGTGTTAACCTATCCAAAAATTTTCAGATACCTTGAGTTTTTGTTGTATCAGCTGTTTTTCACAAAGAATCACAACATCACAAACACAGATAACCCACATGAAGATGAGAATCCCCGACAGCCATTCTAATTTGCCTACAAGCTTGAACTGGCAGTTATCAGATAAAAAATGAGAATGTGTGTATAAAAATCTCACACATAGACAGTAGGGATCTTCACACACCTGGTTAAATTGTTGTTGCAATTCACATCTATTCATCGACGCGGGAAAAAATTACAAATACAACAATGTAAACAAATGGGTTTTGGAGGGTGAAACGTACGAAACATTCTCATCTTCATATGGCTAATCTGTGATCAGAAAGCTATCCTGATCGCTTTGGATACAATCCTCAATGTGCTTATTACTTTTGCTCCTTAACTTGTATATCTCAACTCTTCTTCACAATTAACACAGGCAAACTCATAAGTCATAAATATAAAAAATTCTGCCACCTCGTGTAAAAGAAACAAATTGATGTGTGTCAAATATATTCTCAATGGAAAAATCTTCCATTGAAGTTTTAGCAACTCTTGAAAATCTTTTTAGAAAACTACCGTTTTTACTTGACATTTTATTTCTTTTTTGTTTAACAGTAATTTTCCATTAACATGTATAGGTACATACATAAGTATACAACTTTACATCAATTATATATAATTTTTTTTTTATATCAATTTAATGCACGTTAAGTTACCCTTAGGCCTATACTCTTTCACACTTCATTGGAGAAAACCATACAAAAATATTATTTTATGCGCTGAGTTATAAATGTTCTAACATAATAATTCTTATTAAACATTCACTCATATTCTCTTAAATACACTTACTCTCTTAGGTACTTTTTTCTGAGTTGTACAAAAGTAACTGCCTTTCTTGTATGTATGTATAATTGTATATAAAAAGACAAATAAGTCTTAGTTTTTTTTTTTTTTAGAAAACTAAATTTTTTTGAAAAAGTTTTAAAATGCTATTCAAAGCTTAAGAGTTATGAGATTGAAGATTTGTATACTTCAAGTGAGTTTTATTTAATTTTTTTTTTTTTAACTCGATGTCTTAATGATAGCCATTTGCTGTAAGTTCTTGGCTATGATTGTCGGCAACCCCTTTGGCATGACCATTTTGATGACCATTGTCAATTTTCTTAGCGTCTGTTGCGGTCTTGAGTTTCTTTAGTGGTGGTTCAATGGTTGAGATGGATGCAAAATCAAACTGAATAAAATAAAAACAAAATACATCATTAAAGGTTCTTTCGAAAATTTATAAACGACTCGACTTACCCTCTGCTCTAAAGCCATATGTGAAATTGGAGGAAGTCCAACACAAGCTCGTAAAATATTTTCAATAGCTGACCTTTGACTGAAGAGAGAATTGACAACAGGAGTTCCCTTGGGGACAAGAGGAGCCTTGCACAAGTAGCTGAGTATGGAAAGAACAGGCTTGAAAGCAACCCATGGAGCAGTTGTTGCTGTGTTGCTCTTCAAGTGAATCCTTGAGCAGAGCTCTCCCAAAATTACCAAATCTAGAATCAATGGAGATGCCAGAAGGGAGTCTTCACAGGTGTTGTGAATAACCAAGGTGTTATGACCGCCCATCATAATTTCACTCGTATACTCGTCCATAGCCCTTTTGCTGTCTCCCACATAGGGCACGTACTTTATGACGACCACATGGTCAGGATGTTCGTTTGGTTTGTAGAGAATGCCGTTTGATTCGACCATGTCATCAACAACGTTACTTTTGGAAATCTATAAAAGAAACATTAATTCACAATTCAAAATACCGCAGTTCCAAAAATATATTTGCCTCTTTGGAGCGAAACTGTTTGGGTGCCGATAAGTTCTTTCCGTCATTGTTCCCCAAATGATTATAGCTGACAATTGAGGTGGGTTTGATACCAGCGCCGACCAAGAAATCTACCAACACTGACTTGAGCTTTGTCTGACCAGATTTGAAATCATCTCCAGCTATGTAAACTCCATGATGTTCAGCCATTTCAATAAGTCCAGGAACAAATGTGTTTTGTGGCGATCCATTGATGTAAGTACACTATTCAAATAGAGACATGTTTCAGTCAGCTATGCTGATGGCTTTTTTCATTCAACAACTTACTCCTTCAGCAATACTAGCCATGGCGAAAATTGTCGATGGTGATATTTCCAATTTGTTAGCTTTCAAAGATGCATGCAACTCTGCCATAGTTGTGTTCAGTCCCTCTTTAATATCAGCAAAGCGTTCTGTATTAGCTGTCCATAGTACAATAATCTTTTCAACTCCTGACGATGCCTTGAAATCTTGAATATCCTTGCGAATCTGTTGGAATTGTGCATACCTGGTCCCTTGTATAGTATTATCAGCTCGTGTAAACTGATTGGCAGCTATGAAATCTGGATCGTAGATCGATGGGCGAGGTTGCATTTTAGAAAGATCCTTATACAATTGATCTTGTAGTGCGACATCTAGAACTTCAGCCCGTCGCATTGATTCTCCAATATTCAAAGAACTAATATCCCAACCATCGACAACTTTAAGAAAAAAAAAAAAAATATTTGATTTGTTTATTATTTTTAAATTTGTTCAAAGATTCTTACCAATATCATTGGGATTAACCATCGGAACAATATCTTTCATTGGTATATAAACATCCTTGCCATTTTCATCATTTCCCAAATAAACTGTCGACGCTTGGGTTATAGATCCATACCAATTTGCTTTTTGTATTCCGGTTTTCTTTCTCCATTCTAATTGGCGGCGATTGGCTTCGAGGGCGGCACTTAAGGTTGAACCGTTATTGCCTCCCCAACCCACCAGCATTAGACCCAATTTTGGCACATTTTTTTCAGTTCGAATTTTTAGGGATAGTGTTTCGGGTTTCACCTTAAAGTTAATAAAATAAATATAGAATTTAATGGCTTTATGTGAAACTATGAGTTGTGAAAGTATGATCGTAATGCATCCATTGACTTAATATTTGAAAAGTAGCATTCAAATGAAAATCTAATTTTTAGGTACGGATGGGTCCCGAAAATGGGCTGAGCTGAAACATCATTCAAAATCCTCACACCCTCAGATCTTTGGCTAAACTTCTACTACATCATACATTATTTTTTGCTTCAGCTTCACGTTTCAAATTTTTACCGTCTCTTAGATAACCCAAACATCGTTCACACGTAGTACCTAATTGTCTGTCTTCCACATAATTATTTTATAACTAGCTGATATGCCCGCGTCTGTAGTAGCTTATTACAGGGTGGGACCTAATAATGTTAAACACGAATAATTTTTTAATTATAGATATTTTCGAGTTAATTCTTATCATACATAATGATTGAAATACTACACGATCACGCAGCAAACAAAAACTGTCCAATTATATTTGGTGAATGGCCGGTCACAAATTTACACATTTTATGGTGTTCAAAATGTTCCAACCGCTGCGACAATTCGGCCTGTGGTTGCCATATTTGAGCGATATGAGAACGTTATAGATGTGAGAAGTTAGGGCAGACGATCTGCCGAAAACATCCCGGCCGTTCGTGATAGTTTTGCAGCTGGTCCTGAAACATCGACAGGACGACGTTTAACACAGTCGGTTTTAACGCGTGGCACGATTTTGAAAAAAAAATTCAGTTGGTCCAAAAGCTCAATCTTATTGGTGATCCAGAATAATGTATAGAGTACTTCAGAGCTGTTTACATTTACATATTATTTGGCCCATCTTGTATTTTACTTATATAAAAAATCCTAAGTCGATTTTCCCATGTCAATCGCTTCGCAAACTTTATTTACATGTAGCTTTACATTTTACCTTCATTTGAAGACGTCAAGCAGCACATCGACTACTTTCAATTAAATTGTAAACAAAATCGTAGGAATATAATTTATTATAATTAATGTTTAGATACAAACATTTGTTTTTTAATTCCTAAAATAAGATAAATTTGAAAAAATAAATAAATTGATCGTCGCGAATTGCAATCTGATTGTTACGAACGGTCAAACTCTATTCACGTTCCACATACGATCCACACTTCAACAAACAAATTGTTTGCCCTCGACAGCCTTGTTTTTGTTTTCTTGGTGACAACGAATAAAACAAGTCACGTGAAAGAAATGTCAAAATGGATTCGTTGGTCGTTGGTCGCTCTCATGTGAATACTCCTTTAGAGCGTGACCGACTAACGTCCACCGTTTTCCCATCCATCATCACTGAATATCAGGGTGACCAGCTTAGGCATTTTCTCCCAGATTAAGACTTTTTTATTTTCTTCTCGTTGAGGGGGCAGAGGCAAATTTCTGGGGGAGTTATCTTTTTGTATACCTGTTTTTCTGAAAGCACTACAATTCCGTTTTACACTCTTAAACTGAATCTAGTTAAAAATTGTTCACTATCAAAAAAATATCAATAAGCAATAATAGCCGTGTGGAAATTTTCAATGGAACGTACAAAATTCGCCTTCCTAGCAGCAATTAACTACAATTTTGAGTGATTTTCAATAATTTATAGTCTGTGTAATCTGTACCATAAAAAAACATTGCGATATTGTTGATCACACTTCCACACTTTATATGATTTTTCGGCGAATATATATAAAAACTTTTATAAAATGAGAAAGTGTTTGCAAATCTCTTTTTGAAAGTAAGGACTCTCTTCACACATAATAAATTTTAAACAAATTCACAAATTGAAATAAAATGTCATCCACATGAAAAATCTCTTAACTTAACCGGATGCCCTCTGGAGGGTTTTACGTGCGTAAAACGTACTCTGCTCATCTACTCGCGCATAGAGTACCTATATTACCTAGAGAACCGACCTAGGCGGTCGTTCTCTTCCACCCTACAAGCTGTACTGAGAGGAAAAAGTCCATTAATTTTTGTATGGAGTTGTTGTCCCATGCATTTTAAATGGAACCGAACCAACTTCGCTTCAATTGAAAGGACTTTGCTCAATTTGCTCAGTTTGCTCAATAAGGTGAATAAGACCGCCCGGGTATTTAAAAAAAAATCAGTTAAATTCAAAAATTGAGAAATGAATTAATTTCGTAGTCAAATTTCTTTTTTTAACCCTTTGTCAACATAAACTATGAAGAATATCGGTCTTCGTTATTCCCGGTTAATAAATTAAATAATATTTTTGAATATTTAGGCCAAAAAAAACACTAACCGAAAAGTGGAAGCGCACTCTAGTTTTAAGTGTGCACAAAATGGCAGCATTAGCTCGCCATTTTGTTTTTATAACCACCATATCCACCACGGATTCACGGATAAGGAAAAAAGAGTAAAATAAGGGATTTTTCTCTTACTCACCTCAAATAAAATTTGCGGGTGTTTAAGGCAAGAGGGGTACCGGTCGGTTCTCTAGGTAATATAGGTACTCTATGTACTCACGCATGAGAGCTCAAGTAGATGAGAGTACTAGATTATAGTTTTCATTTACTCATGAGTACTTCGCCACCTCGAAAGGAACACGGCTAATAGCGGAAGCTGTGCTTTTGTATGTGCATTGTGCATAGCGGCACTTTTGACAATTTTTTAGTTAAAATAAAATGCTCATTCCTGGTGGTAAAAAAGTTTTAGTTCAGTAGAAGATTCTGAAACATCCAGTTCAGCATAATTCTTAAAATCCACCAATTTTATAGCATTACAAATTTCCTTCCAATTTGTCACGAGTTTAAGAGTTATTATTTTTGCAAAGAAAAGAAGTCAATATGACCTACTTTGCTTGATAATTATAATAATTTTTAATGAAACTGCAATTGAAATTTATAAAATTTGGTAACGTTATGTTAAAACGTGTTACGATACAATTGCAAAGACTATTGATACTAAATGAAAATGACACTGACAGTTTGAAATCTGAAAATTGGTTTGACAGATTTAACTGTCTGAAGTTAGAACTGGGTTAAAAAAAACATCAATTAGGCCCAGTTTTTTAGTGGTGAGCTAATCCAGAGCTAGTAGCTAACTCTGGAAGTAAATTAACCCACAGTTAACTGAAGAAGACATTTTTCGGTGGAGGATGCATGCGGAAACACTGAAAAAAACTCGGTAAATAAAACATCAAAAGCATCTGTTCTGTTAATCCTGAGTTAACTCCCGAATTTTGATGAGTTATCTCGGGTTTAACTTTAATTTCGAACTGAAAAACTTGACCTTATAGGAACAATTCGATTTGCAGGTAAGGGCCTTTACTCTATATAATTGCACGGCTAGTTAAATAAATTATTTACTTTAATTCAGTTCGTCGCAGAAACAAAAAAAAAAAACAATTTTCGTATAAAAGGCAACAATTAAACCACATAGTCTATTCTATACCCTAATTATATAGATACGTTGACCATATACGTTTATATTTGCATGTGGGTGATTAAATTGTTAATATTTCTAGAATAGAAAAACTATTTTTAAATGCATCCCATGTCGGTATTTCTCACGCTTCTAAGAAATAATGCATGCAAATTATACGTAACTGAACTTTTATTAATTTTTTTACCTATTTCGTAGAATGTATTCTAATTTGAATAAGAAACATCTGCTATGCACTTGAAGAAAATAGTTTGAATATCTTTAAAAAAATAAATAAAATAAATTCTAAAAGCATTATTGTAAAACGAAAATAAAATACTCAACTGGGTCGCTTGTATTTTATAATTTTATAGATTTTTATTGCTATTTATTAACCCATTCTTAGCTGTCCATGTTCCAAAAGCTTATTTATAAACATATTTCATCGATTGACTAACTGAGACACAGCAATTGGCTGTCCAAATCTATACTAAAGTGAATACGTTCAATGACCAAAGCAAGACATGTTTCTAGTTTTGAATTGAATAGTTTTCTTCAAATGAATGAACCAAATGTTCATTATACACTTTCCAAAAGTTCACAATAATTCATTAGAATTTAACAGATAATTCAGCGAATGAAAATATATTTAGAGAATTGTTGGAATGCATTTATAAGAAAAGAGATGTCCAAGTATTTAGACAATGACTAGCTGGACAACTGTCCTAGAGTGTTACGACGGACGTTTTATGTATGAGAACGTAGATGTTATTATACAGAAGAATATTAAAAGTATGAAATTCATTTTTAAATTGAAAAGAGAATTTTAAAAAAAAGTTTGTAGCAGTTTTAGCAAGAATTATTTTTAACTTCCGATATACAGAGTTTTGCATATGATACAACAAAAGGGCGTGTAGGTTGGGTTGGGAGACAAGAAAAAAATCGTATGGGAGGGGGGTTCTATTCCCCCCGTTTAGCCAGGAGGGGCATACGATTTTTTTCTTATCTCGACCCAAGAGAAGACAAAATTTCTGCCCGTCTGTCCGTTCGCCAACAGTCTTAACATATGGGTCAATTTTCTTTTACTGATATACCTAGTGCACCAAAACGATCGGTACCTGCCATCCAAATCATTTAAGCCATTAAAAAAAATCTTACTTTTCTCGAAAACAAATCCTACAATTTAAATTAAAATCTATTTGTGTGCTAAAATTATGACGATCTACCATGTAACACAAAGAAGTTTAACAATAAACCATTGCTTACAGTAGGAACCTCTGTCATAGAATAGTATTTTTTTTTTTTGATTTTTGAGCTTGAATAATTATCTGATGCTTAACCAATTTGAATAACTTGTCTTCATCCCTTAGAATTTAAATTAAAATAAATTAACTAATGATATACATTTCTTCCAATTGATTATGAAAAGAACTTCTTTACCCGACAGTTAGGTTGTTGAATTAATTTCTAATTGATAGAAAATATTCATAATGAGAATTATAATTTAAGCTAATGAACCTTAAATCCATATCTTTAATTAAATATTCCTCATTTTATAACTAAATGTAAATTAGTTTTATTAAATAAAAGTTTACAATTTGTGTGTATGTTTTATTTTTAAACTAAGAATGTCAATTTACTATGCATGAACATGAGCAAGCAATAAACAGATATATGTAGTTCCCCACAAGAATTTATTAAATAATATCTACATATACAGGGTGATTCGAATAATATGCCACAAAAAAGCTGGTTCAAGACAAAAAAAAAATCGATAAGGAAGGGGGTTTATTTAACCTCTTTTAGGCAGGAGTTGCAATTTTCTAAAAACAAATTATTAAAAAACAACGGCAGCACCAACAATAACAAATCAGACCTTTATTTTAATATTCAGTCGAACACTAAAAACCAGTTGGTTAAATGTCCTCTAGTCATTGATAAAATTGAAAATAATAAAAATTTGACTTCAATCCGTTGTTTGAGTTGCTCTTTATATCCTATTTCCGTTTTAGCAAATATGTAGTTAACAACTTCATTTAAAAAGGAAATTAATCAATGCATTTCTGGCTTTAGCAAAAAAATTCTAGCATGACATTTTAAGTGTTGCCGGTGTCTTTCCCTTAAACCAGGGAAAGCTTACTCTTTTTTTTTTTTTTTTTAATTCAACCTACATGGTCGTTTTGCTGCATCTTATCCAAATCACCCTGTACAATCATATCTATGTACCTACTTGAATGTTAAAATTTCGTTTCAGCAAATGTGCCTTAATAAAACACTTGAGTTTCGCAGGAATTTCCGTGTTTATAAATGGAATTAAACATAACGTATGCAGAAAGGCAATCATGTTAATTCCTCTCACGAAACTGTTATAAACAGATATATAATGTACGTAATTTATTAAAAATTCTTCTAGCCACTCGTAGGTCGTAAAACCAAAAAAAAACAGATATTTGCCTCTACGGAATCGCTGATACAATATGGACTCACAAAAAAACGATGCATAAGTATTTCAAAATAACATAGCATAATGCGGCTTTATTTCGCCTATAAAAAATAAATAAATGTTTTACCTCTTAATGGCGTTAAATTGCGTTCGAAATGTCTGCTCAGAATAGGGGATTTTTTTTTTTTTGAAATATCAGTCATGTCGGGTTTAATTTTTTATCGGGGTGGATTCTCAAAAAGGCTGACTATTACATTATCGAACGTGAACCATTAACATGCAGGTACATACCTTTAATATTTAGCTTTATTTATTTGCTAACGACAAGAGCAATTTCGTGCGATCCAGTCGTGGATATTTGCTTTTATTCTTGAAAAGTTTAAATTCAATATTTGTTGATTTGATTTGATATTCATTGAATTGATATTAAATTATTGTTGATTTTTATTATTATACCATTGACAAAAGGAATAGAATTTCTAATTTAAAAATTTAGATTCATTTTAGAGCGGGATGGTTGCTTTCGCGGGTTCAAGTTCAACAGTATTCTATGTAGGTGTATTTTTTTTTCAATTGACGCGGCCGCATTGAAAATCAATTTCATATTATTTAGTCTAGCCGGCTTTTTCTATGTGAGACGCGTTGTCTGATTTCTTTCTGCTTCTTTATGGTCACGATTTGCCAATTAACGAATATAGATATATTTGTGACATACACACAAATACATATGTATGATCTAAGCTATGCGATATATATAGCTATGCTTTGCGATGATACACATCATTCATATTATAAATGTGCAAACATGTAAATTAAAAAGTACAACAATATTTTTGTTGTATATTCAATAGATAATAATGTACAGTCTTCCTATAATATATGTAGATTGTATGTAGATATGTATGTACCTACATAATCTAGATATAAATGAAAATATTTCCTGACACTTTGGGTCTACACACCCTAAGATTCAAGACCGTAGCCGAGAGGCGTTGACGGGCCTCAGACACCTCTTATAAATGTTCATGTTAATATCAATATCTGCTAATAAACGGTGTTTTTTTTAGATTTGTTGTCTTCAAGAAGAAATAAAACGCATATAATTAATTTAATGTTATGGCCAAGAATTTAGCTTTATTATAAAGATAAGGGTGTGCCATTATGTTTTAAAAATGATTTCGGGCAAGTGGCCGCCGCGGCTGGCTCGAATAAATTCCACTTGTTGTGCGCGATGGTGGATGGACTCATTCAGGTGTTCTTCTTCGATACTCTTCTCCACAGCAGCAATAGCGTCTTCGGTGCGATTATGTCGACCGAATATTGGACGCAGCGCGCAATGCGTCGCGCGAACAGAACCATTATCTTGGTAATAAAATTGCACGATTTGCAAACGTTGTTCAGGAGTAAGTCTATTAATTATGAAATGGCAAACCAAACTGAGCATAAATCAAGTGACAGCTGTCAAATAAAAACCAACCCCGAAAAAAGTATTGTCAGATTGAAAACCACACGTCTAAAAGAATAACAATTAAAATCCATTCCAAGCTTTTAAAATATAATGTGCAATCATTCTAAATTATGAATGTCTTAACTTGAGGCAGCTGTCCAATTTCAAAATCTAATTAATAAACATTGCATGTCTTATGCCGGCTTTTGCCTCCTTGAATCATGTAATTTGCCGCACAATCACAGCATTTACACGCACGCATAAGTTTAGTTGAAAAAATATCACCAGTTACTACAAATATACAAATTTCCCCAACGCACGGAAAAAGTTGGTGAGGGGTATATTTTAGGACAAATATATTTCTGGGATGTGAATGTTTCGCCAAAAAGTTAAGGCGCAGTTTCATTCCAATGGTTTGGAATCTTAATTCATTGTGAACGCACGGGCACACAGATGGATGGATGGAACGACGGACCCCTTGCTTTTAGAGCCTGACTACACAATTTCTTTGTTCGGTTGTTTCGTCGTAGCTCTATTCCCACTATATTCAAACACTTCCCACCCAATTTGTCAAAGTGATGAAAGGAAAAAAGGAAAGTGTAATCAGACTCTTATCCGTCATCCTAATGTTAAGTTTTATGGCGAATTCCTTTCAACAAAGAAATCGAATTTTTTCTAAACAGAATCGAATTTTTTCTGTCAATTGAAAGGAATTCGTATTTCGTAAAAGAATCGATTTTTTTTTGGTGTGATTGTGTTTGTGACTTTATAGCTGCAATTGACGCAAAACGTCAAGAAATTATTCACAAAACTATTAAGGTTGTTTGTTTTGTTGTGGGAAAAATGTTTTACCAAAAGAATTAAATTAATAAATAAAAGATATTAGCCAGCTTATACGGTATTTATATTTGTTTGAACTTCTATTTGCACATATATTTTTAAAGAAAATTATTATTGAAAAGTTTTCATCACTTGCACTGAAAGTTTTTAACACGTCTTTCACTCGCGAAAGCTATTTCTTTGTCAAATTTGTGTTTGATAATGAATAACGCACAATAAATTATTTTTATAGCTGTATTGACTGAATATATTGTTGAATATTTTATTAAATTATGTAGAATTCGTTCCAAACAAAAAATAAACAACTCTTCTTCCAAAAATTCCGCGACTTTCAATTTGACGTATTAGAAATGTCAAGTCTTCATAGTGTGTGTGCAAATCAGTGTGAAATCTTGCTAAAAACGCAAGATTTGTTTTGACAGAAAAGAATCGATTTTGTTTAGAAAAAATTCGATTCTGTTTAGAAAAAATTCGAATTTTTTGTTGAAAGGAATTCGCCATTATTAAAACCTCGAAACCAATGCTTGGCCTACGAACAAGTAAAAATTCAAATTTAACTTCTTAGGTCTGTTTGGTATCTTTTTTTTCAGTAAAATGTGTAAAACCTGTCAAAATACCAAAGTGAGAACGAATTTCTCAAAAATGCAGAAACTAACAATAACTTTCTTGTTAAACGCATTAAACCACTTTTGTGTAGAAACGTCAAAATTTCACTCCTCACATCAACAATCACATGCCAAAAGTCTGGTTTTGTAAACAATCTGCGTTTAATTTAAAAACAAAATTACATAAGTTATACATTTCCCAAGTCATCTGTAGTTAATTTTCACATTTCAGAAATCACAATTTCCAAAGCACAAGATGCTAACAGCTGGGTGTTTTGACAGTCCTTACTCTTCTTGTACAATTTATGTAGCACAAATCCGGAAGTTATCCAATGGAGGGGACATTTTTTCTCTCTCGATGAGCTCTCGACGTTGCAACTTTTTCGAGTTAACAAACAGGAATTTGTTACAATTTGTGAAAATTTGTGCTAATTCGCAAGAAATTTAACGTTACCAAACAGACCTTTTAGTTCTGTTCATTTACTTCCAAAAACTGACAATTTATACCATTTTTAGTTTAATTTTTTTTAACGAAGCTGTTTGTAACAGATTACAAAATGGAAAATCTTCTCTTCTAAACTGTTCTGTTTGCTGTTCAATGAGTCTCTACTGTGTCTGTCGAAACTATCAGATAGGCTATCACTATCCAAACAATTTTTGATACGTTTGGTTGTTCTTGCATCAACTGTTTTTTTTTCACAAAGGATTACAAGAATACAAAGACGGTGTTTAGATTGGGAAGATTGAGTCCGGTATTGTGGGCAAAAGAAGTGTGGGGTGAGGCACGAAGAAATAAAACCTAACTAATGAGTCTCATTTGTTACTGTTCCATTGTGCGAACTGTTGAAAATGTTGTTGTTTCAATGTTTTTTGAAGTGCCTCAAAGTTTCGAATATAAACACACACCGGTCCGTACTCAATTTTCACAATTTAAACAGGTTCAAACTTATCCGGATAGCTTAAGATAGTTCCTCGAACGCGGCCACTAATTCCATATGACACTTTCACGTTTATAAATTTGAAAAAGGTATGTTTGCTTATTTTTTTTTAGCAAGAACTGTAACCGTTTTAGGAGTGTTCAACTGAAGTTTATTAATAAAATAGTTTTAGTACCAGGTGGCGGGAAATTAATCACCTTATCGGAAGATGTTATAGTTTTTGCAAATGGCGTCGTACGTCAATCGTATTTGACATTTGTGAACTAGACAGCTGCAGAATACAAACAGACAAGCAATAAAGCAATGGAGTGCTATAATCCGCTTTCAAGCCATCCTTGTGTCGTTTTCGAGTGGACGTTCGGAGCTACTTCTTTTTCACTCCTTTTACTCCAAATTTTCCATTTTCAATAGGAATGGAACAGTGCCGAAATCCAAACGAAAACGACATTAATCTCAAAAACGAAGAAGACGATTTTGTGTCGAAGATCATTATGAGCGACAATAATAATAAGCAAAATCTTCTTTTCTGGGGCACTGAAAATCCGTGTGTGATGCACAAAGAGTCATTACATCCACTCAAAGCCACTGTTTGGTGCGGCGTTCACGTGTGACTCGCGAGGAGTGATTGAGACGCATTTTATTGAGAACGCCATTATTGGATGAGCGGGGCTTGGTGAATATGTGGTTTCAACAAGACGGTGCAACCGCACACACAGCTAGAGCCACAATGGATATTGGGAAGGAAGCATTTCCTGGTCGCGTAATCTCCCGTTTTAGCGATATGCCATGGCATGGCCATCAAGATCGCCCGCGATGTAACCATCCCAGACTTCTTTCTTTGGGCTCAGACAGGCAGCCTTTTAGGAGATTATTCGACAGGAATGCGAACATTTATCAACGGAATACTTGCGGAAAGTCATGAAAAATGCGATAAAACGGGCACAAATGTGTTTCAACACTGGTGGCGGCCACTTGAGGGATATCATCTTTTGCACTTAACAGAAAAATTGTAAAAGTCCAAATAAAGATTTCCATACCTCAAAATAATTTTTTTTTATTTGGTAAAAAAGTAATTAAAAAAAAATTGGTTAATTTTGCGCCTCCTTGTATAATACTATCTATCTATAAATCTATCTCCTTTTATATACATATACCTATCCCTTTAAAATATTTCCTGGCTACGGCCTTGTTCTACATGTACATTGATAATCCTGAATGGAATGTTCTAGAACACCGGCCAACAACAACGATTCAAGGTCAAGGCGAAAATATCGATTTTATAACCACGACAAACAAGAAGAAAAGCATTTGTGCCTTATTTTTTTTTTCTTTAATATGACATAACGCCCAAAAAGTACCTTTTGATAAAATATTAAAAGTCTAAAATAAACTTACTTGGATTTTACCACCATCCCGCTTTACTGATGAAGTTTGATACTCATAATCAACTTCGATGTAGTTTTCATCGATTTGTACATTCGGTGATAGAACTTCTAATTTTGATGCACTCATTTTGAAATGGATTGATATTTGTTTTATTTAAAAAAATTTAACTTAATTAGCTTTGCATAAAAATAATTAAACAGTCTTTGAAATTCACAAAAATGTTTTTCTTTAGCTTGAGTCCTTTTTCCTTTGCGGCACTCTTAAAAACTTACAATATTTTCCAGAACTTAAATTAAATCTCTGTGATTGATGAGAACAACAATCAAATTAAACTGAACCAGTTTTTTTGCTAAAATGGTTGAATTCTTAAGAAATTTCTTTGATCTTGATTCTTGAATTAAAAAACAATAAAACTATGAAATGTATAATGCGTTTCGCGTTGCAGTCGGTGGAACAGCCTCTGAAATCGGTCTTAACCACTTGAGCTATCTCAAACTTATGAGCTTTTCTCTCAAATAGCCGAATCTATTTATTGTACTCTTGCTGCGGGCGCATGCCTTATTTTTACATTATGTATGGAATCAGCTGAGTGTGCTGTGATGTGATGTGTTATTGGTGTTTGGTGGTTGATGAGTCTAATAAGGCACGAGCAATATCAATTGTATAGAATGCGTTGTCCATCAGAATTAAGAACTTGTTTGTGGACAATAACAATCAATGGACATCTGCATCTCTCCATATAGAGAACAACCATTTATGTGGATCTCCGTTGTTGCTTTCTGGAGCGAAAGAAAAGAAGCATGAATTATTATGTTTGTTTTGATCTTTGTTTGCACAATTTCTAATAATTTTCCTTGACTTATCTGCCATCGTCTTTTATTATAATAACTATTGATTCGATGATTTTCAAAAAATGTTTAAACAGGGTTTGAAATAAAATCCAAAGTAACGAGGCGGGCATGGAACATTTTCGTTATTTCTCAGAAAACGAATTTTTGACTGTTTCGCACGTACCAAATCACTGAGAAGTTTTCAGCTGGCCATACACGATCGAGCCAAATGCCTCGCCGAGTATAATTGCATCGTGTGATTGGGCTCAACCGAGCCATTTGGATTTTCAGCCGGTCGGAAATCCACAAGCCAAATTGGCTCCGAGTCAAACGGCTCGACTGTCTATGGCTTTAAGATTTTATACTACCTTGTGTGTTGCCTCGTTTGGCACTAGATAACAGTTCTTCTTCTGAAAAGTAGAGAAAGTCGATTCTGGATTTGAAGAAAGCATCAAAACCAGAGGAACACAGACATTCCCAAACTTTAGACGTCCAAATCGTTAAGTAGCATTTTTTGTTATGGCGAATTCCTTTCAACAAAGAAATCGAATTTTTTCTAAATAGAATCGATTTTTTTCTAAACCGAAATTTGATTCTGTCAATTAAAAGGAATTCGTAAAAGAATCGATTTTTTTTTGTGTGATTGTGTGTGTTACTAGACAGCTGCAATAAATTATTTTTGTAGTTATATTGACTGAAAATATTGTTAAATATTTTGTTTATTTATGTAGAATTCGTTGAAGCCAAAAAATAAATAACTCGTCTTACAAAAATTCCGTGACTTTTAATTTGACGTAATAGAAGTGTCAAGACTTCATAGTGTGTGTGCAAATCGGTGTGAAATCTTGCTAAAAACACAAGATTTGTTTTGACAGAAAAGAATCGATTTTGTTTAGAAAAAATTCTAAACAGAATCGATTCTTTTGTTGAAAGGAATTCGACTTTAGGTCATTTTGAAATTACTATTTGTGATTTGGTAAGTTATACTGAAACTTTAAAAACAAAGCATACAAATTGAATATCGCGAACATTTAATCCTTGTTATCATCGTCATCTTCAAGTGATGATGATAAAATTGTTGTGGATGTTTTGCGAAAGAAGTTAACTCACCCTTGATTTGGCTATACGTATTTCAACATTTTTCGTCAAATACTGACAAATGAAAACAACTAATGCTGGATTTATACGACTGACAAATTGGCAGTTTTCTGTCAGTATACTGCAAAAAGAATGAATTTTTCCAGTGTTCTGCCTGTTTTTTTGACAGTGAACTGCCAAAAGAATGAATTTATCCATTCTTCTGTCAGTTTTTTGACAGTAAACTGTCAGAATACTGAAAATTTGTCAGTCGTGTAGATCCAGCATTAAATTTGAAATCTGCAATTGATGTTATACAAATACAACTAAACACGAACGTCAGCATCAAAACAAGTTTTGAACATGTCTGTTCGGGATTCAGGATCGGTGAGTTCCGAAGAGTTATTCTGGAGTTTCTTCTAACAAAAGAAAAAGTTATTAATGCGTCAGATACACTCACAACGTTAGAATGACAGACATCGGAAACTTATGGCCTTTTCGCTTGATGTAGGAAAATGGCTGTTCTTGTTCCGAAAAGAAATGAAAATTATTCTGAATTTGATTTCAGAATCGGAACCAGAAGCATTCACACGCCTTTAATTTATGATTGAGTTGGGAAGGTCGTAAGAGCGGTCGTTGAGATGTAAATGGTCGGTCCCTTTACTTAATTTTTTTTTAAGTACCTAAACAAATCAGGATATTCCTCCAGAGCTAATAGACCTGGGGCCAAATTACCGCTTGAGTGACTGAGTGAGTGAGTGCCATCAGTGATCGAATGAACGATTAAAAATAAAATAATAAAAACAATCAGCTTTCTTGTGAGTTTCACCCGAAGAATATTTCACCTTAAAATTTTTTGTTCGCCCGGAATTTTAAAAGCTACCTATTGTTAGTTTCGCCCGAACGAAATTTCGTTCGCCTATACAAAAAAGAAGTGAAAATGACATTACATTCCGCCCGATATGAATGTTCACAATAAGGGGAAATTTCGGGTGAATCTCAAAATAGGCGAAAAGTGAAATAATTTTCTGGGTGGAATTTTGTTCGGCTGAAACTCACAATAAGGCTGAATAGTTCTTTTATTTTTCCTTCAGAATTCACATCCATTACACACTGTCAGTCGGCTGACCATGTATCGAACGAAATTGCGTTCGATTACTGATGAGAAAATGTCTAATTATGGTACTCAATTACTCGATAACGTGAGCGGTATTGCCAAACTCACGTAATTCAGTCACGTATTACTCGAAAACTGATGCGGTAATTCGGCCCCTGACTTCCATTAGAGTTCATCATCATCACCAATCAATTACTTGTTTGTAGGTACATAATGTATATCAATCCAGAAACAAGACCCCACATTTAGTTTTGAATTACAGAATCCAAAACTTTCCAGTTGGTGCTTGACCATATTAAATTTTTCTTACTTGACCAGGTTCAGGTTTGTCTTGTCAGTGATTTTCCATTGATGGAAAAATAAAATTATTATGCAAGAGGAAAATTGCGAGTCTGCTATTATTGTCGTGGCCGTACTTATGTACATATACATAGTTCAAGTTGTTTATGTTTTCATATAAAATGTTCTCTAAGTCGGTCTCTCTACAAATATGAATTGAGTCATTCCATCAATTGAATGTTCTTATTACTCTAACGATGATGCGTAAGAACTAGAAGTGGAAAATTCCTACTCGAATTTATAACTGCCTTAATTCATTTTGGCATATAAAAGAAATGATTTGCAAGCCGGCTTTTGCCGTCTGTACATGTGGTCTGAAAATTCTACATCATGCACAAGGTTATCAATGCCAGATTCAGTCTGTTATGATGAAGATGATGCGTGCAAGTGTTGATTGCCAATCTAATAAACAAATGGTCCTCATGATCCGATTACATTTTATTGAATTTTATCGTTTGAGTCTGAATATGTATGCATTTACTTCGTATTTCAAACCCAACATTGGATTCTCTTGGGGCGTACACGTATGCGCTATCGCGTATAGTGGTTTCTGGTCAATGGTGATGTCCTTCAGATCTCTTCAAACTCTCCCAATTGTGCTGATTGCTCTTTGACTGTTCTACGTCATAGGTATATACCTATCTGCATGTAAATCTAGAACTTTTGCAAAGCTAAATGGCCATCTACCCGCCAGAATAAAAACTATCTTCATAAAGAGCAGGATCTCGTGTTGTTGTTATTCTTATTAATTTTTTCGATGATCAACAATTTATTTTTGAGATTAGAGCCAGGATATTTAAAAACTCAACCGTTTAGATGAACCTGTAAAATTATACGTTGACTTCTATAAAAAAAAACTCGACAAAGCTTTGGGCAGTCTGTCAAAGAAAAGCTAAAAAAAAAACTGCCAAAAAAGTTTGGAACGCTTTGTGGTACATACATCAATTTTTGTATCTTTCAAATATTTATATATTTTTGCCTCAGCTATATATTCTGTTTAAATTTCATCCAAATAGCGCAAAGAATTATAAAATGACATTTTTTGGAACCACCCTGTGCTGAAAATATGTTTTCCTTCATAATTCTGCTTCAGTTATAATCTGTGTCAATTTCATCGATATCGCTCAATGAATAAGAAAGTGACATTTTTTGGAACCACCCTGTGCTGAAAATATTTTTTCCTTCATAATTCTGCTTCAGTTATAATCTGTGTCAATTTCATCGACATCGCTCAAAGAATAAGAAAGTGACATTTTTTGAGGCACCCTGTGCTGAAAATATTCTTTTCGTTTATAATTCTGCCTAAGCTCTATTATGTGTCAATTTCATCGAAATCGCTCAAAGAATAAGAAAGTGACATTTTTTGGAACCACCCTGTGCTGAAAATATTATTTTCCTCCATAATTCTTTCAATACAACACGCCTTTCTGTGATTTTTGTGCGTTTGTGTTTGTTTTTGCAAATAGTGATGCTTTCAATTTTCACTTTTTCGCTGTGGTTTTCGTAAGCATTTCGCTGTCGTATTGGAGACCACCGAAAAATTTCGTTTCGCATCAGCAGCGTACTAGGCTTAAGCTAAAACCTACGTGTCAATTTCATTGAAATCGCTCAAATACCAATTTTTTTTCAATCCAACGCCCTATTTTTATATTCGCAACTCCACTCCCGTTCAGCCTTGCTATTCCTCTTTTGAAAACCCATCGCCTAGCGCACACATACCACGGTCAACGATTGCCAATCCAAAAACCAAGCGATAATATAGCATCCGCCTTTTTCGTAGTTGTGTCGCGAGTAGTTTTGGTCGTTAGAAGTTCTTTACTGCACAGTTGTGTTCATTAGTAGTTTTGTACTGCGCAGTTTTGTACTGAAAAGTTTAGTCTTTCGTAGTTTTTTTTCTCAGTTGTGTCAGTCTCCCGAAAGATAAATGCTTTAAAAACAAATTAATTTACTAATAGATTGAAAAAATAATACAACCTAGCACAACTACTAAAACTAATATTTATAAATATAAAAGCAACAACTGGGCAACCTTCAGTCAACAGCTTTATTTGCATTTGTTTTTGTTATTTGAATTTAAATTGACATTTTTTGATAGAACACAAACCTGCCAATTTCAGGGCAGAAATTTTCAGGAAGGGGAAATGTTGTTCTCTCTCGTGAGCACTCTCTTTTGCCTAAAAATACGCAATTTGTTAAGTGTAAAACAGTTAAACATTTGGCAAAAATAGGCAACAAATTGTGACAATTGGCAGTTTTGGTCAAGGTCTGGAACAAACTTAATAATGGGGTTTTCCATTGGTAAAATTAATGATTTTATTTTTTATTTGGATTTGTCAAAAAGCCGATTTTAACCGTTTTTGCGTTCCATAGGGCAAAATAAATTGATTTATTTTGTATTTAAAATCAATTTTGCAGATCCAAATTTTTCGGCAGATTTACCCCTCCCCTGTACTAACACCAACATAATTTGCTGTCAGTTGGTAAATGTGTTGTTTGATTAGATTAATGTAGGTATTTCAGGAATGAAATTTGTGTTGAAAATATGTAAGAAATGTTCAATTATAAATTATTATTATAATCTTTTTATTACCAATTCCAAAATTCCTTACTGTAGTTTTTAATTTTATAGTAACCACATTTCTGTTTTCTATTTCGATTAATTATTTGTGTATTACTTCTTACATAGAAGGTAGAAAACTTATTTCTTCAATTTCTCAATATTGCTCATTTCCCATACGATTCTGGCATAGGCCTCCCACAAAGCTGTCCATATTTCTTTATTTTTTGCATCGTTATATCAATTTGGATTAAACTGGCGTACATAGATCGTCGGTCCAAATTTTTTTAGGCCGTCCTGCTGGTCTTTGGCTTTCTTTTGGCGTCCATTTTGTAGTTATCTTTGTCCATCTTTGGTCCTGAATTCTTGATATGTGTCCTGCCCAGTTCCATTTTATTCTTCTTGTTCTTTCAACCACATCTGTTATACCGGTTCGTCTTCTGATTTCTTCGTTCCTCACTCTTTGACTTATTCTTATATTTATTAATCTTTTCTCCATCTTAGTTTGGCAGATTCGCAACTTTTCAAGTGCTTTCGACGTTAAGCTTAGGGTTTGGAGTCCATAGGTCATGATTGGAAGAATAGTTGAGTCAAATATGTATTTTTGTGTGTTCTTACTTTGATCTGAGTTAAATATTTGTAAGACTCCAGTGCCTACGTTCTGTAACTCTCGCACCGATAAAATCAGTCGAGAAACGATGAAAATTGAAACAAATCGTATAAGTTTTGTTCCATTTTTCATCGTTTCTCGATCAATTTTAACCATGCGAGAGTTATGTCGTTTTCGAGTGGACGTTCGGAGCTACTCCTTTTTCACTCCTTTTACTCCAAATTTCCCATTTTTTATAGGAATGGAACAGTTCCGAAATCCAAACGAAAACGACATTAGAGAACGTAGTCACAGAATTCTTTGCAACTGTTGGTTACACGTCTGTCTATTTCTTTTTTTTCTTGGTCTTTGAATGATTTTATCTGACCTAGGTAGATGTAATCGTCTACATATTCAATTATTTCATTGTCCAATATCAGCCGTGTTTTTTTGCAAGCACTAGGAGTTTTGGTTGTAAAAAAACGACATCGGGGATTAGCGACGCCATTACAGAAACAAAATGGAGTTTCCATACAAACTATCGATAAAAAGTATGAAATTCACGCCGTAACACAGTTTTTCTCCGTGCTTAAGTTAAGCCCCGAGAATTCTCCACGCTTAGCTAAGCCCGAAGGGGATTAGTTGTTGTTGCATTTAACACGTAAATTGCAGGACAAGAAGTCGTTTCTTTCGACCAATTTCCTCCGGGCTTGCAAGAAAACACGGTTATTATATAATTTTTTATAGAATTTGTCATAGCTTTTGTTTTTGATTTGTTAATATGGAGTCCATAGTTCTTACATATGTTTTTTAGCTCAGTCACCATTTCTTGTGGATGTGATTAGCTTCTGTGGAAATAAGAACTATATCGTCTGCAAATCTTAAGTTATTTATTGTTTTATTATTTTTTATTTAAGTTGTCCCCATATATTTAATCCATATTTTGTGTGCCAGTTTGTCTTTTGAAATATGTCTTCTAAGACAGCAATTAAGTTTAAAAACAATCATCAAGCTCATCTTTCTCTTCTAAAAGGGACGAACTTTGTATTCAAATATTGACAGAGAAACGAAACTACACAAATACAATAAATAAATAAATTTTAATTCGTGTTCCATTCGCCACGAAAAAAAAAAATAATTTTTATATTGAAATCTGAATTTACCAAAGGAAAACCCCATAATTCTTTATTTATTTTTTTATTAACTTTGAAGTATTTCTGAAAAAAAATATGAATTTCAGTTTTTTGAAAATGTCTCGTAAACTATCATTTTTCAAAATAATCTTAACGCGGCTACTCGCGAAAAAAAAAGAACTCAAAGCCTTGTCCACATTTATGATGCTTTTTAGGAAATGCTTATGAAGTCAATACAAGATCAAGTTTGTCCATTTTTTTGTCAAATTTTCGGGGGCTATTTGTGAATCATAAAAAGTTCGAAGTACCTATTTGGATTTCCTTCCACTATATGCAAAACATTGTTCTCGGTTCCAAATCTACGATAGCGGGAAAGCGGGAGACTTGAGCATTTACGTGAAAAAACTCTTAATATTTCACTCAGATTACATTCAAATCCTTTAAGTAAATATGTGTTTGGGTTGAGTAATCCAAACGGCGTGCGCAAGTGTTATTTACTCATTCTAATAAAATAAAATAATGTACCTATGTATGTATGTATGTACATTTGAAAATATTACTGTAGCAATCATGGAGAACTTGTTCAAAACCAAATCCTGATATAATGGGTGATTTTTTAAGAGGTTTAGAACTTTTAAAAAAAAAAAAACACATAAAATTCGAAAAAATGAATGAAATATTTATTTGAATCGATAGTTTGAACCTTGCAATTTAATGTTTAAAGATAATTTCATGCAAATGTTGACCGCGGCTGCGTCTCAGGTAGCCCATCCGCTGAGTCCAATTTTGGCATACTCTTTCACACATATCGGCCGGTATCTCACGAATGAATGCATGGATGTTGGCTTCCAGTGCGTCAATCGAAGCGGGCTTGTCCCTATAGACATTAGCCTTGACATACCCCCACAAAAAATAATCTAATGGTGTCAAATCGCACGATCTAGGCGGCCAATTGACCGGCCCGAAACGTGAAATTAACTGTTCACCAAACTCGCCTCGCAATTGCGCCATTGTTTCGCGTGCTGTGTGGCATGTGGCACCGTCTTGTTGAAACCACATATCATGCAAGTCAAGAACTTCCATTTCGGGCAAAAAAAAGTTTGTTATCATCGCTCGGTAGCGTTCACCATTGACAGTAACGCTGCGATTCGCATCATCTTTGAAGAAATATGGCCCAATAATGCCGCCGGCCCATAAACCGCACCAAACAGTGGCTTTTTCGGGATGCATTGGTAGCTGTTGCAATGCTTCTGGCTGATCTTCACTCCAAATGCGGCAATTTTGCTTATTTACGTACCCAGCGGTTGTAAAATAATTACAAAATATTCTTTAGGTACTTACACAATTTATGGGCCCTATTATGACTCGCGAGTCGAACGTTCGACTCACGTCGAACGATTTGGCGAATTATCAGTTCCGTGGTATTAAGAATAGTGAACCACAGATTAGCCATATGAAGATGAGAATGTTTCGTACGTTTCACCCTCCAAAACCCATTTGTTTACATTGTTGTATTTGTAATTTCTTCCCGCGTCGATGAATAGATGTGAATTGCAACAACAATTTAACCAGGTGTGTGAAGATCCCTACTGTCTATGTGTGAGGTTTTTATACACACATTCTCATTTTTTATCTGATTTCTGACAGCCGAAGCTTGTTGGTAAATTAAAATGGCTGTCGGGGATTCTCATCTTCATGTGACTAATCTGTGTAGTGAACTTCGAAGTTCGCATTTGAAGGCGAAACTGCCAACATTTCGCCATTAAAAGCGAACTTCAACTTGGCGATACGCAAACAGTAATGCCAAACAGTTACATTCGCCGATTTTTGAATGTGACTCGCGAGTCATAACAGGGCCCATAAATTGTGTAAGTACCTAAAGAATATTTTGTAATTATTTTACAACTGCTCATCATGGGCCTCCGTGGCGCAATTGGTTAGCGCGTTCGGCTGTTAACCGAAAGGTTGGTGGTTCGAGTCCACCCGGGGGCGATAGTTTTTTTTAATTTATATCAAAGTATATTGAAAGTAATCAAAACCCACATAATATCAATTTGTTTAAAGTCTGAATTTAGACTTGGCGAGTGGCTTCGCCAAAATCTTCCCTTTTATCATAACAAATTTGCTGCATTTAAGTTCGCGTTAATCCAATGTGAGCATAGGAAGTTATTTAAGTTATTTGCTGTGCAAATCAGGTTGTATTCAAAAGAGCTTATGTCTTACAGGCATTGATTAAAATATTATTCAACAGGAAGATAACAGCTCTGTATTCTAGCATTCAGATTCTAAAGGGTAGATTTTAATGATCTAGTTGATTTTAAAATCTAGTTGCTAGAATCTTGTTTTTAGCGAATAGATTCTAGCCTCTAAATTCCATCATCCATCCATCCATCAAGCCATCAAGATTCTATCGGCTAGATAGATGAAAAGAGGAAGATAGATGCAAAATTTCGACACTTATCGAAATTTTAAATAAACTGCATGTTGCCGTTTCAAAATCCTTAATGTATGTTTGATTTTCCTTTGTGTAATTTTATACCTAAAAGACACGTCAGGGCACTGATTTAAAATGATAAGCTTGTGAAAATGAAAAATGATTACCTTTAACTTGCTTAAATAAATCTAGGTGACTTGGAAGTTGGAAGATGCCATGGCGTTGTTTAACGATATTGGATACTTCATTGAAAATTGAAGCTCACGAGACACTTGAACGACTTCGAAAATATTATTGTTGCACCCTCCGAAGTATTAGACATCAAACGTGAGTCAGAAATAAAACCAAAACAAATTATAGTTTAAGAATGTAGATATCTGTAATACTTAGAAAATCGTTTTTACTAACTAAAACTGATTCAACATTTTTGAGTCTAGTTAAGAAAAATCGAATTGGAGATAACCCCATTTGCCACTACTACAAGCTAAACCTGTTTGAAAACTTTGTTCAAAATTGGGAGTCAAGGTTTTTAGATCATTTTCTTAAGAAAAAAATAAATTTGTACTCTTATAGTTAGTGCGTTGGACTGCCATACACTGTACCTTTCTCACCTAGTAAAATTATTTGTTACTCTTGCCTCCTTCCAGGACCGGGGTACATAATTTCCTGCAAAAGACGTATTTTCTACAGTATCTCTAGTCTCATTCTAACCCTTCGGATTGGATAGAAAAATTGTAGGGCCCTTCCATGGCTAGAAACAAACAATACGCACACCGGAATACTAGAGGGTTGTAAGCCACTAGGCCATGGGTCTTCACCAGCTGTGTGCAATAGCGGTATTGACAACTGGAAGCAAAGTTTTAACAAAATAAACTTTGCTTTGCCAATGGAAAAGTATGCAGTTGCATGGAGAAGTTGGACAAAGTTTACAGAAAATTAAAAAAAAATTAATAGAGGAAAACAAAGAAAACTACAATATTTTTAACTGTGTACCGTACCTCGTTCAATTAAATTTTTATTTCATCCTCTTGCTTTAAAGAATTAACATCAAGAACAGTTTTGTTACTTTAACACTTAACTGTGCTACTTTAGGTCAGGCGCGCACATGCAACTAAACAGTTTGGTTTCGATTTTGAGCACCAAACTGTTTAGTTGCATGTGCGCGCCTGGCATTATTGTTTTTTATTTGGATTTTCATTTTGTATTCTTGTTTTTTTTTTAAATAATATAAAGACGTAAATACCAATCTTAGAAAATAAGAAATTCGTTAAAATTAAACTTCACATAGAATGAATGAACAAAAAACCGACACACGACTTTCGTCTTATACCATTTGAACATTAAACCAACTTAAATTAAATAAAAAATTAGTTTCCTACATTTCACCGCAAAAAAATTAGTTCAAAGGTGGAGTAACTTCCTGGTCGGCCAAAGTGGCCAATTGAGGAGCTTTTGCAAAATCATTTACTCCTAGGTTCGGTAATTGAGGATGTGGATCCAGTATGTCAAAAGGAATACTGTTGTCTGGTGGTATTGTTGAATTCAACTGCTGTCGCAACTGTGACGGTGTTTTAATGTAGTTAATTGGAACTAGTCCCGATGTTTGACCATCTATGCTGGCAAGACCCCAACCGGTAGTTAAGAGGTGATGGGTATTTTGTATTTCTTTGGGTGCAACTAGAATACGTTGTCCTGCTTGGAATGACAATTCGGATGGATTTCTTGCTTGGAAATCATAAGAGGCGGATGCTTCAAGGGGGTTCACCCAATGTTTCGGATTGCGAGCTAGAAAAAATTAAAAAACAAAAAATAGTTTTCATATGAAATAATAAAAAACAACGTAATTTTAATATTCAAATTATATTAACGAATCATTAATAACGAGTATAAAATATGTTGTCTTCTTGAACACACGTGTCAATCATTTCAACATATCTCTGATCAGGCAATTAAAGGCGCTTGTAAAGTATAAAAAATTGGCTTGGAATCAGGATTTTCAGTTGACTCAGTGCCTGAATGGCAAGCAAATGGTATAAATATAATGTATAGCAAACCGGTGTGAACATGTTTAACTTAAAATCGCCCATGAACAACCTTTTCTTTATTATCCATACTATTGTATGGTTTTGAGTAGAAAAAAGAATATTAATTCCATTTGATCCACATCCAATTTTAAAAATGGAAACCAAACAAAAAATAGTGTACCTACAATTCATAAGCATACTTCAAGGTACGGGAAAACAATCATGTTCATAGTATAGACTCAATTTAACAAAATCTTATCATTAAGCTGTCTTATCGCAGATTAGCGCATCAACATTATGAATAGGTATAATTCTGAAAGCTAATCTCACTCACAATTTTATAAAAGAAACGAAACGCGACACAATTAGATAACAAAGCAAACAACAAAAAAACAAAGGAAACTTTTACTTACTTTCTTCGAGCGCAGTCTCTGAAACGGTCCCAATCAGCTTCATAATCAGATATGGCGCCGTAAATATAAAACTAATGAATGCTAATACTGGCCAAGGAGATGCTCCCTTACTTGGCAAGGCTGGCCCTGCGTTTGCTGTCGATTGTTTCATAGCAGCAGCAAAGGCTTCTCTGAAGGCCAACGACGAGGGATCAAGATTTGATAGTCTTAACCAATAGAGAAGTCTGAAATTATAAAGAGTTTGTATAATAAGGCTAGGTTTGGGCAATTGGGACGACTTACTTCCTGTAAATCCAATTTATTCCTCGGAATATGGCGAATGTTTGCCAAAACTGAGCAAACACTGTTCTCAGTCGACCAAAGTTAGCTGCGACTCCTAAAATAGCCCGAAATGAGCTAGTGAGGGCGAAAAATGTCGAGTCCAACATTTGAGCAATGTTTCCAATGGCCGATACCAGAGACTCTATGCTCTGGAAGGCCGGACGTGAACTGTTCTCCGCTAATTGAATGAATTTTTGTTCTGGGTCTGCAGGATTCATTCCAAATCTTCCATATGAGCCACCATATCCCCCAAAACCACCACCCCCGCCAAATGCATTTCCACCGAATGTGCTATATCCCCCACTTAACCCTCCATAACCTGCTCCAGTGTTCATGTAGGGATTACTCATATAACCAAAAGAGTTCTGTTGTAAATACCCTCCTGCATGACCAGGGAATGGAGTTCTTACCGGTGGTGGTGGAATCGAGGGTGGTAAATGTGGTCCAAGAGCTCTGACGTTTCCAAAAGGGGTGCGCATGACACCTCCCGAGGTCGTGACACCACCACCAGCTGTAATAATTGGCTCATTTAGGACAGCACTTCTGAAGTTTTCAGCATTTTCACCCATCTTTGTTATTTTTTTTTTGTTCCAGATGTTGATGAACCTTTTTTTCTCGAGATAAAGGTATTTACTTTAATAACACATTGAAAAGGATTATCTTGTTGTCTAGCAGAAAGTTAAGATGGTTGACGAAATGTATTTATAAAATAAAATTTAATGTGTTATTTGAGAGAGATTTTTATTAAAGTCAACAAAATTTCACTTATTTTTCACTCTTTTTTCTGCGAAATTAATCTACTCTGCTGTTTTGGGGGTCGCCCGTTTGTCGTCATACGATTTTTATAAGAAATAAATCTGTTTGATTTGTTTTAAATCTTGATATTTTTTATAGGGTGTGCTCTAAATAATTTGTCACAGAAAAATCTTTTCTACAAGCTTATTTGATATTTGTGTATTTGTGGTGATTTGGTATATTATTGAGCGCTTATAAAGTTGAGATGCTCAGACATTTTTGCAAAATGTGGAAAAGTGAAAAATAAAAATATGCCCTACATATTTGCGTAAAAGCGTACGAAAATTGTGTTTGATCTGTCATTTCAGATTGATTTGACACCATACTTTGTTCGCACGAAGTGGCATCTCTAGTGCATGTGTTTGTTTTTTCAGTTATTTGCAAAAAGTGTTGAATGTAGTTTTAAAGACAAAATTTCAATCCAAAGCTCTCCGTTTTGGTATTTGTTGTCTGTAATCCGATAGAAAAAAGCATCTGTTGTCAAAAACAAATCTCAGGTTTTCCTTAAATGCCACAATGCTTGTTTCTTATAAGCGTTGTTCTTAGGCTAGGCGCGCACATGCAATTTTCAGTTTCGCAACAGTTTGGTTCCTCAAGTGATTACCATGGACTTGTATGAGAGTGCGCGCACATGCAAAAACTATTCAGTCGTCGATTCGAGCAACTTAAAAGTTTGTGTTTTGACACAAATCAAACGATTGCCCAACTGCGCGCACATTAAACCAAATAGTTGAACTTTTTTCTTTGAGTGCAAGAGAGAAAATTGTTGCAGTCAATATTTTCCTTTCACCAAAAATTCAGAGGGAAGAGAACAGCCTTACATCCCAATTATATTGGTTTTCCCTTTCATCTGATGATTGCGAAGATTGAACTGTTGCTCAAACTGAAAAAAATACCTGTGTCCTATGTAATTAAACCTAGATGAGCGCATATGCAACCAAATAGTTTCTTGGCGATGTGTATTGGTGTATTTCATTCCAATATTTTATTAAGTATGACGATCAAAGTAGTATATATGCACAAAATATATTCTTCTCATGTGTTCGTTTGGATTTGACAGTGTTGTTTTTTTTCAAAAAAAATGCATGTACATATTTATCCCTTTCTTTCCTTATTAAGAATAGGAATTGAAACAGGAATAGAAATTGAGAGAAAAAAACTGAATAAATGTTGTCTGTGTGTTGATTTATCTCGGTCGTTGATTTTTAAGTTGCTTATGTGCGCGATCATCGTTCAACTAGTGATTTAAGGCTGCCCCAAACCAACGCGAAACATTCGGCGCGACAACGAAACTTCCGCCTGTCTTAATTTATTTACATGGAGGTTAATGGGAGCACCCACACTGGCGCGATGCGAATCTTCGAACATTATTCAGTCGTCGCATATTCGCGCGAATGTTTCGCGTTGGTTTGGGACAGCCTTAAACTGTTCAGTTTCGGAAAAATTGCATGTGCGCGCCTAGCCTTATATTCACGAATATAAGAAACAAAAGTTTCTTATAAAAAAATGTTCATTCAGAAAAAAAAGTTGGTTTTTCATTTGTCCAAATGAAAACGTAGTGAAGTGAAAATAGAAAAGAAAGTTAATTTGATTTTTCAGCTTAGTTTGTTTTTTCTCTGATTTAAATTTTATCGAATGCAAAAAACTTAAAAAGTATTTCTCAAAAAATGATCCTAGTAAAAGCTTACCCTTAGCAAAATCATAAAAGTGTTCACTGCAAAAACACTCTATATGGATCTCTGCCACCAAATGTCAGAAGTGTCAGTGTGAAATTAAAAAAAAAAAAAAAAAAACAATCTGACAGCACTCCCTGGTTGGAAAACAAACCAAATGCCGAAGGCACGAAGGCGAGCCAAAAAAGTCGGGTGTTTAATAATAGTGATTAATATGCAATAAAATTAGTTTTTCTGTATCAAACACTTGAAAAAATGTTCACCAAAATGTTTAAACACTAATTAATAGGTAATTCGATCGCAAATTTAAGTTTTCAGTTCCAAATACAAAAAATAATCAAATGACCGGATTTTTAACACTGCCAAGAGCATGTAAATATTTTCCAACCAGGGACTTTTTTTGTTGTTGTTTTTAGATGTCAAATTAGAAAGAGAAAAGACAAAGACAAATCTTGGAAGACCTCTATAGAGTGTTTTTGGTTCACTGAACGCTTTGACATCAACTGTCAAGTGAACTGGACCTTTTTCTTTTGACATTTCGTGTTGACGTATACCACATGTTTTGATTTTTTCGTTCATAAAACGTAATAACAAAAATTATAAGTTTTTCTTTACTTTCTACTAATAAAAAAACCATTATTTAAACATGGTAAGAACATACATTCACAAGCCTATGCAAATATATAATAAAAAACAATACTTTCTAGGGTAAAGGCAAGAAGGCATTTATTGATCGAAAGAAGTCAGTCACCTTCCATCTGGTTCATAGAAGTCAACACGATCCACTGGTTGCCGATGAGAATGCTCCTCAGCGCGTTCTCCTCGAAGCAACACCATCCAACAAAGAGCAAGAAGTCGATCCAAAGAAACGCCAAGAAGAACAAAAGAAGTTTGGAATTAAATTCGATGACGACTACGACTATTTGCAGCATTTAAAGAAGCCAGGACAAGAAATTGTCTGGGAATATGTCGAGAACGCAAATCAGGTAAAAAAGAAGAACGTTGAGCCTAAACTGCAACTGCCGAGCTCTGTGTTTGCCAGTGAGTTTGAAGAGGAAGAAGGTATGTTGAATAAGGCCGCTCCACGTCCTGGACCCCGTCCAGACCTCGACCCAGATGTAGTAGCTGCGCTGGATGATGATTTCGATTTTGACAATGAAGACAATCAAATGGATGATGATTTTGTTATTCAAGCCATGTGCGATGAAGACGATGACGAAGATGATGAGTACTATGATGAAGAGGACGAGGAAGACATCGATTCGGATGATTTGATGTCTAGTGGAGACGAGGAGGCAGAATTAAGAGATCGCTTGGCACCCCTGATGCGTGAACGCCGCTTCGATGACGAAGAAACCAAATCTCGTTTTACCGAATATTCCATGTCGAGCAGTGTCATTCGTCGTAATGAACAGTTGACGTTGTTGGACGACAGGTTCGACAAGTTCTATGCCAGCTACGATGATCCTGAAATGGGTCCACTCGATATGGAGGAAATCGAAGGCACCTGGGGCCAAAAACATCCCTATGTGCTGGGTTGCTACAAACTCATGAAGAAATCTAAATTAGTCGATAATTACAGCAAGGAATGGGATAAGGAACGTTTGGAAAAGTACAGAAATGTCGTTGATGACAACGATGACGACGAAATGGTGGAACTCGAAGTTGATGATCCCAAACAGAAGAAATGGGATTGCGAAAGTATTTTGTCGACCTACTCAAACATCTACAATCATCCAAAACTCATAGATGAACCTCGCAAGAGTAGAAAGATTGAAATCGATACAAAGACAGGACTGCCTGTTAATACCCTCCGTGGGGGTGATAATGACAAACTCACAGCAAAAGCTTTGGCTAAGTTGGACAGCGATGATATGCCAAGTGGTGGACCCAAATCTCTCTGCGCCAAATCTGTGCTCTCCACATTGAGTGTTCTCTCGATAAGACCTAAAGACGAGACCCCTGAGGAGAAAAAAGAACGAAAAAGGCTACTTAAAGAATACAGAATGGAGAGGCGTATTGAGCGAAAGGCAAATGCCGATGCATTCAAGGAGGAAAAGAAAAGGCAAACTCATATCAAAATTAATAACCAGAATAATCTCCAAGGAAAGAGAATACTGTAAAATGCTCTTAGTGGAGTTTCTTTTTTCATTCTGAGTTTTTCAAGAGTTTCAAACTTTCTTAATTTTAAGTCCTTAAGTCCTTTTTGTAGCATTACGATTTCTTGAAATAAACTTACTAAATAATTAGTACCAATTATAAAGATTTTCAAAACTATTTAGTAACTAGTTGCGATTGAGCGATTGAGATATCGAATACAGAAGTGTATGCAGTTTTACATTCTGCGCATTTACGTCACTTGGTGACAAAACTGTATATAAACAAAAATGGGAAGTGAATTACTTATCTTATCTTAAGCAATCTTTAACGATCGATTAGCTTTGAGTTGTTGTAAACACTGAACAAATAACTGAAACTATTGCAAAAAGAACTCAAGGTATCTTATGCCGAATTCCTTTCAACAAAAGAATCGATTCTGTTCTGAAACAAAGAACTCAAATTTTTTCTGAACAGAATCGATTTTTTTTCGAAACCGAATCAATTTTTTTCTGTCAATTGAAAGGAATTCATAAAAGAATCGATTTTTTTTTCTTTTCGTGTGTTTGTGTGTGTTACTGGACACCCTCAATTAATTATTTTTGTAGCTATATTGACTGATGTGGCTTTCGTTTCAACCAATTCAGATTCGGGTGTCGGATCTAAAATCTTACTGGCAAAAAGAACACAAAACGTGATTTTATTTTGTTTTGTGTCTGTATTCGTGCCACTTTTAAAACAACATTGGTGAAAGTCACTTTTCTTTGATGTTTGTGCAAGTGCGTGTGAAAATCTGTGTGAATCTAGCTAAAAATCGAGATTTGAAAAATTGACTTCAGATCTACAAAAAAAATCGATTTTTTGGTCGAAAAGAAAGGAAAAACTTGTAAAAAAATCAAAAATAAATCGAATTTTTTGGTCGAAACGAAAACCACATGAAGATATTGTTGAATATTTTGTTTAATTTTGTAGAATTCGTTGCAACCGAAAAATAAACAACTCATCTTCGAAAAATTCCGCGACTTTCAATTTGACGTAATTGAAATGCCAATTCTTCATAGTATGCCTGCAAATCGGTGTGAAATCTTGCTAAAAACGTAAGTTTTGTTTTGACAGAATAGAATCGATTTTGATTACAAAAAAATCTGAATAGAATCGATTCTTCTGTTGAAAGAAATTCAGCATTAGAAAACAGCAGATGCAACAACAAATTAAACCTCTGAATATTTTGCATCCGACTATACCCGCCGAACATGGGAATAGAAATCCTGAACACACGGAATGACCAATGGGAAACGATAGCTAATATTTGAATATTCAGCCAATCAGCTACACCTTTTCACAACTCTTTCTTTCACTGTCGCTCTAATCGCTTATGTGTCATTCTGAACACACCCCAAGCAGCTGTTTTCTTTTTATTTGGGTTCCTTGTTGTAGTTGTATT
Organism: Leucozona laternaria; assembly: GCA_932273885.2. Taxonomy (NCBI): domain Eukaryota; kingdom Metazoa; phylum Arthropoda; class Insecta; order Diptera; family Syrphidae; genus Leucozona; species Leucozona laternaria. The sequence continues at coordinate 40,510,425 of OW026369.1, read as the reverse complement.
TTGTATAGCTAGCGGCAAATGTCATTTATCAACGAACCGAAGAAGTGGGCGAGAGAAAAGTGCAGAAATCTATAAATAAAAATAAATAAATAGATTTGAACTTGTTAATTTTGTTATTAATCATTCAACGGAAAAGATAACGATACAAGAAATAAGCTTTTTGCATTTATTAAATAAAAAAAAACTCCATCGATACGATGGAAAGAAACCATGAAATCTATTCGCTGCGAGAATGGGCTCCATTGACGGAAATAATCGAAAAAATCCCCCATCGCATACAAAAGGGTTTGTTTCCTGTCGATCTGGGAATCACTTGCGTTGATGTCGTTCAAGAATTCATTGCACTCGGTAGCGATGCTGGAATTGTCTTCTGGTATAATCGATTTAATGGTGAGGTGCAAAAACTTCGTTCGGAGGTAAGAAACGCTTGATTGGTCATATTAGGCAATAACTTTTTGTGTACTAGTAATCGTATTTTCGTTGTTTTTCCTTAGGTGTCGTCTCCGATAACATGTGTAAAGATTGTTTCGTCTGTAGAATACATGGTAGCAGCTGGCAATGCCAGCGGCCAAGTGAGTGTCTTTCAGATTCAGAAGGAATTGCCTGCAGATTTGGATCTGGTGGCTCCTTTCACCAAAGCTAAGCCTGTCGAACGTTATACAATTCGTGATTTGCACAATTGCACTATAACCTGCTGTGAATGGTCTAAGAACGGAATGAAACTTTATTCGGGAAATAAACAGGGAGTCATTGTTCTTACTGAATTTGATTATCAAAATGTAAGTTAGCTACTTGTCCTTGTATCCATCCGTGTGTTAAATCGTCCATTTCTTTTAGCACTTGAGTAAATCAGTGGAGATCCTTAATGAAGCTTATGAAATAGTTCAACTCAGTATCCATCAGTCATACTTGCTGGTATCAACTCTCTACAGATCGATAATATGTCAAAGGAATCCCAAAACCAATCAATGGAAATTGTCGCAAGTGGGCAAAAAAGACCGTAAGACCATGGCCGACATTGGTGGAATAATATTTAGAAAAGACTCCACTAGCATACAATTGATATGTGGCAGGCCCGGCTTGAGACTCTGGTTGGCCGATGTCGATGGAAACGTGGAAAAAACTCTCTTGTTTAGAGATGCATTGAGCAAAGTGAATGCAGCATGGGAAATTCCTATTTTAAATCCCTGCCGTAGTGTATCCAGTTCAATAACGAACTTTCGATCTATAGATATTTATCTTAACAAATATGTCGTGACTCACGATGAGACGATGTTGTACATTTTGAATTTGGAACAGTTGAAGGTGGAAGCTGTGGCTACTGGATTTAGGAAGATTATTGACTTTTGCATAAGCAATAAGGAAATATTCGTTTTGGAGGGTCCAAGGAGTTTATTGAGATTGGCTCCTTGTCCAGAACCGCCAAGTAAAACAGGTAAATTATCAAAGAAAATCTACAATCATTTTAAGATATTAGGCCCGTGAAAGAAATATCGAAACTCTATTTTTATTTACTCTCACTCTAAAATTTGACTTAACTCTGAATTTCTGTCCACAGACATTTCTTGCACAGAAAATAACAGATCACAGATAGATATAATTTTTACTCTCTCGTGACGGCTAGATAGATAAATAATATTTGCATAATAATTAAATTCAACAAGCCGTGACGAGAAACTTCAAGTGGATTCAAATTAGTAACAACGAAAATTTAACTTAGATAAGAAATTCATCTTTCAAAACTTAGCTCTTTTTAAAATTCCAACTATGGAAACAAAAAAAGAACCCTTAAAATAACCCTTGTATCAAATACACACCCATAAAGAAATCGTGTTCATTAACCTTAGACACGCTAAAGGAAAAAGAACTATGTATATAAATACCACACCCTTGAAAAAGTCAAATGCATTTCATTTCTTTCTTTGTAAAAACCTAAATCCAATGCTGAAAGCGGAAAGAATAGAAATGAAACAAAATAAGGGATTCTTAAGGCTTAAATATGTCCCATAAAATATACCACTTTCGATGTTAAGGCACATTCGTGATAAGCATCAAATAGTTTCATCAGAAGGAGCAGTTTTCCTTTATGGTTTATCGCGACGTTTTAATAAAACTTCATGATTCTTTTTAAGAAACATGCTTTGCTGCCTCTTTTCTTCCCTCTCAAATGTTTTTGACTGTATTTTTAGTCCTAATATCCAGTATCTAGATATAAGATTAGAAGTTTCAGAATAAAGAGAAAAAAAAAATGAAAACAATAGAAAATGCCCTTTTTTCCATTGAATTGTCATGATAATTCAGAAAATTTGTTGTTGTAAGGAAATAATTATCACTTTAACTAAGTCTATTTATTCAAAGTTCGACATATTGTTGTCTCTGTGAAGAAAAGAAGTGTTGTACTGATGAATGTTTTTTCTGCTTTGTATTTTCTATAAATTTCAGCTAAAATTATCTTCAATCCGCTTCTTCCTCCGCCCGTTCCAGTACTAGGTGCATCTCTCTTTGAATCTCCAATCGAATATGAAGCTGAAGACGAAGCCGTAATTAATGCCGAAGAATGCTTCGAATTGCCACCAATCGAAGAAATGAACTTGGACATTCCTATCGAATTGGCTGTCGAGTCACCACGTGCCGAACAATCTCGTCGCATGGAAATCTTAAGTCAAATTGGTGAAACAGAATTCGAAGAATCCATACTGCATCATCGAGGAGTAAACAATTCTAAAAAAGAGGAACGACCGAAGAAGAAAAAGAAGCAAAAAGCCGAAGGAATTGTTGAGATAGGGCAAGCTATAGCCGAAAATCCAGAAAAACCCGAAAAGCCCAAAACATTGGAATTCACAGCGAAGCCAACTGTAATGGACGCCAGTTTTTGCACAGATCCAAGGTGAGCCGTCTCAATTATGGAGAATGGTTCTTTTGACAAAACAAAAAAAGGCTTAACTTTATATTTTTCGTATCTTCAAGTTCTTCTTGCATTCCTTCCTCTTCGAAGCCATATTCCTCTTTACCAACATCCATTAAAAATTTCCTTCCCGAAGCCCTAACACCCAATTCTCTGCAGCAAGCAATCGAAGTTAAGGGCAAAGCTCTCGCTGAAAAACTCCATTTAGAACCAGTTGAATTATCCGAAATATCCGAAGAGGAAATCAAGCAGTCCCAAGCAGAGCTTCAATCACAAATGCAATCCACAACGTGGAAATATCCTCTAAATCAGTATCCAATTACGCAGCTTGAAGACGCTGAAGTGCAGACGACACCACGTAAGAAAATTCATTTTATCAACGACGATGATCAGGATGAGTGTGACTCTATAATAACTTTGCAACACCAACAACAACACAGTAAACCATTGCAATTCATTCCAACGCAACCAATCGGAGACATTGAGCCCAGTGAGATGATGCCAACTGTCCTACAAATGCCTGATAGTATGCAAATTCCTTCTTTGTGGAATATATCTGTGGAATATATTGCTGGTGGTGGGCGTTCAAGTCCTGGTACCGCCAGTTCAAACACATCCAGCGAGTGGGAGTTTTTAGATAATTAACCTTAAACAAAAAAAAATGCTAAATTTTATTCTTCTCTTAGGCTGGATTTACACTTCTTACAAAATGCAATTGTTTCTGCTATTTTTGATCATAAAAAACAATTTTAGAAATGAATGGCTAAAAAATGGTAGAAATAATCGCATTTTGTCAATCGTGTGATTTCAGATTTAGGCTGTGGTTTCGCTGCCAGCTTATTTTTGGAATATATTTTAAAATAACAACAAGCTGAATTTGCGCAAGTAGGTAACCAAACCACACATAGAGAATGCGTGTTAAACGAATTCACACCACAAATTTGCTTGCAGCAAAACCGCAGTCGAACACATATTCGTTTTTTTGATAAATAGCGATAAAGCGAGGTCATACTCTTAAAGAAGAGGAATAACAAAAAAGATATGAATCCATGTATCAGCCTTGTAGGATTTTTTATAAATGTCGCATTGGGTTAGGTAGATTTTGTTCTGTGTTGCAATTTGAATACTTAATTTTTTTTTTTAAATTAATCGTGTAATCTCATTTAAGAATTTAAAATCTTTATTCTTAATATTCGCTAAGAGCATAGTACTGTTTGTTTACTAATAATTCTTATGATTATTATTTTAAGCTCACGAATATCTGCATCGAGAGGTTATAAGTTTGTAGACTGTTAATTTTGAGAACAATTTGTATGTAGCTATTTATTTTGTTTAGTAATATGTATTTACGTTTTTTATATCGATTTATATATTTTTTGTTGTAAAATTAAACCGGGGCATTCGAATGGGAACACAGAAGTTTTATACAATCCTGCCACTCGCTGCGATGTTAATATCGTGGCTTTTTAGCAAATAAAAAAAGGAAACTTTTCAATATTGTGATGCACTTACATATGTATAATTCAAATATTTATAATTTTTTTTATATATAATTCTAGTTTTAAATAAGTATTCTTTTCAATTTATTTAACAATCTAGAAAAGCATAATGTGTAGGACTTTAAATATTGTGCACTTACTTATCAGTCAATAATATGACTGTAGACAGAAATGTCGGAAGGAAACAATTTCACATCAGGGGCCAAATTACCTTATCATTGAGCTAGTGACTGATGGAGTGCGAGCCATCAGTGATCGAGTAAAACCTATGGGGATGATGGCTACATAACGTGAGCGGTAATGCCAAACTGACATAATTCAATCACGTTTACTTGATAACTGATGCGGTAATTAGGCCCCACGCCTTTGTTGGGATTAGTTAGGAAGTGAACGTTTTAGAAGTCTTTTTGTCTAAGTGAATCGACATCCAGCCAGGAAGATAAATGCATTTAGGATTTTTCTTTTCCTTCGTTTCTTAAAAACTTCACAAAAATTATTTGGTTGCCTAGACCATTTTGCTTCAAATAAAGAATAATCTGATATTTTGGTTCAACCTATATTTTGGCATCAATTTTTACACATCAAAAAATATAGGTTTGACCAAAATTTTCGATTATCAAGGCAGTATAGCCAACCAACCAAAACTACTTTATGAACATTTGACATTTCACTTTTCGCCTTTGTGAGTTTCCCCCGAAATTTCATGATCGAAAAATTCACCTTATTGTGAGTTTAACCCAAAAAATGTTTCACAATAAAAAAATTTTTGTTCGCCCGGAATTATAAAAGCTTTCGCACGAACGAAATTTCGTTCGCCTGTAAAAAAGGAGTGAAAATCAGCCCTATTGTAAGTTTCACCCGAAAAATATTTCACCTTAAAATTTTTTGTTCGCGCGGAATTTTAAAAGCTATTGTGAGTTTCGCCCGAACGAAATTTTGTTCGCCTACAAAAAAGAAGTGAAAATGACATTACATTCCGCCAGAAATGATTGTTCACAATAAGGGGAATTTTTCGATCATGAAATTTCGGGGGAAACTCAGAATAGGTGAAAAGTGAAATGTGATTTTTTCCGGGTGGAATGTTTTTCGGGTGAAACTCACAATAAGGCTGATTGTGAACATTCATTTCGGGCGGAATGAAATGAGCCTTATTGTGAGTTTCACCCGAAATATGATCGAAAAATTCCCCTTATTCTGAACATTATCATTTCGGAATATAATGTCAATTTCACTTGTTTTTTTATAGGTGAACAAAATTTCGTTCGGGTGAAACTCACAATTGCTTTTAAAATTCCGGGCGAACCAAACATTTTAAGGTGAAATATTTTTCGGGTGAAACTCACAATAAGGCTGATAAAGTCTATATGATAATTTAAATGAGGCCTGTTTATGCCAGGTTTTTATTTATACCAGTCAGAAGAACACAGCGAAAAAGTTCTACTGGAAGTCCACCTAGGCAACCTAGGTTTACCATGTTTGCCTTTATTTTAGTTCTTCCTCCTAACTGATCCAAAAAAATGATATAAAAGCGATATAAGCCAACTATCGTTTTATCTCCTTCTGATCCATTAATTGACTGGACCAATACATTTAACGCCATATTATTCACTAGATAAATCCAGATGTATGTATTTATATTGAATTTGTATGCCTTACAATTTCAATTTAAATTTTTAATCTGGATGAATCGAGTGAATAATATGGCCGTTAATTTAGCTTTTGGGAATTTTTATGTTTGTTTTTATTTTAAAATATATTTTAGCGAAAAAAAATATTTACGGAGGTAGAATAAAAAGAAACTATTATTTTAAATAAATATAAATTCACTATTGAATGCTTACACGAGTATTTTTTTCCTTTTAATATTTTGAAAACAGAGCTAAGGTGCTCAGAACTTATTAATATTTGTACTATATTCTAGTGAAACAAACTTCCAGAGATAAATAGTGGTCGGACTGAGGGTTATAGAGCTTCACTTGTTTTTACTTGCGATACAATAGGTAATGGCTTGTAAAAAAATCAGACTCTAGATTTTGAGCAAACTTGACAAAACGATGATAGAGGGACGACGAAAAAAGTGGGCCTCGCAAAAACGGCCGCCTGTCTGTCTGTTTGGCTATAGCCTACATGGATGGGTCGATTCTTTAATTTTTTAGGACCAAAAATAATTGTAGGTACCTAACATACCAAATTTGTTGGCTCAAAAGGAAAATATTATTAATATATATTATATAAGTTGCCGTTTAGTAAAAAAAATGTTTCCGAAAAATTGTTATTAATTGCACCTCCCAAAGAACCATTTTTTTGTTTTCGCTTTTCTTAAAAACGTTTCAACTGATTTTGATCAATTTTTTTTATAAAGAAAGATTTTAAATAATATTTTGTACCAAAATTTGAAAAAAAAATATTTTTTTGTTTTTTTAAAAAAAATTTGAATTTAACCACAATTTAACCAGGTATGTGAAGATCCCTACTGTCTATGTGTGAGGTTTTTATACACACATTCTCATTTTGTATCTGCAATCTGACAGTTCAAGATGAGAAGCAAATTAAAATGGCTGCCGGAGATTTTCATCTTCATGTTGGTAATCTGTGGTAACTGCATTGTAAACTAGGCCTTAGTGTGTGTTATTATAGTTATAGTCACAGATTAGCCACACGAAGATGAGAATGTTTCGTACGTTTCACCCTCCAAAACCCGTTTGTTTACATTGTTGTATTTTTAATTTCTTCCTGCGTCGATGAATAGAAGTGAATTGCAATTAACCAGGTGTGTGAAGATCCCTACTGTCTATGCGTGAGGTTTTTATGCACACATTCTCATTTTTTATCTGATAACTGCCAGTTCAAGCTTGTAGGCAAATTAAAATGGCTGCCGGGGATTCTCATCTTCATGTGGCTAATCTGTGGTTATAGTGATCAAAGCTCTTCGTTGAAATTTAAATTTGTTAATTTCAGTGAAAAAAAATTCTTCAATTGTTGTAAGAATACCGTGTGAATATGAATAAAACGGAATACATCGTGTTCACCGACTAGGTTTTTCGACGTGATCGTGGCGTGTGTGATGGATAAGTGAAAATTCGCTTCCTTTTTGCCAATAATATTCCTGTTTAGTTTTGTATTAGTCCGACAATTATTTAAAAAAAATATATATTATTTGTTTTTAATATACCGGTATGTACCTACACGTCAACGTTAAAAATTTTATTGTTTAAATAAATGTTTAATTTAAGTGATTAACGCTGACCTAAGAAAACCAACTTGCCACTTGGTTAGATGTTGTTAAGAAAGTTCAAAGGTAAGTTCGTAAAAACTATTCCTAACGTATATACGCATTTAAAAAAAAAATATAACTACAAAAAAGAAATATACATACAAACATAAACTTAAAATTTATTATATTACAGTTGCAAATGTTAAATATTATTTTTTTTTAACAAAAAATGTTATAGGCGATTCCTCTATTTTTTCTTTCATATCCATTATATAAAATGTCCAAATACTGACACCAGCACTGCCATCGAAGTAACCATAACTAGGCTCATAATAGTTGTTGTTTTGCTCACTCCTGAAAAATAAAACATGTAAATGTATACCAATAAATTAAATTCTGATTTTTGAACAAATGGAGTTAAAAACACGTTAATGTCAAATGGATTCAAATTTTGATTAAAATTTGTTCCAAATCACCATATAACCTGCAAAACTTTACATCGGACTTGAGCTCGAATTTAAAAATTTCTGTTAAAAAAAAAACGAACTCCCTATTGTTTTTTGAGGTCAACTTTTATTTCGATAGATTTCAGGCGTAAAAATCTTTACGAATGACCAGTATCAGTGGTACCTACTTAGTTGGAGTGAAAATGAAATTTAATTAAAAAGTAAAGTGGAATCAAATGGGAAAGATAAATGTGTCAACCAATTCAATAATGTGTCTTGACGCACATTACTTTAGTATCCCAACGTATCTAGAGTCTAGAATTCACTTCTCTTGAAATGCAGTGAAAAATTAATCTTTTAATGGCCATCAATACATCCAACTTTGAGCTAGATATGTTATACTTTCTTCAGTCAGTCGCTTTTCAGTTCTTTTGAGCCTTTTATGTTTCTATTTTCGTGCCCGCGTTCTATAAGATAACTTTATTTATCGGTATATGCAATATTCTTAGGTTTAGTCGCTAGTTTTCATCCACCATCAAAACAGTTGCTCCTATTTCTCCAAATCCTACGTGCGATAGCATCAGGACTAACTTCTCTTCCATGAAGACCTGGAAAGGCAATTTTTTAAGCACGAACAAAATGTATCAGGGTTTCCTCGTTGCGTGAGGCAGTCTTGTTGATTCTAACTTGTTCATTGGATGTGTTAAGTCCAGCAGGGCCACTGCCTTCGGAAATCTATACGAACAAGATAGTGATCCCAGTAGATGTTGCATCCTTGATATATGTATGTTCGTACCGTCATGTCATCAGTCTGGAATAGTGGCAACTGTTTACCAACACGTAGTGCATCAGATTTCGAGAGAAGCTCTATCTTTTGATGCTCAGACATAGCTTTATAGATGTCCTACAAAGGAAACCTCGTCCTCGTAACAAGTTTTTTTATGCTGCCAATTCTGTAACCCATTCACTTAAGTGTTTTCTGTAAATCTAAATGTGGGTACCTGCGTAATGCCTGAATATTGCCTCCCGACCAATTTATCCCTTGAAGTCCCAAATGATAGTTTTTACATCATACTACGTACGAATATTTGCCTCGCGCTTAAGCTCTATGAGAATACTTGTGGTATCAAAAATACTGAAACTCAAATTGTGGGTTGAAATGGATTGTGGCCTGATAGGAATTATGGAACCTATTAATTTTACATGATGAACTGTAGTATTAGGCTTTCACGAGTTTAATTTTCTAATACCTAAAGCTCAAATTTTTCAAATTGCAGATAGGTAAAAAGTTAATATGTCATTTATTACCATTTGCTGGTGTGATGTCTTCTCCGTATTTGATTAGTAACTCAATAATAACTCCATTAGACCAACCGAAGCCTGTTTGCGTTTCGTATTCACCACCGCCTCCAGTTCCACCAAAAACTGAAGCATCGTACTTTAAAGAAAATATGTATATACATAAGTTAAAATTTTTCAAAACAAATAAATTACTTTTCAAATAGGTACATTATTAACTCACCTTTTCATGCATAGCCTTTGATTTAACATATGCCTCATAATTCGATTGAACCCATTTATAACCAAATTGCTTGGAAATTTCGGTAGCTTCTGGTGTTCTTAAATTAGCTAGACCTTCAATTACAAGGTATTGCATTGGTGGCCAAGCATTTGGAAAGTCCCATTGTTCACCACTATGTTGCAAAGTATTTGGAATGCCACCAGGATAATTATTCAATTTTAAATCGGTAATGTACTTAAGAACAGATTTTGAAATCTTTTCGCTTTCTTGTCGGTTAAATGCCTTCGTCCACAATGGTACCAGATTTGTTGGTACAAAATAGTTTCTTGGTTTTTTATTAATGAGATCATAATCTAACCAAACACCAGCTGCTTCATTCCATAGAACCGCTTGAATACCCTGGAATTATCGATCGTTACTAGTATATGTAACTAAGTATAGTTTGAAGATTAAGCTGAAACATTGAGTTGGATAAGGTTAAGACTTTCAATTCAAAGAAGTTGGAAATTTTATACAAATTGATTAAATTCATACGATGTAAAAGCAACAAAGTATGAATTTAGGTCTCAGGAAGAAAAACCCAGTTTAGTGAAAGTTGGTGAAAAGTCTAATTACCAAAGGGGCATATTAAAGACCACCCTCAAGTAAAAACAGCTTATAATCAGATAACTTTTAAAATATGTAATCATTTGTATAATTAATTCTTACTTCTAAAAGACGAGCAGCCTTTGCCTCATATTCTGATGTTTTCTCAACATTATTATCCAGTAGATAAAATTCTGCAATAATCTTTGCATTCCAATACAAGATGGCATTTAAGTCAACAGCAACAATTGATCGACATTTTATGTCCGTCAAATTACCCTCGTTTGTTCCAGTGATGCTATTTATAAACCAACGACTGCTAAAATCCATTCCCGATTCGGCAGCGGCTGCAAGTTGCGAATAGAATGATTGTTTTTCTTCGGGTGTTTTGAAAATCTTTGCGTTTTCGTAATCTTCCCTGTAAGATTCTGGTCTTGGACCGGTTGATGTTTCACGATAAACAGCCAGCTTGTGACCATTCACATTGACCATATGATTATCCATGAAAAATTCAAATTCTGCTGCCAACGTTCCAACGGCATCCACAGCAAACTGTTCATCTTTGGTGAAATCCACATAGGCTTTGATCATTCCAGCCAAAAGTGGTGGCTGAGATCGTTTTGAATAATAGACACGTCCTCCATTGGGAATGAAACCATAGCGCTGAACGATTGAGAGGAAATTCATCAACATCCCCCGTGCGGTGTTTTGCATTTGAGAGTAAAGAAGTCCCCTAATGATCCAATACGAATCGAAATAGTAGAATTCGATAAATCTTCCGCCAGGAACAATCACCGGATTATTCACAGGGATAATCGAATATAACTCTGGATGTAAATGGACATCGGGAATCATTTTTCGTCCGAGAATTTTCCAAATCGCATTTAAATCACTTGCCCATTGCTTAAGATTTGCATTTCGAATTAGGTTTAAAAATCTTGGATTTTCTGTCCAATCTTCTGGAATCCATGAAACAAATTCTTTGCCACGATCTTCAAAATTTTCCTTAAAAATAAAAAAAAAATCATTTGAAAAATATTTCAATTGGAATAAAAATATTCACTTACTTTAACAAAGATTTCCACTTCGGTTTGGTTGGGTGAGTTTTTTGTATCTTCCATGAATTTTTTAAATATTTCTTTTGTAGCACTTGGTGAATTTTTTAGTTTCATGTCTACAAATGTTTTTGAATCCTTGAATATGTGAGCCATTTGTATTGTATGCAGGAGATCTCCACTGCAGTAGATCTAACTGAAAAGTATCAAAGGAACAATTATTTTTATTTCGACCTGGCATGCTATGACCTCTGGTGCAGAGACATGACAGTTGTCGAAGATGGTCTTTGTCAGGCTGTTTTTTTCTGTTAGGTTGTTTTGAGAGGAAGAAGTACATATTTAGCTGTGTCTGCATAAACGAGGAGTGGAGGAGAAGACACAACAACGAACTTTGTGGGCTGTACAGCGACTCGGACCAATATAGCTAACGACGGAGGTGAATTGCTGGGGTAAGGCTTTGAGTCATTGATTCCAACCCCGAGGAAAGGCGTATTAGAGGAAGACCAACTTGGTGTACGAAACTAGAGACATTTACTAGGGACCGAGCTGGCTTAAAGAAGCTTGTTGGTTGAGATAAATCATATGAGTGTTACTTTCTGACAACAAGGCGGTTGACCTGACTCCTTCCTCGAATTGGAAGACCACAACCCATTCGCACTGAGGAAAATGTTCAGAGAGTACAGGAGTGTGGACGAAAATCCAATAATTTCAAAACGGAGACGTTTAGTGCAACTTGGATTGTTGCACAAATCGATTTAACGGATTTTACCCAAATCGAAGGTGTTTCCTTATAAAATTCAGCTTTAATTCAGGTTATAAAAACCCACAGGTTTTTAGCAGCGGCTTGATAAAGATGTTTCTTTCCGACAAAATGTATTATTTCTCGATTTCTCAGAGACCATACTCCAATATCCAGTTAAAAAACAATATTCTTGAAGAAATCAGAAATTTCTTGTCATATGTGGGAGTCCAATCAGCTTCCTATTCCCAATGGCTATTTGTTTTTTTCTTCTTCAAGGCCAAAAACTTTCAGTCTTTTTGATAAGAATAGTTTATTTCAATTTTGTTTTTCAGTTTTCAAGGCGATACGATGACAAATTCTTATCTATTTCTACCAAATCGATTTGCTTTAAATATAAGCCACTCAATGAAGTTGGTTTTGGGTAAGCAGATCGATCGATATTGACTTTTCGATAAACTCTCATATATGTTTATGTATATATTTATGCATGTACAGTTTTTTTAAAGGAATATTTTTAAACACGCTTAGTGATAACAATCTTGAAAAGTATAAAATTCTAATCTTTTGGAGTAGCTCTTTAGAAAACACCTCGTTTGTTTTATTACAGGGTGTCTACTACATCAGTGGCGGATTATCATATAATAATCAAATCAAGGCTCTGCGATACAGGGGCCCCAAAATTTTGAAATATTTTATTGTAGTCTTTGTTTTTAAGATCTGTAACTATTGAATCGGAAAAAAACTTTTCTTGCCTACAAAAGAGTTAAATTGAATTTTTATAGTCCTAGACGCACGAAACTGAACTTGGTTACACGACAAGCATTGACATTTTTTTTTATCAATCCTGTTGCCAATATCGTCATTGAGATTTTCCTCGGAATTTTAGACACATTTTGGCCGACTTAAAAATGATGATTAATTTCGTTGACGATTCAAACGTTTTGCGGCATTATAACTCTTCTGCCATATTTTTTCGCGTTTTTATAAGACTGAACTCTGCAGTTTTTGTCAATATTTATTTATTTCTCCTCATTGAATCACATAACAAAGACGAAATACTCGGATAAGAATGAATGCAATGAATCTTTCACATATTGAACGCAGAAGGACATCTGATCTGTATGACTCACATCCGAATAATAATGAACCTCATGATTTCCGCCCCGAATAGCTGAATTACTATAAAAATATCGGAAAAAATTAACTTTGTAGGGTAAAATGGGGTAAAATGAAAAAGTCGTATCTCATTAAAAAAAACTCTGCATGCGTTTCAAAGTTTATTCTTAGGAAATGGCTTCAAAAATATTTTTTTTTAAATTTGCAATTTGTATGGTGATATGGGGTAAACATAAGTAATTGTCCGATGTAAGAAATTCTTTTTGTGTTTGAAAAGTTATTTCGACTACATGGCCTTAAGAATATTTTTTCAAAAATTTGATATTTATAGGGTGAAAGGGGTAAAAAGGAAAAGAGTTATCCGATTTCAAAAATTCTTTTTGTGTTCGAAAGGTTATTTAAAAAAATGCTATTTATAGAGTGAAATGGGATAAAAATAAAACAGTGGTTTTCGAATACAAAAATTATTTCTGTGTTGGGAAAGCAATAAAAGTTAGACTCAGAGGATCATATTTTTTACAAATTAAGGCTTTCATAACGTCAAGTTGGTCAAAACTCAGAAAGTAGTACCTATTCAATTACAAAAAGTAGCTTAAATATTTATCTATATTTTCTTTTTGTAATTTGTATGCGAAGCTTAGGTTTGTTTACCCGTGCGAAGCCGGGCCGGTCAGCCCAAGCCTATTGTTTCTAAAAGCGGAATCTGAAGATATTTCAATTCAGGGTCCCTGAAAATAGCTCACATTGGGGCCCCCCGAAATCATAATCTGCCACTGATCTACTTTTTTTTTTTTAATAAGGATACTTCCTGTAGAAAGTTAAGACAAACCTTAAGTACCTACCAAACAAAAACAAATAAAAATCATACAAATGTTTGCAGCTGGGATCGACTTGAATCTATCTATCTATCTATCTTGATTTGTTTATGATGCTGATTTTTTTTTTTATCACCTCAATTATACACTAAAGCTTGGATCAGCTGAACACTCGGCAATCGAGCTTTCAGTATGCATTTTTCCTCAAAACGGTACATAAAATGTGACCTAGATCAAATAGTTTGTTAAACTCGCACATAAACAGCTTTAAGTGTGAGCTTAAAAATGAGCCTATTCGCTGAAAAAAAAACACTTGAAAATTTAAGTTCCAGATAAGCACTTTAGAATAAGTTTCTATTGTTTGTGTGACCTTTAAGATAAGCACTAATGCTTTTACGTTGAACTCAAATATTAAATTTAAGTCTCGTGTTAGTAAATGGATCTTCATAGTTGTTAGGATTATGTTTTCGTTATTTTTCTATACTCTTAAACATACCAAGACTGTAATTCATCACTCCTTGGCTGATTTATTTCCAATGAACCTGAAGTGGATTGCCGTACAGCAAAGGCTTCGAGTGGCTGCGGTTTTGAAATCAATAGTAACTGAAAAACACACAATAATCCCGCTTGAAGAATAGGTACGTTCGTCATTGTTGATGTTTTTTTTTTATTTAAATATGAAGGTACGTCACGAAACACTGTTCTATCAACACAATATTAATAAAACTATAACAACTAGATAAAAAACCGTCAATTTGTCAAATCTGGCTAACGGTTAAACTTGTTATGGTTTTGTTTAAAGAACTGAAAGAGTTCTTATAACTTATCTCACTGACTAATTATTTCATTTCAAACCGATCTTGTGTGTTGCGCCGCGCCGGCCGCACCGTAAACACTAGATCGGTTTGACACGACCGTTAAGAATGATAAAGCTTTAAGGGGATTGTTCAATTGCTTATTAATCAGCAGCAAATCGTTGTGCAAATATATAAAACAATTTTGTCATATCAGTTAGTTATAGAATGGATAGATTAAAATTTATTTCACTAAATAATTTTACTTGTTTTCAAGTTCGCACACCTTGAAATGTACATTATCAAAGCTTATTACTTCTCGCTAAATTTTATGTTTGAAATAGCCTTACTACGTTTTCTCTTAGCGCAAATAAGGTAATTTAATTTAAAATTTCCAACTTTGTCTCCAAATCATACAATTTTAACGAAATAAGTTAGTTAATGTGAAAACTTTACGAACACACCCTTAAATAGGATCTATTTGAAATGTCAAAATTTCACGACGTATGATATATGAACTGCTAGTACCCAACTTCACTCGTGTTCCAGTTTACAGCAGTGCTCTTGGGATCCGGTGGTCGTTGCATGAAACTCGCCTCAACGCGTTGACTCTCTGACGTCAAATTCCGTCCCAAAGTTATCTTGTCGTGTGATTGTCAACGCAGAATACTGTCCATGCTTTGACACCAACGTTGACATTGTTTTTACCTTCAAAGCATTGACTTTTTTGTTGAACGTGTAATCACCGCAATCAAATGTAAGGATACATTGATGCAAAGCGTTGACCATAATCCCAACGTTGACATGACATACTTTTCTGCCACGTCAACGTAGTCTGTGTTAACTTCCGTGTGACATTGATGGACTAGCGTCATTCGTGTATTATGCGTTGAAATGGTCAACGTTGACGGTCCATTCTCAGTGTGTTGATGACGTCAAAGAATCAATGCGTTGACCATTTACATTGACCGTTTTATCATGGATTTATTGTTTGTTAGACAACGTTTACGTAAATAAAATTAATATTTCTGATCGTAACAAAAATTTAGTATAATGAAGTGCAAAATCGATAAATGTTATTCTCGCAGCAATGAAAATGCAAAAAATTAAAACAATGAAAAATGTCTTTTATGCATTTTAAATGTTTTAGATGCCATGCCAAATGTTTTAGATGCCATCTATCGTCAGTTCTTCATAAATATTTGAATTTGAACGCCTTTTTTAGTGTTTAACATCTATTTAGTAACGAATGTGGCCGCTAAGTTCCAAGAGCGCTGCGATTTTTTGAAAGATTTTTTCTGCGGAAGAAATTTAATATGGATGTGACAAGAAACTAGCATTCCACATATAATACGTCAGTGCGACCAGCGATGCTAATAGTCGTAAATTTTGACATTTCATTCCCACATTAAGTAATCGGTGACAGTTGCGAAGTGTCATAAAACATAAGGAATTAAATTGAGTATTTGAGGTTAAATTCGAACAAATTTACTTTTCACCGGTTTGTGAAATGCGTCCTGAAGTTTATGGTCACATATAAAATATTAAATTATAAAATGATTGCATTTAAAATAATTTTACGGGTGTGTGGATGCTGATGACAAAAGCGCATAACACTTACCAGCTTCTAAAATATACACGACAACTAGCTAGCTGTAGTATTAACTGAAGAAGGAAGTGCGAAGTCCAAAAAAGCACAAAGAGTGTGCGCGTTGAACTCATATCTGAATTTTCAGAATTCTGAATTTTTGGAGCTTCTGATTGGCCAGCTGTCATTGAAAGTGAGATGTCACCTTAATTTTCCGATCTTTTTATGACAGCTGGGCAATCATCAGAAGCTCCAAAAATTCAGAGTTCTGAAAATTGAGATATGCGTTGAACGTGCCCTGTGTGAAGTGCAGAGTTCGAAGTGGTGAATGCGAAGTCCGGAGTGGGGAGTGTGGTGTGCGACATTGGGAGTGTAGTGTGCCGGTGTGCGTCTAAGACGACGATCATCTGACTACATCGTTTGAACGATTATTTTTTTGCTTCATGGAAAGGCCCTGACCCATTGATTCTGCCAAATGAGTTCGGCAACGAATCCGTTGACGTATGGATAGAATCGACGGATATGGGTGACCCCATAAGACGGATAAGATTTTTTATATTTATAAAAATCCACAAACAATATATATATATTTAATAACATAGCTTTCTCACATTATTATGAGGTGCGGCGGTATACTCATGATAAGATGCAAACGATAATCTGGTAGATACCTACTACCAACCAACTACTCGTGCTCTCATGTAGGAGTCGTTTACGACAATCGTTTGAAAGACGATCATTTTAAAAAATTACGCGATGAGCGTCGAAGCAATTTTATGCACGTTGGTTGTATAGAAATAAAAAAAAATTGTATGACTGCCGGGGGTCACGGTTAATATGTGTAAACATCAACGTGCGCGGATCCAAAACGGACTTGTTTTTGCTTGAGGGAGATCTTAATATGTTTTTCACTGAACGCACCCATCCTAGTATGCAGATCGTAATTTGCACACCGTAACGTTGCACGACGTAACATTGCACACGAACGTTCACGTTTTTTTTTCATTCTACCGCCAGCATAGATGTTTACACATCAAAAAGGGATCTTGTTGCAATTGATTTAAAAAAAAGCGTACATAGATTTGATTTTGTGGAATGAGTTATATTTTTTGAGAAAAGTGTTTTAAATATGTAGGAATACTGCAGGTATAATTGCAGTCAAGTGGCATCACTGCTTCCAGTATCATTTGACAGTAGTTGTAAATACCCATTGAGGCCCCTTTCACACGAGGATCACAATTTGTAAGATATTTTTTGCAGTTCAACTTTTAAAATGTCTCGATATTCATGAAATGTGAAAAGAAATATCAAACAAAAATCGCTTCAAATCGTTGACCGGAGAGATTTTGTTCACTTCCCTTACATCGTGCGTGCCCTTCTTTACAAAAAACTACGAAAGTTGCTGGAAACTCATACTTATTGGTTTCGGGTGGATGTTCAGAGCAACTCCTTTTACTTCAAAATTTTCATTTTTGATAGGAATGGAGCAGTTTCGAAATCCAACCAAAAACGACATCACTTTCATCGTCTGAATGGGGTCTTAGATTATTGGAAAGATTAAAAGTGATGCCTAGACAAACTACACTAAAGTATTGAAATCTACTTTCGATAACTAGTACAATTTTGTTCTCTAAAAGCTGCTATATTAGCCGTGTTCCTTTGGAGGTGGCGAAGCACTCACGAGTACTTTGCTAGGCATTTGTAATGGAATGCACAGAATTAATTTCCCTACAAATCTCATCTACTCACCATAAAAGCAGGAGTAGTTGGTAGTACTAGATTATCGTTTGGATCTAATCATGAGTACCAGTTCGCCACCTCTAAAGGAACACGGCTATTAAAAAGTCGTTAAGTAAAAATCGTTACAAGAAGATAATTATATAGTGAATTATTGTTCAAGACAAGATTATGATTTATTTAAACAAACATGTCTTGAGTACTGAAATACTGCACACAAAAGATTAAACAAATTCAAAAAATATACATAACTAGATACATATAGCTAAATCTAATTCAAAATAAATAATTAAATAAATAATAATAAGTAATATAAAGCTTATAGCTTATGTCTTACTCTAAATTCCAATTTACTTAAATTCTAAATTGTGAATGTCAGGTTGTATTTCATGCCCATATTTAACTAGAAAATCAATGATAACACCATTTGTCCAACCAAATCCTGTTTGGATGTTGCCACTTCCTTGTTTACCGAAAGCTTTAGAATTGTACTGAAATCAAAAATAAACTCGTATAATCTTCCACGGAGTTACTATTAAAATTAACTTACCCTATCGAACATATTATTTAAAGATTTGAAAGCTTGATAGTTTGATTTAACCCAACGATGTCCCCACATCCTTGACAATCGTAAGGATTTGTTGGTGTTTAAATTTTCAAGACCTACAACAACAATATATTGCAATGGTGCCCATGCATTTGGAAGATCCCACTCTTGTCCACTGCTTATCAAGGTAGTTGGAACTCCACCACTATAATCATTGATCTTTAAATCACAAATATACTTAATAACAGATTGAGAGATCTTCTGAGAATCAGAGATGTTGAAGGCATTTGTCCACAAGGGAGCCAGATTTGTTGGTGTGAAATAGTTTCGAGATTTTTTATTGATCAGATCATAATCAAGCCAGACACCAGCTTCTTCATTCCAAAGGACTGCATTGATAGCCTGGAAAATTACATATATACATTTGCCATTAAAATGTGATTTTAAAATGTTGACAGTATATGCATGTAGCTTTATCTTACATCTAATATCTGCTTTGCATAAAACGTGTACTCCATTGTTTTCTCAATGTTATCAGTCAAAGAGTAGAACTTAGCAATGATTTTTGCATTCCAGTATAAGATGGCGTTTAATTCCACTGGAACAATAGACCGAGACTTGATGTTTTGGCGACTACCATGATTCGCACCATTGGCATCGTTTATAACCCAACGACTGCTCAACGGCATTCCGGATTCGGCGCTTGCTCTAATTTCCGAATAGTATGCTTCCTTAAGTGTTGCCGTTTCAAATTCTGACGCGACTTTAAAATCTTCACGATATGACTCTGGTCTGGGGCCAGTTGAGTTATCTCCATAAACAGCTAAAATGTAACCATCTACAACAACCATATGATTTTTCCTCCAGTAAAGAAATTCTTTCTCCAAATTTCCAAGAGCATCAATTGCAAACTTATTATCATTTGTAAATTCAACATAAGATTCAATCATGCCTGCCAATAATGGTGGTTGAGATCGTTTGGCATAATAGATACGACCTCCATTTGGAACAAAACCAAAATTTTCTATCATCGTCAAAAAATTCAATAACATTCCCTTTGCTGTTTCATACATCCCTGAATGCAAAAGTCCACGAATAATAAAATAGTTATCCCAATAAAAGAATTCATTATTACTATCATTTGGAACAATAATTGGATTCTTGATGGGAATGACGGAATATAAGTCAGGATTTTTGTGAACATCATCAATTATTTTACGTCCAAGTTTGTTCCACATTGCATGGAGATCTTTTCCCCAAAACTTGAAATAAACATTTTTAATTGATTGCAAAAATTTGGGTTCTGTTTTCCAGTCACTTGGAACCCATTTTTCAAATTCATTGACATTTTCTTCAAAATTGTCCTATAAAAAGAAATTTAGTTAGGTAATATTTTTTTTTAAATATGTAATAAAATTAAATACTTGAAATGTTCAATTTTTACGAAATTTACCACGAATATACTTTAATGTCTTTTAACCTAACAAACTTATCTTAAAAATATTAATTTTAAAATAAATTTAATTAGCCGTACAAATTGGCGTTAAAGCGATAAAGTAAGGAGTTCGTGGGACAAGGCATAGAGTACCTATATTACCTAGAGAACCGACCGGTACCCCTCTTGCCTTAAACACCCTCAAATTTTATTTGAGGTGAGTAAGTGAAAACTCTCTTAGTTTACTCTTTTTTCCTTATCCGTGAATCCGTGTGAATGGTGGATATAAAAACAAATTGGCGCATTAGTTCAAAAAGGTACGTGTCTACGGTTTAATTGTGAACAAAGTGGTGGCATTAGCTCAAAAAGGTGCGTGTCTACGATTTGCACACCTAAATCGTAGACACGTACCTTTTTAAGCTAAGAAACTAGAGTGCGCTTCTAATTTTCGGTAGGTGTTTTTGTTTTTTTTTTAAACATAAATATTCAAAAATATTATTTAATTTATTACCCGGGAGCAACAATGACCGATATTCTTCATAGTTTAGGTTGACAAAAGGTTAAAAAAAGAAATTTGACTACGAAATTAATAAATTCTCAATTTTTGAATTTAACTGATTTTTTTTTTGAATCCCTGGGCGGTCTTATCCACCTTATTGAGCACTTTGAGGAATTTGAGCGAAGTCCTTTCAATTGAAGCCATGTTGGTTCGGTCCCATTTAAAATGCATTGGACAACAACCCCATACAAAACTTAATGGGCATTTTCCTCTCAGTACAGCTTGTAGGGTGGAAGAGAACGACCGCCTAAGTCGGTTCTCTAGGTAATATAGGTACTCTATGGGACAAGGCTAGAGATAAGTGACATTAGTCGTGTCCCACAAAAAAATCTCACTGAGAAATGAATAAAAAAATGCATAATCTCCCCGTCCCCATAACGAAAGGAGCTCTAATATTCGATTTGCTGTAGCAGGAAACTTGGTCTTATGGTGAAAGGCTATAGTTTGTGCAAATGAAGTAATTTATTTTAAAATTTCCAAATTCAATTCAAAATTTCATCATTTCCCATATACAATTTCACATTTCTAAATGATAAAGGGTTTTCCAATAAGAGGTGTCATTTTAAATAGCCCGCTATTTCGGTAGCTGTCACTTTTGAAGCTGTCATTTTTTGACATTTGACAAGTAGAAACTACGCCATTAATAAAAATGGAACGATACACGCTTCAACAACGCATTGAAATTATTAAAATTCACTATAAAAATGGTGAAAATTTGGCAGAGACGGTTCGTAAAACTAAAACATTTTTGGGTCGTCGTGAAGCACCTTGTCGGACCGCAATACAGAAATTGGTGGACAAATTCGAGCTGTTGGGACAAGTTAGTGATGTGAAGAATAAAACGCGTGCACGTCGCTCAAGAACAACTGAGAATATTGTTGTTGTAGCCCAAAGTGTTGAAGAAAACCAGGTTTGTCCATTCCTCGTCGTTCTTTGGAATTAGGCATTCCACAAACGTCATTACACCGTATTTTGCATAAAGACTTGGGTCTTAAGGCTTATAAAGTTCAGTTAACACAAGAACTCAAGCCGGCTGATCATCAACAACGTCCTGTCTTTGCTGATTGGGTCCTTGAAATGCATGAAAATGATCCGGAATTTCATCGAAAAATCATCTTGACTGATGAGGCCCATTTCCACCTCGGAGGCTACGTCAACAAGCAAAACTGTCGCATCTGGGGCTCGGAAAACCCAAGAGTTATTGTTGAAAAGCCTCTCCATCCTCAACGCGTGACTGTTTGGTGCGGTTTATGGTCCGGCGGGGTCATTGGAACTTACTTTTTCGAAAATGAGGCTGGAGCAACAGTTACGGTCAATGGATTGCGCTATCGAGAGATGATTAATGATTTTTTATGGCCGGAATTGGATGGTATTGATCTGGACAACGTTTACTTTCAACAAGACGGCGCTACGTGCCACACAAGCAATGAAACAATCGATCTTTTACGGGAAAAGTTTCCGGACCGTGTTATCTCTCGAAGAGGTGATCACAATTGGCCACCGAGATCTTGTGATTTAACACCTTGCGACTTCTTCCTTTGGGGCCACGTGAAAGATAAGGTCTACGCCAACAGCCCAGCGTCGATTCAAGCCCTCAAAGATGGAATTCGTGAGGCTATCGAGGACATAGGGCAGCTTCTTTGCGATTTGGTTATGGAAAATTTCATGAAAAGGATATGGTCCTGTAAGCGTGGTCGTGGCGGCCATTTGGCTGATGTTGTGTTCCATTATTAACGGCATACCTTCCTCTTTATAATGAAATAAACATCCGATCATTTATCTCAAAAAATGCCATTTTTCTTTCAATATCAAAATAACACCTCTTATTGGAAAACCCTTTATAAGGTGTGTCCTTTGGACTCCAGTATCTACTGCCAAGTACTTCTGGCTGTAGTCAACTTCTTCAACTCTGTAGTAGTAGTAGTAGTTCAAAGTAGTTCATTAATCTAGTTACAGAATGTTTACAAGAAAAATTCACCGCGAATCAAAAGAAATTACGTAGTAGATTATTGTTGTTGACATTTTTCTAATTAAAAGTAAAATATAAAAAACAAAAACCCGAAATTAAATTGATATTGAGGTTACATTCTACTTTTGGCAAAATGAAAGCATTCCATTCCTCATATACTGGGAAGTACTAAAATGTACTTTGCAAGGCCCAATGGAACACGGCTATAATTGCAACCAAATTTGCTTCAAACTATGCTGGATTAGGTTGAGGAACACGACTCATTGGAATTCATTTTAAAAGCTTTAAAAAACGTTTGTATTGATATGTCAAAACCCGAAGTTTGTATGGAAAACAGAAGAAGAGAAAACAACAAAAACAAGTGGTTAACGGCCAAATCAAATTCAAAATGAAATAAGCTGTCAAACGAAATTAACAAATTTAAGGTAAGATCGCGCCTACCCGAACTGTACTTCAACGGCACTACACAGAGTACTCCGCGACAATTTTTTGGTAAGGCGCCCTTGAACTGTAGCGCTGTGTCAAATCAAACAAAACTTTTAATAATAAGTCTGTTTGGTAACGTGAATTTTTTCACAAATTTTCTCAATTTTGATGATGCTATATTATATACTTGCTATATCGCACTAGCGGTAACGAAACTACACTGCACACAACAATACGGATCTTAATGACAACTGCGTTTTATACCTATCTCGTTTTTCCTTACGTTTGTTTATTTTCTTTATTGTTCGAGTGTGTTTTATTTTTTATCACGCAGAGATATGTTTTAAAATTATTAAATACGAGTTTTATTGAGCGAGAAGAAATTTATCATCGAAACCAAATGCTCGCATTTATGACAAATATTTTTTTAAGGTTTTGAAAACTTGGCCATTGAACCTACGAAATTGATTATCTGTCAGTCAGTGAATCAGTGACTGAGTCAGTAACGGTTTTAGCCATACCATGCTTAAGATATTATATGCTACACAAATTGTAGTGGGAATTTCATGACTTTAATATTGCAATAAAAATCCAAAAAATGTTGGAAAGAACTTCGATGTCAGATAAGTAGACCAAATTAATATCCATGACGGTATTCACATTCGAGTCAATCCGCGTGCGATGTCTCAGAATTTTATCTCGCTCCAAACTGTTTTTTTTTTTTTAAATCTTTACTGGCTGAACACAATAGACGCGCGTTTGCACCCGTCAAAGTTAAAGTACATAAAATCTCGTTAAACTGAATACAATGGAGACGCAGGCGCGAACGCGACTCTTGGAGTTTTAATAATCACGCGCGTGCGAACGCGCGTCTATTGTGTTCAGCCAGTTGAAATGACTGCCTCTTTCTCACCATGAAGTTGGAGCCCCATAAAAATAATACTGTGAAGTCAGAATGAGGCAAATGTTGTCACCGTCCTTAGGATGCTACTCGTATCTACATAATAGGTTTGTTCGTTGAGCCCTGAAATCACCCTGGGGTCGCCCCAAAGCGTTTTTTGAAAAACCTGAAGTCACCGTGGTGAAAAAATTCTGTGTTTTTTGAGACCTGAGGTCGCCCTGAACTCGCCCTGAAGTAGAACTAGGTTTTTTGCTTTGGCGAGTTGAGGTAAAGAATAAACTGCCAAAGTGACATGAGTTATTAAGCATATGTTTTGTTGCGGATTCATGTGCTGATGGTTATTGTTTATTTTTGAAGAATAAATTGAAAGAATACACGAATTAAATTTAATGCTAATAAACAGAAATAGAAAGTGGAAACGTTAAAAGTTGTTTCTTATTCATTTTTAAGACATATTTGTAACAAATTTTAAGTTTTAATTATCAAAGCACAGAACTTTTTTTTCTCCCTATAAATGTCAACAGCCATTGGGCGTTTTTTGAGAACTGGAAAACCCAGGTTTTTTTTGGCAATTCTTGGGGTTGTCAAGAAAACCTGGGTCAACCCTGTGTAAAGTTCAACGAACGAAGCTTATGTATATGCTTTGAGTTATGAGAAGAGCAATTATGGCCAGTTTGTTTACAGCTAATCATATCCAATCAAGAATTAGTGCAACTGGTAAATTAGCAAATGTGCATGTTAACCAAAATATTTACCAAGGAATCCATTATTTGAGTTATAAATCACGGAAATCACTAATCAGTCGAGTTTGGTTTAACTCATTGTGAACAAACTGGCCTACATAAATTATGAATTCTTTGATTAAAATTTTGGTTAACATGCACATTCGAGGATTTACCAGCTGCCCTAATCCTTGATTTAAGATGATTAGCTCTTTCTTCTCCCTTCAAAAAACTTGTCTAACGAATGTGATTGTTAATTTTCTTAAAACAGAAGAAAAAACACTGACTAAACAACGGAAACACTTATACAATGTATAATGCTATAGCTTGTTTTAAAGCAATGCAAATTTTCATATGAAATATTAAAAATTAATAAAAATTGGCCGATCCGTAAGTTACTGTTAATAAATAGAGTTTTTGAGAAAATAATTTTCTACTGAAACAATCCTACGGCGATACTTGGTTTTAGTAAGTTATGTTTTAAATATAAATAAAAACTTTAAAATATTGAACATAAAACTTAATTACATATAGGTTATCAACGTACTTTTATAAATAGCTCCAAAGCTTCTGGATTGGGGTTGTTATCATTGTTGCCCATAAAAGAGTCAAAATTGTCAAGTGTAATATTTGGTAACTGTTTTAATTTCAAGTTAACAAAGTAGTTTGACGTATTTTTATGATAGCCCAATTGAATTGTGCGAAGTATGTCACCATGACAAAAAACATCACTAGCAAATAAAATTAAAAAACAAAATTGAATTAATATTTTAAATATATATTAAAAAGAAAACACATTATTGTGTACTTACCATGCTGGAAAATGAACGTGATTGTGTATTTTTGTGTTAGAATCTGCAGTGAAACTTGATTGAAAAACAAGTGTTAAGCCAAAACCAAAGACTAATAAAGAAGTCATATTGGTACTTTTTGACAAAACTTAAATTTAAATTTAGCTGGAAAAAAAAAATCGATTAGGACCCTGAACTATAAGTAAAAACAGATTTATTAAAATTTTCAATTTGGGGAGAGCCTTCTTTAAAAAAATTACTAAAGACTCTAATCTTTGTTTGACAGCAATGTCCAAGAGCTGCGTGTGTGTGCAGCAAACTATCTTTGAGTGTTCGATTAGTCTATACAAACGCCAAACATTGATCAGTACATGCATCGGACAAATCCGGAATGTGATATGTATAGAATTAGAATTAACTGAACTCAGCTTTTTGCGGTGGTTGACAGTAACGTATGGATTGCAGTTGAATTAGATTAAAGAAAGCAAACATTTTTAAAGGGCTGGATTAAGAATTTTATTGTTCTTCAATGTTTAAAGCGCAAACAAAATTAACTTTGTCTCTTCCTACAGCGCTTCTCAACAGCTTGCACCTTCTTTAAAAACTTATTATTTTGGTATAAATAGCCTTTTCACACCAACAAAAAAATGCGGTTTTCGCGAAAATATCAGTTTTGGCGTTAAACCAACATCGAAAAAACCAGTTTTCCCATAAAAGTTTTCGTAAAATACAAGTTTTAGAAAAACCTGCCGAAAACCAGGTAGAATTCAGAGTCGAAGTGAACAAACATACCTTTCGATACATTCAGCACTCAATCAAACGTCAAAATGAAAACCGACGGTATTCTGTCACGGCAAATTGAATTTTTACTGTCCTTGAACGCAGTAGACGCGATGAGACGCGCGTCCTAACTTATAAACGTGGCATTTCGCTTCGAAATTGAATTAAAAAGCCAGGATTTCCACGTTCGGTTATTTCCTTACGACACGAACAAAGGTGGTCAAAGGTGGTGAAACTTGTGTAATCTCTTGTGCTTGTTTGTTATTATTTTGCGATTGTTTTATTTATTCTGTGTTCTACTCTGCAGAAACATTTTAATATTTTTTCGGCTCATGAATTGAGCAATTGAAATGGTTGAGTTGAGTTGAAAAGGAGTTAAAATAAAATTAAAATGAAATTGCGTCATTCAATTTATCATGTTAAATAGACTAAATACTAATCTCTGTATAGTTAATGTAAAATTTTTATTTAAACGGAGATAATTTAATATTACAACAAATTACTCTTTAATACCTGAATCGATTTACCTATTATAGTTCTTTTTCTTTTATTAATAAGTAAATTGAATAACAATTATTTTGGTATACCACAAGTAACCGTAGTTGTTATAAAAGCTTCTCAAACTAGTTCAATTAACAAGAAATTAAAAAAAAAAAAAAATCATGAATATCTATCTTAATTTAAACAAATTACTCTGTTTGGCCATTTTGCGATCACTGCCTTCGGTAGCGAGTGATTTATAGAAAAATTCCCGTTATCTTGTTTCTAAATCTTCGAAAAAAGTCGATATGGATCTCTTTCGAAGCCTATATAACTTGAGTTCTGATGGTCTAAGCTTTAACGTTTTAAAATTGGAAGTAGCTCTAGACATGGCAGTTATAAAAGTTTTCGTTTATAAAAGTATTGTTTATGCGGCCCCGCAGGGCCAGGGCCCTCCGCCGGTGGGCATACTTCAGGCACAAAGAGTTTTTTTTTTGTCAAGTCACGTGAAGCGCTTTAGCGCACAGCCACTTTTAATGACGAAAAAATGTTATAACTGTTATAAATTGGCATGTTTTAGCAAAATATTGCAAAATTCTAACATTTTCTAACAAAGTTCTGAATATTTTCTGCAAAAACTTGGAATGTCTTTTTCCGTTATGTGAATTTTGTATGCCAACAAACTGAATCGCACTTTTTCTACGAACACTTTGATAATAACATACACGAAGTTTAATCAAAATCGTTCAAATCGTTTTCCAGATTATTTTCAAATAATATACAACAAAAAAAAATCGGCTTTTCGAAAAAATTTAAACGAAATTCCCTTTCTGGACGAACTAAGTGAAAAATTCAAATCTGATTTTCAGAAGGGCGGTGGCACACTTAAAAAAAAAAAAAACTACTTAAAGTAAAAATAAAAATTGAAAAAAGTCATTGTTATTAAAAATTGCTTATTACGCCTACAATATTACATTATCTGATTCAAGATTACTTTTCTTGTTTAGTGTGCACTTTTCCTCAGTTTCTGAGTATCTATATCTTTGCAAAACAAACTCAAAACTTACATTAAAATGACAATTACGATCGCGTTGAATTTCACAAAAGCAATTGAAGCCAACTACTGTCCTCGAAACAAACCAAGCTCGTTGAAGCTCAGTATACAACTAAACTTAAATTTAATTTAATTTCATAAAATGGAATTTAAAAGATTTATTTATTTCACAGGGCGCGGCGCTCGTTTAGAATTCCAGCGATGGTACTGATAACATATACAGTGATTAATGTTTGTTGACTCTTACAGCCCGATTCACCCCTTGTGAGGAGTCACAAGCTCTTGTGACTATTCCTTGTGAGGATTGTTATGACTCGATAACATTTTTCGAATTCTCCCCGAATCATTACAAAAAAGCTCACAACTAAACTCACCACAGCAAAGGTGAATTTTGTAGTGCCATAATTGCAACAGCTGATTATTAAAAACATAAAAAAAGATTTTCAATTGGGCCATATAAATTTATTTATAACTTAAAAAAATTAAGTTTTTAATCATTTTTTTTTAGCAATAAAGTTAGTAAAAAAAAAACTTTTTCATGTTTGCAAAATGGAGTGAAAAAAAACTATTAAAAAATGTTGTTTTCGAGAACGAATGAATCATTTGTATCCTGCGTGAGAAAAAAAAATCTGTGCTATCGTGAAAATCTTGTTTTTTTTTTTTATTGCGGATGAAAAATTCCAAAGAAGATACGCCCAATAAAATCCACTTTAATTTTCTCTTTCCTAATCTAAAAAATTCAATGTTGTTTAAAAAAATAAATAGATTATGATATCAAAGTTTTAAAGCACATGTAGTTTGTGAGTTGTGACCTGCTATGAAGGGGATCACAATTTCGATTGTTTTTGTGACTCTCATAAGTTGTGACTCTGACTCTGGGGGAGAATTCGAAAAAGTCACAACATTAATTTCACCTCTACTTGTGACTCAAAGACAGTGTTGTCCCCCTAACTGGTGGAAAATGTAGCATCGCAGATTTAAAACGTAGTATAGCCTTGTTTTCTTGAAAACGACATTTCCAATTATTGAAATAATAAGAACGTAAATCAAGCTAACGATAATTTAAAATTATATTTCAAGAGTTTCAACAACAAAAATAAATAATTAAAGAAAAAAAATATAATAAAAATAAAATATCTTGAAAATTATTGCAAGTTCATTATGTTCAGTGTTGCCAGATGAAAAAAAAATCTCCCCCCAGAAAAATTTAGAAACCCCCAGATTAAAACATTTTATCAACAAAAACCCCCAACATTTTATTTTTCAACTTTTTATTTTTATTCACAGCTCTTAATTTTGTTTTTAATTTTAAATTTAATTAATTCCAAATAAGAAAAATAAATAAATTAAAACAAAAAACAAATAAATTAATTAAATGAAGCAATGGCAACAAATATTACGATAAATACATCTGGTTCCTTTGAAAGAGCCCAAAATGGTAATTGCCAATCAGAAATATCCCAAATGCGTTTCCTTTCTTTTTATTTCTGGTCAAAAATTACAACAACAACATCAAAAGCTCGAGACCAAACTTTTTCTCGAACTTTTTCCCAAAACGTAAAGAAACAGACCTAAAGTCATCTTCGTTTTGGCTCTCACGTCGCCCGTCACGTCGCCCGTCACGTCGCCCGTCACGTCGCTCGGTTTGATACCTCTTCTCACTTGTGAAAATTTTCAGCATTTCTTGTGTTGATGTTGGTGTAAAATTCTGACATCCAGAATGTGAAGAATATCGAACTCGTAGAATACTGTCAGCTGTTTCAATACGCATACGACTCCTCAACCTTTTATCTCTAAATGAATCCCCCCAGATTTCCCCCAAACATCTTGTCCCCCAACGACAAAAATAGCCCCTAAATCTAGGGGCAAAACCCATAAACTGGCAACCCTGATTATGATTCTTTATTTTTACACATTAGTATTTCTATAATGTTTTGCATTATGGTAACAAAAATTTGAGCGTATGTAAGGTGGGTCAAAAACAACTTCAACATCGCTTAATAATTCCTTCGACTGCATTATTGCATCCACAGTTGAAATATTTAATGACTTCTCAGATTATCCTCTATTAAATTTAAGCTCGAAAAACTCCTTTCTGCAGTTGCACTGCTATAAAGCAGACTGCATAGGGTTAGCTTGTAACTGCATGAATTTTCGAAAGCTGGCTTTTCTTCAAAATTGTTTGCTTTCTTTAAATCAAGCCGGAATCGCACAACGTCTTCATAATAAAATTTGTCTAAGAGTTCTATAAAACCAACTATAGCAACCGAAATTCATCACTTACGGCAACCTTATTTTGTTCGCAATAAAATGGGAAATTTTAAGTAATGGCATTATAGTCGGAATTTCAGCTTTAGCGATTCCAAAAGGATCTAGCATAATTAAGTATCTAATCTTGCTGTCAGTTTTAAGGTCAAATCTTTCATGAAGTTGTTCACACCATTTTACATAGTAATGACAAAGTTGGGATTTGACTTATTGTGAGTTATTATTTCCAATATTTTGTGTTGAGCAAAATTCTTCGAAACTAAATCCGAAATACATTGACGAATATGGCAAATATGAATTTCACTTCTAAAGTCTAACGTCCAATTTCTTCACAGAATCCTAATGCTAGTACCGGTATTAGTCCTAAAGTTTGTACTCAAATCGGTATCAACTCATTTCTTCACACAAGTTCTAGGCCCGAGTCCTGTCAATTTAGTACAGAATATCAGTTATATCAGAACTCGGTACTAGCTGCAATACTACATAATATATGCATCATTTCCAACGAATCTCAGCCACCAGAAACACCAGAAAATAAAATCCGTTTTCGTGAAATAATTAATGGACAAATAGAAATTGAAATTCAAGATGCAGCAGAGTAAATAGGAATCGCACTGTTAGAGAAGATATTCTTTTGCAAATGCAATAATAAACAAAACTGCATATATGTACTCAGATATTTTTATTATTTTATGTAACAAATGGATATACTAATGCATATTTATTTAATGAATTGGTGGAGTCATCCTTATCATTGGCATTAGGCATTGCTAATTGTCACTTTTCGACATTTAAGTAATGCGGATTTTTGGATTACTCAATCCTGCTAAGATGAGTTGCTGTCGGTTGTTCTGTGATCATAGACATAGTCTCCAAAGGTCCGAACAGTGCGGGGTTATTTTGGATACCGCCACTATGTTGCTGACTTGTCAACGTTTTCACACTAGAATTTGGCACACTGCTTACAGTGCCGAGTGGCAATGATTGCATTCGTTGGATCGCAGAACTTCAAAACATGAGCTGCTTTTGATGCAAAGCAAGGTTAAATACTTTCCGTTGTTCTAGTTAGTCCAAACGCGGAGCACACTAACTTGACTTGAAATAATTGCATATAAGCAGGTCTCCGAATTCAGCCATCCGTTTGCGCTCTCCGTTAATCAATTGTCTTCTGTATTCTTCTTCTAAATAACTTCATTTATTTATTTATAAATTTGCGTAAAACAATAAATAATAGCTGTTTAATAGATTGCAGAAAGCAAAGTAAAATTGCCTGGAAGTATGTACGTAGTTAAAAAACTGCATGTTGAAGGGTATTCTAAAAAAAACAATTTCAAAAACATGATTTCAATTAATATCAAAATAATATTCAAAAATGTCAAAATCGTGTCAAAATCTGAATGAGACCAGTTGTAGGCGTATTATTTCCTAATACCGCTTTGTGAACTTAGCGCCGGTACTAGTGATGTGAAGAAATGCTCAAGTACTAAATTTTCATTAGGGCCTAAAGGGTCCGCCATCTAACGTTTTTTTTTTTCAACTAGTGCTTATTTCGTGAATGGTAACACTTAGCTCATGTCTGATTTGACAGATAATTAGTTTTATCCTTCCTAACGCTTCGCTAAGTGGGCCTGCGATCGACTTAGAGAAGATGCTGATTTTGCCAAAAAGTCATCTTTTCCGATGAAGCTCATTTTGATATTCGCGGTTAGTAAACAAGCAAAATTGTCGCATTTGGGGCACAGCAAACCCGCACGCATACATTGAAAAGCCGATACACCCAAAACGAGTCACTGTTTGGTGCGGATTTTGGTCCAGAGGCATAATTGGGGCATTTTTCGAAAATGAGCAAAGAGTGACCGTTACAGTCAATGGCGATCGTTATCGGGCCATGTTGAAGGAATTTTTGTTCATAAAAATTGAAGAGGAGGATATTGGCAACATTTGGTTTCAACAGGACGGCGCTACGTGCCACACAGCCGAAGCTACACTCGATGTTTTGCGCCATTTTCAAAAAAAAAAAAAAGTTATTTTGCGGACCCTTTATTTAAGCTAATTTTTGTAATCGAATACTACTTTATGGGTTTTAACCTACTTCACGTTATGAATGGCTAAATATGTAAAAACATGATCCTCTTCAACCTTTATTACTTTACCAACACAGAAGGAATTTTTGTATTCAAAAACCACTTTCACCCTATAGATGTCAATTTTCTAAAAACACTAAAAAACAAAAAAAAACTAAAAAACAAAAAAAAACTAAAAAACGACCTTTCAAACATCGAAAGAATTTCCTAAATCGATTAATTTTTTATTTTACCCCATTTCACCCTATAAATAACAAAACTAGCAAAAAAATATCCCTAAAGCCATTGCCTAAGGAAAACCATTCAAACAAAAAAATTATTTTATTTTGACCCAATTTCACCCTACAAATAACAAATGTTGAAAAAGAATACCCCAAAAGCCATTTCTTAACCGCCTACAGAGCTACCTGTTGAACAGTAATTGAATTGAAAATGGAAAACGAAATGTGCGTAACAGCGCCACCTGTTGAGAATTGGCTGACTTTTCTTTTTTTCCTAAGCCTTCGCGGAGCAGTTACGAATAAACCCGCTGAAGAAAGTATCCCACTTGGTCTAGTCGTTTTCAAGTTTTAAGCACCCGAACAGACCACGATCCATTTTTATATATTTAGTAAAAGTAAAAATACAAGATTTGTTTTGACAGAAAAGATACATATTCGTTCAAAATTTGGTTAAAAATAAGTGATTAGAAAAAAAGTTATTGACATTTTTCTAAAATTTGAGGGTTTTGATGTTGTACTGGAATTCCAAAAAAGTCTGTTAAAGCTGAACCATTTAACAGATTTTATTAAAATTTGGCACACATGTTAAGATTGCTCTCTTACATATTTGTTCAAAATCAAACTCATCATATCAAATTTACCGTTAAGATTAAGAGACCAAACTTTATTTTTCCGTTGCTTGAGTTTTGCACGATGAACTTTTTATCATCACACTATATGGAGCTGCCCCACTGTGCGTCTGTACGTCCACTATAATTTGAGCTAGAGCCTAAACAGTTACTCCGATTTGCATGAAATTTGGTAAAGAGCATTTTTATTTGATTCACTAGAGAAAAAAATCGAATTTTTGTTTTAGCTCACCTAGAACGGGTACCTGCCATACAAAAATTATTTTTTTTTCAAATTTTCTAAAAATCGGCTGTAACGATTTTAATTAAACTTCGCACCTGGAATGACCAAAGTAATTGTAAGAAAACTGTTTTTTTTTTTCATATGTATCTATGTAAATAGGCATTACATGTTTTTTGAGAAAATCGTCTTATTTTTAGGTTATTCGCGTATACCTTTTCCATAATTAGACCGATTTTGTTATAATTTTGCAATCTGGTGCTTCTCAATAGTTCAAACAATATTGCATTTAAAAAATTTTGAAAAAAAATTTCAACCTGAAAAAAAAATAAACAAAAACATTCATTTTTGTATTACTTTTGACTTTTTAACATTTTCTCGTTAAAGATAAGTATCGTAACATTAGATGTGTATTTTTTTTTTAATCACTTTTTAGCTTTAAATGAAGGAAGTGAGTAAGACATGCTAATTGTAACAGTTTTGGTTTATAAAATTACTGTTTATGCGGCCCCGCAGGGCCAGGGCCCTCCGCCGGTGGGCATACTTCAGACACCCAGAATTGTTTTTCAAGTCGCACGAAGCGCGTTACCGTTAACGCCCACTTTTAATCCAAAAAAACTGTTATAACTGTTATAAATTGGCATGTCTCTAGTCTCGTTCATACCTATCGTCCATACCTACATATATGCACTAAAAAACACACCTTTTACTGAACCATTAACATTTATCTTCACGGTGTGTCTGCATTACAGTTGTAAACCACAAGAGAAAGTACGTGCGGACCAGTCGTGAATATTTTTTTTTGGATTTTGTATCCTCAGTGTTTTTTTTTTTTCAAAAACGCAAATTTTTTTAAGTACCTGCATTTCAAAATTCCACAGGTTATATAGACATTACAATGAGAAAATTTACATTTCGAAAGAAATTCTAAATAGAAACAATTTTATAAACAGGCAAATTAGATACCTACTTTTTAATGTCCGAATCGAGCTCTCCTGATTGGTTTTTTAGTACCTACAACATTTTGGACACAATTTGGAACAAGTTAGGAAAATAAAATCAAGGATTTTTTTTATTATTTCAAATATAAGGAGTACATATACCAACAACAAACCTTGAGTCAGCCATATGAATGTGCACTATTTTCCTCTACTCTTCAATATATCAATATATATTTAATTCCTGTAGCGTGAGTCGTTATTTTTTAAAATATTAAATACTACTTATTCACTCGTAAATCGTAAAACAAATTAATAAGGCTTTTGGAATTGGTCAAATTAGTCAACATATTTGGAAAAATACACTTAATTTGTAGTTTTATTTTAATTACATCAAACACTTTAGTCATATTACATTTACAGCCCGATTCTCCCCATCATCACTGATGCAGCGTTGGCCCCCCTAGTACAATTGTAGCGTTTTTGCTACATTTATTCTCTAAAAAAAGACAATACGTACAATCGTTAAATATTCGTAAAACACTAAAATTCAAAATTTCAGATATTAAAAATCTAGTTATCAAATTGACATCGACTTTTTGTAAACCAGATATGATTTCAGTTGACTTACGCCCAATTTCTTCACAGAAGTACTAAGGCACCCTTACCCCCAGTCTAGCTAGACCAGGTACTGGATCTGGTACTAAAGGGTCCGCCAAATAACTTTTTTTGTTTTTTTTTTTTTGAAAATGGCGCAAACCATCGAGTGTAGCTTCGGCTGTGTGGCACGTAGCGCCGTCCTGTTGAAACCAAATGTTGCCAATATCCTCCTCTTCAATTTTTGTGAACAAAAATTCGTTCAACATGGCCCGATAACAATGGCCATTGACTGTAACGGCCACTCCTTGCTCATTTTCGAAAAATGGCCTAATTATGCCTCTGGACCAAAATCCGCACCAAACAGTGACTCGTTTTGGGTGTATCGGCGACAATTTTGTTTGTTTACTACCCGCCAAGATCAAAATGAGCTTCATCTGAAAAGATGATTTTTTTAGCAAAATCGGCATCTTCTCTAAGTCGATCGCAGGCCCACTTAGCGAAGCGTATACACAACCATATTCGTTCACCGGAAGGATAAAACTAATTATCTGTCAAATCAGACATGAGCTAAGTGTTACCATTCACGAAATAAGCACTAGTTGAAAAAAAACGTTAGATGGCGGACCCTTTATTTATTTAAATTTTCTTTTGTAATGTTTATGCGAAGTTTAGGTTTGTTTACCCGTGGGAAGCCGGGCGGGCCAGCTAGTCACACAAAAAAAAATCGATTCTTTTACAAATTCCTTTCAATTTACAAAAACAATTTCTTTTCTGAAAGAATTCTGACATGGATTTCTGATTGTTTTTTTTGCTATTGGTGAATTTCTTAAAATTTGTCAGACTTTGATCTATGTATGGTTTGAGTAAAACTAAATGAACTGCAATCCATCAAAAGTTCCCAATTTGTCAATTTCAATTAATATTCTTGTTGTTCCTTTTTTTCAGTTTTTATTTTCAGAAAAAAAAAAAAAAAACATATACAAGACTACCTATGTTTTTTTTATAAGAGAGTTCTTGTGAGATTATCATCATTAACTCAAGTTTTTAAGAATAAAAGAAAAAAATAATCGTAGGTATATTTTTTACTTAGATTATAATTTATTTTTTCTCTATACTTCTATAAAAATCATTTAAATTTTAAAGAGTCAATCAGCTTACTGGAATTTCCAAAAAGTCAAAGTACTCTTCTTAATCCTCTTCATCTGCTCCAGGATTTCCTAAGAAAAAAAATTATTTTCATAAATCAAAGTCCTTAAAATCGTAAAAATCGTTTGATGCGAACATGTTTTAGTCATATTTCAAACATCATATCGCAGGCATAGCTCAATCCATAACAACAACAACAGCAAAAATAGAAAACAACACGACACGACAGATACATACATATGTTATCATTTATGTACAAATACATTTTTTTTATTTTCAAGAAAATGCTTTTCTATAAAGAAAATATTTTTTTTTTTTCAATGTGTTTTTCATTTACAAAAGTTTTTTTATTAATTTAATTTTTTGAAATACGGATTTGAATTTTTATGGTTAAATAAAAGGAAATCAATTAAAATACTAAATTTACTATTAAATATTCCTATTTTTTTTTTTTTAATCTATACATCAGAATTATTAACATTTTTGTCTTTTATTATTTTATTTTTTTTTTTAAGTAGTTTTATATTGTTATAGTCAACAATCAATTAGGTGTAATAAACATAGGCAATTGATAGCGAGGATAAAATATAGATAATTGCTATATTTTGTTGATTGTGTTATATCCTAGGACTAATACTGCATTAATAATATTTAATTATTAAATTAAATTACTTTAAAAATTATCTAAATAATTTACATTTGATTTTTACATTAAACAAAAAAAGAACAAACAAAAAAAAATAAAGTAACAAACAAAAACTAAAAGAATAATATTTTATACAAACTTAAGAACTTAACAATAACACAACATGCTTGATTTTTTTTTTAAAGAGAACAATCAAAAAAATAAATAATTATAAATCAACAAAAAGTCGAGGATTTTTTGCGTTTAAACTATTTTTTGGTTAACTGGGTGTTTTTTTTTTAGGGTGTTAGGATGGATATCTGCAATGAGAGAAATAATATATTAATTTTTAGAGGAAATTTATTTTTTTTTTAATTTACGACTTACCTCACCATAGGAATCGTCCAACTGTTGTCACGATAACTGCAACTGTAGCTACCGCAACTAAGCTCAAAAGCGATGTTATACTTCCTGAAATTATTTGAAAATTGATTTAAAAAAAAAAAAAATTCTCAAGATTTAAATTGTTATAAGCAAGCATTGTGTCTAAGTGCATTATCAAAGCAGTTAGTAAGAATGTTAAAGGTTAAATATAAAAGTAAAAAGAATAAATAATATTAAGCTCTCCGAGCTCAAAAGCACCGCATACGCCAAGCTTTTCTTTCATTTCGTATTTTGTTCCGTTTCCATTCTGATATTTGTGGATTGTAAACACTCCGTCGAATGAAAATACTCTGAAAGTTTGTTAAAAAGATGGATGCCCTCTTGCCTTGAAAGCAAATAAAATTGGTTCAGCTTAAAATCGTTTTGCTAAAGAATGATTTGAGTTGATGGTTGTAAGTTTGAAATATTATAGGTGAACCTGTTCTAAAACAGCAGCGCAATTACAATTGAATTTTGGACAGTGTCAGTCAGTATTTGCTCATCAAATTCTCGTGTATTCTCTTTTACTATGCAGAAATAAACGATTTATAAATCTGTAACTTAAAGAAATTGCGTGACTGCCGGGACTCACTGTTAATATGTGTAAACACACAAACGCTTGTCCATCCAAGCGCAGTTTTGAGGATCCATATTTGGATCCGTATACACAAAGTCGTCCATATGTTGCTGACTACGTGCACGGATCCAAAACGGACTACATAGTTTGCCTGACGGGGATCTTTAGATTTTTGTCACTGAACGTATCCAATGTCCTACTTTGCAGGTTCTCGTAACGTAACGTGCCAGATCGTAAAGTGTGACTTCGTAACGTCGCACAGAGGAAAGTCCACGTTTTTATTTCACTCTACCGCCGGCATTGATGTTTACACATTTAATATTCTCAAACGATCTTTAAGATCAAGGTCTTAGAATACGATCTATAAAAGAAAATTATTGACAACTACAAAGTTGTTACAGTTGATAGGTAACTTTGAGAAAATGTCATAGTTTTTGCAAATGACGTCAAATGTCTAAAGACAGATGTTAAACGTGTTTTTTTTGCCGCATTTTGTTGAATTGGATCTCTAGCATTGTTGTTACCAGCAACCGGTTCACACAGCTCGGCCAACGATGGAGAAACCCGATTTATGAGATTACTTTTGTCCTACCTAGCTCGATTAAATAAACTTGTTGTTATGAGAAGCGACCCATAGGCAGGAAATTCATGCGACGGAAAACGGAAAAGTATAGCTGAACTTTTAATTTTCTCCCCAGTAGATACCTACGTTTTGAGTTTTTGAAGTGAATATTTTTTATCGGTGGTAAAATATTTTTTAATCGAAATAGGAGAAATTTTGTTACAGAAAAGGGGAAAAAGTTTTGTTATTTTTATGTGACGTTTGAAGTGCCACCATGAATAATGTGAGAAAGAGGCTGATTGCACGTTTCCTTTTCTTAATTTTTTCGTCTTTCGTCATTTTGACAAATTGGGTGATAGGTGTAGGAATGTAGGGGGAATAGAGCTACGTTTCTACACCCTCACCCTATCTGTCAAAAAGACACAAAGTTAACTTTTCATAAAAAAAAATCGCAGCGTTTAAAAGCTGTTTGCTATTAGAAGGAAACCAAAAGAAAAGCGAGAACATTAAACTGCAAGGGAACGCTGCCACCAAATGTCAGAAGTGTCAGTGTATAATTTGTAAAAACAAAATATCAATCTGACAGCACTCCATTGTTGGTAAACAAAACCAAATATCAAAGGTACGAAGGCGAGCCAAAAAAGTCGTGTGTTTAAAAATAGTGCTTAATATGTACTAAAATTAGTTTTTTTTTTTGTCAAACACTTGAAAAAATGTTCACTTAAGTGTTTAGACACTATCGTAAATTTAAGTTT
This sequence comes from Leucozona laternaria, assembly GCA_932273885.2. Taxonomy (NCBI): domain Eukaryota; kingdom Metazoa; phylum Arthropoda; class Insecta; order Diptera; family Syrphidae; genus Leucozona; species Leucozona laternaria. Next base: position 40,471,695 of record OW026369.1, on the reverse strand, counting down.
TCACTTCCAAATACAAAAAAAGTGCCAAGAGCATGTAAATATTTTCCAACCAGGGACTTTTTTTGCTTTTGTTTTTTGATGTCAAATTATAAAGAGAGAAGACACAGACAAACCTTGGAAGAGCTCTATTTGAATTAGTAAGTGTTCGGAAAACAGAATTGAATTAATTAGGGTACATTCAGAATGTACTTCCTTGGTTTACACTTACACTGTCCATTTGGGATATTTACACTGCGTTAAGTACCTCAACTGCACTGAACTCGTCAAAGATTTCTTTTATTTCATTCTTCACATGTTATAAAAAGAATGCATTTTAAATATTCTAGAATGAATACAAAAGAACTGCAGAAAGGTACATCCGAATATTGTTGTGAATAAAGAAACGCAGATTTCATATTCCGAATGAATACAAATTAATCATTCATTGCTGTTTGCAATTATGTTAATAAAAATAATTGCAATAATTCATTCGGTCACCCTTCTTATCCGTGTCACGCATCCACGACAGCGGATCCGGTCCCGCAACGCATTTGACGGATTCTATGCGTCTAGGCCTTAAGATATTGAACTACTTGATTATGTGCGCCGCCATTTTAGCCCAGGTTCTCTTTGTTATAGTTTTTTTTTTTGAAAATTTTAATTTGTTGTGTTAAATTGAATAAATTTAGATGAATTCAAATATGTTATTTGGATGATTGTTATTTGTTATCTGGGGAGTGGTAGATCTAAATCTATTATACATATACATATAAGAAAAATTAAATTTTATCATAAAAAGTTTACAAATAAAAATAAATATAATTAATAAATGTAGGTGTATTTTCTTAAATAAAACAGTAAACAGTTAACAAAACCATTAATACACATAAAATGATTGGATAGAAACATTTGCACACAAATCTAAACATAAAAAAGCAAAATGATAAACGAAACAAACACTTACGTTGTCAGGATTGTTTTTTTGAATTTTTTGAATTTTCAATTCAGCAGCTTTCGTTTGTTTGAATTAAAAATTGTGAACATATTGAGTTGTGTGCGATGGAAGGCAAAATACAAAAATTGCACGAAACAGACAATTTATAAAATTTAAAACTATGTTGGTGCTGGTGTACTCGTATGATGTGTTGAAATAATCATGAAAGATACATATTATGTGTATTTGTATATATGTAGTTTTGGTTTACCAGAACCTTTTGTTTTTGTGTATAAAAATCTGATAATTTAAAAAATTAGTCCTTGATATAGGAAACCTAGCTAAAGGATCCTTAACACATAAGTAGATATATTTTCTGCTTTATCACATGTTCTTTGTTGTTGTTGTTGTTGTTGGTTATTGTTTCTTATTTGCGTGTAGGTAAGGTAGGTTTTATGATTTGCCGATCTGTTTGTACATAAATTTCGAGTGGCTATATTGAAATTTCTATTTTTCTTTTATATGGACGTTGGACAAAACACATTAATTTAAGGACGTCAGTGAAAAAATATTGTATAAGTGTTTCTCAACATAAACTACTGTTCGGTATCATTGTTTTCACCTGTTGATGCTTGCGATGGCGTAATTTCATCACCATATTCAACCAGGAATTCCATTATAACACCATTTGTCCAACCAAAACCTTTTTGGATTTCATATTCACCGCCACCTCCATGTCCGCCGAATATTTCAGCATCATACTGCAAATAGTTTCAAGCACACGCGTGTAAATATTTTGAATTTTTTTTTTTATTTTATTTTAAATCAAACATACCTTTTCAAACATGGCTTGAGAGTCTTTGTAGGCTGCGAAGTTCGATTGAACCCATCGATAGGCCCACGATTTTGCTAGTTTCTTAGCCTCTGGAGTTCTGAGATTTTTGAGACCTTCGATCATAATGTATTGCATTGGTGGCCAGACATTAGGATAATCCCATTGTTCTCCGGTGTTTAGCAAAGTATTTGGAACTCCACCGGGGTATTTATCAAGCTCATGTTTGGCAATGTATTTGAGTACAGATTTTGAGATCTTTTCAGAATCTTTTGGATTGAATGCCTTTGTCCACAGAGGGAAGAGATTTGTTGGAATAAAGTAGTCCCGAGGTTTATTGTTGATCATGTCATAATCCAACCACACACCAGCTTCTTTGTTCCATAGGACAGCATCGATTGCCTGGTTAATTAGAAAACGATTTTATTTTTAAATATTGTTGATAATATTTTTAATTTTATATGTACATACCTCAAGAATATTCTTAGCTTTCATTTCATATTCGCTTGATTTGGCAACATTATTCGACATTGTGTAGAATTCAGCGATGATCTTTGCATTCCAATACAAAATGGCATTCAATTCGACTGGAATAATTGATCGGCACTTAAGATCAGTGAGATTGCCCTCGTTGGTACCATTTTCGCTGATAAACCAACGACTGCTGAAGTCCATTCCAGATTCGGCAGCTGCGGCAAGTTCTGAATAGAAAGCTTGTTTCTCCTCGTCTGTTTTGTACCTTCTAGCACTGATGACATCTTCTCTATAAGATTCCGGCCTTGGTCCGACCGAAGAATCACCATAAGCAAATAAGTTATAACCCTTAGCTTGAACAGTGTGATTATTCATCCAATACTCGAACTCATGTTCCAATGTCTCAACACTATTGATGGCAAATTCGTCATCCTTGGTAAATTCCACATAAGATTTGATCATACCAGCCAATAGTGGTGGCTGAGATCGTTTGGAATAATAGATACGACCGCCATTAGGAATAAAGCCGAAACGTTGGATAATCGACAAGAAATTCAACAACATCCCACGGGCGGTTTCGTCCATTTGTGAGTGCAAAAGACCACGAATGATCCAATAAGAATCCCAGTAATAGAATTCAATAAAACGTCCACCAGGAACGATCACTGGATTATCAACAGGAATGATGGAATAGTATTCGGGATTTTTGTGAACATCATCGATCATTTTACGTCCGAGGGTTTTCCAAGTTCCATGCAAATCACTGCCCCATTGCTTAAGATCAGCATTACGAATTAAATCTAAAAATCGTGGATTTTCAATCCAATCACGAGGAGTATAGTTTTCAAATTCTTTGCCACGGTCTTCAAAGTTTTCCTACATTATAAAAATTCATATAAATAGATGAAAATGGCTTTTAAAATAAAAAAAATAAAAACATACATTGACAAATTGTTCGAGATCGGCTTTGGTTGGGTTCTGGTTTTTACTTTTCAAAAATTCTTCGAACTTAGATATTGTTACATTTGGTGGATTTTTCTGTTTCATGTCAACAAACGTCTTTGAGTCTGGAAAAAGATTATTCATTTGGACCCTGTCGAGGAGTTTGCCCGTACAGTAGACATCACTGAAAAGACATACAAAAAAATATAAAAATTAGTTAATGAATAAAGTTTGAAATGGCTGATGACAACAAAAAGATACTGCATCTGTGAGAATCGTCAATTTTCGGCGGAATCACAATCATTCGAGCGAAGATTTTATTTTCACACACCAAATTGATCTTTATCGTAGAGCAGATTTATTTCCACTACCACTTGTGTAGAATTAAAAAAAAATATTTCTTTAATAATAATACTTCGACGGCAGCGCTGGCACAATGGTGTGTAGCTTGTGTGAATTGCCACTATAGGTTTGAATAGAGACACTGAGATAAGCGACTAACTTTTTCAGTGATGCATGCAAACGTACGAAATGGAATGTTTACCTTGTCTCTGATATTATCGGTCCTAACATATATATAGGCAAATTAAATTGAAAACTATTACTCAACACATTTGGTGATTAAACTCTGAATTAAGTGAGCAGCCATTTCTGACAGATGAGTGTCAAAAACTCTTCAAGCAGACAAGTCCGTTTTGGATCCGCGCATAACGTAGTAAACAATGTATGGACGTTTCGCATAACGTTCCAAAATTGCGTTTTGCGGTTCAAACTAATATGGAAATTAGAATCACCATGGACCCACTTGTGCATGTATTTTGAGAAAGAGAACTCACCATACTCAGTGATAGCCGAAACCAAAAAGAATTACCTAAAAAAAAGTTACTTCTCCAGTTGATAACTGCATTATACCTACAACAAACAAACAAAGCTGTTTTTTTTTCATTTCAAGACATTTTTATTTATAAAGGGAAAGGGTTTTCCAATAGGGAAGGGTTGATTTTGACAGCTCGTGGCGGCCATTTTGTTTCTTTTACTTTCTGTCAAAATATCGTCTTTTAATCAGTTACTAAAGACAAATCATTTGCAACACGTGCAAATGATAAAACTTTTTGGTTTTGGAGCAGTTGGAAGTTGATCCCAATTTTGGTCGAAAAATCATCTTTAGCGATGAGGCCCATTTTTGGATGAATGGGTACGTGAATAAGCAAAATTGCCGCATTTGGGACGACACCAATCCACGCGAGATTCACGAGGTGCCAATGCATCCAAATAAAGTTACTGTTTGGTGTGGATTTTGGGCTGGAGGCGTCATCGGTCCGCACTTCTTCGAAAATGATGCTGGCCATGTCATCACCGTCAACGGCGATCTCTATAGTTCGATGATCACCAACTTCTTGTGGATGATACTGACACCGAAGACATATGGTTTCAACAGGATGGCGCTAAGTGCCACACAGCTCAAGACACAATCTATATTCTGCACGAGCGGTTTCATGGCATGGTTATCTCGCGCCTAGGCGAGTGAATTGGCCACCAAGATCGTGTGATTTGACCCCTTTGGACTTTTTCTTGTGGGGCTTTCTTAAGTCGCAAGTCTATGCGAATAAGCCGCAAAACACTGCGGCCCTCAAAGACAACATAATCGATGCCATCGATTAAATTCAGCCTGATTTATGCGCCAAAGTCTTCGAAAACTGGACCTTTCGAATCCGCGCTACCCAGCGAAGCCGCGGCGGCCATTTGAACGATGTTATATTTCACATATAATGGCATTGATAGGGCTCTCAAATAAAGATAAAACCTTATTGATATCTCATATACAACTTGTTTTATTCAATTTTAAAATCGACCCGCCCTTAATGGAAAACCCTTTAATATACGAGTATATTATAAGAAAATATGAAGGACTGGGTCGCACGAACTTGCTCTTATGTGTGATCACGTTGTGGTTCCATAGCTGAAATAAATTAGCTATGGAAGTCTATATTTTATCCATTTGCCAAAACTTAGGTAAGTTGCAGGTGGTAGGTACTATGTGAGTATAAAAAAATTTACAATATAGCCCAGTGTTGCACATATGCAATATGCATGAAAGGAAATTATATTTTTTTAAACTGGTAAATTGTTTTAAATCAACAAAATTAGAAAGAAATTGATTGAAATACTTTGAATCTATTTTAACCCAATGCGAGATGTACACTATCTGATTTCTTATATAAATCTTAATTTATGAAGAAAAAATTTTGCAAATCGTTGGAGTTGTTTTCAAAATAATTGAATTTCTTATATATAAAATTTCGTTAACATTTTTGAAAAAAAAAAAAAAATTGGTACTCCAATTTTAAGTATTTATTAATGTTGAGTAAAAAATTGATTTTAACAAAAAAATCTTCTACCCGTTTTCGAAATATCTAATTTTTGTTTTTAAAAATTCAATAATCATTTTCTAAAAAAATTTTGATACGCACTTTTATTTATATTTGTTACAAGCTTCCGTATAAAAATCTTGTTTTTTTCGGTTAGTCAAATATTGAGATAGTCGAAAATAAAAGAAACCGTTTTATGAGAGATACTGTTAATAAACATAAAATATAAAATTTAAAAACTTTAAATAGTAGATCGTACTAATTTGAACAGCCAAAAAAAAAAATTATCAAAATCGTAGGAGTCGTTTTTGAGAAAAAAAAATATTTTTCTTAACGATTTTAAACGTTTGTATGGCAGGCACCGTTATTTTTGGGTAATAGAATAATTTTTGTCAAAAATCTTCTAGATAAAGTTAAGAACTGCTTTTTTCCAAGTTTAATAAAAATCGACAGATTAGTTGTTGAAATATTGAGTTTTCAAAAAAAAAAAAAATTCAAACTTTTTTCAAAAATCCGAAAAAAATATTTTTGAAAATTTTCGTACACAATATTATTGAGAATGTGCCAATAATTCTTCATAAAAAAATTGATCGCAATTAGTTCGAGAAAAGCGAAAATCAAAAAATGCTTATTTGGGAGGCACCATTAATAACCATTTTTCGGAACCATTTTTTTTTTATTAAACGGCAACTTATAACTATTCAAATATATTGAATTTTTAAAAATAATATGCTAAACCAATGCAGTTGGGATGAATTTTTTGTCAATTAAAGATTTGAATTTTTGTTTGTTAACCAAAACTTTGAAATGTTTGTGAAATACTGGTATGTCCTCAATACCTCTTACCCCCTGTACAACAAAACGAAAAAAACTTTATAATAACCATACAATAGAATGCAAAATTAAAGTTTAAACCGAATCGTTAAACTGTATTGTGAATTATAGTTCAGTAGTTCAGACTGGTGAGAAGCAAGGTTCAAGGCAAAAGGCTACATAACTAATGAGTGGCTAGCCAATTTCGATAGTCAGCCTTGCTAGCCCTACCTATGTAAAACTTTCTAGAGCCTGTTTAAAAACTAAATTGATTTTTCAAGCGGGAAGGCATATTTCCTCTTGGTTCACTGTGTACTTTTAAGAATTGGTTCACTGTTGGACATAGTTACTACACGGTTAAAAATATTGGAATATTTTTCAGTAAAATCTGTATTGTATTTCGGACCACACCAAAACTTTATTAGAATTAAATACATGCAACGGTTTAAAAACTTGTTTTTTTTTTATAATTGACGCGCACTCAAGGGGTTATGAATACCCTTAAAATGTTTTCACACAGTGCGAGCGTTTAGGAAATAGAGGGAGAATGGAGTAGGAGATAGCGATGTACATTTGCTTTAAATGTTTGCATATTGAAATGGGAAGGAAAAACAGAGTTTGGTAAGGAATTCCACATTCGTGTGGTACGGCTAAAGAAAGAATCTCTATACTTGACGGTACGTCCGAAGTTAGGCTCAAGGGTATACTGGTGAGCATTCCTAGCAGAGCGGGTATTACGCTGAAATTGTTTGAGGGGAGGAATGCAGCTAGCTATTTCAACAGAGCAACGTTTAAAAAAGTAGCGATAAAACAAAGATAAGCAAGAAACATTTCGACGGTGTTCCAATAAAACAAATGTTTCCGAGATTGATCTGTCACCTATCAGTTTTAAAGCTCTATTTTGGATTCTATCCAGTAAGTGCAGTGACGTTTTAGAGGCACCTGACCAGATATGAGAGTTATACTCTAGCTTTGGGAGTATGTATGCTTTATATATGGTAGCTAGATCAGAAGGGGAAAAAAAGTTCTTACATCGTCTAAGGAAACCTAGGCACTTCGAAGCATTTTTAGCGATATCTTGTATATGGTCGTTCCATAAGAGTTGATCGGTAACGCGCATTCCAAGAATCGAAAGCTTTTCAGTTTCCTCGATGCAAGTTCCGTTCATGTGTAATGGTAAAGGGGGTATATTGCGCTTTAACGACAGAAGACAGCTTTGAGTTTTAGATGCTTTAAACTCTACACGATTGTTAAAACCCCATTTGACAATGCTGTTTAAATCTGAGTTTAATGAGCTCAACATATTCAGTCGCTGCTGCTCCACGTTTGAAGAACCGGGAGGTGAATCTGGAAAGGAGTATGAAAAACTAAGGGTGCTGTCATCAGCGAAACAGTTAAGCGGATTAGTAGTTTCAGACAAGAGATCATTTATGAAAATTAGAAACAGTGTCGGAGACAAAACGGAGCCTTGGGGCACACCAGCATTAATTTTGTGAACTTCTGACTTGAAACCGTCCAAAACAACTTGGATTGAACGGTCAGAAAGATAATTACTAATCCAGCGAAGTAGTGATTCATTAATACCAAAAGCATGCATTTTCGATAAAAGAGCTTGATGCCAAACTCTATCAAATGCTTTTGAAATATCGAGGGCCACAATTTTACTTTCACCGAAACGATGCAATGATTGATTCCACTTTTCGGTGAGAAAAGCCATCAAATCACCAGTGGATCTGTTGCAACGAAAGCCATACTGCCGGTCATTGAGAAGCTTCAGATGTTCGAGATATGTCATAAGCTGACGATTGATCAGCGCTTCCATGACCTTGGAAAGAATGGATGTCAGAGCAATTGGTCGGTAATTTGAAGGAGAAGATGAATCGCCTTTTTTAGGGATTGGCTGCACAAAAGCTTTTTTCCACCCTGAGGGAAAGTGACCAAAGGAATAGGAAACGTAAAAAAGCTTACGCAGTGGTTTCGCTAAAGTGGAAGAACACATCTTCAAGACAATAGGAGAAATACCATCAGGGCCTTTTATCCTTTTTGAATATTGAAATGTAATCAATATTATGAATACAAAAAAAATTCCCAATAGCTGGGGAAATTGTTCCCTCAAAATAATACATTTGTTTTAAAATGTATCAATTTTATTTTTGTAATTTAGTACAAATTATACTGAAATTCTATACTATTTTGTTGAGTTGTAATCTCATTTAATAAATTATTACAAAAAATGGTTTATGGTTATGGAATATTAAAAAATAATACTTTATGTGTTACACACTTCTGTAATACGAAGAAGGTGAACAAAAAATATCCCAAAATGTTAAATCTTGTGCATATTACATTTCTTTAACTGGGAGTGTAATACAATTTTTTACCAATTTGTGTTGTATTATTAATATGTATTATTAAATATCATTTTAGATTAAGTTTAATTTGTGGGCATAGAATAAATCCTTCCGTATTTAAATTTAAACCAGTAGTTAATATTCTTTTGTATTGAATTGAAAATATTTTCCTTTTTAAATACACGGACTTTATTGAAATTTAAAATTTGTTGTATTACTTTTAGAGAATTATTTTTTTAATGATGCTTTTTATTAGTCATCGTCATGAATATATCTCATGAAACTACAACAATTTAGACTTGGTTTCATTTCTGATTTAAAATAAGCCATCCCGTATTTAAATTTAAACCAATACTTGTATTGTTTTGAAAATATTTCTTCTTTTGAATACGGGTTGGAATAAAATCTAAAATCAATAGCATTACTTTTGGGAAATTTAATTTCAAGTAATCCTGTCACTAATGCTTTTTATGAGACTTTGTCTTCAAATATAATATCGATGTGTTGTATTTTATTCTTTTTTTGTCATAAATCAGGGAAATATTAAGCATTTAATTCAAAATATATTACTTATTTGAACATACAATACAAAATGTATTAAGAAGTTGTGTAATATTTTAAGAATTATTAATTCTAATACTGCTTGCATTGAAAATATGCTGTAATACTTAAGTACGGCTGAAAAGTAGTCCCAGATTTTTAACCGTGTACTTCTTAAAGAAAACTATTTTTATAAAAAAAAAGAACGCCCATATTAAACTCACTCATTGCTTTAAATGAATTCACAACCAATACTTAAAGTGTCTTCAAAAAGTCTTACTTATGAGATTATAATTTTTTAAATAGCAAGCACCGAACCAAAAAGCACACAACTTCAACTTTTAGTTAAATTAAAAAAAAAACGGATCGAAAAACAATTCTTTTTCTATTTGTTTAACTTTTCTCTTATACACAGGAAAATTTGAATGATTGACTGTTGGACAGTGTTTACACTTTTATAAACAATAATTAGCCATTTAAAAATAACAATAAATAAGTATACATTAAATTAACGATATTAATAACTTAGTTGCCGATAGTTCTTGCAATCAGGAAATCCTTATTTATTTTTAGTCACACCCTTTTGATTCTTCATTCTAATGGTAAACTAAACGTTTTCACCAAGTTTCATGAGAGTAGTAATTTCTGTTGTTTTGTTCTATTTTACTGTACACTTATATTCGAATTGCATAGAAGTTGTAAGGATACGACTTGCACTTGAAAACATTTAGACCCGATTCCTGATACTCAACTTTATTATTAATGTTCAACTTAAAAACGTATGTCTTGAATTCTACTTTGTCCTCCGTTCCGCTTAAAAACTGTTACATAATTTCTTAGGTTAAATTAATTAATAACAGCGGTACGTTTCTATTGCAGTGAAAATCATTCTTACACTTACACAGCAGCCTGTTTAAACGGCTCGATTTTGATTAAATTTGGATGGCGGGAAAAATACAATAAATCACAATTTTTAAATATTAAATTACTAATTGAATTTTTAAATACAACTTGGTATATCCTCCAAATAAAACTCTCTACACTGTTGTTAAAAATTTAAACTCACCAAGCCGGCAGCTTTACAGTTCCTGCTTCGGGAATTCCATCTGGAGCAATAGCAGCAGCTCGAATAAACAATGGTTTCGAAACCAATAATTGTAAAACACACAATACTCCCAATGGGAGTCCACGCAAACTAATCATTTTTACTAATATGATTTATAAATTATTGTTTTCTATTAAATTAAATTTTAACAGAATATAAAAAAAAAATTAACACTTAATTTAAATATTTTGTAAATTAAATATAAATATTTTTTGTTAAATAAAATTAACGAAAACACTTAGAATTTTAAATCGTTTTAAGTACACGTTCAACAGAACAATTTATCACTTTTTTGAGTTGGAATATTTAATAGTTAATTTTAAATTTTATAGTTATTCTATATTATTATTTTTTTTTTTTATAAATAATTCATCTTAGGTTTAAAAAGAATTCACTCCCCCATAGAGCAAAAACGATCGTGCTGACAAAACGGTCAGCTTTAGAATGCTTCTGTTCGCTGAGCTCGCAATGATTTTATATTTTTAAATTGCCACCCGACAAATCAGCTAAATGTATCTCGACATTCTGAGTTCTGACGATTGAAGTGTGCGATATACTCTCGTACAGAACAGATACAAACATAGAAGAGAGTTTGAAGTGAATGAATATTATGTATATACATATGTGTACCTATTTTTGTTTTAAATTTTATTATTCTCCGACTTGATTAGTTTGATTCTGAATCTGATGTTAGAATGGGGCGCTTGTGTAAATACCAACAGCACCAAGTGCTTGTAGACGTCTACACTATAGACCGGAGGGTTGAATTAGAAATTAATTAGGTATAAAATTCTTTATCTGCGAATAAGAAAAGTTTACCTACAACTTTTGCAGTGATATGATAGGGATATGAGAACTTTAAAAAAATGCACATTTCATTTGAATAACTTTGGGATATAGGTTTTTGGTTTAATTTTTTTTTTTTAATCTAAAATAACCTGCGTCGTATAAGTTAAATTACATTCAACAGGTAAGACAAGTTGTTAGATAAACAAAATAAGATATATTATTACTTTTAGAAGACGTGTCCTCCCATTAATTTGGATATGTAAACAAGAGATATTCAATAATCACAAGCCAGAAATATATATATTTCTTAATAAATATACAGAGAGTTAATTTATATGCATACATTAAAAAATATAAAAAATAAAATTAAGAGAAACATTAACTTCAAAGATTTCAACTAAACCAAATAAAATATTACGGTATTTTAAATGTAAATTTTTATTTGAGTTTTGTGTAATAAATTTAACAAGTTTTTGAAATATAAATTCCTAAATAAAGAAATTAGGTATTTTAAGCAAAAAAAATAAAAAAAAAAAAATGTAAGGTATATACAGGTTTATACATCTCTATACATATTTGCTAGAATAAAATTTTCAGAATATAAAACTCTAAAATTCTTCACCCATGGTCTGCATTTCGAACGAGATTACTCGTGAATGTTCGATTTCGAAAATGTCAAATTACTTCGAATTGTCATAAAATTGGATGCAATACAGCTTCTTCTGCATTTCGAATTTTTCAGAATTTTAAAATGTTTGCAATTCCAAAAAATTCACACCCCCTGTTCGGCACTTCGAAAGAAATCAAATTGAAATCAATTTTTAATTTCACTCGAATTAAAATTTCGATTTTTTTTTTCGAATTGTCAAAACTGATGGTGGATCCATTTTAAGCTGGTTTGTTAAGTGAAATTAGACTGCGGATGGAAATGAATGTAATACAATTTCTTCCGCATTTCGAACAATAGTCCACTCGAAATTCGAAGTTAAATTACATGTTGGGTTTTAAAACAAATTCGAATTAGTATGAATTGTCTTTCAATTTTGAAGTAAAACGCATTGATCTACACCTATTTTTAATGGCGAAAAACTGTTTTAAATTAAATTAAATTACATTTGCGCTTCCCAAAAATTTGGAATTACTTTGAATAGTGAAATTACACTGCGGATTAAAATGGATGCAATATTAAGGGGAATTTTTAAGGAAAATACCTACATAAAGGGTTTTCCAATAAGAGGTGTTATTTTGAATAGCCCGCTATTTCGGTAGCTGTCACTTTTGAAGCTGTCATTTTTTGACATTTGACAAGTAGAAACTACGCCATTAATAAAAATGGAACGATACACGCTTCAACAACGCATTGAAATTATTAAAATTCACTACAAAAATGGTGAAAATTTGGCAGAGACGGTTCGTAAAACTAAAACATTTTTGGGTCGTCGTGAAGCACCTTGTCGGACCGCAATACAGAAATTGGTGGACAAATTCGAGCTGTTGGGACAAGTTAATGATGTGAAGAATAAAACCCTTGCACGTCGCTCAAGAACAACTGAGAATATTGCTGTTGTAGCCCAAAGTGTTGAAGAAAACCCAGGTTTGTCCATTCCTCGTCGTTCTTTGGAATTAGGCATTCCACAAACGTCATTACACCGTATTTTGCATAAAGACTTGGGTCTAAGGCTTATAAAGTTCAGTTAACACAAGAACTCAAGCCGGCTGATCATCAACAACGTCGTGTCTTTGCTGATTGGGTCCTTGAAATGCATGAAAATGATCCGGAATTTCATCGAAAAATCATCTTGACTGATGAGGCCCATTTCCACCTCGGAGGCTACGTCAACAAGCAAAACTGTCGCATCTGGGGCTCGGAAAACCCAAGAGTAATTGTTGAAAAGCCTCTCCATCCTCAACGCGTGACTGTTTGGTGCGGTTTATGGTCCGGCGGGGTCATTGGACCTTACTTTTTCGAAAATGAGGCTGGAGCAACAGTTACGGTCAATGGATTGCGCTATCGAGAGATGATTAATGATTTTTTATGGCCGGAATTGGATGGTATTGATCTGGACAACGTTTACTTTCAACAAGACGGCGCTACGTGCCACACAAGGAAAAGTTTCCGGACCGTGTTATCTCTCGAAGAGGTGATCACAATTGGCCACCGAGATCTTGTGATTTAACACCTTGCGACTTCTTCCTTTGGGGCCACGTGAAAGATAAGGTCTACGCCAACAGCCCAGCGTCGAATCAAGTCCTCAAAGATGGAATTCGTGACGCTATCGAGGACAAAGGGCAGCCACTTTGCGATTTGGTTATGGAAAATTTCATGAAAAGGATATGGTCCTGTAAGCGTGGTCGTGGCGGCCATTTGGCTGATGTTGTGTTCCATTATTAACGGCATACCTTCCTCTTTATAATGAAATAAACATCCGATCATAAATCTCAAAAAATGCCATTTTTCTTTGAATATCAAAATAACACCTCTTATTGGAAAACACTTTATAAATGATCCCATGAATATAAATAATTAGGCCTGGTCCTGCGGGGCCGCATAAATAGTACATTTATAAAAAAAAAAAACTGTTATAAACTGGAATGTCTAGAGTCACTTCTTGAATAAATATTAACAACTTTATTGTCCAATGCATCACATTTGACACATGGCTTTTTTTATCCGTTCTTCCAGATGCCATGAATCACATAAATGATTCAAAAACACAATTTATTGAAAATGAGTTAACTGTTCTGATACCAACTGCATCATCTCCACTTCCCATGAATAACATTTCAGATTCGATACATCGAATTTTTGTATCGTGATTCCAGCATCCGTGAATCAGATAATGATTAAAAAACATTCGTGTTTATTAATAACAAGTCCTATCCCTTACTGTAAATGTCTTAAATTTTCTGTGCATTTGATTGAATTAAAAAAAAATTAAAGCCGTTTCCGTATAGTTCGTACTCAAACATATCGCAATTTTTCACACAGAAGAAAATGCTCAGGAGAGAGAACAGAATTTCACTCCCTTGTGATTTTGTGCCAACTAATTTCTTCGGAAACAAATAAAAGTTGATGCCTTGATGCACACTTACTTTTAATGACTAAAATCTGATGTAACTGTTATAAATTTGCAATTCTCTACTTTATTCCCAATTGCAATTGAAATTGCATACGAAATTGTGTTTAAAGTTCTGTTTGGAACCGTAAAAAGTCTTAAGAAATTTGCATGACTTAAGAGGCATAAATTAAACCAACAGAGCCATCGAAAGTGTGTACTGAAATATTGTCGCAGTCAATTTGTGTTTACGCTTGAAAATTATTTTGTTTTGACATTTGTTTTTGCCGCGCATTTTTTGCATTTCGGACTAAATCGAATTGAAATCGATTTTCAATTTTACGTGAAATTAAATTCCATGTTCTACAATTCATTCGTTTTCGAAAATTTCGCAACTACTTCAAATTGTCAAAATTGAAGATTCGTTCATTTTGAAGTCAAGTGAAATTACGCTGGGGATGAAAACGGATTAAATATTAATGTCATTTTTAAGAAAAAAAATCGAGGGGGAACTCTAGAGAAGAAACTAGACGAAGAATTTTGCGAAAGAAGTCTAACATATTAGATTTGCCTGACAAAGCGTTAGGACCTTACTATATGAAGTTTTGATGAATTGCTTATTCTTTTTTTGTTGAAAGTTTTAAAGGTAATTTTAGATTAAGAAAATATGCGTTTTTATATGTCTTAACGGAAATCGAAAAAAAACATTCATGGAAATAGCTGCAACTGTACCAATTGCACAATATTTCACGAAGCATTAAAAAAGTGTATTGAAAACATTCAGAAAACGAAATGCAGAATACCAAATTTTCATTTTCATTTTCGAAATTCAAATTCAGAATTATCTTTTCCAACGAACTGTGGAACACCCGAATTCACTTTCGTCATGTGAATTCACAATAAGTGAAATGCAGATGGGCATGTAATTTTGTTTTGACGGTATTTAAAAAACAATTTAAACATTTCTCAATACTGAGTTTCTATAAGTTTTTTAACCGTGATGGCGTAGGGTTTTCATGCCGAAGGTCGTAGCATCGAATCCTAGTCTTTGTCACCTAAAAAAGTTTTTCAATGGGTAGGTACTGTCAAATTCTTCAAGAGTGTGTCTCGCCTTAAATGTTCAGATTCAGCAGACAGTTGTAGATCCCCCCTCTATTCTAGTTGAGAACACGCAAACGCAGGTATGTTTGAGCTAGTTCTCCACGAGCTGTGTCGTGCCAACAAATTTCTGGCGAATTCCTTTCAAAAAAGAAATCGATTTTTTTGTAAACAGAATCGATTTTTTTCTGTCAATTGAAAGGAATTCGTATTTCGTAAAAGAAGAATTGGTGTGATTGTGTTTGTGTTACTTTATAGCTGCAATTGACGCATAACGTCAAGAAATTATTCACAAAACTAAAGGGTTTTCCAATAAGAGGTGTTATTTTGATATTCAAAGAAAAATGGCATTTTTTGAGATAAATGATCGGATGTTTATTTCATTACAAAGAGGAAGGTATGCCGTTAATAATGGAACACAACATCAGCCAAATGGCCGCCACGACCACGCTTACAGGACCATATCCTTTTCATGAAATTTTCCATAACCAAATCGCAAAGTGGCTGCCCTATGTCCTCGATAGCCTCACGAATTCCATCTTTGAGGTCTTGAATCGACGCTGGGCTGTTGGCGTAGACCTTATCTTTCACGTGGCCCCAAAGGAAGAAGTCGCAAGGTGTTAAATCACAAGATCTCGGTGGCCAATTGTGATCACCTTTTCGAGAGATAACACGGTCCGGAAACTTTTCCCGTAAAAGATCGATGGTTTCATTGCTTGTGTGGCACGTAGCGCCGTCTTGTTGAAAGTAAACGTTGTCCAGATCAATTCCATCCAATTCCGGCCATAAAAAATCATTAATCATCTCTCGATAGCGCAATCCATTGACCGTAACTTTTGCTCCAGCCTCATTTTCGAAAAAGTAAGGTCCAATGACACCATAAACCGCACCAAACAGTCACGCGTTGAGGATGGAGAGGCTTTTCAACAATAACTCTTGGGTTTTCCGAGCCCCAGATGCGACAGTTTTGCTTGTTGACGTAGCCTCCGAGGTGGAAATGGGCCTCATCAGTCAAGATGATTTGTCGATGAAATTCCGGATCATTTTCATGCATTTCAAGGACCCAATCAGCAAAGACACGACGTTGTTGATGATCAGCCGGCTTGAGTTCTTGTGTTAACTGAACTTTATAAGCCTTAAGACCCAAGTCTTTATGCAAAATATGTAATGACGTTTGTGGAATGCCTAATTCCAAACAACGACGAGGAATGGACAAAGCTGGGTTTTCTTCAACACTTTGGGCTACAACAGCAATATTCTCAGTTGTTCTTGAGCGACGTGCACGGGTTTTATTCTTCACATCACAACAGCTCGAATTTGTCCACCAATTTCTGTATTGCGGTCCGACAAGGTGCTTCACGACGACCCAAAAATGTTTTAGTTTTACGAACCGTCTCTGCCAAATTTTCACCATTTTTATAGTGAATTTTAATAATTTCAATGCGTTGTCGAAGCGTGTATCGTTTCATTTTTATTAATGGCGTAGTTTCTACTTGTCAAATGTCAAAAAATGACAGCTTCAAAAGTGACAGCTAACGAAATAGCGGGCTATTCAAAATAACACCTCTTATTGGAAAACCCTTTATTAAGGTTGTTTGTTTTTGTTGTGAGAAAAATGTTTTACCAATAGAATTAATAAATAAATAAAAGATATTAGCCAGCTTATACGGTGCAAATTGATTGGTGCATTTTATTTGTTTGAACTTCTATTTGCACATTATATTTTTAAAGAAAATTGTTATTGAAAAGTTTTCACTTGCACTGAAAGTTTTTAACACGTCTTTCACTCGCGAAAGCTATTTTTTTTTTGTCAAATTTGCGTTTGATAATGAACACCGCACAATAAATTATTTTTATAGCTGTATTGACTGAATATTTTGTTAAATAATGTAGAATTCGTTGCAACCAAAAAATAAACAAATCGTCTTCCAAAAATTCCGCGACTTTCAATTTGAAGTATAATGGCGAATTCCTTTCAACAAAAAATTCGAATTTTTTCTAAACAGAATCGAATTTTTTCTAAACAAAATCGATTCTTTTCTGTCAAAACAAATCTTGCGTTTTTAGCAAGATTTCACACTGATTTGCACGCACACTATGAAGACTTGACATTTCTAATACGTCATAAATTGAAAGTCGCGGAATTTTTGGAAGACGAGTTGTTTATTTTTTGGTTGGAACGAATTCTACATAATTTAATAAAATATTCAACAATATATTCAGTCAATACAGCTATAAAAATAATTTATTGTGCGTTGTTCGTTATCAAACACAAATTTGACAAAAAAATAGCTTTCGCGAGTGAAAGACGTGTTAAAAACTTTGAGTGCAAGTGATGAAAACTTTTCAATAATAATTTTCTTTAAAAATATATGTGCAAATAGAAGTTCAAACAAATAAAATGCACCGTATAAGCTGGCTAATATCTTTTATTTATTAATTTAATTCTATTGGTAAAACATTTTTCTCACAACAAAAACAAACAACCTTAATAGGTTTGTGAATAATTTCTTGACGTTTTGCGTCAATTGCAGCTATAAAGTCACAAACACAATCGCACCAAAAAAAAATCGATTCTTTAACGAAATACGAATTCCTTTCAATTGACAGAAAAAATTCGATTCTGTTTAGAAAAAAATCGATTTCTTTTTTGAAAGGAATTCGCCATAAGAAATTTCAAGTCTTCATAGTGTGTGTGCAAATCAGTGTGAAATCTTGCTAAAAACGCAAGATTTGTTTTGACAGAAAAAAATCGATTTTTGTTTAGAAAAAAATTCGATTCTGTTTAGAAAAAATTTTCACAAATTTTCACAATTTACTGTCAAAACCCATAGGAAAAAAGCCTTTTTTTTTGGGAGTGAAAGTTTTAGTTACCAAATAGGCATAATGTGTTCGAGGCGAGCTCTGAATGCACGCTCAGAGCTGTCAAAATTCAAATCAGGTGTTGACATTTTGGCAAGAAGTGTAACTTCAACAATTATAGCGAATGTTACTAACAAATTAAGATGGTAAATGTTGTTGATTTGGTTATTTATTCAATTAATAATAGGAATTCGGTGTTAACTAAAACCCAAGCAGCACTGAGTATTTTGACAGTTGCTTGACATTCCGTAGGTTGCCCTAGGGCAGACAACATCGAACAAACCTATCCCTAGCGTTCGAGAAACTATCAGATAGGCTATCCGTCTACTCAAAAACGTTCAGATAATCTGATGCTATTACACGATGCATCTAGATGATGGATCATCTCTGATAGTAAAAAACGGCTATTGTTCTCTTATTCACGTCAACGCATTTTTTCTACACGATTTAGATCTGCATATGAAATGTAGCGAATTTTTTCATTTTTATTGGATTGTCTAGGAAGCGATTAGTAAAATGTAAGTAAAATCTATTTTATTTTTTTTTGGTAGAACAACAAATAGCGATCAATTCACCATACTAATTTCTGTAATGAAATTACATCCAGACATTGTCAAAAAAAAAGTTATCTTTTTGTTAATTTTCTTATCCTCTGTTTGGAAGTGGAAAAAAAGTCTAATACCTGTTTCTATTTTGTGATTTTTTATGATTAACCAAAACAATTTATCCAAATTTCCCAAGATTTTCGCATAAACAGCTGTTTTTGTGAATGTCAAATTGGTTTGAGGTAATACAGTTTACCCGATGGACAGCAGAATGGAAAGGTAGAGTGAAAGGGAATCGAATGGGTGAATCGAATTTACGATTCACGTGAAAAGCAGAATAGGTCTGACAATTTTAAACTAGCAATATTCGATCGAACCATTTGACTCGGAGCCAATAGCCTTCCAAATGGCCTATTCGAAATGAAAATGAGACACTTAAGATAACAGTGAGGAACAGGGGCACAATTACGGCATCAGTGACTGATCGAGTGAGTGCCATCAGTGATCGAATGAACGAGTAAAACCTATGGGGATGATGACTCCATAACGTGAGCGGTAATGCCAAACTCACATAATTCAGTCGCGTATTACTCGATAACTGATGCGGTAATTCGGCCCCAGGTATTTTTCAGAAATAATTAAATACAAAAATTAAAAGATGGTATCACTCTATCTAATAATATTTATCGTTGCTAAAATAATTTTTAATAAATAACCGCGTCAAAAAAGTGTTTACAAAAAACAAAAAGATATAATTTTTCTTGTTCTGATTATAATACCTATACTGCCTTATCGATTGAAGCAACCTTCCTGTTAAATTTATACTACCTAAACAAATAAGTTAAACACAGTCGTTCGTAAATCATTAAAGCCGTGACGCAATTTGTTTTCAGAAACTTTTTATTCTGAGATTCGTGCAACTTAAAACAACCAAAAGTTACTGGCGACAAATTTCCAAGTGGATCTTTCCTGCCTAGAACAGGGCTATCGGAACTATGAGGATGAATCGTTTGTTAATTGTTGTTGGGCTACCAAATCTGATAGGGCGCATGCATCATATTATTAGAAAGCTCGTGGTTCAAGTTCTATCTACAAGTAACTGGGTTAAAGTTGTTTCGAACTATTCCAAACATGGGCAGGTTTTTTTTTTCGCAAGGATATGCGCTTAAATGTGACTAATTGAAGGAAATAGCTGGCGTTAACACGGCAGTTACTATATTCAAATGATCCGTGCAACTACTAGGGTGTACGGAGTCCTTCACGACGACGGCGAAAGTTGAAGAACAGGAGAAACCTGTTGGTATTGAAGTAAAAGAGAACAAGACCAAGTTCTCTCAACGACCAAAAGGCATGTGTCCGTGTTCATCAAGATAGGTAAGGAGTTCATCTTATTTGGAGTAAACGTTAGCATGTCCGGGTGTCCGGGATATATATATTAGGATGAAGCTACTTTGTCTCAGGCTAATACCCTTTACGGGATGGGGGCTGTCAATTTAGTCGAAATACACATGGCAAGAATTGATAGGTTCATTCATTAGGTCTGTTCGTTTACTCCCCACAACTGTCAATTTCTACCAATTTTAGTCCAATTTTATTTTTTGCATATGAACTGTGACAGAACTCTGTACTAAAATTGGTAGAAATTGGCCAGTTTTGGGAGCTAAACTAATGCTGCATTTACACGACTGACAAATTGGCATTTTTCTGTCACTATACTGCCAAAAGAATGAATTTTTCCATTGCTCTGTCATTTTTTTGACAGTTAAATGCCAGAATATTGCCAATTTGTCAGTCGTGTAAATCCAGCATAACGTAATAAAATGGTGTCAGCACAGTGTTAACACGACGTCTGTTTAATGGTCAAACTAAACGTCACTTTCACTTGTTCATTATTTGTGTGTCAAAAATAATGGCAAATTTCGGACCATTTACACGATGAAATCATTGTAATATGTCAGTCCTGTAAATGTGTGAGACTTTATAATGACTCACTGTTTTCTTGTTTCAAGTGACAATTTGTCATGCAAAGCAGGAGAAGTATATGACGAGCTTCGCGTACATTATTTGTTGGGCGTCACTTTTTGCAAAAAAAATAAATCAACCCTGTTAGTTATGTTTGTTTTTTTTTGATTAAAATTCGTAAAACACCTTTTTTATAATTTCTACAAATAAAATAACATCAACTAAGCGTTTTTTAAGTGGCTATGCATTCAGACTATCAATCATTGCTCAGTATATCTATAACATGAATGAATTTATAGCAAAAGGTCAGTTATGTTTTGCATTTAAAGACGTGATTCGATAAAAATTAAAGACACAATTGAAGTATTTATCCGCCTATTACTCAGTTATTTTCGATATCTCCACCGATGCCTTCCGGGTTTTGGGAAGTTTTGTTTTGAATTTAATTTTTCAAGGGCCTTTTCGATGCGTATAGCCAATCGATCGATGGCTAAACATCTATCACAGTTTTTACTATAACTGATGATAAGTTAATTTTTGCAATTCACCAACTAGCACGAGCAACTGTCATAGAGAATTTTAAGTGTTTGTGTTGAGAGATAAACGTTAAATGTTCATTTCAACTAAATTAATTTTTTTTTTAGTTTTTTTTTTATAACTTCAAAAACTTGTTGAAAAAGTGTTATAACAATTATATCAAGTACTTTTTTTTTGAATATGTATTTGCTTTACACAAACAAGTAAGAATTTAAGATAGGAATGAACTTAAAAACAAAATATTTACAAGTCTATTGACTTTCTTTTCAAAGCTTACATAAAACTCGTGATGTAATTTCAACTATGCATAGTCAAAAAAAAATACATCAATATATTCCAAAGGAAATATATTTCAAAGTAACCATAGTTGTATGTAAGTCTGTCTCTATCGGATGTTATATTTTTACTGTATGGCATATTTGCAACTGTCATAATCCACATACACATCAGTCGCGCTATATATTTTGATTGAATTACTCGTAAATACACTTACTTGTCATATTTTATGAGCGATAAACGGATGTAAAGTCTAACTTATTTTAGTATGTTATTGTACATACAGTGGGATAGAATAACCTCACAATCAAATAAGTCAATAAAAAAGTTTGAACAGCTTTTCACACCAAATAGGGTTCAATTTATGTCGAATTCCTTTCAACAAAAAAGAAATGATTTTGCTCCGAAGTTTTTCTAAACAAAATAGATTCTTTTCTGTCAAAACAAATCTTGCATTTTCAGTAAGATTTCCCAGAGATCTGCACACAAATTTCAGATTTCTAATACGTCAAATTGAAAGGCGAAGAATTTTTGAATTTTTTTTTTGTTGGTGCAACACATAATTATACAAAATAAATATTCAACAATATTTTCAGTCAATATAGCTATACCTACATAGATATAATTAATTGCAGCTGTCAAGTAACACACTCAAAATCACATACAAAAAAAAAATGGATTCTTTCACGAGTTCCTTTAAATTGACAGAAACAAATCAATTTGGTCAAGAAAAAAATTGATTTCTTTGTTGAAAGGAATTTGACATTAAACTTGAGATCTTTTTCTTCACTGAAACAACTAAAAATGAAATGAAATGAATTTTAATTTAAGAAAAAGGTATTCAATAACTTTTAAAAAGAAACAAGAGAAAAATTAAAAGAACTATCCATTTTATTATTTAATTTAATATTTCCATCAAATGAGTTCTTAAGTCCCCTTTCACACTTGGAAACTAAGTTTCCAGCAACTTTAAGTTTTTAGGAGAGAACGGCACGGATTAAGGAAAGTGAACAAAATCTCCCGGGGGAACATTTTGATTAGATTTTTGGACATTCCTTTTAATGCTTAACGTAGTGTGTTTTCAATCAAGAAAATTTATAAGGAAAGTACAGATAATAGAGGCCTTCCAAGATTTGTCTTTGTCTTTTCTCTTTCTAATTTGACATCTAAAAACAACAACAAAAAAAAGTCCCTGGTTGGAAAATATTTACATGCTCTTGGCAGTGTTAAAAATCCGGTCATCTGATATTTTTTTGTTTTTGGAACTGAAAACTTAAATTTGCGATCGAATTATGTATTAATTAGTGTTTAAACATTTTAGTGAACATTATTTCAAGTGTTTGGTACAAAAAAACACATTTTATTACATATTAATCACTATTATTAAGCACCCGACTTTTTTGGCTCGCCTTCGTGGCTTCGGCATTTGGTTTTGTTTTCCAACCAGGGAGTGCTGTCAGATTGTTTTTTTTTTTTTAATTTCACACTGACACTTCTGACATTTGGTGGCAGAGATCCATCGTGTGAAAGGTACAAGAGATTGTAGAAAAAATTAAAAGACAGCTGACAGTCAATATATGACCCTGTTTAGATTGTGACTTTTCACTACGTACTGAAGAGTCATGTCATCTTTACACTTGTAGTTTTCACTCATGTGTATCTCTGAAATATGATGGAATATCTGTGAATTGGAACATTGAGATCTTTGAATAAATAAGTTGGTGCAAAATTCTTTGCCATTTTCAAACAAACAGTTCAATAACCATTTTCTGCTTCTATCAACTACACATTTTATATTTTATTCTTATCTACCTTACCTTTTAAAGTTAAAGTCAAAGATACAAAAAGTGGAATAAAATGCAACATTCCTGATATGAGCTGTCGCCCCTCTTGTAACTTCGATCACCGATTTTATCAATAAACCAACTCCATATATCGTAGTGAAAAATCACAATTTAAACAGCGACAATGAGTGCATTCAACGCATATCTGAATTTTTCTGATTGGGCAGCTGTCATAAAAAGGTCTGAAAATTCAGATGACATCTAAGTTTTTATGACAGGTGCCAGATCTGAAACTCCAAAAATTAAAAATTCTGAAAAATCCGGTAAGCGTTGAACGTGCACAATAACATGGACACAGCGGTGCTGCCAAAATTACTATAATGATTCTCATATTTTCACCTTTATTTACAGAATGAAGAAACTCATTCAAAATCGCAAAGAAACCATTTGACTTAGGCCAAACGTCAAAATGTACACACGTTCTCTTGTATCTCAGAATTGAATATGGAGAGAGACTAGTACCATACTATGAAAGACTGTTTTCCTCATAAATTTCAGCTGAACAGACCTAAAACAGTGACAGCTCGTGTAAGTAAGTAAATATACCTTTTTCACATTTTTTATTGTCAGCCAAAATGACATAATGAAGTTAGTATGATACTAAAAAGATAAAATAATAACCATTTGGTGGCTTCAGTAAAATGTTAAAAAGATAGTACGATGCTAACTCATTTGAAATTTGGAAAATAGTCTTTTTAACTTAGCATCATAAAATATCAAAGAGACAGACGTACTTCTATCACGTTTGTGACGTTTGTGATATTTCGAATGCCCATTCCATATTCAGCATGTCTTACAGAATTGCTTCACTTAATCAGCCTTAAGGCTTAACTACATAAGCCAAAAAGTACTTTTGTACAAAAGTAAAAATATTTTTTTTCCCGCTAACGCATTTGTTTTGTGAAAAAGAATATACAAATTTTTTTTTAAACAAAAATTTAAGCTTTCTGCATCATTTTTATAAGTTTTCCAGTCAGAAAAAACTATTCCAAAATGAGTTTGAAAATTTTCACTTTTGTACTTTTTCACTTTTTGGGCTTATGTAGTTAAGCCTTTATTGTGAGTTTCACCCGAACAACATTCCACCCGCAAAATTTGACATTTCTCTTTTCGCCTATTGTGAGTTTCCCCCGAAATTTCATAGTCAAAAAATTCCCTTTATTGTGAACATTCATTTCGAGCTTAATGTAATGTCATTTTCACATCTTTTTTGAAAGCGAACAAAATTTCATTCTGGTGAAACTCACAATAGCTTTTAAAATTCCGGGCGAACTAAAAATTTTAAGTTGAAATTTTTTTTGTAGGGTGAAACTCACAATAAGGCTGAATATGAATCGTGGTGAAATACCTTTAGTCTGCCGGCTACTGGCTCTTGGACTATTTCTGCCATTATGTTTTAACGGTCAAACCTAGGTTTAGTTTTGTTTGAGATTTTTAATCAAAAAAAGTGTGAAAATTCAGAGTTGCAAGAATTGAAAAAAGTTTGTTCTCTTATTTTAAATTGAAAGAGTAAAGCAGTAAAAAGTAGTAAAGTAGTAAAAAGAGTAAAGTAGTAAAACGAGTAACTCATTTGGTTTAACAGAGAATTTTTTAAAAAAAATAAACAAATAGATTTTTTTGAAGGCTAATTTCTTTCAATTTATATTAAGTACTAACATTTCCATAAAACCGTCCCCACTGTACAGCATTTTCACGTCATTCAAAAATCTTCTACATTATTCAATTTCAGTTGAATCCAAGAGAGATTATTGAAAGAATTGCGTTGCAAAAAAGATTAATTCAATTCCTCTAATCAGAGGAGGCTAACTTTAGTAATATAATTCTTCTAAGAATAGTAACATTTTCTTATCTTAGTCTGTGTAAGAGCTTAACTTTCTATGGAAATCTAGCCTTGCTTTAAATTACATTCAAAGGAAGAAGTACGTATACATTTATGTAGATAGCTTAATGGTCTTCGATTAAAACGATACGATTTATTATATCAACAAAAGACTCAAGACTAGAAGTGAATCAGTATAATAGTGACGATGACGATATATGTGTAAAATGGAGGTTTTGAGATATTGAATGAATGAAAACTGGACACGTGTAGTTGCTTTTTGTTGATCAACAAAAAGCCTTAAAAAATTGATATGAACTCAAATAATATCCAAGTTCATTACTTAAGTTCATATAAATATTTTGTACTTTCTCATGATATTTAGAATCGCCAATTAGGTTAACTCGGAGGGTAAATACAAATTTATTAATCTAATTTCTCTATTGATGTTGCAGCTTTAATTTTAGATACCTAATTGAGAATATTTTAAATTTCGATCTTTGGGTTAAGGATATGAATTTAAGAAAACAAATATCCTAAGAAACGGGAGCAATATCATTAATCACAAACCAAAATCTCTATTATCGAAATTGGAAATTAGTATCAATAATTCGAGCAAAACACAATTCCGGATCTTCAAAATCTCGCTTTTCAACATTTCGCATTGTCAAAATCTCAGAGAGAAACACTTTACAAATGCATAAAATTCTCGCACTATAAAATATTGGTATTATTTATCCGCTCTATTAATATTCAGCGAACAACGACGGGGCGTTGTATCGTTAAAAGGAGGACATTTTAAATCCCTTTGTAATCGAGATATCAATCACGTCCGTGGGACTTATATTTTCGGAGTAATTGCGCGAAAAAGGAATTTAGGTGCATCTAATTTAACTGACATTTGTCGCAAATGCGAGAACTCACCACAGGAAACGATATGTCAAAGTTATTAAGCAATGTATTTATGTGCCTGATTACATGTGTCTTTTTACTGAAGGTCGTTTCATTGAACTCGTGATTACACGGTGAAGAAAAATCTTTTCATTTCAATCTTCCCTTCCCTATCTCACACCCCTAAAATCCATATACATATATCTCACTCACACGTTTCATGCTGAATTCGAAAATATTAAATTAAACTGACGCATCGGTGAAATTTGGGTGGAATCAACCTTTCTTTTTTACGCACATTAAATCTACCTGTCTCACCGACTCGCTCTTCAGTAAAAAGACCAATGTAATCAGGCACTATGGTTAAAACGTGCGAGCCGTGTTCAGTTGATTGGTATGCATGTGGGCTGGAATGCGACGAATGGGGATTGAGTAACACGGTGAGACTTATGGGTGGCTTGTCAAGGAAAAAAATTATACATTATTTTGATTTTTTACTAGGCCCCAAACCCAAAGAAGAACATTTACAGCCAAATTGGCTCATTTAACTGAAATATTTTTTGATTTTTAAACATCTATGCCGGCGCGCGGTAGGGTGAAATAAAAACGTGGACTTTCCTCTGTGCGACGTTACGAGATCACACTTTGTGGTGTAGCACATTACGTTAAGGAATTCAGCATAGTAGGATATTGGATAAGTTCAGTGACAAAAAATGTGTGAGTGCCGGGACTCACGGTTAATATGTGTAAACATCAACGTGCAAGGATCCAAAACGGACTTGTTTTTGCTTGAAGGGGATTTTAAGATTTTTTTCACTGAACGCACCCATCCTAGTATGCAGATCGTAACGTTGCACACCGTAACGTTGCACGACGTAACATTGCACACGAACGTTCACGTTTTTTTTTCACTCTACCGCCAGCATAGATGTTTACACATCAAAAACTGAAGATCCCCTTCAAGCAAACTAGTGCGTTTTGGATCCGTGCACGTATGTAGTCAACAACGTATGGATGAATTCGCATATACAAATCCAAATATAGATCCTCAAAACTGCGCTGGGACAAACGTTGATGTTTACACATATTAACCGTGAGTCCCGGCACTCTCACAATTTTGTATTTTTATTTATATCCACAATTTAAGCTTTCAATGTTCTTTTTATTTAATTCAATATTTATTTAAGAAAACAAAATTAGATCATACATATAATAGGGTGGTCCACGAATTTTCTTTTGACATGTTTTGGATTTATTGAAAATATATTTGAGTATTAAGTCAAATATGAAATTACAATGATAGATAAGGACTTATGGTTTTAAGACAACACACGTTGTTTTACCTCATGAAATAGCGGTTCCTATCTTCAGCACAACCGTTAACTCAAAGCTTATTAATTTCGAAGATGGCTCTACAGATTATGATAAGAATTGTTTTGTTTATGTAATCCTAAATTTGTAACATATTACTCGAACTCATAAGGGTGTTTTTTTTAGACGTGTGATTTTCAATCTGGCAATATTTTTTTCGGAGTTGGTCTTTTTGACAGCTGTCACTTGATTTATGCTCAGTTTGGTTTGCCATTTTGTATAGAGAATAGACGTACTCCTGAAAAACGTTTGCAAATTGTGCAAAAAGGGTCTCGAAACGAGATCGCGATGAAGCTCATTTTTAGTTGAATCACTACGTCAATAAGCTAAACAACCGCATTTGGAGTGTAGGTAAACCTCAAGCCATTGCTGAGACCCCGTTACATTATCAAAAAGTCACTGTTTGGTATGCTCTATGAGCAGAGGAGACCATTGGTCCAAATTTCTTCAAAAATGAAGCTGGCTATAATGGTAAAGTCAATATGGGGAACGCTATAGAGCCATGATTAATGAATTTTTCGTGCCTGAATTGGAGGATCTTGATGTGGACGACCTTGGGTTCCAACAAGACGGCGCTACATGCCATACATCCAACGAAACAATCAATTTGTTGAAGGAAACTTTTGGTGAGCACATTATCTCGCGTCGTGAGCCTGGGGCGTGGCCTCCAAGATCGTGCGATTTAACACCGCTGGACTATTTTTTGTGGGGTTATGTGAAGTCGCTTGTCTACGCAGATAAGCCCGAGACGATTGACGCCTTGGAAGAGAATATTCGGTGCGTTATTGCTGACATACGGCCCCAATTGCTCCAAAAAGTAGTCGAAAATTGCGGCTCTCGGCTGGAATTTATTCGAGCCAGCCGCGGCGGCCACTTGCGCCAAATCATTTTTAAAACATAATTGCAAATCCTTATCTTTATAATAAAGCTGAATTCTTGGCCATAACATTAAATTATATGCGTTTTATTTCTTCTTGAAAACCACACGTCTAAAAAAACACCCTGTACTTAATTAAAAAGTATGGTCTACGTTTTGGCAAACACAAAATTGTCTAAAAACTTTCAAGGTTTTCACGGTTGTTAGACATTACGAACACCAGGTACTTTGTGGACCACCCTATAATAAAGGCAGAGTTGTTGCCTTTTGGGTATTACTAACAGTCAAGATTGAATTATCGCAAAATCTTTCCTTTAATTTAGGAACTTTCCATTGGAATTTGATTACCTTGCATACATAATTTGCCCTGACCATAAATTGTGTGCGCATTAGTGACATTTGAGTTTTATTCATTATTATTTTTGTTTCTTTTACTACAGCATGGCTTTTTGTCTTTTTTTGGCGTTTGTGTTTGTCTTTTTACTTGCAATTGGTGACACTTTCAATGACGACTTTTATTGGTAATTTTTTCGCTGCGGTTTCCGTGAGCCATTTGCTGTTGAAGACCACAGAGAAACATTTCGTACGCAATTAACTTTGGACGTTATCCACATGAGTTCGAAATGGTTGATCAACTTTGGAAAAAGCTTGAAGGCGAATGGCTGTCCTTGCAGGACTCCGCTTCCAGGCGTGTCAACAGCTTGTTTGCTTCTGAATTCCACAAAGAAGTGTAGAAAGAACACCGCCTTGTAGCGTATACTTCTTCTGCCACATCTTTTTGAAGAAGGTCATCCTTGTTTTGAATTGATGCGCATGTTCAGGAAAATGAGAGCTAAGAGACCTCTGCAATCTCAGCTACAAATATTCAACAGGATTTTTCAGGATACAAAAATAAATTGGAAATTTGGATTCCCTTGTTCACTTTTTGACGAAGCGAAATCTCTGAGATCTCATCTAATAATTCTGAACATGCTAATTTTTAAATAAGAACTAAAGTGAGCTTTCACGTGTTTGAAGCTAAATAAAACACAATAGACTAGTCTAAGCACTATATAGGTATAAAAAGTCTCAAAAAATCAAAAAGAAAAATGATTGAATAAATTAAAACCTATACATAGACATAAACCACAAATTGCTTAATTTGATTTTGCCAATTTTGTTAAATCACCTAACCATTTCGGTCATGGACTTGATTCAAATTGATGTGATGTGTGTGAATAAAATTTGGAATTTTGTTTTTGCTTCGAAACATTTTGCTAAATTAGATCGAGTTTTCGTTACACAAATTGGCATTATAATATGATAATTTGATAGCTATCATCGCACTCCACGCGATTTTCAAATCACTTTGTAACTATATTCAGTAATAAATTAAATAAACAAAAATTATGTTAATTTGGCAATTAATTTCAAATCAAGTGTTCGATTCCATAATAAATGTGTCACTTCATTATTATAAACTATTAAAATCTTCCGTAAAATAAAATACAAAAAAAAAAACAAAAAGTTCAAAATAAAACACTTCTACGATATGTTAATTAATGATGATTATTTTTTAATTCTAATACTCGATCATGTTTTATTTTACTTTGTTGATGAAACGTGTATACATATACATTACATACACAATTTTACACATCGTGCTGATTTAAGATATTCAGATATTTTCTGATTTATTAATTTGATTCTAACTATACTGGTTGTAGATAATATATGATAGTCTAATGTTAATAAATCTTAAACGGCCGGCGGCGCGGCGGCTGCGCGCCACACGACTTTCTCTTCAAAATAAATAGAAACGTATTTATTTAAGTTGGACAGAATGAAGAATCTGATAGACTGTATACGGTACACACGAATTAATGACTACTTACTTTAATTTCGGATAATTAGAATTCTTATGATGTGTAAAGATCTATGCCGGCGGGTGGTAGAGTGAAATTAAAACGTGGACCTTCCTCTGGGCGACGTTACGAAGTCATACTTAACGATGTTACACGTTACGTTACAAAGATATGCATAGTAGGATATTAGGTACGTTGGGTACAAAAATCTGAATATCCCCTTCATGCAAACTAGTCCGTTTTGGATCCGTTGCAGAACCTAGAACTTGCAACATTTTAATACAGGGTGGGCCAAATACAAGTTACTTTTTAAAAATGCAATAAAATGAACAAAATTAAATTTTTTCCATTTATCATGGCTTAATTAGTAAGAGCAAGCATTTCCATTAATTATGGAACATAATGTCGTTCAAGTGGCTGTCTCGGCTGGCTTCGCAATTTTCCAAGAACTTGTTTATGGTTTTGGGCTGTACCTCACGGATTGTTTGGATGATATTGGCCTTAAGTGCTTGAATCGTTGCGAGATTTTCGGAATAACATCAGTCCTTCACGGTCCCCCAAAAAAAAAGTCCAAAGGGGTAAAATCGCAGCTCCGAGGCGGCCAATTCGCATCGCCAAGTTGGCTGATACAATAATGATTTGGGAATTTGGTGCGCAAACGATCGATTGTGGCATGGGCTGTGTGGAATGGCGCGCCATCCTACATGAACCAGAGGTTGTTCAAATCCATTCTTCAATTTCAGTAAAAAAAAAAAAGTCGATTAACATGGCTCTGTAAAGCCAACCGTTGACAACTCCACAATCCGCACCAAACTGTCACTCTCTGTGGATGCGTTGGCTTCTCGACAATAACGAGCGGGTTTTTCGAGCCGCAATTTTGTTTGTTAACGTAGTCGCCGAAATGAAAATGCGCCTGGTCAGAAAAGATGATTTTTCGTTTGGGCTACACAGCACTCACTTTGGAAATAAGACCTCAATATTTTCCAACGTTGTTCATGTGTAAAGCAACACATTTCGTTCCGCGAAGGTATGATACTGATTTTCTGTCAAGATTTCTAGCGGGAAACAGCTGTCAGTGTCAAAATAACCTATGATTTAAAAAGAAACCACTAGATGACCCACCCGTTATATATAGGGTTTTTCAATACCACAATGTCGTTCACATCCATATTATCCAATTAGAGCACTATTCGTCGATGCTGAACGCAATGACACCGTCCTTTTCGAAGAACTACGGACTCTCACAGACAGGGACGATGTTTTCGGTTGAGTTTCGTTGACGCAAGGGCGACGAATTTGGCCACCAAACTTTGGATAATCGACTTGGAAGAACAACCATGAAGACCGTAAAATGGGCGCAACGCATGTATGCCATAGTTATTTGGCATCAGTAACTGAATAATAAACAACAGATTTGACAGATATGTCACCAAAACAACATGGTCGCCACAGGCCACCAAAATCTACCCTAGACGGTGTTCACAGTGGACTCACTCCGCGTGACTCATTTTGACATCTCTTTCTTTTATCTCGCTCCACCTCACTATGAAATACTTAAAGTTAAGTGAGGCAGGATATTTAAATTTTTTTGAAAATATCCTGCCGCACTAGACCATCTCTTTTTCATCATGAGGCGAGGTGAGATAAAAGAAAAAAATGTCTACATGCATAATATTCGCACTTATCTGTTTAAATAAAAATTAAAACTAACAGTTCTATTGCATTCACTCTCTGCAATTCAATTTCAATGCTCGTGTGAATGGGGCCTAGTGTAGGCTTTTGAAGTAAAGTGAAGTAAACAAATTTTTAAGTTGAACACTTGAACTCCTTGAACGCTGTCCATTTTGACAGCTAAAGAAATCAATCAAAACAAAAAATTAAAAATTAACAAACGTCTTCAAAACTTAATACATAATAATTTTTGTCTAAAAGTGAGGTAAAATTTTTTAAAATCTACGATTGTGAAGAAAATGGGTTTGTTTTCAATCAAAATGTATAAGGCATATTTTTTCGATAGTATCGATTGTTTTATAATATTCGCGATAGTATCGATAGACTATCGATGTTTATCCAACAATAGTTGTGGATTTTGAATCAACCGAATTGTGAAAAGAACAGCATCTGTTGTAAATCTTACAGAGTTTAAAAATTCTGTGAAGACGTTTTTGAGAAAAATAAGATTTTCTTCAAGGGCTAACAAAATTTCTATGGCAAGAGCGCACCGTTATTTTTGATCAAAAAAGAAAGAAGAAAATCAACCCATTTTGCACGTTTACAGATAGACACAACTGCCATGAAAAATCATCCTTTCAGTATTTCATAACATGAAAAATTCTATCTTTTCTGTTTTTGGTTCCACTGTCAGATTGGAATATCTCGAAAACAATGGGGGCTATCGCAAACAAAATTTCCCTGGAAATGTTTCCCTCCTTTAAAAATTTAGAATGTGAGTAATGTTCGAGAGTTTCTATCGGAATTTAATGGTATCGGGTATTGATTTTCAATGGAAGTTTGACTATCATTTCGATAAGCCAAATTCGAGATTACCAAGTGAAGGTATTGGATTTCATAAAGGACTTTTGAATATTTAAAAGCCCATTTAGAGTTAAAATGGGATTTTTTGGTTTCACCAAGTGCTTTTAAATTTAAAATGCTTTTAAATGCTCTTGTAAACTAAAAGCCCATTTTCGTCTCAATAAATTTTAAAAGTGTGATTTGTGAAGTCTAATATGTCAGATGTCAGCCGACAAGTAAGAAAATTATAGATAATATTTTGCAGTCACTTTTTTATTTAATT
This sequence comes from Leucozona laternaria, assembly GCA_932273885.2. Classification (NCBI taxonomy): domain Eukaryota; kingdom Metazoa; phylum Arthropoda; class Insecta; order Diptera; family Syrphidae; genus Leucozona; species Leucozona laternaria. Next base: position 40,438,788 of record OW026369.1, on the reverse strand, counting down.
TCTTGCAAATATAAATTGTGAATAGGTCGAAACAAAAATATAGTTTGTGTGTAGATAATAATCTTTTAAGGCTCTCCCAAGCCAACGCGAATACTTCCGAACGACGACAAGACTTTCGCCTTTCTTAATTTATTTACATGGAGATAAATGAGAGCACCCACATTGGCGCGATGTGAATCTTCAAACATTGTTCAGTCATCGCATATTCGCTCCGAATGTTTCGCGTTGGTTTCGGAAAGCCTTAATAATTTGTTTGTTTTAAGAATAATTGATTGTTCATGTGAGGATGAAGAGCAACATAAAGTAAGACGTCCCAGAATATTCCGAGTTCATATTGGAATCCGTTCTCAAAATATTTTTTTTTTCGTAGCATTTCTTTCTACACATAATGCTTTTTCACGTGCATTTCGAATGTGAGAGGGAAACAACCTATTTCCATATCCAGGGATGTGAGGCAAACCCAATTTTAACTAAAATTTCCCTTAAATTTAATTTTTTTTTTTAGATTGGCGAAACAGGAAATATTTAAAGGTCTTATAAAATTTAGGAGGAGTTTAGATAAAAGGGCTTTTAGTGTATTTTTATGAAATCGGGCATTAGCGTTTCAATTTTTCGAGGTAGGAAAAAATTCCCAGGGAAATTTTATTCACGATAGCCCCCATTATATAAAGGGGCCAATCTGAGCTCTGGTTCGAATTAAATAATCAAAAAGTATAGCCTAATTACTTCATTTCATTGGAATTTTTCTATTCAATAAATTAAACTGCAAAATATTTGTTTTCAGTTTTGAAAAACAAAAACATAAATCTAAAAAAAAAAACTTAATTAAAAAACATATGTGCAGGTGAATTAAACACAAAAGTAGAATAAAGCAAAAAAAAAAAACAAATTGATTTTGTTAACAAAGTCAAATAAAAAAACATGAACAACAAGTTCTGCAAAAAATTATCATCAAAATAAAATTTTTAAAAGACGTAATAAATTAGGTTTTATACTGTTTACTATTTGTCGACACTGAAATATTTTCTATATTTATCCAAACTTTGGTTAAATAAAAAAAAAACAGCTAAACTAATAAGCTAAATATACAATTCATTATAAAATATTGTGTTAATTTTCTGAAATGAAAACTGTAAATTGCGTAGTTATAATAGTATTTTCCTGATCATACAAGGTGTAGCAAAAGTGTGACACCACCGACGAATAATGCCGCAAAAAAATCAAAACAATTATGCCCGATTTCATAAAGGACTTTTAAATATTTAAAAGTCCATTTATTGTTAAAATGGTTTTTTTTTGGTTTCACCAAGTGCTTTTAAATTTTAAAATGCTTTTAAACGCCCTTTTAAACTAAAAGCTCATGTTCGTCTCTGTTAATCTTAAAAGTCTCATTTGTGAAGTGTAATGTCAGATGTCAGCCAAAGAGTAAGAAAGTTGTAGATGATATTTTCCAGGCAGTGTTTTTATTCAATTTCTTGCAAATACAAATTATGAATATAGGTGGAAACAAAAATAAAGTTTGTGTGTAAATAATAATATTTTACGATTTTTTTTTAGAACAATTGATTCTTCATCTTTATCTGAGGATGAAGATCAACCGATAGTAAGACGTCCAAAAATATTCCGGGTTCATTGGAATACGTTCTCCGAATATTTTTTTTTCTGTAGCATTTTTGTTCTACATTATAATGCTTTTTCACGTGCATTTTGAATGTGAGAGAGAAATAACCTATTTGTATATCCAGGGATGTGAGGCAAACCCAATTTTAACTAAAATTTCCCTTAAATTTCATTTTTTTTTTTTAGATTGGCGAAACAGGAAATATTTAAAGGTCTTATAAAATTTAGGAAGACTTTAGATAAAAGGGCTTTTAGTGTATTTTTATGAAATCGGGCATTATTTTGCGTTCTTTAGAACTAAAGTTATTCATGTCTCGCTGACGTGTATTTTGATCTTAAAAGCACGGAATAATTGTTTCGATTTCTTGCCGAATAATTCGTCGCGGACGGTGGTGTTCAACTTTTGCGCCACCCTTGTATGTATAGATACATGTAATTATAAAAATGCATCAATATTAAAAAAGCACATTTATCATGTTATCAACTAACAACCGTCGCGTCGAAACCATAAGTTTAACCTATATGTTTGAGTTAATTTGATTTATCTATTACACATTATATCATTTGTCATTTAATTGACTTTTTCATTGACATTTTAAGTGTCAGTGACATTTTTCGATTAAAACATTTCAAATATGTATAGTAATGAAGAATCGTAAAATGTGAATTCCCTTTCATTAAAATTGCCGTGAGAATAGATACATGTATACAACAATTTTTATCGGAAATAACAACTTTGAAGAATTTATTTATTAATAAATTAATAATAACTACTGTCTGTGCATGAGTAGGAAGTGAATGCATATCTAAAGTGCTTCACATTTATCTACTTGTATTAGAAAATAAAATAAAATGTTCCACAAACGCTCGTAGAGACTATGTACCTACACATGTTGCAAAAAAAGGGGGTTTTTCTGTTAAGTTGAAAGATTTCATCATCGAGTAAATGACATTTAAACAAGATTGTACAAAACGTTAAGTTTAGTAAAATTCCCCTTAGATTTTTAATAAAAAAATGTATCACTGTGTACTAATATTAAAATTTGTTTTTTTCCAGGAAAGAGATATTTTTGGAAATGTCAAGACTTTGGTTAAGAATAAGTGCTTAAAATGATTGTATAAGCACATAGTTAACATGAATTCACAGTCACAGATTAGCCATATGAAGATGAGAATATTTCTTACGTTTCACCCTCCAAAACCCATTTGTTTACATTGTTGTATTTGTAATTTCTTCCCGCGTCGATGAATAGATGTGAATTGCAACAACAATTTAACCATGTGTGTGAAGATCCCTACTGTTTATGTGTGAGGTTTTTATACACACATTCTCATTTTTTATCTGATATCTGACAGCTCAAGGGCAAATTAAAATGGCTGCCGGGGATTCTCATCTTCATGTGGTTAATCTGTGCTCACAGTATTTAAAGAGAGTACATGATGTCCCGAATTTTAAATATAACTCAATAATAACAAAATAAAAACATATGTACATAGTTGAACTCTGGTGACTTGCCGACTTTGACGTACTGAACACAGCTGACTTGCTTATTTGCCTGAAATTTAGCTAGAAGATCATTGGAATGGTGGAAGAGGACAACAACATGCTAAACTTAACTTCCATAATCTTTATTCTTAAGTGTTTATATTTTTTTAATCTCCTTGTTAATGTATTTTTTTCTTTTAACGGCAGACGGCTTATAAAGCCATCCTATGTAAATCTTTTAAAATAATTAATGTAGTCTTATTTTGAAAAAATAAAGAGCACAATCTAATCTTATCTAATATTTTAAAAGTGTTTTATAAAATAGAGAATCTATCTTATTATCTCTAATCTTGTTATGAGTACTTTGCTAGCCATTTTCAAACGAACACGGCCGTCAACAAAAAATTTCTATCGTTTGACAGATAGTTCACACTTACCATAAATGCAGACATTAGCCGTATATTATTATCGCTGATGATCAATATAGCTATTGTGGGACAGGTGGTTCACAAGATTGTCGAGTGTGGGACAACTGGTCCACACATAAGTTATAACTTGAAGAATTTGACCAATGTTCAACGCCATGTGTGACGCCTAGTTAGCCCGATCATATTTTTATTGCTTGGTGAATAGATTTTTGAACGTTCGGTGAATACCGGCCTGAGTCTAAGTTTTTAATTGCCAGACATGTTTTGCAGTCAATTTAAATCCCGAGCTAATTTAAATTTTTTTGTCAGTAAAGTATAGCTTGTCATGTAGCAAAAATCTATCGAAATGCGAAATTATAGAAACAGTGATTTCCGTAGCAGCGCCATCTAGATTTTGATAATGTCGCTTTTCATTTCAATTTCTATAGATTTCTGAGGGCTTAAAATGTAATTTATCCTCCACTGAAAAACTACTTCTGAGTTAAATCGGGTTTATTTTATTTTCATGATTGACTGGCTTTGGTTAAACTAAAAGTAATATCAGTACTGAAAAAGTGGCCCTAATATTATGTTTCCACATACCACTTAAAAAATAATTAGATTTAAGTACTTTAAATCTTCTGTAAGTCTCGAAGATTTACAACACAAAATCTATTTCGTTAAAATAGAAGATTTCAAATTAATCTTATTAAATCTCTTCGCAATAGTTTTACAAATCGTATTAACCAATTTTATGTTGCGCTGAACACATTCATTGGAAAATACAACTCATTTTTGCTTCTTTTCTCATACATGAAACATTTTGTCTCACTTCAACTTCACAAGAAAAAATAAAACCAAGTGTTTTGCTATTCCTTCAAAATTCTGTGCGAAAGTCTACATGAGTCAGTGGATCCTATTTAGTCTAGTCATTTTATTTAGAGAATGGCACCGATCTTATATGACAAAATGTTTTTCTCCAACTTGGGCTGGGCTGGTTTATTTTCCGTTTGTCTTTTAAGTTTGGGAATTGACGGGTGGGGACTGAACTCTTCCATCGAGCTACTATTTGTATGTATATAGGAGTGAATGAGATCGCATGCGTAGTTGGGTTCGACAAAGGCGTGGCGTGCAACTCAGCAAATGAGTGGGGTGTCGCAGCGTGACAGAATACCACATGGACTAAAGATCAGGTTGGGATGGTAATATGATCGTGACGACATGAACGAACTAATACTAAGTATGTCTCCACCAAAGGTTTATCTCAATTTAGATTAAATGTAATGTAGTGTTTCCACCACATAAAAAGATTAAAAAATAGATTAACTTTGACAGTACCTCTCAAAATGCAAATTGAAGTGAGACAGAAAGTTTCATGTTTGGCAAAAGAAGCAAGAAGGGTTGGATTTGCCAATGAATGCATTCAGTGCGACATAAATTGGTTTGGTTCGAGTTGTAAAACTATTTGCCCTATGAAGATTTAACAAGTTTATTTGATATCTTCTAGATTTACGAAATAAATTTGTATGGTAAATCTTCGAGATTTGAAGAAGATTATGGCAAATCTTATCAAATCTCGGTTTAGTGGTCGGTGAAAACATAGTATTATATCATATTTGTTTTTGAGAGTTTTGATTGGAACTCAAAATATTGAGGCTATTTTTGAAATTAAACAGACTGACTTTCCTATTTGTGGTTTTACCACATTTAAATCCAAGAAATCAAAGTAAACCGATATCAATGGAAATGTAATTTCGAGATGTGCAAAAAACGAACGTTTGAATGTCGTTAGAAATCGCGTTCAAATTAGATACAACAGCAATAATATTCTTTGAAGAAAAGTGCATTTGTGGATTCGTTTTCCATTCCAGCGACCTGTCTTTTTTATGTCTAAACATCTATGCTGGCGGTAGAGTGAAAAAAAAAACGTGAACGTTCGTGTGCAACGTTACGTCGTGCAACGTTACGGTGTGCAACGTTACGATCTGCATACTAGGATGGGTGCGTTCAGTGAAAAAAATCTTCAACCTTCCCCTTCAAGCAAAAACAAGTCCGTTTTGGATCCGCGCACGTTGATTTTTACACATATTAACCGTGAGTCCCGGCACTCACACATTTTTTTTTTTATGACTGTGTATGGTATGTATAGACGAATGAAATACTGTGAATGGAATGTTTTCATAGAGAGTGAGAGTGGCTATAGCTTTGTTTTATAATCTACGGATCTGGATCGGGATCATTTTTTAACACGTAATACAACAACAACCTGGGATCCTGCTCTCTATCTGGGTATGTTTTAAAGATCCGAAAATTACTTCCCACTCTTGCGGGTAGATAGCTTCTCATGGTAAGGTAGTGTGAAATGTAGTGTAAAGAAAAAAGACAACAAATACCTTCATAAACCAACGTAAGAAAAAAAAAAAAAAATGTGTGAGTGCCGGGACTCACGGTTAAATATGTGTAAACATCAACGTTTGTCCAAGTGCCTAATTTTTGTTACTGAACGTCATCAAAAGAAACATATTGAATAATTAACACTACATTACCTATCTGTAGGCAGTGCTTAAAAAGCTTAGTGTTGAAAGAACGGCAGCAAAATACCCAGTGGAGGAACCGCTGTAACGAAATTTCCAAGCACTAAAAGGCTGGTGGTGAAGTGTCCAACGAACGGTGAAGGTTCGGTACTGAAAGGTCCTGCTTTGTAGTTCACTCTCAACTTTAAGATGACTTCACATTACACATGGTTATTGTTTATGGTAATCACTCTCTGAGCATCGACAAACAACAACTGTCAGCGGAGAGCACTAAAACCTTGGTTTCAATTAAATGACACCGTACCCAAATTCCAAAGGAACTTAATGGTTTGACTGACAGGGGCCGAATTAAAATATCCAGTTAGAACTGTCAACGAACTTGCAACCCTTATGAAACTCCATCTTTCCATCGAGTAAAACTTACAAAAAGTTCAATCTTAATTTTATACTGAACGAACTTCAAATGAACGTCACTATGAGATAGCCGGCGAATTATATATCTTGAGTTTTTAGAATATTAAGTTGCATTTGTTGTCAGTGATAATCACTAAAATCGCAGTTTCAATCGATTGACACCATCAATCGCCTATGGAATTGGACGCTGTGATTTTTAATGAATGTTTACTTCGTGCAAGTACAAAAGTAGCAGATAACTCTGCAATTTGTTCAACCTCAGCTATTTTGTATATCCCAGCCACCTACGTCCCTCGCCTACGTGCCTAAAAATTGCAAGAAGACATTGTAATTGCATTGTATAATAAAAACGTAGAATTCAAGTTCAGATTTGTATCACTGAACGCACCCGATATCCTACCATACCTACAGCCATTGATCTACCATACCTACAGTCAATTGTCAATCCCTACAGCTGATTATTATTATTTTTGTTTTGATTTTGTTTTCTTTTTAATATTACTAGTGTCGCGTCCATTTTGTGCGGGGAATAATTAAAAATTAAAGAAAAAAATATAAAAATATAAGTGTTGAAATGATAAAATCGTCGGTCTCGCTAAAAACAATTTGCTTTCGTCGTTGGCAAAAACAATATAAATGAGTGGTCGCGATAATGTATAATCTAATTGTCGGTCGCGTTAAAATCAATTTGTTTTGGTCGGGGCAAATCAGGGGCCAAATTACCGCATCAGTGACTGATCGAGTGAGTGCCATCAGTGATCGAACGAACGAGTAAAACCTATGGGGATGATGACTCTATAACGTGAGCGGTAATACAAAACTCACATAATTCAGTCACGTATAACTCGATAACTGATGCGGTGATTCGGCCCCAGATTTCGTAACGTAACGTGCTAGAACGTAAAGTGCACGACTCAACGTTGCACACGAACGTTCAGGTTTTTTTTTTAAATCTACCTTCAGCATAGATGTTTATACATCAATAGAGATTGATACAACACAGTTGTCACTAAGATCCGTATCGTTATATTTTCATGGGATGATCCTAATCCAGATCCGTAGATAATGGGCGCGTTCGGGCAACTATCCAAAGCTATCCGGATAGGTTTGTGTTGTTGTAATCGCATAGAAAAATGCAGCTGATAAACCAATCAGCTGTTGTCAGAAACAAATCCCAAGCTATCCTAAAATTTTCGCGATACTAAACTATCCGATGGAAATTTGGGGAACAGCTGATCACAGCTGATTATACCTACAGCCGACTACTTATTTTGCTTTCTGGTGTCGCGTCTGATTTTGTTTGTTTAAAGAATAAAATAACAAATAAGGGTTAAAATGTATACCAGTGTGATATTAAATGGTACTGAATACTTAATTGATGATTCAGAAGGTATTTGCAATAAAATTAAAAACAAATCGTCGCGTAGTAATTGTTTAAAAACTACCTGTTTTACATGGCGACAAAGTTTCCAAAAATAATATTGTTTTCATTTTCATACAAATGCATAAAAGTTGTTAATCTTAAAAAAGTACTTCAATACCACAAGTATCCTCTGCCCTCTTCCATTTTGCGATTCCTATAAATGTAGGTCGGAGAGAGAAGGGTCATTGCCTTTTATTTATAATTTATTGAGACCAAAACATGAAAACAAAACTTTTGCCGCTCTGTATCTTTTTGGACATTAATTATAAATTTCAAACTGAAAACCATTTACCTCTCCGACCAAAAGGAATTGAAATAAATCGATTTAAAAAAAAAAAAAAACAAAAGTGTCAAAATGACGGCGAAGCACTGGGAAGGGAATTTCGCCAATTTTGAGCATTCTTTAGACTTTGAGAAACAATAAAATGATGCGGGGTTCAATGTTTATTATTTTCCATCACGGGCCAGTGACTTGTCCTATCGGTCATAGCTTAAATTATAATTTTAAATCACACTCATTCCAATATTTTCTCGCGGCAACAGCTCAGAGTAAGTAGTCTAATAATAATAAATAATAATACAATTTAAAAATAGAAACTCGAATAAAAACTTTTAATTACTTATAATTCACTTGTCATCCGAATGCATTAACATTCTATATGAATACTTAACTAATCGAATTATTATCGTTATAATTTCAAGGTAAAACAATAATAATTTTTTTTTTGTTTTTGTATAACAAGACTCATAAAAGTAGTCACGTTTTTGTACTCTCGTTTGGGTTCACTTCCCTCAAGTTATTATAAATACATATATAGTAGGTATAGTGTGGCGGCACTATGACTCGAAAATGCATGCTTTGAACTTTTATTGTTGTTTTGTTATACGGAATTTATCATTCTCATGAAATATTATGTAGCACATTATGTACATTTGCCAATATGTTAATGTTTTATCAAGTGCTATATTATGTATTTGATTGACTCATATCGGAAACGGAATATAATAAATAAATTTATTGTAAAATACGCATCGAGTGCGATGTGATTAATTTAATAATATACTACCGGGTTTTTTATAAGTATAAGTAATCAAAATTATTTCTTTTTATTCTTGGACGAATTGCAAACGAAGTAGATAGAGCTGTGTTCTTAGAGAAAACATTTAAAAAAAAGTATTTGGCAAGATTGTTCGATAATACTTTATCAAATAGAAAAAAAAATTGATAATAATAATTTAATTAAAATTATCCTATTCAATTAAAAAAAACTTTAAGTTTTTTTTTTGATTCAAAATATTATCAATCAATTTATTAGCAGTGATGATGATAAATTGATTTTTTTTTTTTTATATTATTGCGAAATTAAATTTAAATTTAATCTATTAGGTGCTCATAGTGATGATAAAGCTACAAAGGTTTTTTATAAATTGATGTGCGGATCACCTGATTAAATCGCTTCGAAATATCTCCTTTTGGTAATCTATTGATTTTTCTATATTGTAATCAAGCTGAGCGACCATTTATTTTGCTTTTAAAAACTCAATTTCAATAGTTTTTTAGTATAAGCAAAACTGCTATTCACCGTCTTCTGGTCTAATAGGTCTAGTTGCGAAAATATTGCCATCCAAACACTTCGAATCGAAATTCCGAAAATCCCTTTGACGGGAAATTTTGTCCTTAACCGGAACTCACCACATGGGCTTAAGAGGTGCAGAGAGTGACAGCAACCATTTACAAGGCTTGGTTGCGAAAATATCGCATTCCAAACAGTAAGTCTAGTTTTCTAAATATTTCAAAAGCGTTTTATAGATTCTAGCACCAGGCTCTCTTATCAAAAGACGTGTATTTGGTACAGACATGAATGTCTTCTTCTTTAGATTAGAAATATCCCTTCGCATAGTTCAATACTGTATAGGACGTTTTCAATTCTGAATTTCACAAAATAAATGGTGGTGTGCCTCAGGGCTGTCTTTTGACTGCAACTCTTTTTCTCATATTTAGGTAATTGTTTTACAGAAGACAATACTCTCAGCTTTTCATAGTAGTTTAAAAATTCACATTGCTACTTGTTCTTCGGATGTGAAAATTCAACGGCAGCCGGGCAGCAAAAATGATAAGCTCATTTTAGTTTGATCTGTTGAAATTAATGCTTAAAATCTCATTTCTATCTATAGCCGTTAAAACCGAACTTATGCGCTCTAAGCCTGCACAGATTTCCATTCTCGGTATATGTGTAGGCATTAAAGACCACTTGAAAAGACTATATTTACATTACCTTCCGAAGAACGCTACAAAGTATTTAGGCTGCCTTTGTCGCTGAAATAAATTATTCACCCTTTTTGATCGGCTCTAATAAAGGCTGGGCTATTTATTGTTTTTTTTTTCCACGATTGTTTCTTTATTGAAAAGAATAAACTTTCCGATTTATTATTTTGAACCCAATTTTTCAATTGATATTCAATGGTTTTTGGTCAATATTATTCTTAAGTAGCTGAATCATGTGTAGATTGTTCAAACAGCATCGGTCTTTAATTAAAAAACCCACAACAAAATAAGTTAAATGTTCAAAATCATTGATAACAAGATAATAATCGAGCATAGTAAGCAATTAATGAAATATTGAACGGATTGTGTGGCACGTAGCTCCATTTTGCTGGAACCATTGCTCCAAATGGGACCGCACCTGCTATAATATTCTACGTTGAGCCCACATGACGAACATATGAATATGTTCGACGGTTTTAAATTAGAAAACAAGCCTCACGAACTTTCTCCACAAACAGCAGATACATTTTGTGCGATGTGTCTATTTCAGTTTCTATTTGCACTGTTTCGGCAACAATGCATCCACTTTGGAAGTAACTTTGAAACATTTACCAACGTTGCTCAAGCATTAGTCGATTCATTTCGTGCCGCGGAAATATAACACCGAGGTTCTGTCAATTTGTTTAGCACATATAAACTCTAATCAATGTCAAAATATCATCATGATTCAAAAAGAAATGATAGGTGATATAAAGGGTTTTTAATAGGGACTTCCGAACTTTGACAGTTGATAGCGGCCATATTGTTGAAGCTACATCTGTCAAATTGGCTGTCATTTATTCAGTCTTTTTTACCAAACCACAATGGACGTATATAGCATTCAAGAACACGTACAAATGATATCATTGTTTTATCAAAATTTGTGTTCTGTTCGGGCAACGTTCCGCGCGCTTTTCATCGAAAAATCATCTTCGCCGATGAGGCCCATTTCTGGGAACAAACAAAAATTGTTGAATATGGGACGATACCAAAAGCGTCCAATGCATCCCGAAAAAGTCACTGTATGGTGTGGATTTTGGGCTGGCGGCGTCATCGGTCCATCGTGTAGTTTCAACAAGACGGCGCGCGCGGCGGCACTACGTGACACACAGCTCACGCCTCACACACTTTGTTTTATTTAAATTTTAAGAAAAGAAGCGCTTAATGAAAGACCCTATAGAACAATAAAGGAAACGTTTGAGTCTCTTGAGCACCGTCCGCGTCGACACGCATTGTAACGTTTCATATCTCTTCCTCCTTTATCAATCGCTACTTTTATAAACATTACTCCATCGAAATATCCAGTTGCATTCATCTTTTAAAAATTTAACCGGTAATAATCTCACTTCAGCGAATATCCATCAGTTTGACCTTAAGCCCTATTTCGTACATAGGTAGTTACTGTCCAGAAGATATATTCTTTCTCCACCCGCACTACACGAATGTGGAATTGGAATTGTTTGCTTCCCATTGTAATTTTTTGTTCGGAAATTCAAAGTCAATGTCCATCGTTATCTCCTATTAAGCCATTCCCTACTTCCCTAAACGCTGGCATTGTGCGCTAATCATTTTAAGGGTAGTCATTACCCCTTGAGTGCGCGTAAAATTTAAAAAAGATAAGACTTAGCTGAATAATTTGTGAAGATTAAAAGCATACCAAATGTCATTGAAATCAACCCAACTGCTCTTGAGATATTATCTTCATAATTACTGTCAATAAAAAAGACAGTAAATTTAAAAAGTCTTAGTGACTTAACTTTCAGGGGCTTTTGAAAAAAAAAAATGTTAAGAAATTCAGACTCAATTATATTTATCATCCACTTTATATATTTTAATTAAAATTTTACACCCGTTTATTTACAGAAGGTCCACTCTTAGCTTGGAAAATAAGTTCAAGATATATATAAAGTAAAATTTCAGGCTCTTATAGCCTACTGTGCCCCCGTCTGGTATAAATGCGCGCGTACTCATATTCACAAACTGCAAATTATGTAAAATAAAATTCTTAAGGTGATTCTTGACTTGCCGTGGCATTTCTCCACCTCTCTGTTACACAATGGGGCATATTCATAGTCACTTTTAAACTCCAGTTTATCTTAGACTGGGGTTTATTCAATGTTATTTAGATAGGATAAACCCAGGTCGAAGATAAACTGGAGTTTAAAAGTGACTATGAATATGCCCCAATATGTCTAACGTTAATTTTGTCTTAGATAGATTAAACTCTCTTGCAAACAAGTTTTTTGATAAATGTTCATTTTCCGACAATCCTCTTATAGGTCAACGTTTGCCTAGTTAGTTTGTAAGTTTTAATCTAGTTTAAAGTAAATTTAAAAATAAAAATTAAAAAAAATAATAATAATAATAATAATAATAAACTTAAGTTTTCCTAAAATCAAATGTTAAAAATTGCATTTAATAATTAATATTAAAGCTGAATAAACATTATTTGCTTTTGCACGTATCTTTAAGACGTGTGGTTTTCAATCTGGCAATACATTTTGCGGAGTTGGTCTTTTTGACAGCTGTCACATGATTTATTCTCAGTTTGGTTTGCCATTTCATGAGTGAATAGCCTTACTCCTGAACAACCCTTGCAAATCGTGCAAATTGGGCCCAAAACAAGATTGCCGTTGGTCCCGATTTTCACAAGAAAATTTTGCTAAGCGATGAAGCTCACTTTTGGTTGAAAGGATACGTCAATAAAAAAAACTGCCGTATTTGGAGTGATCATAATCCACAAGCTATTGTTGAGACGCCGTTACATCCTCAAAAAGTCACTGTTTGGTGTTTTCTATGAGCAGAGGCGACCATTGGTCCAAATTTCTTCAAAAATGAAGCTGGCCATAATGGTACCGTCAATATGGGGAACGCTATAGAGCCATGATTAATGACTTTTTCGTGCCTGAATTAGAGGATGTTGATGTGGACGACCTTTGGTTCCACCAAGACGGTGCTTCATGCCATACATCCAACGAAACAATCAATTTATTGAAGGAAACTTTTGGTGAGCGCATTATCTCACGTCGTGGGCCTGTGGCGTGGCCTCCAAGATCGTGCGATTTAACACCGCTGGACTATGTGGGGTTATGTCTCCGCAGATAAGCCCGAGACGATTGACGCCTTGGAAGAAAATACTCGGCGCGTTATTGCTGACATACGGCCCCAATTGCTGCAAAAAGTGGTCGAAAATTGGGCCTCTCCGCTGGAATTTATTCGAGCCAACTGCGGCGGCCACTTGCCCGAAATCATTTTTAAAACTTAATAGCAAACCCTTATCTTTATAATAAAGCAAAATTCTTGGATATTACATTAAATTATAAGCATTTTATTTCTTCTTGAAAACTACACGTCTAAAAAAAACACCCTTTATATTAGATACCTATCCAAAATGACAAAGAAGTTTTGTCACAAATCAATTAAATTTACAAATACGTAAGCCGAATGACGTCTATCCACATCATTATCACAATAGATAGACCCAAGGGAAAATAGTTTTTTTTTTTTTTTGATACACCCCCATTATACACATATACAAATGTACCTGTTTTTTTTTTTAAACTTTGATCAGATAATGTATGTTTTGTTATCACCTTTAATCTTCAAGGAATAATAAAAAAAAAATTCCTTTCAATTAATATTTTATAAACAAAAATAAACATTTTAATGAAATGTTGTAAATTTCCTGTTGAATGTGCACTTTTCGATTATTTTCTTTCTGTTGTTTTTTTTTTTTGTTATTTTTCTGTTTTCTTCTTCTGCAAGTGTCACTTTGACACTTACAAGGTTATCTACTGTTTACAACACTTGTTGGTTGTTGAACACTCAACCAAGTGCCAAGCTGCCAAGTATAGTAGAGGTACATACTCGACTCAAAATGAATTTTTAAATAATATCGTATTGGTGTCATGTTAGATTGATATCAATATAAAAAATAAATAAATTAAACAAAATTTAGCAAAGCAAGACAAGAGACAAATTATGACACATGACACTTTATAAAGTGTGTATAAATATTTTTCACAATCCGATTGTTTGTTATCATTAAATCGTCATACGGCGCACACATTGAGTTACGTTAATTAAAAACTCATAAAGAAAGAGACAAAAAAAAAAGTGAAAACAATCAAACGCTTAATTTGCAAAATTTAGGTAGTTAAGTATATTGTTGTACCGCTTTGTGAAGTATTTTTTTGTTTTTATATTCCTATAATATGACTTGAGTGACGTTCGCGTTTTGTAGACACTCTCGAGACTTATCGCAATTAAAATGGTTGTTTTGTGTTTCATAAGCATTTACTCGCGCAATTCGTCGTTTAAGCGGTGTAAGCCGGCCAAAGTCAGACGGACAACTAAAGTTAAAGTCGAACTCTGCGGCTAATCGAAGCCTTTACTTCCTCCCTTATGGTTTATAGTATATCTAGCTAGCTAATAGCACTGATCTGGACGACTCTGACGACGTCGACGATGACGATGACGACGACGACTGACACTGACGAACCACGAAGCGCAACAGGCAGTGCAATAGACTTAAAGTTGATGGGCACTCAAACTCATGCCTTAGCTCTGCCTCTGAGTCTGACGTATAGTTTTCTTGAGATCTTAAGAAACGTCATTATGAAGTTTGATTGCAACCTCACAGAACAAGTCGATATGGAAATGTACAATAAGTCGTTTTTTTTCTTAGAGTTTGATAAAGCTAGTTTAAGCTACGATGCTTATTTTGCGATTAAGCCAGTTCTATATTGATGTGTGTATATCAAGAGAGATAAGGTCAGGAAGTGAGATTTACAATAAAAATTTATTAGTATAGGTAATGCAAATGCGAAACTACAACTAAAGTCCAGACTTTATTTGCTGTTTTTTTTTTTGCCTACAGCTTTTATGGTTTGTTGGTAATAAAATTGTGCGGTGTGCTATCGCCAAGGGAAGTTGATAATAATAATAAAGAATTTTGCACTTTTATTTAAAAATGCATTATATTCAACATGAAACTGGATATAAGGGGTGTTTTATTACGATGATTTGAGATATTACAAAAAGAAAAAACTTTATGGGGCGGTACTTTTGTTTTCAAATAATTTTATTAGTTTTAATGACTTTTACTTTAAGTAATTACTATTTAAATGTAGGTACAACTTGATTGCCTATTGCCTAGCAGATTAAGGTCCAGTTTTTGGGTGGTGAGTTAAACCAGACTAAGCTAATTCTAGAAGTTAATTATCCCACTGTTAACTGAGGAAGCACTTTTTAAGTGGAGAATGCATGCGGAACGACTAAACAAACTCGGTGGATATAAAACGTCAAAAGCATCTGTTCAGTTAATCCTAAGTTAACTCACCAAATTTGATGAATAAACTCGGGTTTAACTTTAATCTCGCTCTAAAAACTGGACCTAAGTCGATCAGTTCCGAATTATTGATTTTTTTTTTTTATTTTTGTAAATTTTGTGTGGGATGGTCTAACTAACTGAGGTGCGTTCGAGTACAAGTCCAACACTACCAACTTCTACCATTTTAGTCCAATTTCAATTTTTTATATAAACTTTGGTAGAAAATTTGCAGGTTTGGGAATTGAACGAACAGAGGTATTGTTATAAGCGCTAAAAATTTCAATCAAAGAACCAAAAATTGTGTTTGCTTTGAGTTTTCTTGCCTAAACCTCTTATTGGTGGATTTTACTCTATTTTTACTCTAAAGTTTGATATGATTGCTTGATAACACCATGTACCTATCTCAGAAAAGATTAATGGTTTTTCGTTTGACCTTATACTTTTGACCTAATCTTAACTTTTATATCGTCGCACTGTGGCCCAAAAAGCCAAAATTCGTGACAAAAATCCGATTTATTTTTTTATTGTTTTGTTCTTTAAATATTAAAAGGAACATTAATAGAGTTTCATTAACAGCAAACAGAATAATTTTCTGATAGGTAATTAAATAGTTTGTTTGACTAATTTTTCAACGTTGGCCCAGTTTTGTTCTAGAGTTTGCAACACTGTGGTACATTTTTTTTTTTTTAATGTCACGATTTCTTTAATGTCACGTATTTGTTTTGTTTGTAAGTTAATTAAAATTACAAATTAAAAAAAAAACTACCCAATAATAATTAAAACAAAAAACCAAATGAAGCAAATACTAAAAAAAAAACCAAATTAAATAAATAATGAAATTCGCACGATGTTTGCTTCATTCTTTTCAACATATTGTAACGACTATACTAAACGATTCTCGAATGAAGAAGCTCTAACTTCCGGGTTATAGATGTTACAGACCAACTTGCGGTGAGCTTTGAGTGAGCTTTTTGCACCTTGGTAAAATGTCAGAACTCGAAGAGTGGAAATTATCACCTATATTGGTCAAAATAGAAATATCTAGAAGCAGATACTAGAACCTTCAAGCGACATCTAGAAGTCGCCAACGAGTATAAAAGCACATGCCTGACCACCAGAGAGACAGTTTAATTTTGAATGTCATAGCGTAAAGTAAGAAGTAAAAGTGTATCCGGAAGTGAATTTTAAATTGCGAGAATAATAAAAACGATTTGAAGTGAAATAAAGTGTGTTTATTTTGTAAAGTAAATAAATGCACGTTATTATTATTATCGAACCTAGGTAGAAAATTACAACATATACAGCGGAGTGCGGACCATCAGCCAGCCAATATTCCAGGGACGAAGACGAAGCTGTATGCCGATGACGGAATATCCAACGCAACATCCCATTCACCGTAAATCGCTGTCAGAAGAGTGGAGGAGCACATCAGTAACTTGTGGGAATTCTTCCTCAAATTGGGGACTAAAGATCTACATCAACAAGAGCGAGCTAATATGCTTTAGAACACCAACAATAGAAACAAGGAATCGAAGACGTTGTGCATTACGTTGAAATAGCATTAGCATCAAGCTTCCAGACAACACCGAGATAGTAAAAATAACGAAGTAGATACCATGAAGTAAATTTCACCACCCACTTTCGATTCAACAAGTAAACTGCACTAATGCTAAAAAGAGACAACTTTGCTCTGCATCTGATCCATCCACTTCTTAGGAAGAGAAATGTATTGAGAAGGAGGACTAAGCTTTGGGTGTATAAACAGCTGATCCGGCTCATTCTGACGTACCCTGCCCCCATTTGGTTTACCATTTCACCAACGTATACATGAATAAGATTCAAGTTTTTAAAGGGAAGATACTTCGGAGCTGAACATTAACATAATGTCCCAAACAAGAAGCTTTATGAAGAGGCAAAATTGATTCCAATTAATTAATTCATGCAACTGCTGTCCTCAAAAATCATTAGGAGTAAGTGCTTTTAAGGTTGCGACCACCACACCGGCTTATAATTTCGCGTTAATCTATAAAGTCTAGTACGCTGCTGATTGGAAACGAAATTTTTATGGTGGTCTCCAACACGACATCAAAATGCTTACGGAAACCACACCTCAAATGTCACTTTTCAATGATTCCTCGCGAAAAAGAGCGTAGACTTCTCCAAATAATCTGCTACAGTTATCAATTTCGCTTGTCGAACAGCGTAAAAAGAGGAGAATGAAAGTTTTCGTTTTTGATTTCGTTGTGTCATTTTTGTATGGGATTTTTCGATTCGCATCAGCAGCGTACTAAGCTTACCTACTAATTTCCAAATGTTGCTCGTTCGTTAACTTAACTATGGCGATTTTCTTTTGTAAATAAGAGCAAATCACGGAACTGTCAAAAACAAATTCAAAGTTTTTTTTTTAGCTCATACATATCAGCGCAGTGTTTCTTTTTTTCCACCGGACTTTAGCTCAGAGCTTTTGCTCAACTAGCTCATAATAAAATGACCGAGCGAATCGAGCGAAACGCTGAGCGAAGCCAACTTTACACATAAGGCGTATTTCTTATTTCTTTTTTAGTTCAGAGCAGAGCCTGAACTGTCAAACAAAAAATTGTGTTCATAGCGCGCTCTATATGAGCTCAAAAAAAAATTACTGTGCAGACAGAGTTATAAATGCTGAACACAAGCATTTGACAGCTGTAAGTGTTCAGGTGTGTTTCAAAAATAGAGTGTTCAGAATTCAACACGCTTCGTTCAGAGGATGTCTGTTCAGAGCTCTATTCTGAACTAAAAAAGAAAAACGCCTATTCATTATGTAAAAATAAAAAATGGATTCCCTATGAAATGACAGTGATGCAAATGTAAACCATTGATTGATTTTTTGGCATTGACAGATCATACAAAAGTTTAAGGGTATGTTTGCATTAAAATAGAAAATTGTTATGTCACTAAAGCAATACAGAAAATAAAAGACATATTACTTGTTTTCAAGTTCGGTTTTTTTTTTTTTTTTAATGAAGCAACGTTCTAAAATTAAGGCAAACACGCAAAGCAAGCAAAGCCATGCAATAAACCTAAGCTCAAAAATTTGGTTATTTTTATTTAGTTAATTATTAATTTAACTAAACTTAAAATATATGACGATGTTTTGAAAAGAATAAATCTAGTTTTTGAGATTTAACAGCTCATGTTATGTTATTTATGTGTTTACTTCATAAATGCAGGCCTGCCAGACATCAACGTACGTAACTATCTGCTTTATGATAACGCAGTTATTTTAACATTTTATTTAAACACTTGTTAGTATTCTGCCTTGAACTTTATAACTATATGTTAATAAAGAAAAGTAGGGAAGGACCTTGGTATATGTGATTTCAGTAAGTAGATCAATGCCTTTTTGGATTATGACCTTCAAGTTAAATTAAAAAAAAAAATGAGGCTACCGCACGATTAAACTTGAATCATGTTAAAACAGTTGGTTATATTTAAAAAAATAAGCCTTATTTTTTTTTTTGGAAAAAATGTCTACAATTTTTAAATTTATAATAACAGATGTTTTATTGTTGTCTTTTCAATTGTCTGGCCTTCAAATATCCAGAGCGGAATTCAAAAATTTCACTTTGTTTTTATTGGGCAGTTTATAATTCGAAAAAAAAAATATAAAAATTTTCCACCATTGCAGGAGAATTTGAATCCAAAAAAAATAAATGTTTCACAACTCATGTCACTTTGACAATTTATTCCTAGTGATAGATTTGAACGACTGACAAATTGGAAGAATTATTGTCAAAAAATTGGCAGAAGAATGGATAAATTCATTCCTTTGCCAATTTTCTGACAGAAAACTGCCAATTTGTCAGTAGTGTTAACCCAGCATAATGTTATGTTTCCACCGAAGATATATCTCCTCAGTTCAGATTAAATAAATCTGGCTATTAAATGTTTTTGACGCGTTTTAGCGCGTAGATTGACTTTAACAAATGCAAATTTGTTTGAAGTGAGACAGAAAGTTGAAGTGAGATAGAAAGTTTTTTGTATGTCAAAAGAAGCAAAAAGGGTTCGATTTTACAAAGAATGCGTTTAGGGCGACATAATAGGTCTGTTTGGTAACATGAATTTTTTCACAAATTTTTACAATTTGCTGTCGAAACCCATATAGGAAAAAAAACCCAGTTTGGGAAACTTGGTGAAACTTTGGCATGATATGCCAAAATTCGTAAAACTGTTTTTTTTCCTATAGGTTTTTTTTTTTTTGGAAACGTCACGTATCCAAGCAGACCTAATTTAGGATGGTTCGATTGATCTATATTTCAGGGTGAATTCGATGCAACTTTAGGTCTAAAAAAAAACAGAATTTTCTCGCTGGGGTTAATCCAAGTTGGCCTCAAGGCTCAAGGAACAAATTTTTTTTAATCTAAAGATTCTTAATTTTGAAAATTTTATAAAGATAATAATTATTTATCTACAGTTTTTGCTCAATTCAAAGTTCTGTAAATTTTTTTTTGAAATTCATCTACATATATGGCAAAGCTTTCAATCCTTGCATTTGAAGATACATATAGGTACAGGTTGTATACTAACTTCGTAGATCTATATAATTTTCCATTGCAATAAAAAACACACTCTCTTTTTCCATTCAGGCTTTTTGTAATTTTGCTAACTACAAATTTTAATTTAGATTAATTTTTCCGAGTGTGTTTTTAAATTCGAAACTCGGTATTATTTTGACATTACTTATGACAGTTTTGTCAGGCTGAACTTTTATTAAATTTTCGCACTTAAAATAGGTGCGTACCACAGACAATAAGACTTCCGTTAAATGGTGGCAAAATCTTTTCATGGAACAAATTTCTCTGCTAAATTGTCAAAAAATACATTAAATTTATATTTTTTAACATTACGTATTTACCTATTATATGTTTATCTACCGCTTTTGCTGTCTAAAAACAGATATAACAAATTGAATGTCAAAATAACAGCTGTTTCAGTTGCCAACAAAATTGAGAAATTAATCTAAGAATAGACTTTTTGTGCGCTTAAATCTAGAAATTCATTAGTAAACTGCCAAAGTATATACATTTTAGGCGAATGTTATTTAACTTTGCCAGAACTTTGAATTAATATTGAAAGAATTTGGCAGTTTTGGGAAGTAAACGCAGCAATGTAAATAGTGAGTTTCCATTTGTCGCAGTTTGACAAGACAGGGTGATAGATAGCAAATTTCTACTACTACTCTATTTGTTGTTTTTTTGGTCTTGTCTTGTCGTCTTGTCAAAGTGGTTATAGTTAGGAACTATAAAAGAAGTCTAGAACAGGACTTGACTTAAACCTAACATTTCACCTCGGAAATATCTAAACAATAACGAAGATCGAGTTAGATTCTTAAGAGGGAATTGCCTAGGTTAGTAAAATTTTCATAAAAAAAAATTAAACCAAAAGAGAAAAAAATATAAAGAAGTGTTTTAAAACAATAAAATGCGATAACAAAAACACGTTTCATAAAGTGTCAAACATAATCACTGTTTTGATTTATTTTTATTACATACTTAATGCCAAACAGGTTAAAATAAACAGAACTAATTTATTCATAAGCAACAAAGTTAATGCCAAAATTATATACATATGAGGTTGCGTCAGCAAACTTTGTTTGTATCCAAATTGGTGTACTATAAGTTTATTAGCATACAAGTGGAAACACGGGTGACATCTATATTGAGATAGTTAATACCTGTTGGTACCTAAATAAACATAACATTTTAGAAGAAAACGAAGCTAGCTAGTTCTGTTTATTTATGGATTAATTTAGGCCCGTGTGTGATAAGATTGACGATTTGACTTTAATTCTATAGGAAACAAAATTAATGAAAAAGCAAGACAATTATGAATAGAATGTCTATTTTTTTTGTTTTAAATATTCCCAAGATTAAAATAAATCTAGTGAAAGCATTTCGTGATAGCAATAGATATTGAGAAAAACTTACGCAAACGTTCCAATATCAGTTTTGTGTGTTGTTTCTACAGGAGGCCTTATCCACATTGAAAAACCATGAAAAGAAAAATCCAGTTACTTATTCAAAAACCCATTCACTGGACGTAACCCAGAAGACTTCAAAAAAAAAATTCCGACAAAGCTGAATTTTGGTAAAGCTCTAAAGAGGAGATGTCAGGGAAGAAGGAAAGGTAAACAAAATTTGTAACAATGAATATACAATTGGTTTTTGAAGGGTTAAGTAAAAGCCCATTCTTCTCAGACCAAATGGAGATCTTTTCTAAGTCAGTGTTGGTTCTATCTGTACAATACTCTAGCACGGCAAGAGGGCAGATTTTATACAGTTAGATATCATAGGAGTGAATGGAAGAGAAAACTATATACAGAGAAGATCTTATTAACATAATATAGTGGGAATAAAAGAGTTCTAATGATGCAGCCTTGTGGGACCCCTCCGCTTTTATGTAGCGAAATAGCTTGTATTCTGGACTTTAAATAAGATTATATAAGGTTAACTTCTGAGTAAGTTAATATCTTAAAAGGTTGAGCGTAGCAAAAGCTTGACAGTTCTACAGCTTAAGTAAACTTCGTATGAATGCAAATGCTTAATGGATTTAGCCGGACAATTTAGGCATATTTAAAAAAAAAATTTCTTTAAGATGAAAGCATGAGAAAATGGGAGCTAAAAATTACCAGTAAAACTCGTCAAAGCATTATAAAAAAAATGAATGTTGTGCTTTTGCTACATTTTTTCTTGATTCTTGAGCAATCGAAATATGTATTTGTATTTTGGAAAGTAAAGTTAAAGCTTTTTCTTAGAAGTAATTGCTTTAAGAAACAACTGCCTAGCTGGCTTTAGTCTAATCCAAAATCAAGCATTAGCTTAAAAATCGAAATAAATATTAAATTAAATTTCAACATTTTAACACAAATTCTAAACAAAAATTTTAATAGCTATAAAATTTCTGTTTACGAATTTGCTAAATTTCATCATCAGCATAGGTTAAAAATAATTTCTACTAATTTATCGTTTATTAATTGCCAAATTATTTACGCTGACATCAACAGACTAAAAAACGAAACTTTCAACACTGTGTAGTTTGTATGTCATTATATCTCAGATTTATTTAAGTGCAAACAAAAGGGAACACAGAAAAACTTGTTTGTAAAATTGCAAACAAAACTAACAACACCCAATAGCCGAAGGTTAATAACTCCCAATTTCACGTTCGAAAAACTATAGAAAATAACGCTTGAGGCGTGTGCCGTGTGTCGTCGTGTAAGCCTACATAAAGTCTTTTCTAAATAATCATTTTCTCTCTTTTCACTCTCTTTATTGTTGATCAAAACAAAAAACAAAACCAATCCCCTTTTTTTGACCTAAAATACGTTTATGTCGAAGCACGTGTCTATTTAAATAATAGCACCATCTGACAAGTATAAACAACAATAATTTTAATTTATTATTGTTTTAGGTATACCTATACTTTAAGTTCTGCGAAAGAACTGCGCAGCTAAGACTTGAACTCATACAATGGAACCGTACAAAAACTCGCCCCACTGGCTCTGGGTTAACTCGAAACGAGTGCCACAGTGTAGTTCACTTGGTTAATTGTTTTTTAATTTCCCCTTAACTTTTATTAATGACAGATAGATCCACAGATAGAAAAGAGAGAGAACAAAAAAGTTAATTTTAACGCTGACAGATCTGAGATTAAAACAAGTTTCATAGATGAAACCTGTTGTATTCAACTTCAACGTGACACACCGCCAGAATGTGGCCAATAGGAAATCCCCGACACGATGCAATGTTGAAATGTTAAATTGCAGTACATATACAAATTTATAATTTGCGGACGTCAACCTGTTGAGCGCAACATGACAGTAACCTGACAGTTTAGATGTAGCACGAGAGCTTGTTTGATTACTGCATAATACAGCAGCTTAAGCCCCCCAGCACTTCATCGCACCTGGGGGAAAATGCTTTTGAACGTGACCTTGAGAAATTTCAATGAAATCCCTTTTGTGGTTAGCGATAGTAAATATAGCTGCGCTCGCGCGCGCGGAGCATAAACGTCGACTGGCGGACGCTGCGATGTGGTTATTTCTATTTGCAAAGAAACTAACTATGATAATGGTGTGAATTTAGTGCGGTTTGAAGTTAATTACTTCGGTTTTAGCTGGATGGCTTTGGTTTGAGATGTTGTTTTATTTTCTTCAATGCAATTGATATCTATTAAGGTCGTGTGCCTGCATGGGTTTTTTTTTGTTGTTGGGTTGGAGTTAAGTGACATTAATATTGTGAGAAGTACCTTCCTGGTTTTTTTTTAATGACAAATTGATTGGCAATTAGAAGTATGGAAATACATTTATGAGTAGTTTTTAGGGGAAAAAGTATCTTACCCTGAGGCCACACGAGGAAGTACTGGCAAGCAAGTTGGGTTCATACATTGCCTGCCAAATTCGTATCTGTGTACTGGCTGTGACGTAGGTGGCACTCCACTTGCCAAGCAAGTTGCTTGCAAGTAGGTCGTTCTTTTTCTCTACTATAGTAAACAATTTTGGTTGATCTTTCAAACAAAATGGATTGAAAAAATCAAAATACATTTTTAAAGAATATTAAAGAAAAATGCAAAAATGGTTAACAAACTTTAATAATTGAAATTATGGACAACGAAACATAAGAGGGAATAACATATACTCTAACTAAAATTCATGTACCAAAAAAAACTACAGACGTCAAAATACATTTTGTTAGCTATCCGTCTGTTAAGCACAAAACTTTCAAATTCCATTGAAGGTTGTATACGATGTCAATGGATAAAAAAACCTCTAAAAATCCGAATTGTTTTCCATTTTATTTTCCGCTCCGGAAAAATGGATTTTTAGGGCAATCGGTTGACATTTGGAACGAAATATTCACGATATGATCAAATATAATGTTTCCCCTATCTGTCAAGCCACAAACTTTCAAATTCAATTGAAGGATGTCTACGATGTCAATGGATTAAAAAACCTCTGAAAATCCGAATTTTTTTTCCATTTTTTTTCTGCTCCGGAAAAATGCATTTTGAGGGCAATCGGTTGACATTTGGAACGAAATATTCACGATAGGATCAAATATAATTTTTCCCCTATCTGTCAAGCCACAAACTTTCAAATTCCATTGAAGGATGTCTACGATGTCAATGGATTAAAAAACCTCTGAAAATCCGATTTTTTTTCCATTTTTTTTCTGCTCCGGAAAAATGCATTTTGAGGGCAATCGGTTGACATTTGGAACGAAATATTCACGATAGGATCAAATATAATTTTTCCCCTATCTGTCAAGCCACAAACTTTCAAATTCCATTGAAGGATGTCTACGATGTCAATGGATTAAAAAACCTCTATATATCCGAATAATTTGAAATTTTATTTTTTGAAAAGGCCAATTTTAGAGCTTTTTGGTTTTTTGTAACGAAATATTCGCAAATGTCAAATATTCTGTCAAGCAATGTCAAGTTTCGTATGAAAGTGAATTTTAACATTTTTAAAATGCAATCAAATTCCACACTAAATTTATTTTAACTTATTTTTTGCACAAAATCTTATTAATTCAGAAATTTAAATAAAAGGAACGATGATTGTTGACTATAGTTAAAAAAATGAACGCCCTACTTGCTTCTCTACTGGCTGCTCAACTGGCTTCGAAAAAGGCAAGCCAGTTGACGAGCAAGTTGCTTGGGTTTATATGTGTTAGTGAAAAAATGTGTATGTATTGCAACTTGCTTGCCAGTACTGGCTCGTGTGGCCTCCGGGTTAATGAGGAAAAATAATGTAATAATGCAAACATTTTAACAGTCGTGTTTTGTGAAAAATTAATTAACTTGGAATAATTTATTTTTGCAGATCAAAGAAATAATACTCTGACTAAGTAGGTATTTATTTTCCCCCCCATGGTTTTCACCTTGTAGTGGTGGGGGGGCTTACGTTTGATACTCCAGCAATCCAGTTGCAGTATCAAACAACTAAGAAAACCAACAGAGATGTATCAAAAAAAATAATAAATATGAATAAAGTTTACGAAGATAATAAAAATCGAGTGGGGATATCCACTCAAGTGTCGGCAGAAGTCACGGCTGCCGGCGAGGGCTTGGCTTCGGAAGAAGCTAAGTCGCCAGTGACTACAACAGTAAACACAAATGAAAAGACAATAAAAGCGGTTAAAGCATCAGAATGCATTCCTGCCTGTAGCAGTGGTGCCAGTAAGATTGATGAGGTGTTTTCTGAATACCTCATGGATTTTACTGACTCTGAAGACGGTGCTGTTGGAACCGGTGGAGGGGAGATTGCGTCGGATGAGGAAAACCGAATCCTCAATGATGACGACTATCAATCCTTCACCAGTTCAGACAGCTCGGACGCAGATGTCACAGTGGCCGAAAACCCTGCAAAAGGACAGTGTACAATACCACGACAGAAAGAACCTCTAGCTAAAACCCTGTCAGGAGTCACCTCGACTCCGAATAAGAGGTCTGGTGAAGGTGAACTAACCGAAGTCTGTTTGGATGGCCCAGGGTCTTCTAAGACTGCGATGGCTACCTTTTCCGAAAATCGAAGCCCGCCAAACGATGGGCCAAAACCGATCCAGGAAAAAAAGGTACATCCAAGTAAACAGACCAAGGGAAGGGATCTGAATCCAGATCTCAAGAAGATCGAGAACGCTAGGAGAGCCATACGAAGGTTTGGCCAAGGCGATACAAAAAAGCTTTGTCTCAGGGACTGGAAGCGTTTGAGCTGGGCACGTAAGCTTCTTGCCAAGACGGAGACCAAGAGCGAGCCAGCAATTGATAACAAACCGTCCACAAGCAAAGCAAAACAAGACCAAAGCGCCTCCTCCTCCAAAGCGACTCGCAGCAACCCCAATGTGGGACCGATCAAAGGTCCAAAACACTCAAGGGTCCACCAGAATGATCCCAGCAGTCAAAGAAAGAGGTCTAGACATAACGACTCGACAAACCCTCCCATGTCCGTTAGCAAGAAGCCTAGAACGGCTCCCGCCACATGCACGCTAGCGGATGTTATAACAGAAAGCCTTCAGGTTGCTGTTATCAACGAAGGGAGCTCCGAAAAACGGCTATCAAAGGAGCAGTGGTCTCAAGTGGAGGTAAAGCTTCTCGAGTGTGTGAACACCGAGATACTCGCCTCCACAGGCTTTGTGCCGAGATTCGGGCCGCTGTCGACGATAAAAGGGTTCAAGATATTATCCTGCAGTGATGAACCCACCTTGAAATGGCTTCAAGCCAAGGTAGACAGTATGAAAGGGTTACTTAAAGGGGTAACATTAAAAGTTGCCTCCAAAAGTAGCCTCCCCACCAGACCACAAGTCCGAATTAATGTTCCGGGCCCAAGCATCGATAGGGAAATGCTGGAAAACTTCCTTCGGGCACAGAACTCCAGCTTTCCCAGTGCAGACTGGCAGGTGATGAAGATGGAAGCGCCCACAAAAACGGGCCAAGAAGCTATAGTCATGCTGAATGGCGAGACAATGGCAATGCTTCCATCCAGAGGGTATAAACTAAGACTGGGCATAAACGAGGTGAAGGTGCGACCGGTAACGGTAGCCAACCTACAACAAAACCGCAAAAATGATGAAAGTGCTACAATTAAACATACAGCACAGTAAGTTGGCCTCTGCCACCTTAACCTCTTTTTTGTCCAAGGACAATATTGACATAGCCCTAATTCAGGAGCCCTGGATTAACAGCGGCAAGATCTGCGGACTAAGGTCTAAAGATTATATCCTTTATTTTAGTAAAGGGCCTACAGAAGGTAATTATCGTACATGTATAGTGGCGAAAAAAAGCATTAACCTTTTCCTCCTATCTTCCCACAGTAGCGCAGATATGACGACAGTGAAGTGCGAAAGAGAAGGGGCCCCGCCCCTGATCCTAGCCTCCGCTTATATGCCGGGTGACGAACCGGGCCCACCACCGCCAACTGCCTTTGATGACCTGGTGACAACAACAGGTAAGAGAGGCTGGGACCTCCTAGTCGGGTGCGACGCTAACGCTCACCATCCACAGTGGGGGAGCACGGATATAAATATAAGGGGTGAGTCACTTTTTGAATATATAATTAAGAAAAATATGTTGATCTTAAATAGAGGTAATGAACCAACCTTCGTTACCAGAAATAGAAAAGAGGTGCTCGATGTGACACTTTCCACTAACACTGATTCCATCGCAATCAGTAACTGGAAAGTCTCAAGTAATGTAACTTTCTCAGATCATAGAATGATAACATTCCAAATCGAACACGAGACAAGTAATCCAAAACCCTACAGAAATCCCAGAAAAGCAAACTGGGAAGCCTTCAGTCTAAGATTGGCCTCGTCTTTAAGACATTCTGAAATTCAACCAATGTTAAACAGCTTAGACATTGAAAAACATGTCGAAGAACTTACGTCAGCTATTCAAACTGCTTACGAAAGTTGCTGCCCTATAACGAAAGGAAAAGGCAGACTCAACCCCGTATGGTGGTCCAAAGAGCTGTCAATTCTCAGGAAAACCTCAAGAAATCTTTTCAATAGGGCTAAGCACAGTAATGAACCTGCTGATTGGGATCTATTCAAGATAAGTAAAAATAAATACAAAAATAAAACGACATACGCAAAAAGAGCAGCCTGGCGGAAATTCTGTACGGACATTGAGTCCACAAAAGATGCTGCAAGGCTTAGAAAAGTCATGTCAAAGGTCTATACTCCTCCCGGTTTCCTGAAAAGACCGGATAATACCTGGACAGATTCCTGCTCTGAGACCCTGGAATCACTTATGAGCACTCACTTCCCAGGTTGCGTGACATATACATCTCCTGTGGACGAGGGCCCAAACATGAGTACATTTTCAAATATTGGTAACCAATTAGTAGACAGTATTAAGGTATCCTGGGCCATTGACTCCTTTTCAGCATACAAGTCTGCAGGGCCTGATGGTATAATTCCAATTATGCTCCAAAGCTCGAAAGACACTTTAGTTCCAATTCTGGTGGAAATTTTTAGGGGATGTTTAAACATCGCCTACATTCCCTTCAGATGGAGAGAGGTCAATGTTATATTCATTCCAAAAGCTGGAAAGCCCACACATACTGAACCGAAAGACTTTAGGCCAATAAGCCTATCCTCTTTTCTACTCAAAACCTTAGAAAGACTAATTGAAACGCACATTCGCTTGAAGCTAAGTGATGGTGCGCTCTCGCAGGCCCAACATGCTTATATGAAGGGCAAATCTGTGGAGACTGCACTTCACGAAGTGGTTGGCACAATTGAAAAATCAATCCATGTCAAGGAGTTTACCCTGGTAGCTTTCCTTGACATAGAAGGGGCCTTCAATAACGTTGATAACAGTGCAATTCGTAAAGCCCTAGACTTCTTCAGTATTGATCCAAGATTGGTTAGCTGGATTGACTCCATGCTCCAATCGAGGGTTGTGAATGCAGAAATGGGTGGCAGCAATATAAAAGTTAAGACATGCAGAGGTACTCCACAGGGTGGGGTCTTATCCCCTCTGCTTTGGCTTCTTGTCGTTAATCAGATCTTAGTTAAACTAAGTATGAGCGGTGTAAAGGTTGTCGCTTATGCCGATGACATAGTGTTAATGGCCTCTGGAAAATTTGTTCCTACACTTTGCGACCTCCTACAAACGGCGCTTGACAAGCTCATTAGTTGGGCCAACAATTGCGGACTAAACGTCAATCCACATAAGACAGAACTGGTTCTGTTTACAAGGAAACATAACATTCCAAACATGGATCCGCCCACCATAAACGGAATACCACTACGTGTTTCGGGGACGGCCAAATATCTGGGTGTGGTTCTAGATCGTAAACTGAACTGGAAAGAAAATATTAAAGAAAGAGAGAAAAAAGCCTCAATAGCATTCTACACTTGCAGTAGGATTTTTGGTAAACGCTGGGGTCCCAGCCCCAAAACCATTCATTGGATGTATACAGCCATAATTAGGCCAATTCTGACATATGCATGCGTGGTCTGGTGGCCAGCCCTAGACAAAGTAACCAATCTGAAAATCATGACTAAAATCCAAAGACTTGCGTGTATTGGTGCTACTAGTGCCATAAGAACTACACCGACCGCAGCCTTAGAAACCTTCCTTTCACTAGCCCCGCTCGACTTATTTACGAAAGAGCTGGCGGCCAAAAGTTCTTTAAGACTTATACAGTGTAACAATTGGAAAAGAGGCCACTACGGTCACAAGAACATAATGAAATTCACTGACATTAACATTCAGACGGACTACACCACACCGCACATGGATTTCAGCCTAGTGACTCTGACAGATATCCCAACAAGGGAACTCTGGAAGGAAAACCGGGTGATAAATGAAAGCCATGTTTCGGTCTTCACAGACGGTTCTAAGACAAATGAGGGGGTAGGGTCAGGCATCTACTCAGATAACCCACCCATAAATAGGGCAATAAAGCTTCCAGATTTCTGCAGTGTCTTCCAAGCAGAAGTTCTGGCAGTTAGCGAAGCCGCAAAACATCTTGCCACTTGTGAAGTAGTTAACAGAAATATTGATATCTTCATAGACAGCCAGGCGACGATTAAAGCTATTTCCTCATTCATCACAAAGTCAAAACTGGTGGATTGTTGTCGCATTAACTTAAGATTACTCAGCGCCACAAACACAGTTACCCTAAAATGGGTCCCAGGACACCGTGATATACATGGGAACGAAATGGCAGATGAATTGGCCAAAAACGGGTCATCTCTTGATCCAAGCCAAATCGTATCATCGGTACTCATGCCACTGGAACAAGAAAAGAATAGAATTCACCAAAACTTCCTCAAAGCCACAAACGACAGGTGGTCATCACTGGACACTTGCCGGGTTTCAAGGAATGTTTGGCCGAATATCTCTAAGAAAAAAACAGATTATCTACTCAAGTTAAGCAGACCTCAACTATCCCTTCTTGTTGGAATCCTAACGGGTCACAACGCAATGGGAACCCATATGAGCAGAATGGGCATTAGCACATCTGACTTATGCAGAGGGTGAATGATGAAGAGTCGGAAGAGGGATCATATCACTTTCTCTGTGAATGCCCCAGCCTGGCCAGAAACAGAAAAATTAACCTCGGAGAATACTTCTTCGATGAATTGTGCGACATCTCAACCTTGCCACTGGATAGCATCCTGAAATTCATACAGAATTCAGGATGGTTCAGGGAGGCTCCCCATACCCATACCTAAAAGTCCCACTCACTCCCCTCCCTATACACCTCCACAACATACCTTTACCCCGGGGAACGCAATGGATCCACGTAGATCCGAGTGAGATGATGCGGCTTGCCGTATCATCACCCCACCTAACCTAACCTAACCTAACCTAAGTAGGTATTTGTGTACATACATATATGCGATTTGACATTTTGATATTATTGGTGATTTGACATAACGCCGAAATACATCGAACATACGTTTTCAGGCGATTTTGAATTTCGAGTATTTGTTTGTAACAAAAAAGTGCCAAAATACAAAATGCGTAAAATCAAATCACCCGGACGGACGCTCCATAACGCTGCCGTACTCCAAAATATTATTTTTCTTTCTCGTTGCCTCATAGCACAGTGTAAGATCACCTTTATTAAGAAGAACCTAATTAAGTGCATTACAAATAAAGTTTTAATTTTTTCTGAAAATCGAATTTGACAGAAAAAAAAGTATTACTTGTGTGATTCTTTAAATGTTCACCGGCATTTATCGCCAAATATCAACAAACAGTATTAAAATGATGTTTAAGAGTAGAAGAATTGCAAACATTGATTCTTTATATTTTTTTTTAAATTCTTAGGAAATTGCCAAAAAATGAGAAATTTCAAATGGCCCAGTTAATAGGCATGCTGGAAAAAATGAGATTTCAGAGATTTTGCTCCGTCAAAAAGTTAGCAGGCGAATCCCAATTTGTTTTTTTTCACATAATTCTGATAGCAAAACTGAGAAATTTCGCTGAGGAATCCTGTTAACGTAACTGAAATTGCCAAGATCTCAGATCTCATTTGCCTGAACTCGCCTTATGATTCGGGTGATTTGACATTTTTGTCAGTTTGTAGAAAAATGTTCGGGTGTATTATGGCCTTTTTTGGATTGGAGTCAGAATGACAGTTATTCCTCTGAAAAGAAGAGAAATTTGCTTCTGATTTTGTTTTCAGAATCGTTCCAGAAGGGTTCACACGTATCAAATCGTTCTCCCGTTCACCAATCGAAAAGGCCATTCGTTTTGGATGTGAGTAAATGAATCTGTCATAGTTTCAGAGAGGAAATTTCTTCAAAACAATTTCGGATGTAAACGAGATATTGAAGCTTAAAAAGCTGAAAATATGAAGGAAAGCCTAATATTAATGGATTGGAATGATCCTAGCTAACAATTTATTATTAATTATAAAGCAGTCAATCAACTTTTTCATAATTTAAAAAAAAAAACTTTTTTTCTAGTATCGTGCTAAACTTTTTATTTGCAAAACTGCAACAACTGAACAAGCCCATAACAGTGACAGTTCGCGCTCACCTTTTTGACATTTATAAATATTTCAAGTAAATAATTTTAACTTAAATAGCAGATAGAATTCAAGAGCTTTTTCTTTGGATTTTATTATGAAAATTTAAGGATTTGAAGCTTTTGAGAACAGATTTATGAAGTTGAGTATTTCAATGGTGAATGATTATTTATAATTCAAACTACGGAATCCCTGTTTGAGCTTTAAAGAAGGAAAGGTTTATGCAAGCCAAATGTGACCAGACATCTTCCGTGTACTGAGAACTTTTATTAAACAGTGAGAGAAATGGCGTCGACATTTTGAGTGAGTGTGTACTGACGGTAGAGCTTAAATGTATTAGTGCTTCTTGACCGAATTCTGATTACAAATCGAGAAGCGAAATTATCTTTTCAGAAGCGTCGGTTGACTGTTATTTTTACCAATGAAATGGTTTCGTCCAATGGAAAACGACATTAGTGACTTCAATACTCCAAAAATAAACCTTTCATTAGGATTTCAAATTCAAACCTAAAAAATGACGTTTTTCAAAGTGGGACACAAAGTAAATTCTCTTTAAGTATACTTTTAGGCTTTAAAATATCTAAAAATTTAAACCGTTTCACAAAAATTTCAAGTTTTATAGCACACTTTTAAGTTGCATAGTAATTAAACATTTTTAGCCGTTACACATAATGTTGAACATCCCTGTACTCCCTGTTTGGTTCGTGTCTTTGCTACATTTAAATATACAACCATAAAGTACCTTTTTTGAAGTTTACATTAAGGCGTATTTATTTCGTTAGTAAATTTGAATTATAATTTAAAAAAAAAATGTGTGTACTTGAAATTTGGGTAATAATGGACAATCAACTAACAGAAAGGTTGAAATTATGTTTTCGTTCCTGACTTAAGGAGTGAAGCGGCCGATTTATCAAACGAACGAAAAGTCCCTATAATTCATTCTGACTTATGTCAAATTAAATAATCGTATTCATCTACTTGGGACATGGTTTACTGCAACCATTATCCAATAACAATTTGTAACATAGGCAATAAGGCATGTTCAGGAATATGAGACCTCAGAAATCTCAGTAGCATGAAAGGGATTCCTCAGCAATTTTTTTTTAGTTTGGCTGTCTATTGCTTTTGACGGAGCGCTATAATCTACACGTTTCACAATTCGAGTGACTGAACTAGCCTCCAAAATAAATTGCATCAGGTCAACTTTAATCGATGTTTAAATGTTCGTTTTTATTCATTTATTAAGTTTGTTCCTTTTTTTTTATGTTCTGTCAAAAAATGTCAGTTTTATTTCAAATAACAAACAAAAAATGAAAATATTAGGTGCGTACGTGTACTAGTCCGAACCTATCCAAAACTACTTGATTATACCAGTTTGAGGCGAACCCCGTTCGCGTATTTCCATTTCGTGTAGTTTTGGGCAGAAGAGAATGCTCACGAGAGAGAGATAACTATTTCCCCTTAGTCATTGACAATTTTTACCCGAGAAATTTTTTCGGGCAGAAACTAGCAAGTTTTGTGTTCTGTCAAATTCAAAGCAATTTCACTTCCCCCTGAGAGAATTTCATCCCCTCTCCGCAGAATTTGACAGATTGCCAGTTTTAGTTCAGAAAGTACACGAACAGGCCTATTAAGCGCCTTGTGCGACCGCTGAATTGCCAATGGCCGCGAATTTTGACATTTCATTTGCATGCGAACTAATATAGGAGCGAAATGCCCCAAACGTTGGTTCTATCGTTCTATGGAGTTTTGTTATACAGTTATTTATGTTACATTTAGTTGAACGTAAAAACAATAATCATGTACATTTTGCCGAACACTTACTCAGGCAGCTGCGTTTTTTGCCTTTCCTCTTTTCAATTCCCCTATTTTACAAGAAAATTAGGAAAATAACGCTGACACATCATAACGCATTTTTGAACTAAATTGATCAGTTGTGTATTCGTCAACGTTTCATTGGAAGGCACCCTACCTTTTTTCACTGCGCGTAGATTACTACATTCAAGCACGGCGCATTTTAAAATGTTTCTTATCGATTTTGCTATGCCTTCGTCTTATCGCAACTTTCAAATACATATTCCATATAGCAATTCATATTTTTAAGTTAAGAATGGGAGAGACAAGGGGTTGAACTGGTAGCTTCAAATTTTGTATGCTCCTTGATAAAATCTTATAATTCAATTTATTTATATTAAATTTTTGAAAACAAAGTTATATTTATAGTTCTACAACATTTTGCCCAAAGCATGCTTAAAAGTCAACTAACAAGACGGCACAAGCAATTCAAACTATTTCACCTTAAAAATTGCGCAACTTACATATATCGAAAACAAAAAACTCAAATAATTTTACAACGGAACGTGTTTAAATAACCTTTGTCACCTCAATAAAGTAAGTCGGTATCTACATGCAAAAATGCAAACAAATAAAAACTTTATTACACGCTAAAGTAAAGTTTGTATGCAAATATTACAGTACTCGCGTATCTAAACGTATTTTTTGAAGAAAAACAGATACAAAAATATATATAACTTTTGGCAGAAATTCTTTTATTTTTATACTTAAGTGCAACAAAAAAATGGTAAATTAATTTTAATCTGTTTTAATGGATGTTTATCTATATAGGCAAATAAATTCTCAGACTTTATTTTTGTAACTGACTAAGTTTTAAACATTTTTTTTTTTTTTTAAAAGAAGATTTATCTTTGACGAAACAAAAGGTCAACAGAGATCAATGAAAGCCAAATTCACTGCCAGATAAACAACACCTGTCGGAATCGGAATTGAAATCATGAACAAATGGCGAACAAATTGGCAGCGACATTTCGTTAAGAACTTATTTTTTTTCGTCAGATTTGAGTTTATTTTTCATGGTTTCACATTTTAATCATTTAATGACATTTTACACGAAATACCTCAAATTCCAGTGAACGAACATGGCTGTGTGTCTGATTCATATGTCTACAATGATGATGATAGATTAGATAGTAGAGGGTGCTGCACTTTCTGATTGCTACGTCCATAAAAACGAATGCAATGTGGAATGATAATAAACTTTATAATACATTCCACCCACCCACAACCGTTTTACAAAGGTTGACGAACTACTTCCGTTAAAAGAATTCAACGATATATTAAATAAAAGTGAAGGTGTAACGGTGGCCTAGCCATATATTACATCAGGAACTGGGACAAGTGTTTTGATAGTGTGACAGTGCTTACAATTATTGTTGCCAATTTTCTAATCGACTTGATTGTTTTCATACGACGCGACGCGACGGGTGGAGATTTGTCTTTCGCTAAACACGTGCTGGCAAATTTAATTTTTATTATCAAATTGACAAATGTCAGAAAACAAGATTGAGAGAAGTAGAGAAACTTGTCTTTTGGAAGACAATATCGCTTTCGTTCAATACACATACAATCTCTAAGAACCTGACTTTGTTTCGTTTGAGATGTTTGCATTATTTGTTATGGATTTTTTTTTTTAAATGTTTGAAATTAAGGTATCGAGAAATTAATGCCATTTTCGAGTGGACGTTCGGAGTTACTCCTTTTCCACTCCTTTTACTCCAAAGTTTCCATTTTCTGTAGGAATGGAACAGTTCCGAAATTCAAACGAAAACGACATAAGAAATCGTGCGACATAGAATTTGGAGAGCTTTTACAAATGGCGTTATGGCGTATTTATTAGAATATGTGTTTCAGTTTCGAGAAAAAAATACTTCATGAATATGAGGTTCTATGATTTATAAAATAATAAATAAATAATGTGACAGCTCGTAAAAAACCAGGGCGAGGGTCTAGTGACTTTCACTCTCATTTATTTCAATGTGAGTGTTAGCAGGGTTGGCGTGACCTGCAATTTTCTACCGAATCCGAGCCGCTAAGGTGAAAAGAGGAACTTAACCATTCCAAGAGATACTCTTAGACCCAGTATTCAAGTGCAAAATCATCATTTTTGACTATTTTTTTGATATTTTTTTGTGAAAAGACGATGTTTACGTTAGAATCACTCCTCTGACTTTTTTTTGACGTGAATCCAACTTCTTTTGTTCAGACACAAACTAATGTGAATACTTAAGTTTCCCATATTAGGAATTTAAGCTAAATTTCATAGCCAGCGTAAGTGAAACTTAAGTCACCAACATCGGAGACTTAAGTTCCACTTATTCAGGTAGCAGTGCACTGTGTTATTTGGAATTAATCTTTCACATTCCCCACTTAAGTGTCACTTTTCTGAGTGTGAAACTGGCCCTAAGTATAACAGTTTTGTTTTATAAAAGTATCTACTGTTTATGCGGCCCCGCAGGGCCAGGGCCCTCCACGTGTACTTCAGGCACCCAGAGTTTTTTTTCAAATCGCGCGAAGCGCGTTAACGCACGCCCACTTTTAAGGGCTAAAAACTGTTATAACTGTTATAAATTGGCATGGCTCTAGTCTCGTCCGAATAAAAATGTATTCTGTAGATTTTAATTGCAAAAAATTAAGTATTGACAGAGAAAACAGATGTCACAAAAAAAAAAAACGTCAAAAAAATCCACTAGTTCTTAAAGAAATTAAAAAATCCTGCCTTTCTTTTCCAACTCTTTCTTACCATGAAGTTTGAGTGAGATAAGGTACAGGGATGTCAAAAAAAAGCCGGAAGAGACAGTCCAATGATGGACAAAATTGAAATTCCGAAAATTTACCAATCTTTCAACATCATAAGTGACAGCAGTAACTTTGTGGCAAATAAAAATAATAAAAGGCCGTTTGTGCTAAGTTTTGATATTTATAGTGTAATTTTAATAACAATAATCTTAATATTTATATAAATATATCCCACACAGTTATTAGTAGTTAGTATTTGCTTTCAAAAATTGGTAAACGAATGTCAGTTGCCACATAGTGTTACCTTTGGTTTGTATGAATAAACGAGGGAGGGATTTTTTTTTTTGAATTTTTTGTTAAAGAGATAGGGCTCATTTTTAGGAATTAAAAATATTAAGTTGAATTCTGATTAAGAAATTTGTTAATTTCTTTCAATTTTTTACAGTCCTAAGTAGGAGTGAAGTTTATTTCGCTTTATTCGACGACATCTTTGTTACGCCTTAACCTTTTTTAATTTCTTTTCAAAGTCAAAACATGCGAGCATAATGATTTATGGAGACTTTGCTGCCTCCTATCAAT
This sequence comes from Leucozona laternaria, assembly GCA_932273885.2. Lineage (NCBI taxonomy): Eukaryota > Metazoa > Arthropoda > Insecta > Diptera > Syrphidae > Leucozona > Leucozona laternaria. Next base: position 40,401,564 of record OW026369.1, on the reverse strand, counting down.
TCAAGCAAGGCACTAATGCTGGATTTACACGACTGACAAATTGGCAGTATTCTGGCATTTAACTGTCAAAAAAATTGAAAGAACAATGGAAAAATTCATTCTTTTGGCATTATAATGACAAAAAAATGCCAATTTGTCAGTCGTGTAAATCCAGCATAACTAATAAAGTTTGACTTGGAATAAGAAATGTTCAGAATTTCAAGTTGACATTGAAGTGAAATTGACATTAGTGTAATAACATTGACATTAGTCAAATAATTGCAATTTCGAATTAATTTTTGTGAATATAATTTTTTTAGCGAAGATTATTTTAATACTATAGGTAGTTTCTCTCAAACAACAATTTTTTTCTTCTTCAAAACGCTGCGAGATAAGAAAACGGGTATAAACAGTTAGCATAATAAGAGCTATAGGTATACTAAAAAAACTTGAAAGAACTTCTGCGAAATAATTGGTTTCGGGTTGATTCAATGATTAAAAAAAAACAAAAATTCGCGAGACAACTACGAGTATTGCAAGTTGATACAAATTTATTTTGAAAACGATTTGTGAAACGATTTTCGTTTAAAAGGCGCCATGCGGGCACTTGAATTTAATTGCAGTATAGAAGTATAGAATTGCTTTGAAAGGAAGGAAGGCATCCTATATGAAGGAGAGTTTGGTTATTTTGACTTCACCTCCGTGAGAGATAACCCCACCTTCAAATCGTTCATGCAGAATGTCCATTGTGGCGTGGCACGTAGCGCCCTCCACATCTCTTTCACATCCATATCATCAGATTTTACCAAAACAAATTGGTAATAATCGATCGGTAGCACTATCATCGTGGTTTCGAAGAAATATCGATTCTCACGAACAGCGGCGATGTTTTCGGTAGATCTTGCGTTCTGGTGACGTATTGGTGTTGGCTGAATGTTCGCTGAATTAAATCGGTCGACTCAGATTTGGCGCAACGCGCGCATCGTTACCATAAAATTAAAATTTTATCATTTGGACGTGCTGCTCAATCGTGTTTCTTGCCATGGCATGGTGATTTGCCATCAGTGACTGAATAACAAAGACGCCACTAAAACATCATGGCCGCCACAGACTGTCAACAGTCAACACCGAACCTATTCCCATTGGAAAATACTTTGTAATCGTACATAGTATGTTTTTTTAAAGGTAGTGGAGAGTAGCAAACAGAGAGACAGCAGGCAGATCTTAAAGTGTGACATTTCGAATAACTCAGTAGGTAGGAACACCTCGCGCCATCTATCATAAATCATGCAAAAGATATCCATCCGAATGACTCCGTCCGTTTTTGGAAAACGTCATCAATATCAAAAATTTATTTGCAAAATGTTCTCAAACACAAACTGCAAAAGTCTTTTGTTCGAAAAAACAAATTCTCATTTTAACAGCTGCAGTTTCCTGTAGTCAAATGTTCGAAAACATCACCTGCGGTGCGACTGTGCAGTTAAATAAGAAATCGATATGACGATCTTGTTTGAATAGGTCAAATGCTTTAAAAATGAAGGTAATTTCCCTTCGAATTGCCTTTGATGATTTGACGTTTTTGAAAACGTCTTCACTTTAAGTTTACTTCCAGTCAAGTGTAGACGAGTTATTTAAAATATCGCATAGAAAGCAAGCTGAAGTAATTTTCAAGAGTCTTGCAACAAAAAAGAATTAATAAAATTAAATGGATTATTTAAACTTTCACTTCTTTATGTTTTAAGTAGAAAAATAATAACAATAATGCGGTATTGACTTGATGGAAAAGATAATTGTCAGCAATTGGTGTTTGAAAATGCTTTCGGCCATACCAGCGAGCTACGATGACGCACGATGACGCACGGTTGGAAGTCCAGTGTTCGACCACCTAATCGAGCAAATGGGCCTGTATATTGCAATTACATTTTGTGAGTTTTGTTTTGGTTCGGGGGTTATGCCTGGTGAAATGGCCAAATAAAGGCACTAAACACAAATTATCTGTCAGATGTCAAATGTGCTGTTACTAGAAACAATTTAAAAACCGAACGTTTCGGCAAATTTATTAAGACACATATAGATCAAAAACTTCTTGAATTTGTAACTTATAAATATTTTATTAAATAAAGCGAACTGAGATCTTCTTTTTGTCTGTGATCCCGGATTAAATCCATTAGTTTTCATTTTACGGGGCGAAATGACTTAACTAACACGACACTCTTTTTTTCCAATGAACGATAGCACGGGTTCAATAGTTTCCTACAAATGTACCAACATTTATATAGAATTTGCTTAAATTTGCAGTTAATCGTTTAATATTTCATCCAATTACTTCAACTCACTCCACTATATAGCTAGCTCTTGAAATATTAGATGATGCTTAACATTTTTTAATACCATGTGATAAAAAACAATTTCAATAAGCCTTCAAGACCTGACTGAGCTGTGAACTTGCTGCAATCGGAGACAATAATAATTAAAACAAATTATTATTTGCTGAATTTGTAATTTTGTTTGAACACGACACATTTAGTTGAATATTTCAATTTATACAACGCTTGTAATTTTTTACCATAGGTATTTAATTTATTTTCGCTTTTACAAAGGAATGAAAAAAAGTAGGTATGTAATATATTTTCGAAAAAAAGTCACCTTATGCAACAAATAGAAAATTCTTTAAACAAAAACAATAAAACATATAAACAAAAATTCAAAATTAAACAAGTTCATTTAAAGCTTTTTTTTATAGTCTTCATCAATTTTTTCGCACACGGCTGTTATATTTATAAACTTACAGAAAAAAAAAGATAAAAACGTAACGTATAAATAAAAAAAAAAAAATCAACTCACCTATTGGAACTCATGTTGTTGCTTTTGAGGTGGACTTTCCGGTTGAGATTATTATAATTGCTTACAGCCCTTATTGTTGACTTAACTCCTGTCAGAAAGGACAAAAGTTAAAAAAATCTTTATTCGAGACACAAAGGCACCACTTCTTTCACTTAAGTTTGTTTGAGGATCTGTGATATTTTTGTTTTATATTTTTTTTTCTTAGATATTTCACTAAATTATATTCTTAGCAGAAACGATCGGTACGAACTGAATGAATTTCTTGTGAACCGGAGTTTTATCTATCAATCAAGTCGAGGTACGATACAAACAAAAAATACAAATTGTATCTCGGACCAGTAGTTGAGTCGACTGAGTAGAGTAGTGAGTGTTAAGTCAATGATACTGAGAGTTAACAGCTGGGCACTGCAATAAATAGCTTTTTTACGAAAATGCTGCTCTGTGACTAAAGATACAACTACATATATAGGATACACGCTTTCTAAAATGCTTTTGCTTCTCTTTTTTTGTATCTACACAAATTAAGATACTCATGCTTAATACTCATATCCACAGTCCACACATCCACACCATAGCTACACGTACACACTACCGAATGATTGAGAGAGTGTTAAAATTTATTAATGCTCCGTGCATGAGTTTCGAGTTACGACTTACGAGTCTAAAGGTTTGGGGCATTACCACATTTCGTAGCGCTTGAAAAGCAAAGTCACATAAAAGTCGAAATGTTGAGTTTTCATAAAAAAAGCGATTAAATGTTTATTTTATAGCACTAAACAATACCCGTAATATATTATGTACATATGTAGGTACGTTTATGAATAATCGAAAAGTTGTTAATACTACGTTTCTACCGACCACTAAACCGATATTTAATAAGATTTTTCCATATAATCTTCTTCAAATCTCCAAGATTTACCATACAAATTTATTTCTTAAAAAATCCAGTAAATTTCAAATAAATTTTGTTGAATCTTCAAATCGAACAAACCTTTTTATGTCCCGCTGAAGTCATTCATTGGATAATCCAACCTTTTTTGCTTCTTCTGACAAACATGATACTTTCTTTTTTACTCCAACTTCATACGAACAAATGAAAGAACATTTGCTTTTGAAAGGAAGTGTCAAAGTTTATCTATTTTTTAATCTTTTTATTCAAAGTTCTGTCAAAAAATCATAGAAAAAAATTAAATTGGACTAAAATTGGCAGTTTTGAGAAGAAGTAAACAAACAGACCTACTAGGTATTTCTTATGCGGGAAACAGATTGAACCAGCACCAGCAACGTCAACAGCGCCGTTTGGCCAAAGTTCTAAATTTGCTGTTGCTGGTCCATTGCTGACAACTTTAATACTGCGAAACTGCGATATTCAGTGGCACCACACTACAAAAAATTATAAACTCCATGCATTTCTGGTGGCTGGTGCTGGTGGCAATGTGTTTCAAAAAAATATTTGCTGTTGACTGCGCGGCGCTGGTGCTGTTGCTGGTTTACTGTTTCACGCTTTATATTTTCGTTCGTTTCGTTATTTTGGCAGGGGTACCAACTGTACCATATGTGATTACATGGTTCGTGACAATACATTGACAGTACGCGTCCACTTGTGATATTGACGTTCATTGACTGCGATAATTTTCTGTAATATGTAGTTAAAAAAATTTCCAGTATATGTATGTTTTTTTTTTTTTGATATTGTATTGGGTTAGACTTTTTTTTTAGTTTGTAAGTGGTTTGCCGCCATCTTAAATTCAAGTCAGGTTGGTTTTTCGCGACAAATATCCATATTTTATAATTATATTGAAGACACAGCGTTTATCATTTCTGACAAGAAGAATTATGGTTCTTCAAAATTGCCTGTTCGCCCGTCGCCCGCGCAGTGACGCTGACAGGATTAGTAACTAGTTCTTCAAAACGACCAATTTTTGGGCGATTTGACATATTTATCGTCACAATTTTGGGCAGTTAGGTTTGTGAAATGTGAAGCTCGTATAGCATGTAAGGTATGGTATTATACATATAAATACATATAAGTTGATACGTGATGGCAACTTATTTTAACGAAAAAACGCGCGTTTTTTCGATTTGAATATCAAATAAAAAATTACGAAGAAAAGCTTAAAACATAATTTTTCCGCAACGAATAAAAATTAAGTGTGGCGTTACTGTGCATGGCGTTGTTTTGTCTGGCTCTATTTTTACCTCCCATTTGGATATTCAAAACTTCAAAACCAATGTGCATCCTACATTTTCCTATAACGCTCGCACTGTGTTAACACATTTTAAGGGTAGTCAAAATCCCTTTAGTGCGCGCTGATTATAAAAAAAGGTGTTCACATTGCAAAAATTGTCGAGACGACACGTGTGCACGTTTGGCTGAAAATATTCGTAAACAATTGATGGTATCACCTTTAAGTTGTCATGAAAAAGTGCCTTTCACCTATAAGGCGTTCAAATTCGGCAGAAAATAGTAAGTCCCCTCCATTCCTGCAAACAACAACACGCACACAGGAATTGTTGAGAGTTATAACTTACGAGGCCCTGGCTCTCTCCACAAGCTATTGGGGGGGTCTATCCCCCCCTGTTTAGCCAGGAGAGCAATTTTCTAAAAAAATTGACTAAAAACAGAAAAAAAAAATAAAAACAACAGTTACAGATACAAGGCCATGACACACATTTTTGGAAAGTCAGAAATCTTTTCTCTTATTATGTTTCTAAATAAAGTTATTTTAAAGAATAGTTTTTGAAAAATAAATGGTCAAAAATAAAATAAAAAAAAAAAAAAAATTCAAACTAATTTTTTTTTTAAATTTAACTTAATTAAGTACTAATTTTGTTTGCAAAATTCAATGCGTTTATTAGTTTTTAGTCAAAAACAGAAAACCGGATGCTTAAATGTCTTGTATTTTTTGAGAAAATTGAAAATAACTTAATCTACTTTACTAGCTACGTAGTGGAAATAGTATCTTTAGAGCAACTTAAGCAACGGATTGTAGTCAATTGTAGATTTCTGTTATTTTAAATTTTCTAAAGAACTAGAATAGATTTTAGCATCCGGTTTTCGGTGTTTTACTTAAAATTAATAAGAGCATTGAATATTAAAAACAAAAATACTACTCAATAATGTATAATTATGAACAAAATTAGTTTAAACAAAATTTTTCAATTTTTTTTTTTCGAAATTTTGAGTTTGAAAATTAATTTTTTCAAAAACTATTCTCTAAAACAACTTTATTTTAAAACACAATAAAAGAAGAGATTTTTGGCTTTACAAAAAGGTGTATCATGGCATTGTATGTGTAACTGTTGTTTTTTAATATTTTTTTTCTGTTTTAAGTAAATTTTTCAGAAAATTAGCCCTCCTGGCTAAATTGGGGGAACAGAGGACCCCCCCCCCCCTTTGAATAGGTTTTTTTTTTGTCTCGACCCAACCTACACGCTCTAGCTTTTTGTCACACCTTAGGCGAATCACCCTGTATATTAAATTCCACGTTCTCAAGGACGCTCATGTTTATCACAGTATATTGGCCAGAGATTGATAAGTATAGGTAGGTACTCATGGACTTAGACCGAAACTCTTACAAAAATCGGTCAATGGTTTAATGCCATACAGCGACCAAACACTGCAAAAACGTTCTGAGCGCGTTACAGTAGCACTATGTCAGAACTCGTTGTCGGGCCCTACTTGCCCCTCCAGTCTTAACACAGCTATGATCAACTATAGTATCCAAAGAGACGGCAAGTGTGAGATGAACTTTTGGGTGGGCGTGTCATTAGCCCTACTATCCTTTATCTTGTTCATATGAAAATTTCATTTAAATCGAACTAAGTCTAAGTCATAGGCGTGAGTAAAAAATTGGTGCCGCATAACCGATTTCCTTGCAAAAAAACAATTCCTATAAGGTTTACTTAGACATCACCCCACATTTTTATCAATTGTGACGACGATATCACCTTTTTTTGTTGAAAGTGGGCGTGACAGTGGCCGCAAATTAATTGTGTTGATTTACCATCCCATTCATTAGCATGCCTGAAAGTTTTTACGTATGTTTTCCCGCTCTCTCATACAAAATGCAGAACTCTGGGCCGGGGCCCCAGGCAATAACCAATTTCCCCTTATCAATAATCCGCCACAGTATAAATTTACTCGTAAAACTGCAGCAAAAATAAACTGTTTGTGTATCGGAAAAAGCTTTCATGTATCTTAATAAAATGAAGAGCGATAGAGAAATTCCAAAAATCAGAGGGTGTGTTTCATGAAGTTTCAACTTTCAACAACTTGATTGATGACGTAGAAAAAACACCACGTTCGATTGATCACGCAATTTGGTATTTGAGATTGAGATATATACAAAGAGAAATATACCAACCGATAAATGTTTTTTTTTGTGAAAGTAGAGGGATTTGAACTGAATAAAATTATTTGAGATAAGATGTACCTACATACAAGTCGAAGTCAACGACAATTACGACGAAGACGCGACGGGCGTGACATTTAAAATTTCAAGGTCAAAATGAGCAGACGCTTTTTTTTTGTTCATGTAGGCTTTTGTTATATTTATTCGTAATAAGAGATATCTAATTATGTATTTTTATTTAAAAGAGAGTTATTAATAAATTATTGTTTAATGAAAAGAATGAAAAATAATTTGTATTTGTTTGATTGGATTGCTATACACGAATTGAGTGTTGATATAGTTGGACCTGAGAGTTCTGTTTTCTTAAAGAGTCTATTGTTTCGGTTCGTTTTGTATAGTTTCAAATAATTTTTGTTTCGCGGTGGATGGAATTCAAACATGTTTTAGCGGTTTTTACCAGTTTTTACCATTGAGTTTGAGTTCGGGAAATAGCTGATTTACTTCATTTGTGATATTTTGTTCCCATTAAAGGGAATAATGTACACGGTCACAACTAGGTCTATTAGTCGTATGCTCGTGACGTAGGTTAGATGACTTTTTTGTCAGCAAATTTCAAGAAAAGTCTTCTCATCATCATCATCGTCGGCTCGACAACCGGGGTCCGGTCCTGGCCTCCTTCAACAAGTCTCTCCACCCATCCCGGTCTCGAGCCGCCGCCATCCAGTTGCGCACCCCAAGGCTCCGGGCGTCCTGGTCTACGCCATCTCTCTAGCGCAAGCATGGTCTACCACGCTGTCGTCTACCATAGAATGTACCACAAAGAACTTTCCGAGCAGGTTCCTCTTCGCTCATGCGAGCTAGGTGCCCTGCCCACCGGAGTCTACCGAGCTTAATTTTTGTCACGATATCTGCTTCAAGGTAGATTGCGTACAATTCATGATTGTACCGTCTCCGGAATCGTCCTTCCTCACAAATAGGGCCAACAATTCTCCTTAAGACTTTTCTCTCGAAAGCGGCTAAGAGCGTATTTCTTCTTCTATATTGTTATCGGCTGCTACTATTGACACAAGGTATTTAAAGGATTGCACCACTTCAAATTCGTGCTCCGCTACCTGGATTGTTTGACCAACTGTTCCTCTCGCATTCGACGCCACCATGTACTTTGTTTTACCTTTACTAATGTGCAGCCCCAGATTTTGTGCCGCCTGCTCGATCTGGATGAAGGAATCATGTACAAAATAGCTTTTATCAATAATTCAACAAGTCCAATTAAATAGTGCTAAGTCTTCTACTTGGCTGATGTATTTCAGTAGTATATAGAATTTGTATTATAAAAACCTTCATATAGGAATCATGTACAGCTTGCTCAGTTCTTCCGATGATGTCGATGTCGTCTGCGTAAGCCAGTATTTGGCTGGACCTGTTGACGATGGTCCCTCTTGTTGCCGTGCCAGAGTCACGGATTGCTTTCTCCAACGCCAGGTTGAAGAGGAGGCAGGCCAAACCATCCCCTTGTCGGAGTCCATTAAAGATGTTGATTGGTTTGGATAGCAATCCGGCTATTTTTACTTGGCTTGTTACGTTGGTCATGGTCAACCTACATAGTCGTGTCAATTTATTTGGGATGCCGAATTCTCTCATGGCTTTGTAAAGTTCTACCCTGGCTATGCTATCGTAGGCGGCCTTAAAGTCTATAAACAGGTGGTATGTTGGGATGTTAAATTCTAGACATTTTTCCATCGCCTGCCTAAGGGTAAAGATCTGATCAGAAGAAAAGTCTTCTGCTTTCATTAAATTCAATAGAAGCGTTCGTTCGACTAGGAAAAGTTATAAACGCCTATGAGGCTATGACCAAAGTTATCCTAATAGCAATAAAGGTTATGTTACATTTAAGGGAACGGTCATTGGTGGCTTATTGGCATATAACTGCGATATCAGAAAACCGGGGGAGAGTACTATAACTAAGGGGCTGGCCAGACCGTGCTCTGTCTGACCGGGCCTTAAGTCGGCGAAAAATAAAAAACTGATGCATGTAGAATCAGGAAAGGGGCGGGGTCTATCTATCTAGACATTTTTTATTTCTTTCAATAGTTTTCGAAAAAATTACTTCTAAACTCAAAATTTTTGAAAAAAAAACTTTAAGAAAATGTGTAGATATACCTATTGATTTTTTCGAATTTTTGAAATATGGAAGTGAATTTTTTTACTATTTAATACTGTTAATAATAATTGGTCTTAATAAAATTTTAAAAACCAGATGGTTCTATCTACATACGTGTTTTAGTTTTCGAGAAAATTTGAAATTACGAAATCTCCTTACGTAAGGGAGACAGAGTACCCAAAAGGGAGTTAAAACCATTTGAACCCCCGAAGTGGGCCAACCAATTTACTGTTGCCCAAGAAATTTGTTGACATAGGCGTCTGCGTGGTCACTGAACATACCCTTAGTCGAGCGACGGAGTTGCGTGAGCGGGATAAGCACCTACACAAAGAGTTGAAATCCTATAAACCCGCGAAGTAGGCCAACCGAGGTACTGTTGCCCAAGAGTAGTTTTCGTAATTTTTAATTTTCTTTTAAAACTAGAAAAATTATCTGGTTTTCAGTTTACGATATAAAATTAAAAGGCCAGCAAATAAGAAAAGTTAAACAAGTAAGAGAAATTATTTTCACTTTTATCTAAAGGAAATGCCCATTTTACTATGGAGCTTTGGCCAAGACCCCAGAGTCTACAAGAACGAGTTTGGTATCAAATGAAAGGTGATATGAAGCCCGATACATGAATAAAATATTTTAAAAATCCTTATTGGGAAAGTCGAGAAACATATTCGAGCGAGGCTTTCAGATTTTGTTCCAAATAATTGTCCATAACGGGCGAAATAATTGACGTAGAAAAATGATATTGATGTGAGATGAAAGGTATTTTTCTTGTCTTTAAAATAATAATATTTTTATTTAGAATTAAAGCTAGTAAAATAAGCTTTTCACTAGAGTTAAAAAAAAAGTATATGTCCTTACTGAATTTTTTGAAATATCGGTATGGCAAAGACAACGCAAAAAAAGTGGCTTTTCTAGAAGTTAAAACTCAATATCTCAAAAAGTGTTAAACATATAAAAATTAAAATAGCTTAAGTATTATTTTACCTTTAATTTCATACCAATATCATTATTCTACGTCAATTATTTCGCTCGTTATGGACAATTATTTTTAACAAAATCTGAAAGGCTTATTTTGCAATCGGCAACTTCATGCCCGAATATCTCGACTTTCCCATTAACGATTTTTAAAATATTTGATTCATGCATCGGGCTTCACATCACCTTTCATTTGATACCAAACTCGTTCGTGTAGACTCTGGGCCAGAAATGGGCAATTCCCTTTTGACTTTAAAACAAATTTTTTTCCAATTTGTTTTATATTTATTCTAAAGATTAAAGTAGATTGTTTATTGAAAAAATTTCACACAACATTGCAAATTTTTTTTAAAGTTATATCAAAAATCGTTAATTCACTTTTCATGAAAATATTACGAGAACCAGACCTTTCGCAAGCTTTTGGTTTCCAGGTGCGGATAGTATAGTCTTATATTTTGATTGTCCAAAATTTTAAATTCAAAAATCAAAAAAAAACATATATGTATATCTTTTTATTTCAGATGGGGAGCAAGAGTCAACCAACTGTGGTGAGTACTTTTTTAAGATATTTATAATGAGAATATTGAAGTGTATTTTGAATATGAAGAACGTGGAATTATATCGTTTTTTTTTGCGGAATAATTCGTGGGTTGTGTTCAACTTTTGCGCCCGGTGACAACTTTTGCGCCACCTTGTATTTTTAGTTCGTTCATTTATAGATATATAGAGATAGATAGATATAATAATTTTATTTCATAAAAAATTGTTTACAAAAACCTTAAGTATATGTTGGTATAAAATTATTTATGACAATAAGATTATGTTGTCTGTCAAGTTAAAAAAGGTACTACAATAAATTATCTTAAATAGTGAGTTTTTATAACTAAGAGAATTCATTTAAAATGAGATAGCGATATTTGAGTGAAACTTTTAAAAATTTATAGAGATTAAAGTAGCAGCTGCCATTAAGAACATTTAAAAATTGCGGGCAAGAGAGTTCATCATGCCCAAGATATATCCTTCTATACATTTTAAATATTGGGCAGATTCCAACAAAGTGATAAGTATTCTCAGAGATATTTAGGTTGCAAAGTGTACATATGCCAGGAGTATGTGTTTGAAAAGCTATTCCATTAAGATTTAGAAGTCCAAATCGAGTTTTTAAAATGAGACTGATCATATCACGGGAATTTGAGTCCTCAAAATAATTTGGTACTTCAGAATAAAGCAGATTACAGTAGGTACTCATCATGAAATTGGGATCGACTGGCATTGCTGATAAATTCGGTCCAATGTCTTTCTTTGAGCTTTGCTATTAGAATTTTGTGGAATCCTTGCCATTCACCCAAATTTAAGGTGAATGAAAAATCCATTGATGTTTCGTGGAAAAGACTCAGCCACTCCTTGGCCCAGCAGATTTTTCTGCCAATAACAGCTTCAGAAAGAATTCTAGGAAGCCTACTATTCGAAAGGCTCAGTGTTTTTCGAATATAAGAAAAATGTAGGTTCAGTGTTGTAAAAAAAGCTTTTGGAAGTCCGGTTTCGATGTGTATGACGTAGTTGGGCGTGTTACTTGGTAGAAGAAAACATCTTTTTATGAAAAAGCGCTGTAACTGTTCGACTTGTTTTTGTTCACTATAACCCCACACTTGAGCACAGTATAACATTATGGATCTCGTAGCAGCATCGTGAATTTTAAATTTTGTTGAGTGCTGAACTGACTTATTTCTAAGCAGTTTAGACCATGTTGCATTTATGGAGTTTTTTGAGGATGCAAGTCTGTTATTTAGGTGGTTATTCCAGGACATGTCATAGTTAAAAACAACTCCAAGATATTTATATTGGTTTGACACTGTTACTTCAATGTCATTGAAGAACCATTTTTCACTAACACTTCTTCGCCCACCGTTACTCTGATTTACCAAGATTAACTTCCAGGTGCCACTTGTTGCAATATATTATGAAGCTGTCAATAAGTGTCTGTAACTTAGAAGGTTTGTCCGATAGCAACAATATGTCGTCGGCAAATAGAAGTGCGTTAATGCCAAGATCACCTATGAATAGCCCAAAGGGTAAGTTAACGTGCAGATCGTTTAAGTAAAGCACGAAAAACAGAGCACTTAAGACGCATCCTTGTCTGACACCTTTGTTGGTGGGAAAAAAGTCGGATAAGCATCTACCATCCCAAACTGCGGCTGAAGTATCCATATATAGCATCTTGAATATGTTGACCAATTTTGAGGAGATTCCTAGTGTGGCGAGTTTATAAAATAATGCATTTCTATCGATATTATCAAACGCAGCTTTGAGGTCTATAAAAAATGCGTAGAGTTTCTTCTTTTGGCTGAGTTGAGGTTGTATGAAGCCAGAAAGGTTGTAAACTTGATCAACGCTAGAGTAATTAGTTCTGTAGGCAGCTTGAAATTCGTTTATAATATTATTATCTTCCAGCCAAGTCGTGAGTCTGTTTAATAGAACGGTGGTGAATAATTTATAGAGCGTGTCAAGAAAAGACAGTCCTCTGTATTATATTATATAACATTTAATAAGAGGAGATATAAAAACGAAAATAAGTATTTTTGTTTTTGGTTTTGTGGACTTTTTGAATGAAATTCAATTCTGTAGGTTTTTTGTGACCTTAAGTCCAATTGCGTTTCGCTTAGGTACAGAAGTTAGGCTCATCTAAAGACGCCAAATTTTGGTCGATGGTTATCGACTCTTAATAAAATAAACATACATTTAATGGCAAACGAGAAGAAGTTAATGATTTTGTTTAGGTTATCCAAACTGATACATAACTGATTGTTGATTCAGCGTTAGTCATATACTGTATAACATTTTCTTTCTTTTGATTTACATATAATATGTACGTCTCGATGGGTTTCGTAAACTATGCGGAAAAAATATTTTTTTTTTTTGGAACAAAGGGGTCTTTATTGATTTCGAAAAAAATAAATTTGTTTTGTCATATCCCGAAAACACAAAATTAAGATTCCGCCGCCAATCCCTTATAGTTTGACTTCGATACCGCATGTTCAAAATTATATTAAGATATGTTGAAAGTTTCTTAATCTACAAACAACAATTTTTATAATAAGAAATAAAATGCACGACTGGGTCGCACAAACTTGCTCTTATGTGCGATCACACTGTGGTTATAAAGTCTGAAATAAATTAGCTTTGTTAAGATTTTTAAGAAACAAATGAGTTACGCCAAAACCAATTTAAAGTAGGTATTAAAATGGAGTTAAAAATTGAATTTCAAAATCCAACAGTTATCGAATTTAAAAAAAAAAATATTTTAATTTTTTTTTTTTATGAAATCCAAAAATAATTTTTTTGAAAATTTGTATATGCAATATTATTTATACTTATTACAAGATTCTGTATACAAACTATAAATTAAATCGATTAATCAGATAATGAGAAAGTCGAAAATCAAAAAAAAAAAAAAAAAACAAAAAAGGTTCTATGTGAGGTACTGTTAACAATGGTAAAATGTAAAATTTAATAATTTTAAATGATAAATCATACTAATTTTGAGACACAGAAAAAATTGCATCAAAATCGTAGGAGTGGTTTTTGCGTAAAATAAGATTTTCCATTACGGTTTTTAAACATTTGTATGAATGACAGGTGCCCTTATTGTTGGGTCTTAAAAAAATTTAAAAAAAAAAACGTGTCGGGGGAACGTCCAAAAAACGCTTGTTACCCATGCATTAAGTCTAAAGCCAAACAAACAGATAGATGCACGTTTTTGCTAGACCCACTTATTTCGCCTTCCCTATCATTGTAATGGCAGGTTTGATCAAAATCTGGAGTTCGATTTTTTTCGAGTCCATAACTGCCCATAATACATAGTACCTATGTACATATACATATGACGCAATTAAAAATGTACGTAAGCAATATTATCCGCTTAGAAAAAATGCAAGTATTCACAAAACAGAAAATGATTTAACTGCCTACAACTTCCAAGCTTTCCCACTAAAACCATTAGTTTCAGAGATAAAGATCTATCCGATTTCACGGGGCGGTTGTAGTTGTAGTGTCCCTAAAAACCTGGACTTCACCTATCAGCTTTTTTAATAGCGCTCTTTCAGATAGGCAAAATTAGCCTATATATTTCGTTCCATAAATTGGTTGTTTAATATACATAGTTTGATATTCTCAAATTGTGCTTTTGCTATCAAGTGCTTATAAATTATCTTATGTGAGTATTTTTATTATTATATTTAAATAACAATTAAGTGTTGTTCAAATAAATTCAAGTATTTGATTTATTTTCTTTTAAGTACTCTTATCTGATGTTTAGGTTCTAAACACATCAGACACATTTCTATTGCCTCCATAAAGTTTCAAAGTTTTTTTTAAAAAAATATCTGAATTTATGGCAGGTACCTACTTCAATACATAAAATCTTAATAAAGATCTTAAGTGCGCATATCTTTGTTAAAAGAAATCAACATCAATTACCTGGGGACAATTTATAATATTAGCTTTCCTATTAGCCTTAACCTAGATTTTTTAAAAACAATAATGAGAAATGTTAACAATATTCCTTTGCGCCCGCGAATCTTAAGCTGGCCATACACGTCGAGCTAGCCTAATTACTGTGATTGGACTCGGTCCAGACAATTGAATTTTCGGTAAGTTGGAAATCCACAGACTACTTTTTTCTTGAGTGCTTTTGGGTATTTAATTTATAATAAAAAACACTGAATTTCGAGTTTTATTAAGAGGTGTTATTTTGATATTCAAAGAAAAATGGCATTTTTTGAGATAGATGATCGGATGTTTATTTCATTATAAAGAGGAAGGTATGCCGTTAATAATGGAACACAACATCAGCCAAATGGCCGCCACGACCACGCTTACAGGACCATATCCTTTTCATGAAATTTTCCATAATCAAATCGCAAAGTGGCTGCCCTATGTCCTCGATAGCCTCACGAATTCCATCTTTGAGGTCTTGAATTGACGCTGGGCTGTTGGCGTAGACCTTATCTTTCACGTGGCCCCAAAGGAAGAAGTCGCAAGGTGTCAAATCACAAGATCTCGGTGGCCAATTGTGATCACCTCTTCGAGAGATAACACGGTCCGGAAACTTTTCCCGTAAAAGATCGATGGTTTCATTGCTTGTGTGGCACGTAGCGCCGTCTTGTTGAAAGTAAACGTGGTCCAGATCAATACCATCCAATTCCGCCATAAAAAATCATTAATCATCTCTCGATAGCGCAATCCGTTGACCGTAACTGTTGCTCCAGCCTCATTTTCGAAAAAGTAAGGTCCAATGACCCCGCTGGACCATAAACCGCACCAAACAGTCACGCGTTGAGGATGGAGAGGCTTTTCAACAATAACTCTTGGGTTTTCCGAGCCCCAGATGCGACAGTTTTGCTTGTTGACGTAGCCTCCTAGGTGGAAATGGGCCTCATCAGTCAAGATGATTTTTCGATGAAATTCCGGATCATTTTCATGCATTTCAAGGACCCAATCAGCAAAGACACGACGTTGTTGATGATCAGCCGGCTTGAGTTCTTGTGTTAACTGAACTTTACGACGAGGAATGGACAAACCTGGGTTTTCTTCAACACTTTGGGCTACAACAGCAATATTCTCAGTCGTTCTTGAGCGACGTGCACGGGTTTTATTCTTCACATCACTAACTTGTCCCAACAGCTCGAAAAAAATTACATCAAAATATGAATTTCTTGCTTTAAAAAAAAAACATGATATTGTACAGTGTTGCCATTGTTTTTATCTCTTAATTTGAATATTTTAAAAAATTTCCCCTGCCGCATATTCGGGCGGATATGGGCGCTACCTCCAAAAATTTATTTCACTGATTTCCCAAAGTAATATTCATAAATTTGGAAACACCCTGTCTAATAATTTGTCATTAAAAAAGTTCCTTCCATCTTATGATGGATTCACACTACTGACAAATTGACAGTTTTGTAACAGAAAACTGAAATAATAGATAAACTCATGTTTGTCTATTATTCTGGCAGGTTTTTGATAGAAATACTGCCAATTTGTCAGTCATGTAAATTCAGCATTAGACTTTAGAAAATTGTAGCCCGTTTGCAATCCTGTTAATGCACATAACGCAAGTTGAGAGTTGTAAATCTCTAGACTCTGGTTCTCCATGACCTGCAGCGCCACCAAGTTAATTTATTTTCTTAATGCGCTTGCTAAAAACAGGGTGTCCGCCGGGAAAGTATACTACTTTGTTTTGCCGCCATTTTGGTAAACAATAGTCTTGACAGTTCATATTTGGCAGTCGTGAAGTAGACACGTGGCAAATTTATTATGGAAAAATATTCGATAAACCAACGTGTTTTAATCGTCAAAACATTTTATCAAAATCAATCATCGATTACTGTGACGATGAGAAAGATACTTGAAATTTTTGGGAGAAACAACAAAAAGCACTATTTATCGGGTAGTAAATGATTTCGAAGAAAGAGGGTCTGTAGGTGATAGGCCCAAGAATGGACCACAACGTACTGCAAGTCGTGTCTGAAAACATTACTGCTGCTCAAGGAAGTGTTCAAAACAATCCATCAACCTCAATTCGACGCTGTGCTCAGGAGCTTGGTCTTCAAAAGAACAACTTTGGCCACAATTTTGAACAAGGCTTTGCATTTGTTTCCATTTGAGATTCAGTTGACACAAGAGCTTCTTCTACAAGACCATTTACGCCGCCGTACATATGCCAATAGGATGCTACAGCTAGCCCATGACAACACCGATTTTCATGAAAAAATCATAATGAGTTACGAGGCACATTTTCACTTGAATGGATATGTGAATAAACAGAATAGTCGGTTCTGGGCAATGGAAAACCCTTAAATTATTGATCAGTCACCTTTGCATCCATTAAAAGTAACAGTCTGGTGTGCAATTTAGTCAGGAGGAATCATTGGACCTTACTTCTATGAAAATGAAAACGGCGTCACGGTAACTGTGAATGGGGAGCGATATCGTGATATGATTGAAAACTTTTTGATGTGTGAACATCTATGCTGGCGGTAGAGTAAAAAAAAAACGTGAACGTTCGTGTGCAACGTTACTTCGTGCAACGCTACGGTGTGCATATTAGGATGGGTGCGTTCAGTGGGAAAAATTTTAAGATCCCCTTCAAGCAAAAACAAGTCCGTTTTGGATCCGCGCACGTTGATGTTTACACATATTAACCGTGAGTCCCGGCACTCACACAATTTTTTAACGCCACAACATTCATGCATGCTTTGGGCTTGATTATCAACAAGACGGAGCCACATCGCATACAGCCAGGATTACAATGGAATTACTGCGAGGCCTCTTTCCACAACAAGTTATTTCAAGAAATGGTTATGTTGATTGGCCTCCACGGTCGCCTGATTTGACTGCTCCGGACTTCTTTTTGTGGGGATATCTGAAAAGCGCAAGGTTTATGCAAACAAACGAGAAACGTTTGAGCAACTAAAACAAAATATTCGTGATGAAATTAATGAAGTACCGCGTGAAATGTGTGAGAATGTAATGAAAAATGTGCTCAAAAGGGCTCGCATTTGTGCGACTAACAGAGGCGGACATTTACCTGATATTTTATTCCATACATAATTGCCGACATTAAATAAAACATTTATCAATATAAGATCCATTCATTTAATCAAAAATTATAAACAAACAAAGCAAAGGGTTTTTCAATAAGAGGTGTTATTTTGAATAGCCCGCTATTTCGGTAGCTGTCACTTTTGAAGTTGTCATTTTTTGACATTCGACAAGTAGAAACTACGCTATTAATAAAAATGGAACGATACACGCTTCAACAACGCATTGAAATTATTAAAATTCACTATAAAAATGGTGAAAATTTGGCAGAGACGGTTCGTAAAACTAAAACATTTTTGGGTCGTCGTGAAGCACCTTGTCGGACCGCAATACAGAAATTGGTGGACAAATTCGAGCTGTTGGGACAAGTTAGTGATGTGAAGAATAAAACCCGTGCACGTCGCTCAAGAACAACTGAGAATATTGCTGTTGTAGCCCAAAGTGTTGAAGAAAACCCAGGTTTGTCCATTCCCCGTCGTTCTTTGGAATTAGGCATTCCACAAACGTCTATACACCGTATTTTGCATAAAGACTTGGGTCTTAATGCTTAAAAAGTTCAGTTAACACAAGAACTCAAGCCGGCTGATCATCAACAACGTCGTGTCTTTGCTGATTGGGTCCTTGAAATGCATGAAAATGATCCGGAATTTCATCGAAAAATCATCTTGACTGATGAGGCCCATTTCCACCTCGGAGGCTACGTCAACAAGCAAAACTGTCGCATCTGGGGCTCGGAAAACCCAAGAGTTATTGTTGAAAAGCCTCTCCATCCTCAACGCGTGACTGTTTGGTGCGGTTTATGGTCCGGCGGGGTCATTGGACCTTACTTTTTCGAAAATGAGGCTGGAGCAACAGTTACGGTCAATGGATTGCGCTATCGAGAGATGATTAATGATTTTTTATGGCCGGAATTGGATGGTATTGATCTGGACAACGTTTACTTTCAACAAGACGGCGCTACGTGCCACACAAGCAATGAAACCATCGATCTTTTACGGGAAAAGTTTCCGGACCGTGTTATCTCTCGAAGAGGTGATCACAATTGGCCACCGAGATCTTGTGATTTAACACCTTGCGACTTCTTCCTTTGGGGCCACGTGAAAGATAAGGTCTACGCCAACAGCCCAGCGTCGATTCAAGACCTCAAAGATGGAATTCGTGGGGCTATCGAGGACATAGGGCAGCCACTTTCCGATTTGGTTATGGAAAATTTCATGAAAAGGATATGGTCCTGTAAGCGTGGTCGTGGCGGCCATTTGGCTGATGTTGTGTTCCATTATTAACGGCATACCTTCCTCTTTATAATGAAATAAACATCCGATCATTTATCTCAAAAAATGCCATTTTTCTTTGAATATCAAAATAACACCTCTTATTGGAAAACCCTTTAGTATACCTTCCCGGCGGACACCCTGTATATATTTGTTTCATCAAACTTCGTATAAGTTACTGTCTTCTTTTGCCAAAGTGAATGCAAAAAACAGTTTCATCAAAGCAAAATGTTTGTTAATTCAACGAAAACACTTTAGTTAAAAATCATTATTTAATTGAATCCAATTTATTCGAGAATCAAGACGCACTGTCTATGATGTACATTGTGTTAGTTTTGTTTCGTTTTTCCTTATAAATATTTAAACAAAAATCTCAATAATGCTTATTAATTGATATCCTACTGTAACTATATACTAAAATCTGTATAAATCTTAACTTTGATGTGTGGCGATTGGCAATGTCAATTAATTCTATTTTTGTTTTATTATAAATTATAATAGAATGTGTACTACATACATAGATAAAATTCGTACTCACGCGAGGAGATTAAGTACAAATTAAAGTATCGCAAGCAAGTGTTTTATGAGAGTCAATTTAAACAAAGATGCTAATTGAATCTGTCACCTGCTTATTTTTGTACTAACGTCAAATTTAACAATCAATAGTTAAAATTACTGTCGTACTGCAAATTTATGTTTATAAGAGACTTTAATAAGCGAATCTGGTTTGAACTTGAAGACGTCGTCATCGTCGTCGTCGGTCGTTGCCGTTGTTTTCCACTTTATTTGACGAGGAGGTAATTTATAAAATTTAAAATCTTCTTCGCTTGAACAGTAAACTATTAAAATCATGAGAAAAACCAATGCTTTAATGACATACATTTACAGGAAGTCAAATAATGGCGCTCGAATGCTTTGGAATTACGTAGCTATTAGTCTAAGAGCTGACAGCAAATTTTGGGTATGAAAATCTAACCAAGTCGATAGGGTTTGCTTAAAAAGCTTATATCTTGAATTCTTTTAATTGGATCGTCAAAATAAAAGTTTTTTAATGTAATTGTAATTATTTGTAAAATGGTGCCAGCACGTATTTACACGATGTCTGTATAACGGTAAATTAAACGTCACTTGCACTTGGTCATTATTTTTTTGAAAAAAAAAACAGGAAGATTCTGGAGCATTTACCTACATTATTAGGTCATTAATGGACAGAAATACTGCCAATTTGTCAGACGTGTAAATCCAACATAAGTTTTGTTTTCAAAACTAATTTTTCTCTTTTGTTGGGGTTGGATACGAAATCCCGCATCAAAAAATCGCGCAGCACAAAATCCCACAAGATCTAATACAATGCGACAGCGCATTACATTTTTCTTTCCCGTATAGGAATTGGTAACCCCATACGCTAAAACCATCATCGGACAATATCAGTGTGGTTTCATTCCAGGCAAATCAACAACTGATCAGATCTTTACCCTTAGGCAGGCGATGGAAAAATGTCTAGAATTTAACATCCCAACATACCACCTGTTTATAGACTTTAAGGCCGCCTACGATAGCATAGCCAGGGTAGAACTTTACAAAGCCATGAGAGAATTCGGCATCCCAAATAAATTGACACGACTATGTAGGTTGACCATAACCAACGTAACAAGCCAAGTAAAAATAGCCGGATTGCTATCCAAACCAATCAACATCTTTAATGGACTCCGACAAGGGGATGGTTTGGCCTGCCTCCTCTTCAACATGGCGTTGGAGAAAGCAATCCGTGACTCTGGCACGGCAACAAGAGGGACCATCGTCAACAGGTCCAGCCAGATACTGGCTTACGCAGACGACATCGACATCATCGGAAGAACTGAGCAAGCTGTACATGATTCCTTCATCCAGATCGAGCAGGCGGCACAAAATCTGGGGCTGCACATTAGTGAAGGTAAAACAAAGTACATGGTGGCGTCGAATGCGAGAGGAACAGTTGGTCAAACAATCCAGGTAGCGGAGCACGAATTTGAAGTGGTGCAGTCCTTTAAATACCTTGGGTCAATAGTAGCAGCCGATAACAATATAGAAGAAGAAATACGCGGGCGGCTTCTCAAATCCAACAGAGCCTACTATAGTCTGTCAAAGCTCTTCAAATCCAGAAATCTCACCATAACTTCAAAACTGCTGCTGTACAGGACCATGGTCCTGCCAGTACTCACATATGGATCCGAGACTTGGGTGCTTAGCAAAAGGCACTCCGACCTCTTAGCCGCGTTCGAGAGAAAAGTCTTAAGGAGAATTGTTGGCCCCATATGTGAGGAAGGACGATTCCGGAGACGGTACAATCATGAATTGTACGCAATCTACCTTGAAGCAGATATCGTGACAAAAATTAAGCTCGGTAGACTCCGGTGGGCAGGGCACCTAGCTCGCATGAGCGAAGAGGAACCTGCTCGGAAAGTTCTTTGTGGTACATTCTATGGTAGACGACAGCGTGGTAGACCATGCTTGCGCTGGAGAGATGGCGTAGACCAGGACGCCCGGAGCCTTGGGGTGCGCAACTGGATGGCGGCGGCTCGAGACCGGGATGGGTGGAGAGACTTGTTGAAGGAGGCCAGGACCGGACCCCGGTTGTCGAGCCGACGATGATGATAGGAATTGGTGCCTCGATTGTATAGGATCACGAAGAACGATGTTTCCTACTATTTTTTCTGTAACGACGACTATGGTGGGGTTTTCGGATCTGGTCTGCCGACGACGGTGGGTCTGACGGGGGAGATTCTGGAGGTGGGTCTGGAACTTGGACGAAGGAAAACATTTTGTTTGAAACAAGGTTCTGGAGGTGGATCTGGAACCAAGACAGAAGTTCTAGAGGTGACTCTGGAACTTAGACAAAGTACAATTTTTTTTTGTAACAAGGTTCTGGAAGTGGGTCTGGGACCAGGACAAAAGTTCTGGAGGCTAAACATTTTTCATAAACTTTATGCTACAAATTTAAAAAAAAAAATGCTTTTTAACTCCCTTTTTCGGTTCTATAAACCGCTCACGTAACTTCGTTGCTCCGCTTAGGGTATATTCAGTTGCCTGGCAGGCGCCAATGTCAACAATTTTCAACTAAAAAGAAACTTTTTCTTAAATTTTTTTTTTAAAAAATTCAAATTTTGTACTCTTTTTTAAATTTTTTTTTTTTCAAAAAATAAATATTATATATTTTAATAATCTCAATTTTTTTCCAAAAAAAAAGTTCAGAAAAGTTAATTTTTTTTCAAAAAAAAAAAAAAAAAATATCCATCTCTGTCCAGGTCCAGAACCACCTTTGTCCAGTTCCAGAAGCCCAGAAAAATTGTTTGTTAGAAATGTCCAACATTCTTCCAATTGTATTATTTTATTCGAAATCACCATCAATATTCTTCCGATCGTATTTTTCAAGAAAGTATTGAAAATGCCGCAGCATAATTTCCCGCGGGGTTTTGTTGTATTTGTTATCTGCGAGATTATGTGCTGCGGGATTTCGTAACGATCCCCTTTTGTTGGTTTCGGCATTTATTTCAATTTAATAAAATTCAAAAAAAAACTGATAAATATGTTAAATTCCTCAACATTTGTTGCTTTTCATAATGCCTTATAGTTTTTCAGTGCGGGATTAAAGTTAATCCCGAGTAAACTCGTCAAATTTGGTGAGTTTACTCAAGACTTAACTGAACAGTAGCTTATGATGTTTTATCCACCGAGTTTCTCTATTCGTTCCGCATTAATCCTTCACTTAAATTTGCTTCTAGAGTTAACTGTATCTAAGTTGATTAATAAATGTCCAAAATTAGCTAACTCTGATTTAACTCAACACTAAAAACCTTGCCTTAAAAATTCAAAACATTATGCGTCAGGCGTCAGGTGTTTTCTGATTGTTAGGACAACGCGAGATTTGGGAAACTACCATGGCGTAGTTTTATGGAAGAAGGTATTTGGATAGATATCAGCATAAGGCATTATCATAAAAGATTGTCAAAGGTACACAAATTCTTAGGTACTATTTTCTGGATAAATATTTATTTAAGATTTTATCTTCTTCTATTCAGGGCAGGGGAAAAAGTGTTTGAATAATAAGATTTGTTACTTGAAATTGAAATTATACTCATGTATATGTCTGAAATTTAAAAATGAGGAGAACTATAAAACTTAAATTTGTTGATTTTAATCGTTTGTGCGGTTTTTAGTTCGACTTTAGACACAAAACAATAAACAAACACATCTTAATTATTAAACAAATGGAAATTTTCGTAACAATAATAGGCGCGGTATTCTTTATTAGTTAATAAAGCAGTTATATATAATAAGCCAGATGTTAGTTATCTTAGCTTTCAAATAAGATGAAAAATATAACCTTGTCAAATTATATGTAGTTGCCATCACTGTCTGTTTGCTGAAACGTATCATAATTCTAAAGAATAAGTACATTCGAAAATTTAGTTCTTATATTTAACTTGCAGATGGATTTAGTAAATCAAACGTTTGTGGTTATCTCATGAGTCGGCGTTGGGCAATAACGCCCAAATCGATTTGGAAATATCGCCTCAAAAAAATTCTGAACAATTGTTTTTTTTTCTCGATTTGGGCGTTATTTCCATTTTTTTAAATTAAAAAAAAGAAATTCCCAAAATAAAAATTCTAAAGTTAAATGGGAAATAACGCCCAAAATTGGAAATATTGCCCAAAAAAATCCAGAAAAAGGAAATAACGCCCAAATGCTAGGAAAAAACGCTTATTTGGGCGATATTTTCAATTTTTTTGGGCTTTACAAAAAATTTGGGTGATATTTCCAAATCGATTTGGGCGTTATTGCCTAGCGCCCATAAGTCATCTTTAAGTCTATGAAATCAAATCTATATATACGAAATTTACTTAGACAAAGGGTTGAGCGTGGTCGAAGCATTGTTTTTGAATTGTATTGAGTATGATATTTTTGGAAAATTGGTCGAAAAAATCGAGATCTGGGCTAAGCAATTTATATGTTAAGTGCAACAACAACTAATCCCCTTCGGGCTGAGCTAAGAACAGAGAATTCGCGGGCCTTAACTTAAGCACGCAGAAAAACTGTGTTGCCGGCTTGAATTGCACACTTGTTATCGACAGTTTGTATATAGACACTCCATTTTATTTCTAGCGTCGTAATCGTCGATGTCTTTGGTTTTTTTTCGACCAATTTCCTTCGGGTTTGCGAAAAAATCACGGCTATTGTGTCGTTAAAATGGCACCATCCAAAGTCCATACACTGCCGAAACCTTTTTTCGAAATTTTCGTGCACGATTTTAGGCGATCGAATTACATCCTAAAAAGATTTAATACTACGAAATTTCATGTCCCTTGGCATCGTTTGGAAAACTGTGCTCCATGAAAACTGCATCACGACTTAAAACCACAAACGATGGTGATTTTGATTTTAAGACCAAGCTTCATCTGTCGATTTAAATAAACTGCTGTTGCTGCGAAATCATTTTGCTCCACTCACTAGAATTTTCTTCAAATCGTAAACGCATCAAATCTCCTCCTCATATCTACTTTCTTCATAACCAACCCATCTCTATCGTAGAGTCCATTTGAGATCTTGGCCTCCTATGTGACCAGGAACTTAATTTCCTTGCACATAAAGATGACATAATTCTGAAAGCCAACTCAGCTCTCGGCTTTGTCAAAAGGTGGTCCAAGGAATTCTCCAACCCCTATTTGACAAGGTCGCTGTGCATAACATTTGTTCGACCCCTTCTCGAATACTCCTTGTCAAGCATGGTCGCCTTATCAAGATATTCATAATATATCTAGAATTGAAAGCATTCAACGCCGATTCCTTCGATTTGCTATTCGAGGCCTTACTTGGAACGATCTTTTAATCCTACCACCTTATCGTGATCGCTTACAATTAATTAACTTGAAATCACTCGAAAAACGAAGAGAAATAGCTGACATTCTATTCATTCGCCGCGCCCGTCTCCTTTCTGGTTCTGTCGACTGCCAAAATCTACAATTCAATCTTTTTCAACACTAATCTCCGAAATTTAAGAAACCCTAGCCTCTTCTACTTGCCTACTTATATGGATCCAACGAGCCTTTAACTGGAATGTTGCGAAGTGTTAAATTGAACGCAAACTTTTTCGACTTTAACCTAAGCAACTCCAGTCTTCAAATCCGTTTCCTCAATCCTGCCCCCAATACATCCCTATCTTAGCTTTAAGCTTCATAATTTTTAAGTTAGATTAAGTCCTTAATTCTAAGTAAGATTAAGCTTGCATTAAGCCGAATAAATGGGGGTTGTCGTATCGGTTTTTAATGCTTTTTTTTTGTCTTTATTTTGTACAATTTTTGATACAGACATTAAGAACATGGAGAACGTCTAGTAGAAATTCTACTTCATTTTGTCTTGATTTACCTATCGAAACCTTTATGTCGACTTTACCAATATCTTTTGCTACCGTCTCATTCTTCAGACTCGAAGTACCATTGGTCCTTTCCAAGTGCCTTGACCCTGAGTGAGAAAGAGGCGAATTTGCACTCTTTTTCATTAATTGATAGTTTTTATATTTTTTTCGGACATATTGTAGCAGTAATATGATTGAATTCGATACAGTCCTATCGTTTGGGCCCTTGATTTCTAGCTTGAGCTTTTGAAATTATTACCAACAAATGGATTACTACCATCGACTTCGACTTCATTTTAATCGAACTTCCAGTGATTCGAGTGCCAGAACTTTAAATTCCCTTTATAACTTGTAGACGACAGGGGAAGTTCAACTTTAGGCATTGAACCTATCCATTCTTCGTCTACATTAAGACTTGCAGACCTAAGATTGCATGACTTATTCAATACATCATTCACATACTCATACACGGTATGAGTTGTTCAGCTTTGCAGGACAAAACTTCTGATTTTTTCCAGAATTTTGAAAAATCATTTGATGGGAATTTAAAATTTCCTGCTGTTGCTTTTACTAGTATCATACTATATATATTCTTAATAAACCCAAGCTGAACACGTCTAAAACATTGACATTTCGTGCAAAAAAGTAAGTAAACATACCTTATTCAAATTTGTCACTATCAAACTGATATATGGAGTTAGTATATTACTAAACTTTTAAAATAGCTATTTGGTGGTTTTAACTTTAATAAAATGTTAAAAACATAGTACGTTGCGAACTCCATTAAAATTTAGAAAATCCTCTTTTTAAAATATGTAGCATCATACTTAAAATCTTTAACATCGTACTAAATTGTCTAAATTAACAACTTTAACAATTATTTTCAACGAATAGAAAATACTAATTAAGATATGAATTACTACGAAGAATCTCATCTTAAAAATGCAAAAGCACAATTACCTATGCACTGAAGTGTAGACACAAAACTAGGTATATCACCCTATCTGTAAGCTACAAAAGCAATTTACCAAGTGAAAGGAAATCTCAATTTAGAAGCGTGCATGATTCCAATTGAATAAACCAAAAACCTAGCGCCAAACCATCAACACACTGGTGCGCTGGATGTGGATATGAGTCGTATTTGAGGTTGACGGATGCAACAATGAATCTTTAATTAAACAGATACATACCATTGATACAATGGTAGTAGATATACGTAGTCAGAGGCGGCGCTAGACTTAAATGAGACGTGCAGGATTGAATATGGGGCGCCCCTGGTGAAAGGTTCTTTTTTGTAATTTCTGGCCACGAAAATATTCAATAACGGAATGATTTAACGAAAAAATGTCAAAAAAAACTAAAAAATGTGTATTTAAACTTTTTAAAAGCAGTATATTGGAAAATTATAACAAAACCGGTCCAACTATTGGAAATAAAAAAAAAAACTGGAATGCCTATTTCCGTTATTTGAACTTTTTGCCAAAAATCTGAATTTTGTTAATTTAAGTAGGTACAAAGTTTTATCAAAATCTATAGAGCTAAACAGTTAAAAAAAAACAATATCGTTATATGACAGCTACCCGTTCTAGATGAGCTAAAACAAAAATCACAAAAAAATGCCTAAAGTTGAAACAGATCCACGCACTCGTTTAGGCTCTAGTTCGAATTACAGTGGTGGGACAGACGCATTCACCGAAGAACGGGCTGAAGAAACCCACCTTTTTCAGGCTCCTCTATCATTGAAGTGTTATTTTTGATTGAGATGCAGTGCAACCAAGCCTCTGTTTCAAGGGGGAACCTACAAGAAAAAAGAATTAAAACACAGCTTTTTGGGAAATAAGACCCATGGACATTATTACGGCGGGTCTTACCGCACTGCACTGTCTATCTTTTAAAATTTATCTTGAAATTAATGAAATGTCCAATAAACGTATCCAAAAGTTCACGAAATTGACAGATTACAGGGATGTCCCTGAGTATATGCGCACATATTTAGAGTTTATTAATTAGGAGATGTCCAACTATGGCAATGGACAACTGTCCAAGAGTATAATGGGCCATATTCATAACCACATCCAAGTCTTAATTAACTGGAGTCTTAATTTAAGGCCCAGGTTAGACACAGCTGCTTTTCATACCTAAAGAATTTGGCAGCTCTGTTTAGTTAGACGCATTCACCGAAGAACGGGCTGAAGAAACCCACCTTTTTCAGGCTCCTCTATCATTGAAGTGTTATTTTTGATTGAGATGCAGTGCAACCAAGCCTCTGTTTCAAGGGGGAACCTACAAGAAAAAAGAATTAAAACACAGCTTTTTGGGAAATAAGACCCATGGACATTATTACGGCGGGTCTTACCGCACTGCACTGTCTATCTTTTAAAATTTATCTTGAAATTAATGAAATGTCCAATAAACGTATCCAAAAGTTCACGAAATTGACAGATTACAGGGATGTCCCTGAGTATATGCGCACATATTTAGAGTTTATTAATTAGGAGATGCCCAACTATGGCAATGGACAACTGTCCAAGAGTATAATGGTTTAAAGATATTCTACTACAATTTCCCTTGCATCTGTCAAAATATACCACTGACGGCGAAATTGTAAGCAGCTGCTGTCTTGTTCCTATTTTGATATTTTTGTACAGACTTGAAAAAAAAATCTGATTTCGTCTGTTGGACCATGCGGCTTTTCGATGGAAAAGAGATAAAATTGGTTAGGTGAAGAGCCAATTTAGTGGAAATCCTTGCAACTATTATTCTGCTGACTGAGTTTAAAACAGCTTGAACATACCTACTGTGGTGTTTGTTGTTAGACTCCAGGACTATCGTTTGAAAATGGGTTTAAATTGTCAATGAATAACATAAACTGGAGTTTAGTTGAGCAAAGAAAAAATCAGAACTTATCGACAGACTATAAATATGCCCCATTGTGTAGGAATATGTTCTAAGGAAATCTAAAAGGTGTTTTTTTTTTTAGAGGTATAGAACTTTGAAATGGAATAAAATAAAGATGATTTTCTTAAATTGACATGAAATTTACTTTATTTGCAGGATAATTTTCTAGCATTATAATTTAAATATGATTTCTGGCATATGACCGCCACGGCTGGCTCGGACTTAGTCTAATCTGGAGGTCCATTTTTCGATGACTTTTTCCAACATTTGTGGCCGTATATCGGCAATAACGCGGCGAATGTTCTCCTTCAAGTGGTCGATTGTATCGGGCTTATAGACCAGCGTAGACTAGCGTCTTCACATATCCCCACAGAAAATAATCCAGCGGCGTTAAATCGCACGATCTTGGAGGCTAATTTACGGGTCCGTAACGTGAAACTGTGTGGTTACCAAACGTTTCCTTCAATAAATCAATTGTGGCACGAGCTGTGTGACATGTTGCGCCGTCTTGTTGAAAACACAGCTCCTGCACATCATGGTTGTTCAATTGATGAACGAAAAAGTCAGTAATCATGGCTCTATAGCGGTCACCATTGACTGTAACGTTCTGGCCAGCATCGTTTTTAAGGTAGTACGGACCAATTATTCCACCAAACCATAAAGCACACCAAACAGTCAATTTTTTGTAGATGTAACGGTGTCTCAACATACACTTGAGGATTATCATCACTCCAAATACAGGAGTTTTGTTTATTGATGAATCCATTCAACCAAAAGTGATCAACATGTGAAGGGATCACACTAGTGACCACTTAATTATTTGCTAAATATCCAACCATGCTTCGATACTTGACACTTGCTTCCCATACTATGCATTGCCTTAAGCAGTAGATAACATAA
The DNA here is from genome assembly GCA_932273885.2 of Leucozona laternaria. Lineage (NCBI taxonomy): Eukaryota > Metazoa > Arthropoda > Insecta > Diptera > Syrphidae > Leucozona > Leucozona laternaria. Next base: position 40,372,190 of record OW026369.1, on the reverse strand, counting down.
TCCAAATCCAATGCAAAGCATTGTCTTGCCTTCTACGTCAGGGTAATAAAAGATATACATACCCACAATATGAACCTATCCAACTTACAGTCAATGGATAAACAAAAGTATCATGTTGCACTGATGGCACGAACGGCAAGAGTTTACCAAAAATTGTATAATAAAATATGAATAATGGGTTGATGGTGCGCGATCGGTGCTCATTAGTTAAGGTTGACAAAATATGTCAACTAAGCATTAATGAACCATGCACTTGGGATAGCTGGTCGTTCACCCATGATACCGATTGCAAGTGGAGGCAATAATCGAAGTATGGATGGAAACAGGCGCGGATCTAGGATTTCAGTTTGGAGGGGGTCACGTTGCCCCCGAAACCTAATGTACAACAACCAGCCTGTGCCCGCTTGGCTCTGAAGACGCTTGGTCTATGTTCAACTCTCAGCCAGGCGTGGATTTAGGATTTCAGTTTGGAGGGGTCGCGTTGCCCTCGACAAAATGATATAAAATGCATGCAATTCCTGGAGATGAGAAAAGTATCGGACTTACATTTAGATATCGATAGTATCGTTTACCAAGGTGATGTTATCAGAAAAGATACAAAATTAAAACATTGCAATTTTTACTTATAAAATTGATTTTTTCAATGAATATACATACGAAGCAGTTTCCAGATTCAAACTCTGGTTCGATATTTCATCTACTAAAATACAAAAAATGCCATAAGTCCAAGACAATACCGAGACGAGAATTAGTTAACGAGACCGAGACGAATATGAAATCTTAAAGTAGCCTGAATGAAATAACTACTTTTTTGGTAAAATTCAGTTCATTTTTAGTTTCATCAAAATTTCTTAGGTAAATAAAAATATTTTTTAATTAAGGTAGTTTAAGAGGACATAGCTTACAGAAGAAAGAAGATATCAGACCAGTGGGACTCATGCAAAAAAAAGTTCTTATTATACCCGAAAAGCCATTGTGACTCAAAAAAACAACCCCACTAGAGATAAGCGGTCTCTTATTAAACTGTCACACGACTTTTATTTACTAGATTCGTCCGTGATTCTATCAGTTTCAGCAGTTTATCACAGCTTACTCAAACCGCCGCCGTTTACTTACCGAGAATATATCCGATGTATGGATTCATTCTGTAATAACGAGAATTGGGAGAACGCACAAGAAACGTTCCTGATCCAGAGATACCAGATAATTTCAAAATCTACTTGAAATAATATAGTTGTAAATTAAACAAGATTTTGATTAAAAAAAACTTTGTTAGATCAAACCCAGGTAGACCAGCGAGCAAAGTTTCAGACTTTGACAAAAATTACATCAAGTTCTCATAGATGTACAAATTAAGATACTTTGCGTTTGCATCCATCTGCACTTTTTTCTGAATATTTCGGACTACAGCTAATAAACCTAGTTTTAAGTATGTCAAACTTTAGGCAGCTTCCCAACTCCAAAACCTTATTTATAAATATTTTCCATTGATTGTCTAACTAAGACACTGCAGTTGGATGTCCAAACCAGTTCTAAAGTGAGTATACGTGCAACGCCAAATGTAAGTCTAGGAACGAATTGAAAAATTATTCTTGAAATTAATGAAATTTTCTTTGAACGTATCCACGAAAGTCCACGAAATTGAAAGATTAAAGGGATATTAGTATATCAATAACTTAATATATTTAGACAACTGTTACAGTGCGTTTATAAATAAGGAGATGTCCAACTAGTGACTAGTTGTTCAAAAGTTTTCTAAAAAAATCTTATAAATACGACTGTTTATTTTTTGCTCTGGGCTTCTGGGTGGGGGGGGGGGGTCATGACCCCTACGACCCCCCCTCTGGATCCGCCACTGGATGGAAATCGATAACATTTTATTTTGTATAAATAGTAAGACGAATGATAAATAAAATCACTTCTGATTTCAATTCTGAACTAAGTGTTTTGAATTGGCATTCTTGCCGAAAAGATAATTAGTTTAAAGTCACTATATAAAAATACCAAGACCTGGAACGGCAAACTCTGCCTAAAGGTTTGAGTCACAGCAAGAAATTGCTAACATGGTAATTTTTACTTACACAAGCACACGACATTACAAACGGCAATCTTGTTTTGCTCCCATTCGGGCACAATTCGGAAGCGTTGTTCAGGCGTCAGTCTAATCATGTTGAAATTCCAAACCAAACTAAAAATAAATCACTCGACAGCTGACAAAAGGGCCACCAGTTAAAATAGTGTTGCCGACTTAAAGTTCTATACCTCTAAAAAAAAAACACCCTTTACTATTGCCGACAATGTTTAATAAAGCTCTGAGTATTTAAATCTACATTTGTTGATATTTTTTTCATAACAATTTTTCAAAAGATTTAAGCATTTATGTTTGAAAACAATTCCGGATTTTTCTCTTTTAAAGATTAAAACAAAAATCACCTAAAAATTGAGCAATTAAATACGTTTTTTTTTTTCAAAATCAACGTTATGTCATGTTTGATTGTTACCTCTTAATACATTTTTTACCACATAGTTATCTTCAAGGAAGGTACATATTTTGCTTGTTTCTTTAACAATGAACATGGTTTGTTGAATTTTATTAAATTAAACAAAGATGAGTAAAATTTTTCAAATAGCACTTGGCCCCTCGAAGCACGGGGCCGTGTACAGTGACACACAGCGGCCTTGCGCGCGCCGCTTCTGTACATAGCACATTACATTGATAGTTCGTCTAAGTTTTGTTTGTACGCCTTCGTTGAAATTGATGTAAAAATGATTTTATTCAATCAATATGCGCAGCAAATCTATATCCAATTAAAAATGTATTTTTTGTTTGTAATTATAATTAGAGAAGAAAAACAATAAACAAAAACACCAATAAAAGATAAAGGCTATAGTAATAGGTTTGTACTACATGGATAATTGTTTAACTTAACTCTATAGATTCATTGAAGAGAGAGTGCTTTACTATACGTATGTTGTATAATATAATTGTCACTTTTAAGATACAACTTGATTGCCTTGTGAAACCTTTGTTCATGGTCCGGTACGAGTCTGATGCAATCATCATAGATACGAAAGCAACTTTTCAGTATATGTATTAACTTTGTTTGTGTGTATAAGTTTTGAAGTGTATTTGTTTGGGGGCTCGTCACATTCAATGTTAATATTTTATTTGCCAACTCACGTGTTTTCTAATTTTATACCACCAGAGAATCAGAGAGTGAATTAATAAATAATCATAGCCAGCGGCCAGGTATGTGTTGCCATGTGATAGTATTGCTCATTTCCTTTAAATAAAAAAAAAAAAAAAAATACCAGCTTGTCGGTTTTATTTTTAAAGCTCTTCCCCCTCTAAAATACACACTAATGTAAAGAGAGAAAATATTGCTTAGGGGTTCATGTTTTGGCTCAATATACATTTTAAACCAGCTATACCTAACCTAACCTATGTAAATGTATCTGTAGATTATAAATATTGAAGTAGAATTTTTTAGATAAATTCAACATGATTCTGTTAAAAATATTTTATTAATTTTTGACCTTTTCAATGTCAATGACATCTTCTTTATGCTCTTTTTTTACATTAAATTGTTGCGTTGTCGTATAGTTTTCGTTAAATAAATTATTCAAGTCTGGGTTATTGTTTAAGTGGTAGGGGTGAATCCCCAGGTATAACGTAGATGCCCAAAGTACCCAGTTCCAAGACAAGGAGCTTTAATCTTTGGGCCATGTCTGTGAATTCGATTCAACTTTTGATTAACGTTTATCCAGGTTAAATTTTGAAATTTTCCACGAATAGATCCACCTCATTTGTGTAAAAATTTAAACTTATGATAAAATTTAACAGGATGCTAAACCAATTCTCACACGGCCTTAAATAGTAGGAAAGGCTAAAAAGGTCCTCTTTTGCAGTTTTTCGTTAATATTTTGAAAACTAAGAAAATGAGTGGAAAAGTTTACGCTACAAATTTAAAGTTAAAAAAGTCTATATTCATATTTTCGCTAGGAGCAATACTAAGGGAAACGCGGGCGGTAGAAATGTAAGCAAATCTAAAAAAACCATCATCCTTATTAACGATGTCGTAAAGGACTTCAAAAAATACCACTAGGACGAATTCGCATTCCATTTCTCGTTTTTAATCATTCATTCTCGTTTTAACGTCGCGTCGGTCGCACAGTGGCCCATTTTGACTTTTTTGGTTGCACAAATCATAACTCTCAAACGAATAAAGATATCGCAACAATTTTTTTTTATCTTAAAGGGAATTTCTAAGGCTATCAAGCTAGTGGGTTTGAAAAAATTCTGTACATGTGTTTCAGAATTTTCTGTTGATAATTGAGCTCAATGCAATTCGCATGTCATTTTTTTCAGTCCAAGCGATTTAGTTATTTGTTTTTTTTTTTTTTTTTTTTTTTTTTTTTGTTACAGCAACATGTTCCAGGATTTTGTAAGTTTTAAAAATTGCTCTTCACCCTTGAATAGCGGAGTATCCGAGAAATAAATTTATGCTGACTTTATAGATTATAATATTTTCTAAAAAAAACCTCTCTGAAAATCTTTTTTTTTTTCTCAAAATCGGCTCCACAGATTTTTTTTTTAAATCAGTTAAATTTAAAAGATCTATCTGCCTTTAAGTGAAATAATGGTCAAATTTTGCAAAAAAATATATTTTTTGGATTTTTAAAAAAATGTTGATTTTTTTTTTGGAAAACTTAATATTCCAAAAGCGACTGAGTCAATTAATATTTAAGTTGGCAAAAAGTGGGTTTTGAACTCAGGCGAAATTATTTTAAGTGAAAATTATTCTTAAAACCAAAAATAACGGTACCTCCCAAACAATATTATTCTGCTAAAAAACGACTCCTACGATTTTGATAAAGAATTACAGCCGAATTTATAAACGCATCATAGCGAGTGCATAGAACTATTCACTCCTCATAATTCCACTAAACGCAAAAATGTTATTCATAAAACTTATGCAACGTTGAATAGAGGCATTAGAAGCTAAACGCGTTTGATGGATGAATAGTGCCTACATAAGGATGTTTAAGTATCGAAATGTCATTTTGACTCACACACAGACGACAATAAAATACAATGTTATAAGGGTGGCGCTTATTTTTGGAATGCTTAAATATCTTTTTTGTCCCCTCCTAAAAGTGATCAATCTATATTATGAAGGTACTTTGTACAAACAAAAATGTTGTTAAAATTGTTTTAAATCGGATAAGGTCGAGAAATTACAACTTTTCATTAAAAATACACGTATTTTTCCGTCTTTTACTTAAAATGTCGGTGAAAGTGTAAAAGTTGATGGAAATTCTTTATTTATAATATACATGTGCTTAGATGTATGCCAAAACTGAGGTTTATTGAATATTTTCAGTGGGATACACAGAATAAATAAAAAAAAAACATTGACAAAATAATTGCCACCCTAATAGATGTTCCTATATTCTTCTTAATTTGATCGCACTGTCAGTGAATGAAACAATTATTTCAATAAAAACCATGAATTGTTTGTTCTAAAATATTAAACTATATTTTCTAACACGGCACAAAAGAAACAGTAATAACAATAAGAATAGGTACATTATGCAATATTAAATGAAATTTAAACTAATCCAATCGGTGCAGCAGAATTCGTTTATTGACTTTTCACTTTCAGTGCCTATGTTCTGTAACTCTCGCATGGTTAAAATTGGTCGAGAAATGATGGAAAATGGAACAAAACTCATACGATTTGTTTCAATTTTCATCGTTTCTCGACTGATTTTATCGATGCGAGAGTTACAGAACGTAGGCACAGAGCTTAGTTTTGTTAATCAATTGTGGCAGTAAAACGTAATAGATTTTCCCTTCTTGGTACTTTATTTGACACAAGAGCATTATAACTATAATGTGTAGTGAAATATTTTATGAATTAGGATTTATGCAACGTTGAATAGTGGCTTCATAAATGCTTATGAACTACATAACTATTCAGCCGTTTAGAGGTGTTTAGCGAATTCTAATAAATTAGGCTGTTAATATTTAAGTTAGCAAAAAGTGGGTTTTGAACTTAGGCGAAATTATTTTAAGTGAAAATTATTCTTAAACCAAAAATAACGGTACATACCAAACAATATTATTCTGCTAAAAAACATCTCCTACGATTTTGATAAAGAATTGTCTGTATGTCAAAATTAGTACTATCTACCATTACATTAAGCATTATTAACTTTTACATTTTACCATTGTTAACAGTACCTCTCATAGAATGTTTTTTTTTATTATTTTCGACTCTCTTATTATCCGATTAACTGATTGAAATTAAATTTTTTTTACTTAAGCTTGTAATAAGTTTTATTATTATTGTGCATGTAGATACGTACCTATACAAATTTTCAAAAAAAGTTATTTTTGGATTAAAAAAAAAAAAAACAAAATTATAACATAGTTGAAAATTCGATATTTCAAAAAGGTTCAATGATTTTTTTTTTGAAATTCAATTTTTAACTTCATTAAAATTGGCGTACCAATTTTTTTCTGAAAATATTTATAAATTTTATAATTTTTAAGACAGCTCCGCCCTTACGATTTTAAAATGTCTGTCAAGTTAGCACTACACTTTTCGAAATTACCAACAAAACTAAGTACCTATGCAATTAATTGCAGCTTTTTGTTGTAAAGTAGTTCTGGAGAGAAATAAATTCTAAATAAATTTTGGCGAAATATTTAAACAAAAACTGGGCAGGTAGAACTTGTTTAAAAACTTCGCCAACTTTTTTTTCAGAATTTTTATTCTCTCGACAATTAATTTACAACAAAAACTTCAATCAACTGTGTACCTACCTACTTTTTTTTAATTTCTAAAAGTTGACTTGACACATGAAATTTTTAAAATTTGTTTCAAATAAATTAAGATTTATTAAAGAGATCTAAAATTGAAATTAAAATGTACAAACGTATCATCCCTGCTGCTGGCAGCAACGTTTTGTTTACTTGCCGAAGGCAATACAACATGTATCTGTGGGTATTTTTTTTTTATCGAAATAACCTTTTAAGATATTTCACCACACTTCACACACATCCAACATCATGCGAGAGCACTTGCCTTGATATGTGTGTAAAAAACGTGTATTTATTTGATACAATTCTCCCCTTCCCAATACTTAACCATCAGGCAAGTCGATTCTGCTTTACTTTTTGTTCTGCTGTCTAAATATCCAAAACATAACCACAATTCTATACAATTTGAGAGATTGTTGCACAAATTTACAATCACGCACGTCGAATGTCGGTCGAACGATGCGAACAGGTAGGTTGTTTTTTTTAATCTTTCCTTATGTATATGACAAAGAACCTCAAACAAACTCGCAGATAAAAGATATACAAACTAACACACACACTTCGTAACTTACTTGAACAACTCAAAAACCGTCGGCGTGGTGTTTCCAACTGAAGGTGACGAACGAACTGAAAATGTAAATTATTGCACCGATTCAAACACTTTAGTGAATTAAACATTCAACCGTTTGAACTAAATTAAACTCAAAAAATTAAATGAGTTCACAAAATCAACTAAATTAATGCTGACACTTAATTGGCGTAGCGCGTGGGCCAGATGATGGGGTCTAGACTCTAGAGTAAAAACTGAAATGAGAAAAAATGGGAAACACCCTCCCGGGATAAAATGTTGTCACAAACTAAATAAAATAAAATACTAAATACTCTTGTTGACCATCATGAATCGAACAAGAGACAAGACGTTGGTTCCGGTCGGTTAGGTTGTTGTATCTGATGGATGGATTGAATTGAGAGGTTAACGTTTACAGGATTTGGATAGAACAGGATACTAAGTGCTGGTATTGAGATTGAGGAGAGTTGACTTAATAGGTCCAGTGGTAAAAACATTAAATTAATCATCGTCGTACCTTCATTTACGAACTTTATTAAAATGTAAATAAATACGACACACTCCGCGTCACTAGATTGAGGTGAAATTTTGTAAAATCAAATCTTTACCTTTTTATTTAATTTTTCACTGCTCTATCTTTTTGTGGGTTAGGTCCAATTTAAATGGTTAATGTGATAGCTTTTGATACAACTACAGTGAAATCTCCCTAACACGGGTTGATCGACAAAGCGACACGTTCAAGGGAAAACTGGGCGTTTAATGAGCTACAAGTGGATTAAAAAATACCATCTAAAAGGTAAAAAAAGATCAACTACTTTCAGTAGTAATTGGTGAGCGATAGAACTTTTTGTAAAAGGGGTGATGCATTTTTCGGTTTCGAAAGTAAAGCTAAATAAAACACTCACAGCGATACATTTTTAATGAAAATTTTATATCATTATAATGTTCGAACTTTGCCATTAAGTGGGAAAAACAATGTAATTCAAACGGCCGCCTCGGCAAAAATTCGCAGAATCCGATTCTTTTTAGGTAATTTTTAACCACTTTTCCGCACATTTCGGGCGGTATCTCGGCCATAACTTTAGCAATGTTAGTTTTTAATGCGTCTAAAGTTCGGGGATGATTTGCGTAAACACGGTCTTTTGCGTAGCCCCACAGAAAAAATCACACAGTGTCTAATCGCATGACTTGAAATTACGCGACCAGGAAACTTCTCACGCAAAAAAAGCCATAATTGGTCGTGTTGTGTGGTTTGGTACCCCGTTTTGCTGGAACCAAATATCGTCCAAGTCATGATCTTCAATCGCCACACAGTGGCCCGTATTGACTTTTTTGGTTGCGAAAATCATATCTCTTAAACGAATAAAGATATCGCCAAAAATTTTTTTTGGTTTTGAAGGAAGTTTCTAAGGCTATAAATTTTGTGAATTTTAAGAAAAAATATTTACAGGGTGTTTCAGAATCTGCTGCTGAAATAAGAAGTTTTTGTTAAGGTGGTTAAAATAATTGGTATTTATTTAATTCTAAAAAGGTCGAAAGTCAATTTATGAAGTAATTTGAGTGTAATTTAAGTGAAACAGTGGGGAAAGAAGGAAACAAACCAATTTGAGTGAAACAGTGGGGGAAAAATCAGTTTTTGTTTTTTTTTTTTATTAATTGATTTTTTATTTTTTTTTTTTATAAGAGAGTACATTTATAAAGTATTACATTGATAGTTTAGAATTCGAAAAGTAGAAAAACAAAATAAAATTAACAAAAATTTACATACAAACATTAAATTTCTTGGGAACTATCATCTACGTCCGGGGTAATGACTAGTAAACTTATAATTTGCAGTGAGTATTGTGCTTTCAGATCTTTTTGGTTTCTTACATGCCTTAAGGAAGAAATAAGTGGATCGGATGAGATTGCTAGCATGTTGAATAGGTCTTCATTCTGCCGAATTCTTGAAACTTTGCAAGTATTTTGATATCTGTATTTCTAAAGAAATACAGTCTTTATTTTTGGACTCCTGGGCTTCTTCTGACATTTCTCCAAGTGGTACTGATTGGTATTCGATGATATTTTGACTATGAACTACAATTTTATGAAGAGTAGGTGTGAGTTGATTTTCAGGGTACTTTTGTGTCAATAACCCTGCGGTTTTTTTTTACTCTCCAAATTTAACTGTAGTCACTACTTCCCGCTATTCAAAACATTAAGTATTATTTTGATCCTGGTTATAACCTCTTTATTGACTCCAGTTATTCGAGCGGTTGCCTCAGATTGTTCAAAAATCTCCTTGAAGTGTTTCCATCATTGCTATTTGCAAATCCTTGCTTTGGTTTATCTACATCAAGTCCAAGCTCATTTGTCCGGTTTTGATATGGAGAGATGAAGAAAGCCATTCCTCATTTTTGTTTATGAAATATAATCTCGATCTATGGGCTGCGACCGGTAAATTTTCACCGAATTGTTGGTATTCACTTATTACGGCAAAAAAAAAACTCTTCAAGACTCTCATCTTTGACAAAAAGTTCAAACAAAATATTGTATGGTATATCCATTTTAAATAATTTTTCCTCATACAACTGCTCTTTCAAGTTTTCAATGATAATTTCATCCCAATGTTTCATCTTTTTATACTATCAAACTAAATACCTGCATTAAAAATATTCAATGTATGACATCCTAATAAGGTAATCTGCTTTACCTATAAGCTTTTTACAAAAAATTCTAGTCCAGTTAAAAACTCTTATCCATCAAACTGCCTGACAGTAATTAATCATACCCGAAATCAATAACATTCATACTTAAAAGTTTTATTTGGGGTCACAAGGAATAAGCTATAAAACCGTTTTAAAAAACTTAGGTAGGTTTTTCCTTCTAAATTTCAAAACCATTTTATTTCAAACCAACACTCATACCTGCAAAACAGAGAAAAAATATTTTTCATGATTTTTTTTCTGCACCTGACAAAAAAAAAACTCAGAAAAAATTACTGACTTCATTAAATCAAATCGCTCTAGCTCAGCTCTATGCAACTTTATGCAGCTGAGTTTTTGGTTTTATATGAAGAGATATATAAGAATTTATCATCCGTCGAGCTTGGCTTGATTATGTTTGAACCTTTTTTTCTACTCAGTGTAAAGTCGAAAAAGCGTGCAAAAATGGGTGTTTCAAAAAACATTAATTTTAGCAGTTTAAAAAAATTTATCATTTTTTGTTTTTCATTTCTGATTATAGCAATTAACACAAATATCAAGTAAAAATAACAAAAAAAAGTTTTATTTACACCTTTTTCCTAGTTTTTACACTCAAAATTAAAAAAAAAATTAAAATCAATTGTTTTTTACTAACCATAAAAATTTGTCAACTTTGACTCGCTCTACAAGTCAAACCATTCATACAAATGAAATAATTTTTTCGATTACTAGAGCTCCAAACATTTGTCAATTCAAAAAAAGTAGAAGTTTTGCATTATAAACCCACCCGAAAAATGAATTTCGCAAGCACTTTTGCCTAAACGGGCGTAAATGACAAACATTCAACAAATATTATGATACTTCAAATGACAGCTGAGCTTAACAGGTGTCAAATGCCAGCGCTACCAACTTGAAACCAAAAAATGAATGAATTTCAAAAGTTTATCCATATAAGAGATTGTAGGTCTGTTCGTTCACATCCCATAACTGCTAATGTCTACCAATTTTAGACAAATTTTATTTTTGTTTACACAAATTTGGACTATAATTGGTAGCAACTGGCCAGTTTTGGAAATTAAGCGAACAGAGGTAATGATAGTAGCTTATTGGTAGTTCTTAGACAATGATAATGATAATACCTACCTAATGACCTATATCATATGGAAACGTCAGAAAATGCCCATAAAAAAACAGACTATGCATGTGTACATATATATTTTTAATTTTCTCACCGTAGATATCAATTGTTAAAGTAGGTTAGAGTTAAAACTCCGGCAACAAAGTACCAATTCATCTTGGATTTTATAAATGTTCATACAAAATCGTATGTAAAATTTTCTATGACTGACCAATTTGAACTAATAATTGACCCTTTTATGACCATTTTATGGCACTTACATTTCTTTTTTTTTTATTCTAAATATCGGATATGGTGTGCTATGATCACGTACATACACATACCTATAGCTAGCCTCATTCTTGAGATATTCATACAAAAGGTCCCAATAATTTTCACCCTTTAAGTATGTCAACAATTTCAGCATCGTAAAAAAAGCTCTTTCCAATAGTAGGGTATCTACTCTGTGGATCGTGAAAATGTTTTGTTTAATCAGGATAATAAAAGAACAGAATTTAAAGCGGATAGCAGATTGACATCCATATTTTATTTTATTAAAACAAAATCGCCTGATTGTAATCAAGTGAATCTTAACGTAAAAACTTATTTTTGTATACCTACTAAATAAAAAAAAAAAAAATTGAAATAGGTATTAGAGCAACAACACATTGACCATTTTATTTATTTTTTAAAGTGACCCAACATACAAACTGTACCCTTTTGCTACATTTTGTAGGCCTTGTGTGTATTTCTATATTCTGATTGTAGTCTTCTGTAACAGAATGTTAATTTAAATAATTAGCTTCAAATTTGAATTTTTACAAAAATCAATGGCTGCCAAGATCTGTTTATTCTAGGTTTAACCAAGCGTGACATATTTATTATGTCAATATTCTGCACTTTCTCTCAATTGCAATAAAAAAAATTAATTTTTCACTTAAATTTCTCCTAAAAGAATACGTTGTTGTTTTTTAATAGCTTTGTATATAAATTGATAAAATTGCATACATTTAGGATTATATTTCATGAAAAGCTAAAACAGTAAAATCTCTAATTAGCAAAACAATATTCCTTACCATCGGGAAAATATAGAAATACGTTTTTATTCACAAATTGATTTGAAATTACCTAGGAAATTAATTTAAATCCCTTAACCAAAAATTGTATGCAACGGATCTTAGTTCACGTCGATCTAACAATAACTTGTTCAAAATTTTATATCAAACTAGCTTACCCGCCCGGCTTCGCACAAGTAGACAAACCCAAGGTTCGCAAAAAATTAAAAATTTTGTAATTGAATACTACTTATACTGAGTTTTGACCCACTTCACGTTATGAATGGCAAAATTCGTCCAACCTTTACTTTCCCAACGCAGAAAGAATTTTCGCAATCAAAAACCTTTTTTTATGTGTTTATTCCATTTCACTTTATAGATATAAAATTTTTAAAAATAACCTTTCCAACACAAACAGAATTTTTGAAATCAGATGCCACTTTTCATTTTTACCCCATTTCACTTTGTAAATTCTGAAAAAATTCCTGAGGCCATTCACTAATAAACAACTTTTCAATTACTAAAAGAATTTCTTAAACCCGATTTTATTTTATTTTAACTTCCTAAACAAAATTAAAAAAAAGAATATCCCTAAAGCTATTTCCTTAAAAAAAAAACATTTTACAAAAAAGAATTTCCTAAATGGGACAATATTTGTATTTTCACCCCATTTCACCCTACAATTGTCAATTAATAACATTTTGAAAAAGAATATCCCGAAAGCCTTTGCCTAAGAAAAAAACTTTCAAGCAAAAAAGAATTTATTTTTTTCATATTTTATAGGAAATTTTTTGAAAAAAATTGAATGTTAAATATATGTACATCAGAGAATTATAGCTAAAAATGATTCTCATCGGCTTTGTTGGTCGTTATGATGATAAAATGAAACATTAATTCATTCACTTTTTCCCAACATTTCGACGGTGGTTGTCGTCTTCTTCAGTGGATTTTTATTTATTAAAAAAGAAGCTATTACATAAAAGTGTAAATGTATGTAGGGTGGACATGATATACACTTACATAAACTTGAAAAATAGTCCAATAAGTACATTCAAGTTTTGGATCTACTGTTGGAAACTAAGGAGCAGTACACCGCTGAGATGTTTTGTAAGTCTTGTTTAAGGTTCATGTTGTTCTTGTTATTGATTATGTGTAATGTTTCTAACGTGTAGCGTTTGCAAGTGTGTTTCTCCATTGCCAAGATCTCCACCCCATCAAAGTCCAGTTAGTGGCCACTTTCAACGCTGTAGCAAGCCAGTGCCATCTTTTCAGAATTTTTCGAACGAATGTCCGATTTGTGACCCGACCAAAAAAGCCAATGAAAATCATTTTTAATTATTCTCAGATACACATCAAAAAAAAAAATATGAGTGCCGGGACTCACGGTTAAATATGTGTAAACATCAACGTTTGTCCAAGTAGCTGATTTTTGTTACTGAACGTCATCAAAAGAAACATATTGAATAATTAACACTACATTACCTATCTGTAGGCAGTGCTTAAAAAGCTTAGTGTTGAAAGAACGGCAGCGAAATACCCAGTGGGGGAACCGCTGTAACGAAATTTCCAAGCACTAAAAGGCTGGTGAAGGTGCGGTACTAAAAGGTCCTGCTTCGTAGTTCACTCTCAACTTTCAGATGACTTCACATTACACATGGTTATTGTTTATGGTAATCACTCTCTAAGCATCGACAAACAACAACTGTCAGCGGAGAGCACTAAAATCGTGGTTTCAATTAAATGACACCGTACCCAAATTCCAAAGGAACTTAATAGTTTGACTGACAGGGGTCGAATTTAAATATCCAGTTAGAACTGTCAACGAACTTGCAACCCTTATGAAACTCCATCTTTCCATCTAGTAAAACTTACAAAAAGTTCAGTCTTAATTTTATACTGAACGAACCTCAAATGAATGTCACTATAAGATAGCCGGCAAATTATATTTCTTGAGTTTTTAGAATATTTAGTTGCAGTTGTTGTCAGTGGAAATCACTAAAATCGCAGTTTCAATCGATTGACATCATCAATCGCCTATGGAATTGGACGCTGTGATTTTTAATAAATGTTAACTTCGTGCAAGTACAAAAGTAGCAGATAACTCTGCAATTTGTTCAACCTCAGCTATTTTGTATATCACAGCCTACAAATTGCAAGAAGAAATTGCATCGGTTAAAAGCAGTATAATGTAAACGTAGAATTTAAGTTCAGATTTGTATCACTGAACGCACCCGATATCCTACCATACCTACAGCCATTGATCTACCATACCTACAGTCAATTGTCAATCCCTACAGCTGACTATTATTATTTTTGTTGTGATTTTGATTTCTTTTTAATTACTAGTGTCGCGTCCATTTTCTTCGGGGAATAATTAAAAATTAAAGAAAATAATATAAAAATATAAGTGTTAAAATGATAAATCGTCGGTCGCGCTAAAAACAATTTGCTTTCGCCGTTGGCAAAAACAATATAAATGAGTGGTCGCGATAAAGTATAATCTAATTGTCAGTCGCGTTAAAATCAATTTGTTTTGGTCGGGGCAAATCAGATTTCGTAACGTAACGTGCTACAACGTAAAGTGCACGACGTAACGTTGCACACGAACGTTCAGTTTTTTTTTCACTCTACCGCCAGCATTGATGTTTACACATCAAAAAATTTCTCGAAACGGACATTTTTTATTTTTACCCCATTTCATCCCACAAATAATAAAATTTGAAAAAAATATCCCTCAAACTATTTCCTAACAAAAAAAACTTCAAACAAAAACAATAGGACACTTTTATGTTTACCCCATTTCACCCTATAAATAAAAACAATTTAAAAAAAAAATATCATTTAAGCCATTTCCTAAGAAACACCTTTCAAACACAAAAAAGAATTTCTTAAATCGGACAATTATTTTATTTTAACCCCATTTCACCCTAAAAATAAGAAAAGTTGAAGAAGAAATAAAATGAAATGATCTTGTAGTGCAAGTTACTTGACATTAATTTTTTAGTGGAGAATTAAACGAGAGTTAGGTAAATCTAGAGATTAATAATTAGCCTACAGTTAACTCAAGAAGTAGTTTTTCCCTGGAAGATGTAACGACTTAACAAATTCGGAGATACAAATATGAAAAGGCATACATTCATTAAAGCCGCCCACTAGGCAACTTGAAGTTGCAACTTTTAGTTGCTCCCGATTCAATTACATTGGCTGTTGTCGGAGAGCGCTCACTGGGCAACTTAGTTGGCTATGTAATTTAATAGGGAGCAACTAAAAGTTGTTTGGTTCAGCAACTAAAGCCTAGTGGGCACCAGGCCTTAGAACCAGGACCTAGTGACATTAAGGGCCAGTTTCACAGTCGACACTTACCGCAATAAGTGGCACTTAAGTTTCCCATATTAGGAATTTAAGCTACATTTCATAGCCAGCGTAAGTGGAACTTAAGTCACCAACATCGGAGACTTAAGTGCCACTTATTCAAGTAACAGTGCACTCTGATATTTTGAATTAATCTTTCACATTCCACACTTAAGTGTCACTTTTATTGCTGTTAAACTGGCCCTAAATTTACAACATTTACAAAAAATATACTCCGCCTGGAAAAACAATGTATTTATTTTTGACGACCTAGAAAGTCTAAGACATAGACAGGTACTGCTGCTGACAATGATCTAGGCGCCAGTTACAGTTTTCGATGAAACTCATCATTGAAAATTTTAATGATTGGTTTTGAGGGACTTAAAAAGCTAAATCAGTGCATATTTTGATGATAAAATGACTTTTATTATTTCAATGATTGAACTACGTTACCAATGATCATTGAAAAATTAAACATCATTTTATGGCGAAGTTTGGGCCCGAATCAATTTTTTTTTCACAAAAATTATAATTGTAGCCCTCAGCCTTATTATTGCATCAAAATAATTTCTGACTTTCAATGATGGTATTCAATGAAAGCTATAACTGGCACTTTAGGGTATAATTTACATTGTTATCGACATTTTGTCTGGAAATTCGATTTTTATTCTGTGATGGTGTCGCTAATTCCAGATGTCGTTTTTTTTCAACCAAATCCCCAATTGATTCGAAAAAACACACCATGAAACAAATCCTACAGTTTCATACAACATGGTTGAGTATTATTTCCTTTTGCAAGTTTCTTTTTTTTTCATAATTTTTGTATACAAAAATCAAGACGTTAAAATTACTTTTCGAACCGTTTTATGAGCAAATATTAAATATAGTATACCATCTACGATTAATCGAAAAAGATTGTCACGTAACTTTATTTCAGAATTGTCAATAACTTTAGTAAAACTTATCTCTTTTTTAAATTGTCTCCGCGACAAACCTGACCTCAATTATTGTGCATTTCCACAAATTTTAATTTTATTTCCCCGTTCTGAGAAAACCACTGTGCTCACAAACCCCGAGCGATTCTATCTTTAAAAGTTTAAAATTTTATTGACTAGAGGAGTTCTTTAGGGGCAAGTTTTGCAGTGCTGCGTTAACTCTGAGTTAAACCAGAGTTAGTTAATCCTACAAATAAATTAAACCCGTGTTAACTCAGAAGCAGTTTTTCAGTACAAAAATGACTTTACCTTTTAAAGCCTAGTACGCAGATCACGGTAAATTTTAGCCCCCATACTTTTCTCTCCAAACATCAGCTAAAACTCTAGCTAAATTTTGACATGAGTGTTGTAGAGAATATGTCACGGAAAACAGATGTTCTCTTAAAAAAAATTATATTCAACCATTTCAGAGAATTTGTTTTCATAATTTCAAGTGAATTTTGAACCAAAAAATTGATTTTTTTAGATGTAGCTGCGTATATACCACTCGGCTAAAATGCTTGGCTAAAATTTAGCTTGCCCAAATTTCGGAGAGAATTTAGTATGAAAACGAAAATTTAGAGTGTAACCTTCCTCTTCAATTACTCGAACACATCCATCATCAAATTTGGCGGCTGAACGCAGTTTTAGTAATGCAGACAATCGACAGAGGGAGTTGCATTGAAAAAGTTTGAATATAGACGTTGGCGAGTGAGGACGCGATAATTTTGTATTAGAACTAAACTTTCTTTTTGTAATAAAATATTAAAGAAAATATTTTAATTCTTTTATTTTAAACCTGCGTTTAAAAGAGCGATCTGCGTACCAGGCTTAATTGTCAAAAATCTATCGAAATCAAAGTGCAACACCATCGAGTTTTCACAATCGAAATCGAGATGGCGTCACTGTGGAAATCGCCCTTTCGATAGAAATATCTGTTCATCAAAGTTAACTCGGGATCTAAATTGATTGAAAACCATGTTTCAGGAATTGACTACGATATTAGTTTTCATAGAAAATTCTCTCAAAAATTTAGCGAATCTAAAACTTATGGCGAATTCCTTACAACAAAGAAATCGAATTTTTTTCTAAACAGAATCGAATTTTTTCTAAACAAAATCGATTCTTTTCTGTCAAAACAAATCTTGCGTTTTTAGCAAGATTTCACACTGATTTGCATACACACTATGAAGACTTGACATTTCTAATACGTCAAATTGAAAGTCGCGGAATTTTCGGAAGACGAGTTGTTTATTTTTGGTTGCAACGAATTCTACATAATTTAACAAAATATTAAACAATATATTCAGTCAATACAGCTATAAAAATAATTTATTGTGCGTTGTGCATTATCAAACACAAATTTGACAAAAAAAATAGCTTTCGCGAGTGAAAGACTAGTTAAAAACTTTCAGTGCAAGTGAAAACTTTTCAATAACAATTTTCTTTAAAAATATATGTGCAAATAGAAGTTCAAACAAATAAAATGCACCAAATTGCCACCGTATAAGCTGGCTAATATCTTTTATTTATTAATTTAATTCTATTGGTAAAACATTTTTCTCAGCTATAACGAAACACAAACACAATCACACCAAAAAAAAATCGATTCTTTTACGAAATACGAATTCCTTTCAATTGACAGAAAAAAATCGATTCTGTTTAGAAAAAATTCGATTTCTTTTTTGAAAGGAATTCGCCATTAGCCCATACACAGGTCCATCTAAAAAATCAAACTGTTGTTTCCAACTGTACATCACTGTCTGTCAAAATTTAGCTCACGAAATAATTGTTTGGCACATTATGTCGTTTTCGAGTGCACGTTTTTCACTCCTTTTTCAATGGAACAGTTCCGAAAACGACATTAATTTAAGGCGCGGTCTAGTGTTATTTGTAAAAAATTACAACAAAAAATTAATTGACGCATTCTTTTCTTGCTTATTAATTATTGACCGCTCCGCCCGACAGCGACCTGTATGACCAGCCCTTTATTCTCGAGCTTTATGTGGACAGAAATGTTGGAGGTAAAATTTAGCGTTTCACCATCCAATGAAATCAATAATGGCCGAGTTCAACGCACATCTGAATATTCAGAATTCTGAATTTGTGAAGCTCTTGATTGGCCAGCTGTCAGAAGTCATCTGAATTTTCAGAACTTTTTCTGACAGCTGGCCAATCAAGAGCTTCGAAAATTCAGAATTCTGAATATTCAGATGTGCTTTGAACTCGGCCAATTTCTAACATAACTGTACCTACTTTACACTCTGACAGTTACGTTAAACGTAACTTTGTGTTTTTTGAAAAACTTAATTCCGTTAATGCGCAAGGTTTATAAGCACTTGTTTTGATAAAAATAGAACATGATGATGATGACATCAACAACAACTGAGTTGACTGTTAAAAAAGCGTCCCCCTTCCCACCAATCCACCATGGATTTAGAGACACACTCACAAATTGTTTGTGTTTGACACTGAGCTTTCTAGCATTTTTCTATACCCAAGCCGGTTAGACTTTGATTTTAATTCATCCACAAATTCAGTATCTACGTTGTTTTCACCGAGTTAACGTGTGATTGAGATTTTCTTATAAATTGTTTTCTTTTTACAATCAAGTGTTTTAAATAAAAAATAAATCAAAATGCCAATTGGTAAGTAGCAAGAGTTTGTCAATACCTATATCTACATTTTTAAACAAAGTTTTGCCTACCTAAGCTTATAAGTTATTAAAATGTCAACAATTGTTAAATAAATAAATAATAATAGCTGTCAGAAAGTGTGTTAAAATTATTTGGACTTTTTCCAAAAACAAAAAAAAAAAAAACAAGAAAATAATAAAAAAATGTTTTGAAATTTTCTGTTACCTGCAGAGAATTAAGGTGTGGCTTTTTTCGTAAGCAACAATAATAAATTGTTGTCAATGCATTTTACATTATTTTCCGTTACGCTTTTAAAGATCGAAGTTTTTTTTACGCGTCATTCCATTTGAAAGCATCAACCTACCTATGTATAAAAAATGCAAATTCGCTCAAACGATGACATAATCCAACACAAATTCTATCAAACAAAAAGAATATGTACATAAATATTCTTAAATTTGTTTTTGTAATTTTCTTGATTTATCACCCTAATGATTTTGTTTTTTTTTTGTTTTTTTTTTTAAATTTAAAGTTGTTTTCAGTTAGAGGTATACCTACATACATACTTCATAATTCTTTTTTTCTCATTTATATTATTTCTTTCTACGACTTTCGAATTGATTCCATTCTGCAGAATCAGAGAGAGGGGTCGCCTTTTGAATATAAATTAAATTCACAAAGCTATGTATAGCTAGTTTCTTAAAAAAGAAGTCATATCAACAAATATTTCCGTTGGAATTTGAGGAGAGTATAGGTTATTTAGTGTGTTGTTGTCTTTTTTTGGTTTTTATAAAAAAAAAAAATGTGCCGGTATGGCGTGGTTTTTGTTGGTATTCTTTTTGTTTTTTTTTTGTTTTTTCTCTTGTTCGGCTTCTGCAGCTTGCTTTTGGTTCGTATAGAATATTTTTTTTGAGTTTTATTCAGGGACGTGGTGTCAGATCATTCTTCTATGGAATTTTTTTTAGCTATTCATAAATGTTTAATTAGATGTTAGATTATTTAAAATGGACGTAAAATATCATTTGATGGCATAATAAAAAAACAAATATGTAGATAGGTACAGACAATTTTCGAGAATCTTAACAACCGTTACGCATATGGATTCAGACTGAAATAGGACCTTGTAGCTTGCAGGTATCTGTATGTCCCCCCAGAAAAATTTAGAAACCCCCAGATTACCACATTTTATCAACAAAAACCCCTAAATTTTTTTTCAACTTTATATCTTTATTCACAGCTCTTAAATTTGTTTTTAATTTTAAATTTAATTAAGTCACACAGCTACAGTAAAAAAAAAATTGTAGAAAAGGTACTAAGTAATAAAAGAAAATTTGTTAAGCGTTTTCTTACAATTTCTGAGTAAAGTTCTGATTATTTACTCGACATTCAAATTATCCGCAAATTAAATCCTTCCAGTAAAAAAAACTTAACGTTTCACATTTTTTCGAAATGTAAGTTTTGACTGATGAAAACTGGAAAAAAATAATGAATAATATTTAAATGCCAAGTACATAAATTTGCTAGTCCTAATCGACACTAAATCGGGCCGTCAAAATACTTTGAACGTTAATTATGAGCTATACTGTTTAGATATTGTGAAACATAAGGGAGGTTGATAATTGATTAAAAAGTTCCAAATTGCTTATTTAGAACTTTAATCCAGTCCAGGTCCAGTTTTTCAGTGCGCTATTAAAGTTTAACCCGAGTAAAATCATCATATTTGGTGGGTTAAATCAGGATTAACTGAACAGATGTTTTTGATGTTTTATGCAAAGAGTTCGTTTAGTCAATTCGCGTACATTCGCACTGAAAAATGGCTTCCTCAGTTCACTGTGGGTTAATTTAGTTCTAGAGTTAGCTCACTCTGGTTTAACTCACCAGAAATTACTATGACAATAAAAACATAAAGGAATTAAAATTTTTTTTTGCACTTCTTTAAAAAAGTTCTAATACTTAATCGTCATCTTCGTTTTGGATGTGGCGTTGGTTTGATACATTTTCTCAGCATTTCTTCTGTTGTTTTGAAATTCTGACACCCAGAATGTAAGGAATATCTAACTCGTGGAATACTGTCAGCTGTTTAAGTACTTATACGATTTCTCAACCTTTTAGCTCTGAATTAATCCCCCCAGATTTCCCCCCCAAATATCTTGTTCCCCCAGATAACCCCCAACGACAAGAAAAACCCTAAATCTAGGGGGAAAACCCCTAAACTGGCAACCCTGGTGCTACAGTTAAAGTGTCAAGTCAAATACAAATTCACCAGTTTAAAATTTGTTTAAACATTTGTTTGACTTAACTAACCGAGTAACTGTGTAGGTCTAGTTTTTGAGTACGAGATCACCCTAGTTTCGTGATTAAAACCGAGTCAATTCCTAAAACATTTTTTTCAGTAAATTTAGATTCAGTGTTAACTCAACAAAAGTATGGTGAGTTAACGCTGGATTAAATGAATATGTATCTACCTTTTTCTGATTCTGACAGATAGGTAGATACGCCCCAAAAATCTATTCGTATATACCTATATTAAAAACTAATAAAACAATCATAGGTCGGTATGTACCAATCATAAAAACCATTATACCATCAAAATTCAAGTAGTTTTCCATTGGATACAAAATAACAGTAGCTGTGTTTTATTGGTTATTCATAACCAGCGCAATAATCAAGTACCAATAAAACGCTTTAGCAACTTTTGGCTGTGTTCGCTACAAATATCATGGATCACATCCATGTTGTCTCCACCATCCATTTTGTGAGTGAAAAAACAACATTAAGGTTCAAGGTATGAATACTTTTCAAGAGCGCCATCTTCATCTTTCAAAGTTCTAAATATGTATATCCACTTTTATATCCACTCTTTTACTGGCTAATTTATCGACACTCTTTGTTTTTGTTTGCCAAGGGAAATTTTACTGCGCTGGCTATAAAATTACCAATAAAACACGGCTAGTGATGTTATGCGGAATTTGATCTATTAGAACAGTCTTGTCGTTTTTCCATTGGTTTCACTCACGGGTCACGGATTCACTCTTTCTGAAATCCAATGGAACAGTGCTTATTGATTCCTGGCGCTTTTGGATGCTTTATTGCTTTTGTTCGTCCAATAGAAAACGACATTAATAAATTAAGGCGAGGCCCACCCTTCCTAATTATCTGTTCAAGTATAGTAAATGGCTGAAATAGAGTGGCGTAGCTGTAGATCATAGCAATGTCAAAGATCAAAGGTACGAAAACATTATACAGCGCTACAGAGCTGTAGAAAGAATAAAATTATGATGTAGTAGAAGTTGAGCCAACTTCAACTTCTGCTATGGAAGTGACTCTAGACATGCCAATTACAATAGTTTTGGTTTATAAAAGTACTATTTATTCGGCCCCGCAGGGCCAGGGTCCTCCTCCGGCCGGTGGGCATACTACAAGCACCCACAGTTTTTTTTTTCAAGTCACACAACCACTTTTAATGGTGAAAAACTGTTATAACTGTTATAAATTGGCATGTCTCTAGTCTAATCCTTCTGCTATAGCTGGATCTACATTCCATTGCATTGTGCTCGGTCAATGAAATGAAAAACACACTTGCCATCGATCAGGGATGCCACTTTACTGCAATTGAAGTAGACCTACAGCTTCTGCCACAAAATCAAATCTACTAGATAACTTAAAAAAAAAAACCAATGGCCATATTATTGACTTTTTTCAAAACTAGTTTCATTGCGGAACTAGTTATATAGATGTTTGTAGGTACAGTATTATTCAAAAATATTTTGACACCTAAAACTCGAAAAATTAAAAATAGCTTTGCATATAACTCTAAATTCATGAAGCCCTGCAAAACATTTGGACTCCAAACTTCTATAAAACTAGTTTTGTTATGAAAATAGTTTTGAAACAAGTCAATAATTTGGTTGTAAAAAAATTATCGCCTTGACATTTTATTCAGCCATTTCAAAATATTTGTTTCTTTTTCTATGATAAATTGTTTCTTATTAAATATTACTCGATTTCGATTTTCATCTTCACAAAGTTAAGTTCCGCGCTGCGGCACGACGCAAACACTTGCTGGATGGAATAAAAAAAAAAACAGGAATTATTCTCTCGTTGCGATCGATTAGTTGTCCTTTAAAAAATCTAGTTTTTAACAAGAGTTTTTAATAGATACTGTCAAGGGGCAAGCAAGGGTGGATTTTCGAAATTGGTTAGGCATTTTGCCTCAATACATACAAAAGTTGGTTCATTTGGGATTCTATTCTACCCTGCTAACCACTGAGCTGATTCACCATAAACGTATGTTTTTTTTTCATGGCGGAGAGCTTTAAATTAAAATAAAACATCGAAAAAAGATTTTAACATACATTTATTTGACAGAAATTGTATGACATTAATGTTTGATTATGATTTATGGCATTTAGCCACCGCAGCTGGCGCCTGCATTCGCATGGTGTACTTCGGCCGTAACGCGTCGAATGTTGACTTCCAAGTGCTCAATTGTTTCTGGTTTATCAGCGTACACATGCATGTCCCCAGATATACAACTAGGTATAATATGTCGGCAAATCGCACGAACGAGTTGGCTATTTCGTGAAATGTATCGTTCTTGAAATGTGGTGCCGCGCGCCGTTCTCCTGAAATCATATTCATTTTTGGAAAATAGATTCCAATTCCATACTTTACTTCAAGCGCACACGGGATGAACTGTACTATAGCAGAAAAACTTTATATATGAAGCTCTTTTTCATTGTGTCAGTATTTCTGTCTTTCATCATCAGTTCCAATTGTACAAAGTTGTGTGTGTATTAGTGTTTCACCTCGTTCTTCCACTCAAAATATGGTAGGACTTTTATTTCGTTTCGTTCCGCACATTTCGCTTGCCTCTCCCAAAAACTCATTGTTCTGGCGGAAGAATGCATCTCGTGTGCGCTGGCCGATTGTTACGAACTGTCAAACTCTATTCACGTTCCAAATTCGATCTACAATTAATCGAACAAATTGTTCCCGCCCGACTAACCTAAACATCACTTTTGTTTTCTTCGTTTGGTCATTCGCGACGAATTAAAATAGCCATGCCAAAATGAAAGAATATTCATCCATTCGTTGGTCGTTCTCATGAGAATAGTCCTGCGAATTGCCAAACGTAAATTCGCAATCCACAGCATTACGAAGCATTCCACAAACCGGCGAATTGAAAGTTCGTTGAAAACACTTATTTTGACAATTCACAATTTTTAGTGACCACCCATGTGAATAAAATGTCAAAATTCACGACCATTAGCAATTGCAATTCACAGATCGCAGGTCGTTACAAAAACAATACCTAAAATCCAGCCAATGAAGAAATATAAATAAAAAAAAACACAAGGTCATTTTGTTTCTGTCTTTGTTTTTAATATACATAAGTAGAACATTATGACTAATTTTAATCATGACTAATCCCTACAATACGGTATCAAAATTATAATTTTAAAAATGACGTTCTGTTTTTACACTCTCTATTTCAATTCTATTTAATTATTGTTTGACCTCAGATACGATTGAACATAACCAAAAAATGATTTCATCATAATTTATAAGTTCATCACAATCTGTGAAAATTGCAAAAAAAAAAAAAATAAATAAATAACAGTGACTCACACTTCACAAAATGCAATTTACACAAATAATAATTATTGTAGAAGTATCTCTTCAATCATGTCATTGAATTTCAAAAAGACATGATAGTTGGATTCATTCCAAGTCTTCATAGAATTATATTATTTCCTGGAATTAAATTAGATTCTTTGGCACTTCTTGTAAAATTCTTAAATAGCAAACAAATTATTGGACTGCAGAGCTCACAAGAGGTTTCTAAGTTTTTGCCATTTTTATATGAATATGAACTTATCAACTCATTTGCATAATTTTTTTATAAATGGTTTAGGATTTGTTTAAGTTTGTATTTTACCATTATTTCAAAGGCAAAAGGTTCATTATTTATTTTTCTATTGAAGTTTTCAATTAAAACTTATAACAGGGCCTTATTAATGGGCAATTTAAAACTGTTGCTAAGTTAAAAGTAGGTTTAATTGAATGTTATTACATTTATTTTAGTGTATGTGTATGGTTTGGTTTGTGTTATTTGAGATCAATAAGGTCGGTTATGAATACGTGCCTTATACTACGTTTCCACCGACCACTAAACCGAGATTTGATTAGATTTGTCCATAATCTTCTTCAAATCTGGAAGATTTACCCTACAAATTTATTTTGTATATCTAAAGGGTTTTTCAACAGGGACGCTACAAAAGTAGAGCAACAGTGACAGCAAACGACGCCATATTTCTTGCCGCTCTTTTGACATTTCTCTTCAGTAAGGTTTGCCATTTCATGATGGAAAGATATACGAGCCAACAACGAGTCAAAATTATTAAAATTTACTACCGAAATTCGGAGTCAGTGGCCTCAACGTTAAGAGCGCTACGTCTAATTTATGGTCGTCATAATCGTCCTAGCAGATCAACAATAGAGCGTCTATGGGAACAATTTGAATCCACAGGCACAGTACAAAATGTTCCCGTACCAGTGAGACAAAACAGTGCCCGTAGTGTCGAGAATATTGCTGCCGCTGAGGCTTCAGTTGCAGAAAGCCCAAATGTGTCTCTCACACGTCGGCGTCGTTCTCAAGCGTTGGGCATCTCTGTGACGTCGTTGTGGCGAATTTTGCGAAAAGATCTTGGCCTACATCCTTACAAGCTTAAATTGACGCAAGAATTGAAGCCGTTTGACCACCAGAAGCGTCGTATGGTCGTGAATTGGGCTGAGCAACAACTTGAAAATGATTCGGATTTTCATCGAAAAATCATCTTCAGCGATGAGGCTCATTTCTGTCTGAATGGCTTCGTCAATAAACAAAATATGAGGTATTGGTCAGGCAGCAATCCACACGTACTCCATGAGTCATCATTGCATCCCGAAAAAATTACGGTTTGGTGTGGTTTATGGGCCGGCGGCGTCATTGGGCCGTACTTCTTCCGTGATGATCAAGACCGGCACGTTACTGTGAATGGGGATCGGTAGTGATCCCAATGATAACCGAATATTTTTGGCCCCAATTGGATGATATGGATTTGGAGGACATGTGGTTCCAACAGGACGGCGCCACAAGCCACACACGAATGTCACAATCAATTTATTGGAAACCAAGTTTGGAGAACGTGTTATCTCACGAAATGATCCAGTCGCTTGCCGCCTCGGTCGTGCGATTTGACGCCGTTAGACTATTTCCTGTGGGGCTACGTCAAGTCTATGGTCTATGCCAACAAGCCAGCGACGATTGATGATCTTCGTACGAATATCGAACGTGAAATTGCAGCAGTATCGGCCGATTTATGCTTGAAAAGTGAAAACAGTCGAAAATTGGGTTCAGCGTCTGGACTTCTGCAAGCGTGCCCGTGGTGGCCATGCAAAAGAAATCGAGTTCCATACTTAATGGCATCGAACGTATTTTCACAGGGATCCACATTGATATCCAAAACCGTTTTTGTTTTATTTAAAAAAAAAACTTTTGTAGCGCTCTTATTGAAAAACCCTTTAGCAGATCTCAAATAAATGCTGTTAAATCTTCAAAGAGGCAATAATTTTAAAAATCGAACAATCCTTTTTATGTCCCGCTGAACTCATTGGCCGCGTTCGGGCAACTATCCAAAGCTATCCGGATAGGTCTGTGTTGTTGTAATCGCATAGAAAAATTCAGCTGAGAAACCAATCAGCTGTTGTCAGAAACAAATCCCAAGCTATCCTAAAATTTTCGCGATACTAAACTATCCGATGGAAATTTGGGGAACAGCTGATCACAGCTGATTATACCTACAGCCGACTACTTATTTTGCTTTTTGGTGTCGCGTCTGATTTTGTTCGTTTAAAGATTAAATAACAAATAAGGGTTAAAATGTATGCTGAATACTTAATTGATGATTCCGAAGGGATTTGCAATATCATGAAAATCAAATCGTCGCGTTAAAAACTCAATAGTTTTCCCTTTAATTAGCTGCCTTGTCTTTTGACAGCAAATGTAACCTATCTGGTTGTGGTCGTTCGAAAACATACCGGATACTAAGGTATCTTCGATAGCCTATCGGATTGGCACCCGAACACGGCCATTCATTGGATAATCCAACCTTTTTTGTTTCTTTTGGCAAACAAGAAACTTTCTGTCTCACTCCAGCTGAGTTAAACCAGAGTTAAACCAGAGTAAGTAAGATCTAGAAGTAAATTATCCCACACTTAACTAAGGAAGCAGTTTGTCGGTGGAGAATGCATTCGGAACGTCTAAACAAACGGTGGATAAAACCTCAAACGTATATGTTCAATTAAACTCACCAAATTTGATGACTTAACTCGGACTTAAATTTAATCTGGAACTTCTTCTTTACGGTCATTTTTTTAAATTTCTAAATATGTAAATATATTGATATAATGTATTATCTTCTATTACATTTAACAATTTACAACATGTTTATCTTAAAATAATTCTTTTCTCAAGCTCTTTTACTTCACAAATGTCAAAGTTAAATTACTGACATTTGCCGCCATTTGCAAAAATTATATGTAGCATCTTTCGCTAGGATGATGACTTTTGTGCCACCTTGTACTTTTCTATGATAAGAATATACTATAATTATTTTGTTTGATTAAAATAAGATTACCTGTTGCTATATACATACCTACATATATGATGGAAATATTTGTGCTAATAATAGATATAAGTCTTGTATACGTGTTAAGGATGATCATGATAAAATATGATGATTAATTAGCATATATGTTTACTAGCATACCATGGTTTTATTTTACAATCAATTAATGGGTAGTTTATATAAAAATATCGTCAGTAAATCAACAACAGCAGCAATCGTTCCACTTGAATGAACGCATACGCTTTCGTCATGGGTTGGATTTCTAATTTATTTTGAAGGCCATTTTGTCCAGTGCCAGTGTTGTTATAATAAAAAATTTGTCGTGATGTTTAAAATTAACAATTTTCGATATTATCTCATTTTATTCCAATCACTTGAATTTTCAACAACTTGGAGCATATCGCATATGCCCACTATAGGGCTAAATAATGGTGAATGTCATCCCAGAGAAGAAGTTTTCGACCATTTTTCAAGCAATTGTGGCCGTGTGTCTTTATTTACACGAATAATAGTTTGTCAGCGTAGACTAATAACCAACGAGAATAATCAAGAGGCGTCGAATCACAAGATCTTGGAGGCTAATTTTCATTTATCGAATGTTTTTCTTCTTGTTATACGTTTGCTGCATGATAAGTACCGCCATCTTGCTGGAACCACATCTCTTCTAGATCACTTTCATTCCATTCAATCGGGGAACGAAAAAGTCATTAATCATTGGTCTTTAGCGAATAAACCGTTGGCCGTTACCTGTGATACGTTTGGTAATAAATGTAGTAACGTTGTTTAAGCGATATTGAATAACAATGACAGTGACAGTTTGCAAACTGACAATTGGTTTGACAGATGTTTTGACTGTCTGAAGTTAATACTGGGTTAAACTGAATTAAATTCTGTAATATTTACGTGCCAAAGAAAATGCACAGACAGAGAAAAGAAATGTCACAAAGGAAATCGTAAAATAAATCCAAAAGTTTTATGTGTGTTTTTCATTACCCGTGTGTTTTTCATCACCTTATTTTAATAGTGGCTCTTATTGCGAGTGTCATTCAACATTCTATTCTATAAAATTCGATCGTACCAAAGCGTTGAGCGGGTTAAAATTTGTATCCAAAGCAGTGTTGCCAGATGAAAAAAAAATTTCCCCCCAGAATAATTTAGAAAACCCCCAGATTACCATGTTTTAACAAAAAAAAAAAACCCTAAATTTTTGTTTTCAACTTTTTATATTCATTCACAGCTCATAAATGTATGTTTTAACTTTAATTAATTTAAATTAGTTAGCTACAATACAAAAAAGCATTTGTAAAGAAGGTACTAGTAAAAAAGAAAATTTGTTAAGGGTTTTATTCACAATGCCTGAGTAAAGTTCTGATAACTTATGCTGAATTTACACGACTGACAAATTGGCAGTTTTTTGTCAGTAAACTGCCAAAAGAATGAATTTGTTCATTCTTCTGACAGTTTACTGACATAATACTGCCAATTTGTCAGTGGTGTAAATTCTGGATTACTCGACATTTAAATTATCCGAAAATTAGCGTTTCACAATTTTTGGAAATAATAAATATATGAGTCAATTAGATATTCCAGTTTTCCAGACAAAATTGTTTCGAATGATTGAAAATTAAAAAAAAAATTAATATTTAAATTGCCAAATAAAGTCTCTTTTGGAGCTCCAGCTGTCATAAAAAGTTCGGAAAATTCCGATGACAGCTCCAAAAATTCAGAATTCTGAAAATTCAGATAAGCGTTCAACGCGCACATTGTGAAACTTTAGTGAGGTTGATAATTGACTAATAACTTCCAAGTTGCTTATAAAGAACTTTATTCAGACATTGTATAACAAGTCCTTAATGTAATAAATATACGCGAGTAATAAATAAATATGAAAATTGAAATATAAAGGAATTACAAAAAATTATTTGCACTTCATCAAAAAAGTTCAGATACATGATCATCATCTCGTTTTGGCTTTCACGTCGGCGTCGGTTTGATACAAGTGAGAAGATTTCAGCATTTCTTCTGCTGGTGTAAAGTTGTGGCATTGAGAATGGCCGAGTTCAACGCACATCTGAATATTCAGAATTCTGAATTTTTGAAGCTCTTGATTGGCCAGCTGTCAGAAGTCATCTGAATTTTCAGAACTTTTTCTGACAGCTGGCCAATCAAGAGCTTCAAAAATTCAGAATTCTGAATATTCAGATGTGCGTTGAACTCGGCCAATGCAAGGAATCTCTTACTCGTAGAATACTCTCAGCTGTTTCATAACCCTTATACGATTCCTCAACCTTTTAGCTCTAAAAAAATCCCCTCAGATGTCCCCCCAAACATATCATCCCCCCAGATTACCCCCTTACGACAAAAAAAAGCCCCTAAATCTAGGAAGAAAACCCCTAAACTGGCAACCCTGATCCAAAGCTATCTGGATAGCTTTATTTAGTTGTAACTACTTGTGAAAACATATCTGATGGCATATGATGCAACAAACTTCAGATATCTAACATTTTCTTTTTCAAATTTTCGACAAAAGTCGTTTATCGATAAACAAACGACACGCGCAATAAAGACCAGTGTATTAAAGGAAATCAAATACTTAAAAAAAAATATGCCAGATAGGCCACAAAACTGTGTGTGGGTTCATTCTGAAATATTAATTTTACTAGAAAAAATATAGAATTGAAAAAAATATTTGTTTTAACAGCTGGTTTTGAAATACAATTATACGTCGACGCATTGGCGTGTGAATGCCCATACAAGAACGAACTTCGTCGACATGGTAGATCGATTGTGGCGTGTAAGAGGAGTATCTGTACTAAGACTAACATAATTTACAGCTGTCAAATTGCAAAAGTATTATTTAATTTTATTAATTTATTTCGCTTATTTTTATAAATGGACTTTTAAATGAATCGGTAACTTTATCAAGCTCATCTTTCTCTTCTAAAAGTGTATTGAGTAATGAAGATTTTTTTTTGAAATATTGATAGGAAACTACATAAATACAATGACTAAAATATTGCCATTCGATATGGAAACAATTGAAATCTGATTTTAACAATAGAAAATTCCATTAAAAACAAAATTTAAATCCTGCCTTTCTCGGTCATCTCTATATATCTCACTATGAAGTGGGAGAGAGATAAAAGTCAGAGACGTCAAAAGAGTCAGTCCAATGTAGACACCGTCTTATAGACAATTGGCGATTTCTTTTTTGGCTCAGAGCAAAGCTCTGAGCAGAGGTTGAGCGATCAGAGCAGAGCTTTGAGCAGATTATGATCAGAGCCCTCAGATTTAATTATGAAACACGCTGGATCACTGAACAGGATTGTCACTTTGCTGCAATTGCAGTAAATCTACTGGATTTTTTTCGAAAACATAAATCTACTGCCTTAATATCAAATCTACTGCACTTTTGGTTTTACGAAAAAAAAAAAATTACGAATAAAATATTCATTAAATAATCCATAAATATTTTTTCAATTATGTCGTTGAATGAAGTCATTCTCATACTTCATGAAACCCACCCTTTAATTTATGCATACAGCTTTAGCCTATCGGCTTTGTTTTGATGACAATTGACAGCTGTCAAAACAAATCTGTCTATTTATTTGAGTTTGTTTTCTGTTTTCATTGTAAGAAAAGGGGAAAGGATGGATAAATTTTTAATTTAATCTGCAAGCAAAAGCTAAAATTTTTAAGTGGTTGAAAATTGATATAAATATATGTAAGTTTATTTGTATTTATTTGGTAGTGATTTACAAAAAAAAAAAAAAACGGGCTGCAGAATAGGAAAATCAATGTGTTGATCAAGTTTCTGGTCCCAGCAGAAGTTTGTAAGTTTATATTTTTAAGTACAGATTTTCTTGGTTAGATTTTTAAAACTAAGCGTTTTTTTTAATTACAGAATCGACGATATTGAGGAGAAATTTCATGACCTAACCCATCAAAATTTGTTTCTTGAAAATATAAATCTACTGCAATAACATTGAATCTACTGCACTTTTGTTTGCAAATTCTTTTAAAAGGTGGCAACCCTGGCACTGAACTGTCATTTCATAGGGAATCCAATTTTTAATTTTTAATTATGATGTATGAAGTTTGCTTCGCGCAGCGTTTAGGATTTCACTCGATTTGATCGCAAGAGCAAGCTCTCAGCTAACTCCGATAGAAAAAAGAAACACACTTTTTATGCTCTGATATGTCTGAGCTAAAAAAAACATAGAATTTTTTTGACAGTTCCGTGATCTGCTCTGAGTTAAAA
Source organism: Leucozona laternaria (assembly GCA_932273885.2). Lineage (NCBI taxonomy): Eukaryota > Metazoa > Arthropoda > Insecta > Diptera > Syrphidae > Leucozona > Leucozona laternaria. The sequence goes on along the minus strand of OW026369.1, from coordinate 40,340,043 downwards.
AAGAAAAACACCAAATAAATATACTCGCAATTAGTTTTTACTCAAAAGTGATGTAGGTATAGTTTCTATTCGTTATAGGAAATCCTATTCTTAAATTTTCATTCTCTGTGAAACCAACAAATAAAAAGAAACAAATAAAATTATTTCACCTCTTTTGGGCCGCTCTAAAAAATTTACACAAATATTTTGGAAGAAATGCATAAACACGCAAAACAAAGCTCTTTAACCAAAATTCAGCTTTGTCGATTTTTTTTTTGTTTTTATTAGCTTCTGCTGATTAAAAATAAAAATAATATAACGTCACTGACCTCTGACCGTCTAAGTGAAATTTTATTTTGTAATTCAATATTTTGCTAATAATAAAAATACAAAAATAAAACAATAAAAGACAAAAAAAAAATAACAATATTTAAATAGGTATACGATAAGCTTTCGATCAATAAAATACCATTTCCATTCCTTATCCCCAGCAAAAAAGGTCAAGAATTTTCGATTCATAAATCACTTAGGTAAAGCTCAAGTTTAATTCTATAGACCAAATAGAAGATAGACACCCTTAGTGAGTCATTCTAAGAAATTAAAATAATAATTGTTTTTGTAAAAAATGATTGCATACACGAAACTTTCCATTGTTTTAATTATTTTAGGCAACAAAAGTGTATCTACCTACTAATAATTCAGACATTTAGTTTAGTGATGACGATATTCTTATTTATTTCTCTTGAAAAAAAAATCGAATTTAAAAGAAAAGATTTAGAGAACATAATAATGTAGAATATTTAATCCCAGATATTTATGTACTTGTAGTTATTGTGTTGGAGGTGATGTCATCTTTCAGTTTGTTGTATATTTTGTATATTCTTAGCAACTTGTTCTGCCTACGATGTTGTTATTTTGTTCTGTTGATGTTAGACAGGTATTTATGTACTTTACCTACTTAGTCTCGTATCGTACTTAAACTTACTTTATAAGTTTACGAACTTCTGCTAAACAGCTAAGTCGGTCAGGGCAAAGGTGCTAATTTATTACCTTCTCAAAATAAACGTAACTACAACGATGAATATAAATAGGTAGAAAGTATAGCAGCAAATTGTGAATTGTAATTTATTTTGCTCGCAATGGAATTTTATAGAATACGCCCGAAGAAGTGATTGGCATAATTATTTTGGGAATGGCTTTAAGATAAGCTGAGCTTAAATTAAATTTCGTTAGATGAAAGGTGGGTTAATGTGATGATTCAATACTTATTCATGATATACTCTTAACCTTCAACATAACTGGGAAGCTTAGACATTCATATCATGACTAATTAATCATTTTTATTTTCACACAGTAGGTAATCACTTCCTGCCACCTGGGTTAACTTATAGTTTATAGATATGGATTTATAATAACCCAGTGTTTGTTTAGATATTTTAATTCTGACACACTGACATTATTTATGTTTTCTAGAGCCCCTTCAATTTTTTAATTGGTCACGCTAGGTACCAGGGCTGTCCTTTAATTTTTTGAGAAAGCAGTTTTATGGTTTTCACATTGAAATACTCCTGATTTTTTTTTTAAATCTGTTCGCATTTATGCGCTATGAGAGAAGAACTGCTTTCAGAGAGCAGTAGGAATAATAAAAAATGATTGATTTGAAGTTGTTTTTGGAAAAGTAGGTTCCTAGTTCAGGAAAATAAAGTAGTACTTTGGCCATGTTGGAAGAACGGCAGTACGGGGTTTCTTAAAGCAGTACAAACACTGCATCTGCATCACTTCGACAGCTCTGCTAAGTACTATCTAAAACTACTACTACTACTACTACTACTACTATCAAAAAGACTTTAATTTGTATCGATCTTCGAGGGCAGAGAGTTGCCTGTTTGTCGTACCAAGTTCGACTGTCTGCGGAGTGGTTTACTCGAACATGTCAGTTTGAATTTAAATTTCAAAAACAAAAGAAATAATGGCGCGGTTATTTTTGAATAAATAAAAAAATTATTTTTCGCTGATTTACGAATAAATTTGAAAGTATCAGTGACTATTTGTCAAAGTTCAATAATAGCCCAAGAAAATTAGGATTTTATTACGGAAAAAATCCTATAAAGCTGAATTTTGGCATAAAACTTCTTTAAACCCTGCTTTATAAATGCTGAAAAGTCCCCATCGATTGGGGCTTTTTTTTTTAAACACGGTTTTTCTCCATTTCCAACGTTGGACAAAATTAAAGTACATAAAATTTGAACCATGGCAGTCAACTAGGTCCTCTTCTTTCTATTTGTATCTACTAGTAACAACATTAACATTGTTAAAAAAATATAAGTTTTTAATACAATTTCTTCGACACATGATTTTACTCTTTTTCAAAATCTACCTCGACCAGACTCTAAAATTACTTTTTCCTGACTTTTTCAATTGATTTACCCAAGACTTGGACGGAAAATGCCTTTTTTGTCGGGAGGTCTTGTTTTTGTTGAATTTGTTGACTCAATGAATGTTTGGGGCCATTGGCATGCTGCAAAATTTCACTTTTTCCACACAAAAAAAGGATCTGCCACAAGCTTTGCAGAATGCATTGAAATCATTGTTTCAAATTGGCCTTAACCGAGCAGCAAATTTGGGATCCTCTTGCCACCTCATCTGAAAACGTTTCTTGCTTCCATTTTCTTCCAACATTATAGGTACTAAAAAAAAGGTCATTAAATACTAATAAAACACTTCATAAATAATTAACAATATATGTATTTTATTAAATAACTAGCCTACCCGAACTTATAGTCATTTGATCGTCCGCGAGATGAAAAATAAATTGAAACAACGAATAAATTAATGGACATTTTGACATTTGACGTTTGGAAAAAAAAAAAAAAATTAAATCATTCAATGAACAAAAATACAAAAAGATTGATTTAAAGTATAAATTTCAATGGCTGCATTCAAATATGTATAAAACTTATAAAGGGTCAATATGTGGGCAATTCTAAACAACTTCTTTCTGAATTTTTGTTAAAGAATATTTAACAAAAACTGTATGTGAAAATACAATACATATTTCTGTTTCAAAGATAATAAAAATTACTTTCAAAAATTTAAAACAACGGTTAATATTATTATCTTTACATTTACCCAGTTCTGTGTTTATTTTTATTCTAATTTATGGGGTAAACGTTTACAGCAATGTAAATAATCTTGAAGTTGTAGAACATAAGCTTTAAGCCTCAAGTCTTGTAAAACACATTTAAAGTGAACATTTCACAAGTAACTAAAAATTAAGCAAACAGAAAACTGTAAACACACGAATGAATGACATGTATTTGACAGATAATGAATGTGTCAGATGATTTATTCAGTGGTGCGTTCAAGACTGCATTATTTGTATGGAATTTGAGCTCTGTTTACATTTACCTTCTGTTTACATTTACCACATTGACCCTAAGGTTTGAAAAATTAAAATGCCCTTTTTTACTGAGAGGCATGAAAATGCCCTTTCGCCTCTCTTCTTGAAAAGGGTTGATAGGTGTGGTGGTTCACTTATAAACACATTGGCCGCGTTCGGGCAACTATCCAATCCAATCCGGATAGGTTCGTGTTGTTGTAATCGCATATAAAAATTCAGCTGATGAACCAATCAGCTGTTGTCAGAAAAAAATCCCAAGCTATCCTAATATTTTCGGTATACTAAACTATCCGATGGAAATTTGGGGAACAGCTGATCACAGCTGATTACACCTACAGCCGACTTATTATTTTGCTTTTTGGTGTCGCGTCTGATTTTGTTCGTTTAAAGAATAAAATAACAAATAAGGGTTAAAATGTATACTGAATACTTAATTGTTGATTCAGAAGGGATTTGCAATAAAATGGGAATCAAATCGTCGCGTTAAAAAACTCAATAGTTTTGCCTTTTTTCAGCTGCCTTGTCTTTTGACAGCAAATGTAACCTATCTAGTTTTGGTCGTTCGAAAACATATCGGTTACTAAGGTATCTTGGATGGACAAGACTAGAGACATGCCATTTTATAACAGTTTTTCGCCATTAAAAGTGGACATGCCTTAACGAGCTTCGCGCGACTTGACAAAAAAAACTCTGGGTGCCTGAAGTATGCCCACCGGTGGAGGGCCTTGGCCCTGCGGGGCCGCAAAAACAATACTTTTATAAATCAAAACTGTTATAATTGGCATGTCTAGAGTCACTTCCATCTTGGATAGCCTATCGAATTGGCATCCGGACGCGGCCATACACATCTTAATAATTGATTCCATGCAATAAAAAATCGTTTTTTTTACGATTTGTCCTTCGTCTGTCTCAGAATAATCATTTCATCCTATCGACCGCTATGAGCTTATTAATTTAAAATACGCTGAAAGAACAAAGAGAAATAACCGACTTGCTCTTCGTCATTCATCGACTCCTTCCAGGTTCTTTAACCTCGACTCTGTATCTCCCCCCACCCGCCGTACTTCTTATGTTCATGCTTCCCCTTTTTGGAGTAAGGAATTTTGCGATGCATAGATAAGCAAAATATTGTGCTCTTAATTCTTTGTCAACCTCGAAGCAAGCCCACTCTTAAAGAATCTGATGGCTCTCAAGATAAATAAATAAATATATGAAGCTCGTTAGCTGAAGCTGAAGGCCCGTCGTGTCGCATCGCGTCTTATCATATAATTAAACGTAATTACAACTAGGTATACTATGGGAGCCTATCTCACAATTGTTTTCAAAATTATGACTAATTTTGTCAAGTAGCTATTAATTTGTTTTGCTCTATTACGACGTCTTCTTAATTTGTATGCACCATCATACATTTTGTACGTTCTGAGATCATGCAAAAGCTTTTATGAGCCATCAAACCCCAAGGTGACAAGCGAATACGTTCATCACGGAGGCATGACATACCTACCTGAAATTTTAAATTTAAAATTATTTCTAAGGACTTCAACTCAATGAAACAGGGATTATCTACTTTAAAAATTCCTTCTCTTCGTAAAACAGCGAGTTCGATAAATATTTTCAATTGGAATCGGGATTGGGACTAATTCTAAAACATTACCTAATAATTATTATCAATAATTCATCGGCACAAATTCACCTAATATTCATCATAATAATGAACTAATAAAAGTTGTGCTTGCTTTTGGATTTGAAAAAAAAAAGCTTCGCTGTCACATTGGATTGATGATTTTTGTCGCCAATGTAGTCTTAAACATTTTTTATTTAATGAAATTTTATAACCAAAAGCGAAGTAATACTATTTTTCTTTATTTATTTTTCCGTTCTTGCAGAGGTCAACACTCCAGACAAGTTGGAATACATTTTCTATCCAGCATCCAGCGGTTGCTTCAGCTTCAAGGTACGTGCTGCAAGCGATGCTCATTTGGCTCTTACCAGTGGACCCAGTGAATCTGGGCCTATGTTTGAGATTTTCCTGGGTGGCTGGTCCAATAACAAATCGGTGATTCGTAAAAACCGCACCAAGCCCGATGTTGTTGAAGTGAACACACCCGGAATCCTGAGCGCTGGCGAATTTCGTGGTTTCTGGGTGCGTTGGTACGATAATGTGATCACCGTTGGACGGGAGGGAGAGGCTGCTGCCTTCATGTCATGGGAAGATCCCGGTATGGCTCCAGTCCACTATGTTGGCATTTGCACAGGATGGGGTGCTAATGGTACTTGGTTGATCGATGAAGGTAAATTCATGATTATTATTCACAAACTTTGAATTAATTGATAATTTTGTTTTGTTTCATGTTGCAGATCAATGTTCAGCACAATCCTCAGCTCCAATCATGGGATTCTCGGCACCTACTGGCTCTGGGCCAGGCTGCTGGGTGCCAGCTGCTGATGGTGCAGTTCCACCAGGTGCTATCGAAGGAGGTTTTGATGGCTCCGATCAATTGTACATTGCCCGTGCCGTTCATGAAGGAGCTCTCATTCCCGGCAAACTCCATCCATCACATCGTTGCACCTATGTTGCATGGGGAGGTGGTGAACATGGACACCAGGAATACGAAGTATTGTGTGCCTGCGGTGGCCACTGGGTACCCGTTTCCGGAAGTAATATCCCACCAAATGCCCTTCCAGCTGGTGAAACTGAGACTGGTGAGCCATTGTTTATTGGCCGTTGCAATCACAATGGATCGATGGTTGTCGGCAAGGTGCAGCCCTCCCATGGTACTTGCTACGTTCCTTACGGTGGAGAGGAAGTGGCCTTCACTGACTACGAGGTGTTCGTGAGCAACTAAGATTTATACTAACGGAACTAAAATATAAAATATAATAGAATATAGCACGCAGTAAATTATTAAATTAACAAAAAAAAAAAAACTATGTATCTAAAGTTGGCACAGGACTTTGCCAAAATTTATAACATCCTAGTGGCTTCGTCAAATCAAATTGAATTCCTCAGTAGTGCCTTTCAAACAATAAAATATGATGAGTATTTTGAACTCACTGGAGAGCACAGCTTTCATATATATTCAGCCAAGTTTTTTGTTAAAGAATCTCAGATTTTAAAATTACACTTAATTTTATATATTTTTTGCAAATTGTTAAATAAAATCTAAAAATGTTAAAAAAGATTTTTTAAAGAATTTTGTTTATTTCATGAATATAAAATAATCTAAGACTAGAAAACTAAGATAGAACTGAACCTGGTGGTAAAACGAGTTGAAGTATAAGGAAGGAAAGCTGACGGTTGTGAGGAAGAAGGGGGAATATGGGTTCACGCTCGCCCTGGTCAACGTACCTGAAATGTCGCATTGGTTTTCGAAATATTCACGTCTTTGGATAGCGATATTTAAAACAAAAACCAAACTTTAAAAAAATGTTTCCAAAACCCATCGAGCTATACATAAAAAAAAAGGTTTTTTCAAACTCTATCCGGACGTCTAAACCAAAAGCGTGTGGAAGGTCTGGTTCTCGAAATATTTTCATCCAAAGTGATTGCTCGATTTACTGCATTTCTGTGCAAAACATGCCAAATCGTTTGTGTTTGGATAGCGATATTTCCGTAATCGAGCCTCGAAATCGGAAACGGTTTTAAAAATCCATTGTTAAATTTTTAAGAGCTTTCTAAAACTGAAAACGAAAATACTCTGCGAGGTTTGGTTCTCGAAATATTCGCATCCAAAGTCAAATTACTGTATTTCGATGCAACCCTAAAAAGGGCTTTGGATAACGATATTTCCGCAACCAAGCCTTGTAAGAGGTTGCAGTTTTCAGTTTCGTATAGAAAATTAACAGGCCTTTCCGCCGATATGAATACAAAAACTTTGCAAGCTTCGGTTCTCGAAATATTCACATCAGAAATGATATTACTTTGTTTTTTTCGGTCCAACCTTAAAAAGTGTCGATGGCGATATTTCCACAACAAAGCCTCGTAAGGGGTTGCGGTTTGCAGTGGCGAATAGCAAATTCCCAGAGCTTTCCAGCGATGTAAAAATTTTGACAAAATTTTTTTCAATGATTTTTGAAAAAAATCATGGACTACCCCCTTGCCACTTTTTTTCAACTTTTAAAAAATGTTTCCAAATCCCATCGAGCTATACATCAAAAGACAGGTTTTTTCAAACTCTATCCGGACGTCTAAACCAAAAGCGTGTGGAAGGTCTGGTTCTCGAAATATTTTCATCCAAAGTGATTGCTCGATTTACTGCATTTGTGTGCAAAACATGCAAAAGCGTTTGTGTTTGGATAGCGATATTTCCGTAATCGAGCCTCGAAATCGGAAACGGTTTTAAAAAGCCATTGTTAAATTTTTAAGAGCTTTCTAAAACTGAAAACGAAAATACTCTGCGAGGTTTGGTTCTCGAAATATTCGCATCCAAAGTCAAATTACTGTATTTCGATGCAACCCTAAAAAGGGCTTTGGATAACGATATTTCCGCAACCAAGCCTTGTAAGAGGTTGCAGTTTTCAGTTTCGTATAGAAAATTAACAGGCCTTTCCGCCGATATGAATAAAAAAATTTTGCAAGCTTCGGTTCTCGAAATATTCACATCAGAAATGATATTACTTTGTTTTTTTCGGTCCAACCTTAAAAAGTGTCGATGGCGATATTTCCACAACAAAGCCTCGTAAGGGGTTGCGGTTTGCAGTGGCGAATAGCAAATTCCCAGAGCTTTCCAGCGATGTAAAAATTTTGACAAAAATTTTTTCAATGATTTTTGAAAAAAATCATGGACTACCCCCTTGCCACTTTTTTTCAACTTTTAAAAAATGTTTCCAAATCCCATCGAGCTATACATCAAAAGACAGGTTTTTTCAAACTCTATCCGGACGTCTAAACCAAAAGCGTGTGGAAGGTCTGGTTCTCGAAATATTTTCATCCAAAGTGATTGCTCGATTTACTGCATTTCTGTGCAAAACATGCAAAAGCGTTTGTGTTTGGATAGCGATATTTCCGTAATCGAGCCTCGAAATCGGAAACGGTTTTAAAAATCCATTGTTAAATTTTTAAGAGCTTTCTAAAACTGAAAACGAAAATACTCTGCGAGGTTTGGTTCTCGAAATATTCGCATCCAAAGTCAAATTACTGTATTTCGATGCAACCCTAAAAAGGGCTTTGGATAACGATATTTCCGCAACCAAGCCTTGTAAGAGGTTGCAGTTTTCAGTTTCGTATAGAAAATTAACAGGCCTTTCCGCCGATATGAATAAAAAAATTTTGCAAGCTTCGGTTCTCGAAATATTCACATCAGAAATGATAATACTTTGTTTTTTTCGGTCCAACCTTAAAAAGTGTCGATGGCGATATTTCCACAACAAAGCCTCGTAAGGGGTTGCGGTTTGCAGTGGCGAATAGCAAATTCCCAGAGCTTTCCAGCGATGTAAAAATTTTGACAAAATTTTTTTCAATGATTTTTGAAAAAAATCATGGACTACCCCCTTGCCACTTTTTTTCAACTTTTAAAAAATGTTTCCAAATCCCATCGAGCTATACATCAAAAGACAGGTTTTTTCAAACTCTATCCGGACGTCTAAACCAAAAGCGTGTGGAAGGTCTGGTTCTCGAAATATTTTCATCCAAAGTGATTGCTCGATTTACTGCATTTCTGTGCAAAACATGCCAAATCGTTTGTGTTTGGATAGCGATATTTCCGTAATCGAGCCTCGAAATCGGAAACGGTTTTAAAAATCCATTGTTAAATTTTTAAGAGCTTTCTAAAACTGAAAACGAAAATACTCTGCGAGGTTTGGTTCTCGAAATATTCGCATCCAAAGTCAAATTACTGTATTTCGATGCAACCCTAAAAAGGGCTTTGGATAACGATATTTCCGCAACCAAGCCTTGTAAGAGGTTGCAGTTTTCAGTTTCGTATAGAAAATTAACAGGCCTTTCCGCCGATATGAATAAAAAAATTTTGCAAGCTTCGGTTCTCGAAATATTCACATCAGAAATGATATTACTTTGTTTTTTTCGGTCCAACCTTAAAAAGTGTCGATGGCGATATTTCCACAACAAAGCCTCGTAAGGGGTTGCGGTTTGCAGTGGCGAATAGCAAATTCCCAGAGCTTTCCAGCGATGTAAAAATTTTGACAAAATTTTTTTCAATGATTTTTGAAAAAAATCATGGACTACCCCCTTGCCACTTTTTTTCAACTTTTAAAAAATGTTTCCAAATCCCATCGAGCTATACATCAAAAGACAGGTTTTTTCAAAATCTATCCGGACGTCTAAACCAAAAGCGTGTGGAAGGTCTGGTTCTCGAAATATTTTCATCCAAAGTGATTGCTCGATTTACTGCATTTCTGTGCAAAACATGCAAAAGCGTTTGTGTTTGGATAGCGATATTTCCGTAATCGAGCCTCGAAATCGGAAACGGTTTTAAAAATCCATTGTTAAATTTTTAAGAGCTTTCTAAAACTGAAAACGAAAATACTCTGCGAGGTTTGGTTCTCGAAATATTCGCATCCAAAGTCAAATTACTGTATTTCGATGCAACCCTAAAAAGGGCTTTGGATAACGATATTTCCGCAACCAAGCCTTGTAAGAGGTTGCAGTTTTCAGTTTCGTATAGAAAATTAACAGGCCTTTCCGCCGATATGAATACAAAAATTTTGCAAGCTTCGGTTCTCGAAATATTCACATCAGAAATGATATTACTTTGTTTTTTTCGGTCCAACCTTAAAAAGTGTCGATGGCGATATTTCCACAACAAAGCCTCGTAAGGGGTTGCGGTTTGCAGTGGCGAATAGCAAATTCCCAGAGCTTTCCAGCGATGTAAAAATTTTGACAAAAATTTTTTCAATGATTTTTGAAAAAAATCATGGACTACCCCCTTGCCACTTTTTTTCAACTTTTAAAAAATGTTTCCAAATCCCATCGAGCTATACATCAAAAGACAGGTTTTTTCAAACTCTATCCGGGCGTCTAAACCAAAAGCGTGTGGAAGGTCTGGTTCTCGAAATATTTTCATCCAAAGTGATTGCTCGATTAACAGCATTTCTGTGCAAAACATGCAAAAGCGTTTGTGTTTGGATAGCGATATTTCCGTAATCGAGCCTCGAAATCGGAAACGGTTTTGAAAATCCAATGTTAAATTTTTAAGAGCTTTCTAAAACTGAAAACGAAAATACTCTGCGAGGTTTGGTTCTCGAAATATTCGCATCCAAAGTCAAATTACTGTATTTCGATGCAACCCTAAAAAGGACTTTGGATAACGATATTTCCGCAACCAAGCCTTGTAAGAGGTTGCAGTTTTCAGTTTCGTATAGAAAATTAACAGGCCTTTCCGCCGATATGAATAAAAAAATTTTGCAAGCTTCGGTTCTCGAAATATTCACATCAGAAATGATATTACTTTGTTTTTTTCGGTCCAACCTTAAAAAGTGTCTATGGCGATATTTCCACAACAAAGCCTCGTAAGGGGTTGCGGTTTGCAGTGGCGAATAGCAAATTCCCAGAGCTTTCCAGCGATGTAAAAATTTTGACAAAAATTTTTTCAATGATTTTTGAAAAAAATCATGGACTACCCCCTTGCCACTTTTTTTCAACTTTTAAAAAATGTTTTTAAATCCCATCGAGCTATACATCAAAAGACAGGTTTTTTCAAACTCTATCCGGACGTCTAAACCAAAAGCGTGTGGAAGGTCTGGTTCTCGAAATATTTTCATCCAAAGTGATTGCTCGATTGACTGCATTTCTGTGCAAAACATGCAAAAGCGTTTGTGTTTGGATAGCGATATTTCCGTAATCGAGCCTCGAAATCGAAAACGGTTTTAAAAATCCATTGTTAAATTTTTAAGAGCTTTCTAAAACTGAAAACGAAAATACTCTGCGAGGTTTGGTTCTCGAAATATTCGCATCCAAAGTCAAATTACTGTATTTCGATGCAACCCTAAAAAGGGCTTTGGATAACGATATTTCCGCAACCAAGCCTTGTAAGAGGTTGCAGTTTTCAGTTTCGTATAGAAAATTAACAGGCCTTTCCGCCGATATGAATACAAAAATTTTGCAAGCTTCGGTTCTCGAAATATTCACATCAGAAATGATATTACTTTGTTTTTTTCGGTCCAACCTTAAAAAGTGTCGATGGCGATATTTCCACAACAAAGCCTCGTAAGGGGTTGCGGTTTGCAGTGGCGAATAGCAAATTCCCAGAGCTTTCCAGCGATGTAAAAATTTTGACAAAAATTTTTTCAATGATTTTTGAAAAAAATCATGGACTACCCCCTTGCCACTTTTTTTCAACTTTTAAAAAATGTTTCTAAATCCCATCGAGCTATACATCAAAAGACAGGTTTTTTCAAACTCTATCCGGACGTCTAAACCAAAAGCGTGTGGAAGGTCTGGTTCTCGAAATATTTTCATCCAAAGTGATTGCTCGATTTACTGCATTTCTGTGCAAAACATGCAAAAGCGTTTGTGTTTGGATAGCGATATTTCCGTAATCGAGCCTCGAAATCGGAAACGGTTTTAAAAATCCATTGTTAAATTTTTAAGAGCTTTCTAAAACTGAAAACGAAAATACTCTGCGAGGTTTGGTTCTCGAAATATTCGCATCCAAAGTCAAATTACTGTATTTCGATGCAACCCTAAAAAGGGCTTTGGATAACGATATTTCCGCAACCAAGCCTTGTAAGAGGTTGCAGTTTTCAGTTTCGTATAGAAAATTAACAGGCCTTTCCGCCGATATGAATAAAAAAATTTTGCAAGCTTCGGTTCTCGAAATATTCACATCAGAAATGATATTACTTTGTTTTTTTCGGTCCAACCTTAAAAAGTGTCGATGGCGATATTTCCACAACAAAGCCTCGTAAGGGGTTGCGGTTTGCAGTGGCGAATAGCAAATTCCCAGAGCTTTCCAGCGATGTAAAAATTTTGACAAAAATTTTTTCAATGATTTTTGAAAAAAATCATGGACTACCCCCTTGCCACTTTTTTTCAACTTTTAAAAAATGTTTCCAAATCCCATCGAGATATACATCAAAAGACAGGTTTTTTCAAACTCTATCCGGACGTCTAAGCCAAAAGCGTGTGGAAGGTCTGGTTCTCGAAATATTTTCATCCAAAGTGATTGCTCGATTTACTGCATTTCTGTGCAAAACATGCAAAAGCGTTTGTGTTTGGATAGCGATATTTCCGTAGTCGAGCCTCGAAATCGGAAACGGTTTTAAAAATCCACTGTTAAATTTTTAAGAGCTTTCTAAAACTGAAAACGAAAATACTCTGCGAGGTTTGGTTCTCGAAATATTCGCATCCAAAGTCAAATTACTGTATTTCGATGCAACCCTAAAAAGGGCTTTGGATAACGATATTTCCGCAACCAAGCCTTGTAAGATGTTGCAGTTTTCAGTTTCGTATAGAAAATTAACAGGCCTTTCCGCCGATATGAATAAAAAAATTTTGCAAGCTTCGGTTCTCGAAATATTCACATCAGAAATGATATTACTTTGTTTTTTTCGGTCCAACCTTAAAAAGTGTCGATGGCGATATTTCCACAACAAAGCCTCGTAAGGGGTTGCGGTTTGCAGTGGCGAATAGCAAATTCCCAGAGCTTTCCAGCGATGTAAAAATTTTGACAAAAATTTTTTCAATGATTTTTGAAAAAAATCATGGACTACCCCCTTGCCACTTTTTTTCAACTTTTAAAAAATGTTTCCAAATCCCATCGAGCTATACATCAAAAGACAGGTTTTTTCAAACTCTATCCGGACGTCTAAGCCAAAAGCGTGTGGAAGGTCTGGTTCTCGAAATATTTTCATCCAAAGTGATTGCTCGATTTACTGCATTTCTGTGCAAAACATGCAAAAGCGTTTGTGTTTGGATAGCGATATTTCCGTAGTCGAGCCTCGAAATCGGAAACGGTTTTAAAAATCCACTGTTAAATTTTTAAGAGCTTTCTAAAACTGAAAACGAAAATACTCTGCGAGGTTTGGTTCTCGAAATATTCGCATCCAAAGTCAAATTACTGTATTTCGATGCAACCCTAAAAAGGGCTTTGGATAACGATATTTCCGCAACCAAGCCTTGTAAGAGGTTGCAGTTTTCAGTTTCGTATAGAAAATTAACAGGCCTTTCCGCCGATATGAATAAAAAAATTTTGCAAGCTTCGGTTCTCGAAATATTCACATCAGAAATGATATTACTTTGTTTTTTTCGGTCCAACCTTAAAAAGTGTCGATGGCGATATTTCCACAACAAAGCCTCGTAAGGGGTTGCGGTTTGCAGTGGCGAATAGCAAATTCCCAGAGCTTTCCAGCGATGTAAAAATTTTGACAAAAATTTTTTCAATGATTTTTGAAAAAAATCATGGACTACCCCCTTGCCACTTTTTTTCAACTTTTAAAAAATGTTTCCAAATCCCATCGAGCTATACATCAAAAGACAGGTTTTTTCAAACTCTATCCGGACGTCTAAGCCAAAAGCGTGTGGAAGGTCTGGTTCTCGAAATATTTTCATCCAAAGTGATTGCTCGATTTACTGCATTTCTGTGCAAAACATGCAAAAGCGTTTGTGTTTGGATAGCGATATTTCCGTAATCGAGCCTCGAAATCGGTTTTAAAATCCATTGTTAAATTTTTAAGAGCTTTCTAAAACTGAAAACGAAAATACTCTGCGATGTTTGGTTCTCGAAATATTCGCATCCAAAGTCAAATTACTGTATTTCGATGCAACCCTAAAAAGGGCTTTGGATAACGATATTTCCGCAACCAAGCCTTGTCAGAGGTTGCAGTTTTCAGTTTCGTATAGAAAATTAACAGGCCTTTCCGCCGATATGAATAAAAAAATTTTGCAAGCTTCGGTTCTCGAAATATTCACATCAGAAATGATATTACTTTGTTTTTTTCGGTCCAACCTTAAAAAGTGTCGATGGCGATATTTCCACAACAAAGCCTCGTAAGGGGTTGCGGTTTGCAGTGGCGAATAGCAAATTCCCAGAGCTTTCCAGCGATGTAAAAATTTTGACAAAAATTTTTTCAATGATTTTTGAAAAAAATCATGGACTACCCCCTTGCCACTTTTTTTCAACTTTTAAAAAATGTTTCCAAATCCCATCGAGCTATACATCAAAAGACAGGTTTTTTCAAACTCTATCCGGACGTCTAAACCAAAAGCGTGTGGAAGGTCTGGTTCTCGAAATATTTTCATCCAAAGTGATTGCTCGATTTACTGCATTTCTGTGCAAAACATGCAAAAGCGTTTGTGTTTGGATAGCGATATTTCCGTAATCGAGCCTCGAAATCGGAAACGGTTTTAAAAATCCATTGTTAAATTTTTAAGAGCTTTCTAAAACTGAAAACGAAAATACTCTGCGAGGTTTGGTTCTCGAAATATTCGCATCCAAAGTCAAATTACTGTATTTCGATGCAACCCTAAAAAGGGCTTTGGATAACGATATTTCCGCAACCAAGCCTTGTAAGAGGTTGCAGTTTTCAGTTTCGTATAGAAAATTAACAGGCCTTTCCGCCGATATGAATAAAAAAATTTTGCAAGCTTCGGTTCTCGAAATATTCACATCAGAAATGATATTACTTTGTTTTTTTCGGTCCAACCTTAAAAAGTGTCGATGGCGATATTTCCACAACAAAGCCTCGTAAGGGGTTGCGGTTTGCAGTGGCGAATAGCAAATTCCCAGAGCTTTCCAACGATGTAAAAATTTTGACAAAAATTTTTTCAATGATTTTTGAAAAAAATCATGGACTACACCCTTGCCACTTTTTTTCAACTTTTAAAAAATGTTTCCAAATCCCATCGAGCTATACATCAAAAGACAGGTTTTTTCAAACTCTATCCGGACGTCTAAACCAAAAGCGTGTGGAAGGTCTGGTTCTCGAAATATTTTCATCCAAAGTGATTGCTCGATTTACTGCATTTCTGTGCAAAACATGCAAAAGCGTTTGTGTTTGGATAGCGATATTTCCGTAATCGAGCCTCGAAATCGAAAACGGTTTTAAAAATCCACTGTTTAATTTTTAACGGCTTTCTAAAACTGAAAACGAAAATACTCTGCGAGGTTTGGTTCTCGAAATATTCGCATCCAAAGTCAAATTACTGTATTTCGATGCAACCCTAAAAAGGGCTTTGGATAACGATATTTCCGCAACCAAGCCTTGTAAGAGGTTGCAGTTTTCAGTTTCGTATAGAAAATTAACAGGCCTTTCCGCCGATATGAATAAAAAAATTTTGCAAGCTTCGGTTCTCGAAATATTCACATCAGAAATGATATTACTTTGTTTTTTTCGGTCCAACCTTAAAAAGTGTCGATGGCGATATTTCCACAACAAAGCCTCGTAAGGGGTTGCGGTTTGCAGTGGCGAATAGCAAATTCCCAGAGCTTTCCAACGATGTAAAAATTTTGACAAAAATTTTTTCAATGATTTTTGAAAAAAATCATGGACTACACCCTTGCCACTTTTTTTCAACTTTTAAAAAATGTTTCCAAATCCCATCGAGCTATACATCAAAAGACAGGTTTTTTCAAACTCTATCCGGACGTCTAAACCAAAAGCGTGTGGAAGGTCTGGTTCTCGAAATATTTTCATCCAAAGTGATTGCTCGATTTACTGCATTTCTGTGCAAAACATGCAAAAGCGTTTGTGTTTGGATAGCGATATTTCCGTAATCGAGCCTCGAAATCGAAAACGGTTTTAAAAATCCACTGTTTAATTTTTAACGGCTTTCTAAAACTGAAAACGAAAATACTCTGCGAGGTTTGGTTCTCGAAATATTCGCATCCAAAGTCAAATTACTGTATTTCGATGCAACCCTAAAAAGGGCTTTGGATAACGATATTTCCGCAACCAAGCCTTGTAAGAGGTTGCAGTTTTCAGTTTCGTATAGAAAATTAACAGGCCTTTCCGCCGATATGAATACAAAAACTTTGCAAGCTTCGGTTCTCGAAATATTCACATCAGAAATGATATTACTTTGTTTTTTTCGGTCCAACCTTAAAAAGTGTCGATGGCGATATTTCCACAACAAAGCCTCGTAAGGGGTTGCGGTTTGCAGTGGCGAATAGCAAATTCCCAGAGCTTTCCAGCGATGTAAAAATGTTGACAAAAATTTTTTCAATGATTTTTGAAAAAAATCATGGACTACCCCCTTGCCACTTTTTTTCAACTTTTAAAAAATGTTTCCAAATCCCATCGAGCTATACATCAAAAGACAGGTTTTTTCAAACTCTATCCGGACGTCTAAGCCAAAAGCGTGTGGAAGGTCTGGTTCTCGAAATATTTTCATCCAAAGTGATTGCTCGATTTACTGCATTTCTGTGCAAAACATGCAAAAGCGTTTGTGTTTGGATAGCGATATTTCCGTAGTCGAGCCTCGAAATCGGAAACGGTTTTAAAAATCCACTGTTAAATTTTTAAGAGCTTTCTAAAACTGAAAACGAAAATACTCTGCGAGGTTTGGTTCTCGAAATATTCGCATCCAAAGTCAAATTACTGTATTTCGATGCAACCCTAAAAAGGGCTTTGGATAACGATATTTCCGCAACCAAGCCTTGTAAGAGGTTGCAGTTTTCAGTTTCGTATAGAAAATTAACAGGCCTTTCCGCCGATATGAATAAAAAAATTTTGCAAGCTTCGGTTCTCGAAATATTCACATCAGAAATGATATTACTTTGTTTTTTTCGGTCCAACCTTAAAAAGTGTCGATGGCGATATTTCCACAACAAAGCCTCGTAAGGGGTTGCGGTTTGCAGTGGCGAATAGCAAATTCCCAGAGCTTTCCAGCGATGTAAAAATTTTGACAAAAAATTTTTCAATGATTTTTGAAAAAAATCATGGACTACCCCCTTGCCACTTTTTTTCAACTTTTAAAAAATGTTTCCAAATCCCATCGAGCTATACATCAAAAGACAGGTTTTTTCAAACTCTATCCGGACGTCTAAACCAAAAGCGTGTGGAAGGTCTGGTTCTCGAAATATTTTCATCCAAAGTGATTGCTCGATTTACTGCATTTCTGTGCAAAACATGCAAAAGCGTTTGTGTTTGGATAGCGATATTTCCGTAATCGAGCCTCGAAATCGGTTTTAAAATCCATTGTTAAATTTTTAAGAGCTTTCTAAAACTGAAAACGAAAATACTCTGCGATGTTTGGTTCTCGAAATATTCGCATCCAAAGTCAAATTACTGTATTTCGATGCAACCCTAAAAAGGGCTTTGGATAACGATATTTCCGCAACCAAGCCTTGTCAGAGGTTGCAGTTTTCAGTTTCGTATAGAAAATTAACAGGCCTTTCCGCCGATATGAATAAAAAAATTTTGCAAGCTTCGGTTCTCGAAATATTCACATCAGAAATGATATTACTTTGTTTTTTTCGGTCCAACCTTAAAAAGTGTCGATGGCGATATTTCCACAACAAAGCCTCGTAAGGGGTTGCGGTTTGCAGTGGCGAATAGCAAATTCCCAGAGCATTCCAGCGATGTAAAAATTTTGATAAAAATTTTTTCAATGATTTTTGAAAAAAATCATGGACTACCCCCTTGCCACTTTTTTTCAACTTTTAAAAAATGTTTCTAAATCCCATCGAGCTATACATCAAAAGACAGGTTTTTTCAAACTCTATCCGGACGTCTAAACCAAAAGCGTGTGGAAGGTCTGGTTCTCGAAATATTTTCATCCAAAGTGATTGCTCGATTGACTGCATTTCTGTGCAAAACATGCAAAAGCGTTTGTGTTTGGATAGCGATATTTCCGTAATCGAGCCTCGAAATCGAAAACGGTTTTAAAAATCCACTGTTTAATTTTTAACGGCTTTCTAAAACTGAAAACGAAAATACTCTGCGAGGTTTGGTTCTCGAAATATTCGCATCCAAAGTCAAATTACTGTATTTCGATGCAACCCTAAAAAGGGCTTTGGATAACGATATTTCCGCAACCAAGCCTTGTAAGAGGTTGCAGTTTTCAGTTTCGTATAGAAAATTAACAGGCCTTTCCGCCGATATGAATACAAAAACTTTGCAAGCTTCGGTTCTCGAAATATTCACATCAGAAATGATATTACTTTGTTTTTTTCGGTCCAACCTTAAAAAGTGTCGATGGCGATATTTCCACAACAAAGCCTCGTAAGGGGTTGCGGTTTGCAGTGGCGAATAGCAAATTCCCAGAGCTTTCCAGCGATGTAAAAATTTTGACAAAAATTTTTTCAATGATTTTTGAAAAAAATCATGGACTACCCCCTTGCCACTTTTTTTCAACTTTTAAAAATGTTTCCAAATCCCATCGAGCTATACATCAAAAGACAGGTTTTTTCAAACTCTATCCGGACGTCTAAACCAAAAGCGTGTGGAAGGTCTGGTTCTCGAAATATTTTCATCCAAAGTGATTGCTCGATTTACTGCATTTCTGTGCAAAACATGCAAAAGCGTTTGTGTTTGGATAGCGATATTTCCGTAATCGAGCCTCGAAATCGGAAACGGTTTTAAAAATCCATTGTTAAATTTTTAAGAGCTTTCTAAAACTGAAAACGAAAATACTCTGCGAGGTTTGGTTCTCGAAATATTCGCATCCAAAGTCAAATTACTGTATTTCGATGCAACCCTAAAAAGGGCTTTGGATAACGATATTTCCGCAACCAAGCCTTGTAAGAGGTTGCAGTTTTCAGTTTCGTATAGAAAATTAACAGGCCTTTCCGCCGATATGAATAAAAAAATTTTGCAAGCTTCGGTTCTCGAAATATTCACATCAGAAATGATATTACTTTGTTTTTTTCGGTCCAACCTTAAAAAGTGTCGATGGCGATATTTCCACAACAAAGCCTCGTAAGGGGTTGCGGTTTGCAGTGGCGAATAGCAAATTCCCAGAGCTTTCCAACGATGTAAAAATTTTGACAAAAATTTTTTCAATGATTTTTGAAAAAAATCAAGGACTACACCCTTGCCACTTTTTTTCAACTTTTAAAAAATGTTTCCAAATCCCATCGAGCTATACATCAAAAGACAGGTTTTTTCAAACTCTATCCGGACGTCTAAACCAAAAGCGTGTGGAAGGTCTGGTTCTCGAAATATTTTCATCCAAAGTGATTGCTCGATTTACTGCATTTCTGTGCAAAACATGCAAAAGCGTTTGTGTTTGGATAGCGATATTTCCGTAATCGAGCCTCGAAATCGGAAACGGTTTTAAAAATCCATTGTTAAATTTTTAAGAGCTTTCTAAAACTGAAAACGAAAATACTCTGCGAGGTTTGGTTCTCGAAATATTCGCATCCAAAGTCAAATTACTGTATTTCGATGCAACCCTAAAAAGGGCTTTGGATAACGATATTTCCGCAACCAAGCCTTGTAAGAGGTTGCAGTTTTCAGTTTCGTATAGAAAATTAACAGGCCTTTCCGCCGATATGAATAAAAAAATTTTGCAAGCTTCGGTTCTCGAAATATTCACATCAGAAATGATATTACTTTGTTTTTTTCGGTCCAACCTTAAAAATTGTCGATGGCGATATTTCCACAACAAAGCCTCGTAAGGGGTTGCGGTTTGCAGTGGCGAATAGCAAATTTCCAGAGCTTTCCAGCGATGTAAAAATTTTGACAAAAAAATTTTCAATGATTTTTGAAAAAAATCATGGACTACCCCCTTGCCACTTTTTTTCAACTTTTAAAAAATGTTTCCAAATCCCATCGAGCTATACATCAAAAGACAGGTTTTTTCAAACTCTATCCGGATGTCTAAACCAAAAGCGTGTGGAAGGTCTGGTTCTCGAAATATTTTCATCCAAAGTGATTGCTCGATTTACTGCATTTCTGTGCAAAACATGCAAAAGCGTTTGTGTTTGGATAGCGATATTTCCGTAATCGAGCCTCGAAATCGAAAACGGTTTTAAAAATCCACTGTTTAATTTTTAACGGCTTTCTAAAACTGAAAACAAAAATACTCTGCGAGGTTTGGTTCTCGAAATATTCGCATCCAAAGTCAAATTACTGTATTTCGATGCAACCCTAAAAAGGGCTTTGGATAACGATATTTCCGCAACCAAGCCTTGTAAGAGGTTGCAGTTTTCAGTTTCGTATAGAAAATTAACAGGCCTTTCCGCCGATATGAATAAAAAAATTTTGCAAGCTTCGGTTCTCGAAATATTCACATCAGAAATGATATTACTTTGTTTTTTTCGGTCCAACCTTAAAAAGTGTCTATGGCGATATTTCCACAACAAAGCCTCGTAAGGGGTTGCGGTTTGCAGTGGCGAATAGCAAATTCCCAGAGCTTTCCAGCGATGTAAAAATTTTGACAAAAATTTTTTCAATGATTTTTGAAAAAAATCATGGACTACCCCCTTGCCACTTTTTTTCAACTTTTAAAAAATGTTTCTAAATCCCATCGAGCTATACATCAAAAGACAGGTTTTTTCAAACTCTATCCGGACGTCTAAACCAAAAGCGTGTGGAAGGTCTGGTTCTCGAAATATTTTCATCCAAAGTGATTGCTCGATTTACTGCATTTCTGTGCAAAACATGCAAAAGCGTTTGTGTTTGGATAGCGATATTTCCGTAATCGAGCCTCGAAATCGAAAACGGTTTTAAAAATCCACTGTTTAATTTTTAACGGCTTTCTAAAACTGAAAACAAAAATACTCTGCGAGGTTTGGTTCTCGAAATATTCGCATCCAAAGTCAAATTACTGTATTTCGATGCAACCCTAAAAAGGGCTTTGGATAACGATATTTCCGCAACCAAGCCTTGTAAGAGGTTGCAGTTTTCAGTTTCGTATAGAAAATTAAGAGGCCTTTCCGCCGATATGAATAAAAAAATTTTGCAAGCTTCGGTTCTCGAAATATTCACATCAGAAATGATATTACTTTGTTTTTTTCGGTCCAACCTTAAAAAGTGTCTATGGCGATATTTCCACAACAAAGCCTCGTAAGGGGTTGCGGTTTGCAGTGGCGAATAGCAAATTCCCAGAGCTTTCCAGCGATGTAAAAATTTTGACAAAATTTTTTTCAATGATTTTTGAAAAAAATCATGGACTACCCCCTTGCCACTTTTTTTCAACTTTTAAAAAATGTTTCCAAATCCCATCGAGCTATACATCAAAAGACAGGTTTTTTCAAACTCTATCCGGACGTCTAAACCAAAAGCGTGTGGAAGGTCTGGTTCTCGAAATATTTTCATCCAAAGTGATTGCTCGATTTACTGCATTTCTGTGCAAAACATGCAAAAGCGTTTGTGTTTGGATAGCGATATTTCCGTAATCGAGCCTCGAAATCGGAAACGGTTTTAAAAATCCATTGTTAAATTTTTAAGAGCTTTCTAAAACTGAAAACGAAAATACTCTGCGAGGTTTGGTTCTCGAAATATTCGCATCCAAAGTCAAATTACTGTATTTCGATGCAACCCTAAAAAGGGCTTTGGATAACGATATTTCCGCAACCAAGCCTTGTAAGAGGTTGCAGTTTTCAGTTTCGTATAGAAAATTAACAGGCCTTTCCGCCGATATGAATAAAAAAATTTTGCAAGCTTCGGTTCTCGAAATATTCACATCAGAAATGATATTACTTTGTTTTTTTCGGTCCAACCTTAAAAAGTGTCGATGGCGATATTTCCACAACAAAGCCTCGTAAGGGGTTGCGGTTTGCAGTGGCGAATAGCAAATTCCCAGAGCTTTCCAACGATGTAAAAATTTTGACAAAAATTTTTTCAATGATTTTTGAAAAAAATCATGGACTACACCCTTGCCACTTTTTTTCAACTTTTAAAAATGTTTCCAAATCCCATCGAGCTATACATCAAAAGACAGGTTTTTTCAAACTCTATCCGGACGTCTAAACCAAAAGCGTGTGGAAGGTCTGGTTCTCGAAATATTTTCATCCAAAGTGATTGCTCGATTTACTGCATTTCTGTGCAAAACATGCAAAAGCGTTTGTGTTTGGATAGCGATATTTCCGTAATCGAGCCTCGAAATCGGAAACGGTTTTAAAAATCCATTGTTAAATTTTTAAGAGCTTTCTAAAACTGAAAACGAAAATACTCTGCGAGGTTTGGTTCTCGAAATATTCGCATCCAAAGTCAAATTACTGTATTTCGATGCAACCCTAAAAAGGGCTTTGGATAACGATATTTCCGCAACCAAGCCTTGTAAGAGGTTGCAGTTTTCAGTTTCGTATAGAAAATTAACAGGCCTTTCCGCCGATATGAATAAAAAAATTTTGCAAGCTTCGGTTCTCGAAATATTCACATCAGAAATGATATTACTTTGTTTTTTTCGGTCCAACCTTAAAAAGTGTCGATGGCGATATTTCCACAACAAAGCCTCGTAAGGGGTTGCGGTTTGCAGTGGCGAATAGCAAATTTCCAGAGCTTTCCAGCGATGTAAAAATTTTGACAACAAAATTTTCAATGATTTTTGAAAAAAATCATGGACTACCCCCTTGCCACTTTTTTTCAACTTTTAAAAAATGTTTCCAAATCCCATCGAGCTATACATCAAAAGACAGGTTTTTTCAAACTCTATCCGGATGTCTAAACCAAAAGCGTGTGGAAGGTCTGGTTCTCGAAATATTTTCATCCAAAGTGATTGCTCGATTTACTGCATTTCTGTGCAAAACATGCAAAAGCGTTTGTGTTTGGATAGCGATATTTCCGTAATCGAGCCTCGAAATCGAAAACGGTTTTAAAAATCCACTGTTTAATTTTTAACGGCTTTCTAAAACTGAAAACAAAAATACTCTGCGAGGTTTGGTTCTCGAAATATTCGCATCCAAAGTCAAATTACTGTATTTCGATGCAACCCTAAAAAGGGCTTTGGATAACGATATTTCCGCAACCAAGCCTTGTAAGAGGTTGCAGTTTTCAGTTTCGTATAGAAAATTAACAGGCCTTTCCGCCGATATGAATACAAAAACTTTGCAAGCTTCGGTTCTCGAAATATTCACATCAGAAATGATATTACTTTGTTTTTTTCGGTCCAACCTTAAAAAGTGTCGATGGCGATATTTCCACAACAAAGCCTCGTAAGGGGTTGCGGTTTGCAGTGGCGAATAGCAAATTCCCAGAGCTTTCCAGCGATGTAAAAATTTTGACAAAAATTTTTTCAATGATTTTTGAAAAAAATCATGGACTACCCCCTTGCCACTTTTTTTCAACTTTTAAAAATGTTTCCAAATCCCATCGAGCTATACATCAAAAGACAGGTTTTTTCAAACTCTATCCGGACGTCTAAACCAAAAGCGTGTGGAAGGTCTGGTTCTCGAAATATTTTCATCCAAAGTGATTGCTCGATTTACTGCATTTCTGTGCAAAACATGCAAAAGCGTTTGTGTTTGGATAGCGATATTTCCGTAATCGAGCCTCGAAATCGGAAACGGTTTTAAAAATCCATTGTTAAATTTTTAAGAGCTTTCTAAAACTGAAAACGAAAATACTCTGCGAGGTTTGGTTCTCGAAATATTCGCATCCAAAGTCAAATTACTGTATTTCGATGCAACCCTAAAAAGGGCTTTGGATAACGATATTTCCGCAACCAAGCCTTGTAAGAGGTTGCAGTTTTCAGTTTCGTATAGAAAATTAACAGGCCTTTCCGCCGATATGAATAAAAAAATTTTGCAAGCTTCGGTTCTCGAAATATTCACATCAGAAATGATATTACTTTGTTTTTTTCGGTCCAACCTTAAAAAGTGTCGATGGCGATATTTCCACAACAAAGCCTCGTAAGGGGTTGCGGTTTGCAGTGGCGAATAGCAAATTCCCAGAGCCTTCCAACGATGTAAAAATTTTGACAAAAATTTTTTCAATGATTTTTGAAAAAAATCATGGACTACACCCTTGCCACTTTTTTTCAACTTTTAAAAAATGTTTCCAAATCCCATCGAGCTATACATCAAAAGACAGGTTTTTTCAAACTCTATCCGGACGTCTAAACCAAAAGCGTGTGGAAGGTCTGGTTCTCGAAATATTTTCATCCAAAGTGATTGCTCGATTTACTGCATTTCTGTGCAAAACATGCAAAAGCGTTTGTGTTTGGATAGCGATATTTCCGTAATCGAGCCTCGAAATCGGAAACGGTTTTAAAAATCCATTGTTAAATTTTTAAGAGCTTTCTAAAACTGAAAACGAAAATACTCTGCGAGGTTTGGTTCTCGAAATATTCGCATCCAAAGTCAAATTACTGTATTTCGATGCAACCCTAAAAAGGGCTTTGGATAACGATATTTCCGCAACCAAGCCTTGTAAGAGGTTGCAGTTTTCAGTTTCGTATAGAAAATTAACAGGCCTTTCCGCCGATATGAATAAAAAAATTTTGCAAGCTTCGGTTCTCGAAATATTCACATCAGAAATGATATTACTTTGTTTTTTTCGGTCCAACCTTAAAAAGTGTCGATGGCGATATTTCCACAACAAAGCCTCGTAAGGGGTTGCGGTTTGCAGTGGCGAATAGCAAATTTCCAGAGCTTTCCAGCGATGTAAAAATTTTGACAAAAATGTTTTCAATGATTTTTGAAAAAAATCATGGACTACCCCCTTGCCACTTTTTTTCAACTTTTAAAAAATGTTTCCAAATCCCATCGAGCTATACATCAAAAGACAGGTTTTTTCAAACTCTATCCGGACGTCTAAACCAAAAGCGTGTGGAAGGTCTGGTTCTCGAAATATTTTCATCCAAAGTGATTGCTCGATTTACTGCATTTCTGTGCAAAACATGCAAAAGCGTTTGTGTTTGGATAGCGATATTTCCGTAATCGAGCCTCGAAATCGGTTTTAAAATCCATTGTTAAATTTTTAAGAGCTTTCTAAAACTGAAAACGAAAATACTCTGCGAGGTTTGGTTCTCGAAATATTCGCATCCAAAGTCAAATTACTGTATTTCGATGCAACCCTAAAAAGGGCTTTGGATAACGATATTTCCGCAACCAAGCCTTGTAAGAGGTTGCAGTTTTCAGTTTCGTATAGAAAATTAACAGGCCTTTCCGCCGATATGAATAAAAAAATTTTGCAAGCTTCGGTTCTCGAAATATTCACATCAGAAATGATATTACTTTGTTTTTTTCGGTCCAACCTTAAAAAGTGTCGATGGCGATATTTCCACAACAAAGCCTCGTAAGGGGTTGCGGTTTGCAGTGGCGAATAGCAAATTTCCAGAGCTTTCCAGCGATGTAAAAATTTTGACAAAAATGTTTTCAATGATTTTTGAAAAAAATCATGGACTACCCCCTTGCCACTTTTTTTCAACTTTTAAAAAATGTTTCCAAATCCCATCGAGCTATACATCAAAAGACAGGTTTTTTCAAACTCTATCCGGACGTCTAAACCAAAAGCGTGTGGAAGGTCTGGTTCTCGAAATATTTTCATCCAAAGTGATTGCTCGATTTACTGCATTTCTGTGCAAAACATGCAAAAGCGTTTGTGTTTGGATAGCGATATTTCCGTAATCGAGCCTCGAAATCGGAAACGGTTTTAAAAATCCATTGTTAAATTTTTAAGAGCTTTCTAAAACTGAAAACGAAAATACTCTGCGAGGTTTGGTTCTCGAAATATTCGCATCCAAAGTCAAATTACTGTATTTCGATGCAACCCTAAAAAGGGCTTTGGATAACGATATTTCCGCAACCAAGCCTTGTAAGAGGTTGCAGTTTTCAGTTTCGTATAGAAAATTAACAGGCCTTTCCGCCGATATGAATAAAAAAATTTTGCAAGCTTCGGTTCTCGAAATATTCACATCAGAAATGATATTACTTTGTTTTTTTCGGTCCAACCTTAAAAAGTGTCGATGGCGATATTTCCACAACAAAGCCTCGTAAGGGGTTGCGGTTTGCAGTGGCGAATAGCAAATTTCCAGAGCTTTCCAGCGATGTAAAAATTTTGACAAAAATGTTTTCAATGATTTTTGAAAAAAATCATGGACTACCCCCTTGCCACTTTTTTTCAACTTTTAAAAAATGTTTCCAAATCCCATCGAGCTATACATCAAAAGACAGGTTTTTTCAAACTCTATCCGGACGTCTAAACCAAAAGCGTGTGGAAGGTCTGGTTCTCGAAATATTTTCATCCAAAGTGATTGCTCGATTTACTGCATTTCTGTGCAAAACATGCAAAAGCGTTTGTGTTTGGATAGCGATATTTCCGTAATCGAGCCTCGAAATCGGTTTTAAAATCCATTGTTAAATTTTTAAGAGCTTTCTAAAACTGAAAACGAAAATACTCTGCGAGGTTTGGTTCTCGAAATATTCGCATCCAAAGTCAAATTACTGTATTTCGATGCAACCCTAAAAAGGGCTTTGGATAACGATATTTCCGCAACCAAGCCTTGTAAGAGGTTGCAGTTTTCAGTTTCGTATAGAAAATTAACAGGCCTTTCCGCCGATATGAATAAAAAAATTTTGCAAGCTTCGGTTCTCGAAATATTCACATCAGAAATGATATTACTTTGTTTTTTTCGGTCCAACCTTAAAAAGTGTCGATGGCGATATTTCCACAACAAAGCCTCGTAAGGGGTTGCGGTTTGCAGTGGCGAATAGCAAATTCCCAGAGCTTTCCAGCGATGTAAAAATTTTGACAAAAATTTTTTCAATGATTTTTGAAAAAAATCATGGACTACCCCCTTGCCACTTTTTTTCAACTTTTAAAAAATGTTTCCAAATCCCATCGAGCTATACATCAAAAGACAGGTTTTTTCAAACTCTATCCGGGCGTCTAAACCAAAAGCGTGTGGAAGGTCTGGTTCTCGAAATATTTTCATCCAAAGTGATTGCTCGATTAACTGCATTTCTGTGCAAAACATGCAAAAGCGTTTGTGTTTGGATAGCGATATTTCCGTAATCGAGCCTCGAAATCGGTTTTAAAATCCATTGTTAAATTTTTAAGAGCTTTCTAAAACTGAAAACGAAAATACTCTGCGAGGTTTGGTTCTCGAAATATTCGCATCCAAAGTCAAATTACTGTATTTCGATGCAACCCTAAAAAGGGCTTTGGATAACGATATTTCCGCAACCAAGCCTTGTAAGAGGTTGCAGTTTTCAGTTTCGTATAGAAAATTAACAGGCCTTTCCGCCGATATGAATAAAAAAATTTTGCAAGCTTCGGTTCTCGAAATATTCACATCAGAAATGATATTACTTTGTTTTTTTCGGTCCAACCTTAAAAAGTGTCGATGGCGATATTTCCACAACAAAGCCTCGTAAGGGGTTGCGGTTTGCAGTGGCGAATAGCACATTTCCAGAGCTTTCCAGCGATGTAAAAATTTTGACAAAAATGTTTTCAATGATTTTTGAAAAAAATCATGGGCTACCCCCTTGCCACTTTTTTTCAACTTTTAAAAAATGTTTCCAAATCCCATCGAGCTATACATCAAAAGACAGGTTTTTTCAAACTCTATCCGGATGTCTAAACCAAAAGCGTGTGGAAGGTCTGGTTCTCGAAATATTTTCATCCAAAGTGATTGCTCGATTTACTGCATTTCTGTGCAAAACATGCAAAAGCGTTTGTGTTTGGATAGCGATATTTCCGTAATCGAGCCTCGAAATCGAAAACGGTTTTAAAAATCCACTGTTTAATTTTTAACGGCTTTCTAAAACTGAAAACAAAAATACTCTGCGAGGTTTGGTTCTCGAAATATTCGCATCCAAAGTCAAATTACTGTATTTCGATGCAACCCTAAAAAGGGCTTTGGATAACGATATTTCCGCAACCAAGCCTTGTAAGAGGTTGCAGTTTTCAGTTTCGTATAGAAAATTAAGAGGCCTTTCCGCCGATATGAATAAAAAAATTTTGCAAGCTTCGGTTCTCGAAATATTCACATCAGAAATGATATTACTTTGTTTTTTTCGGTCCAACCTTAAAAAGTGTCTATGGCGATATTTCCACAACAAAGCCTCGTAAGGGGTTGCGGTTTGCAGTGGCGAATAGCAAATTCCCAGAGCTTTCCAGCGATGTAAAAATTTTGACAAAAAAATTTTCAATGATTTTTGAAAAAAATCATGGACTACCCCCTTGCCACTTTTTTTCAACTTTTAAAAAATGTTTCCAAATCCCATCGAGCTATACATCAAAAGACAGGTTTTTTCAAACTCTATCCGGATGTCTAAACCAAAAGCGTGTGGAAGGTCTGGTTCTGGAAATATTTTCATCCAAAGTGATTGCTCGATTTACTGCATTTGTGTGCAAAACATGCAAAAGCGTTTGTGTTTGGATAGCGATATTTCCGTAATCGAGCCTCGAAATCGGTTTTAAAATCCATTGTTAAATTTTTAAGAGCTTTCTAAAACTGAAAACGAAAATACTCTGCGAGGTTTGGTTCTCGAAATATTCGCATCCAAAGTCAAATTACTGTATTTCGATGCAACCCTAAAAAGGGCTTTGGATAACGATATTTCCGCAACCAAGCCTTGTAAGAGGTTGCAGTTTTCAGTTTCGTATAGAAAATTAACAGGCCTTTCCGCCGATATGAATAAAAAAATTTTGCAAGCTTCGGTTCTCGAAATATTCACATCAGAAATGATATTACTTTGTTTTTTTCGGTCCAACCTTAAAAAGTGTCGATGGCGATATTTCCACAACAAAGCCTCGTAAGGGGTTGCGGTTTGCAGTGGCGAATAGCAAATTCCCAGAGCTTTCCAGCGATGTAAAAATTTTGACAAAAATTTTTTCAATGACTTTTGAAAAAAATCATGGACTACCCCCTTGCCACTTTTTTTCAACTTTTAAAAAATGTTTCCAAATCCCATCGAGCTATACATCAAAAGACAGGTTTTTTCAAACTCTATCCGGGCGTCTAAACCAAAAGCGTGTGGAAGGTCTGGTTCTCGAAATATTTTCATCCAAAGTGATTGCTCGATTAACTGCATTTCTGTGCAAAACATGCAAAAGCGTTTGTGTTTGGATAGCGATATTTCCGTAATCGAGCCTCGAAATCGGTTTTAAAATCCATTGTTAAATTTTTAAGAGCTTTCTAAAACTGAAAACGAAAATACTCTGCGAGGTTTGGTTCTCGAAATATTCGCATCCAAAGTCAAATTACTGTATTTCGATGCAACCCTAAAAAGGGCTTTGGATAACGATATTTCCGCAACCAAGCCTTGTAAGAGGTTGCAGTTTTCAGTTTCGTATAGAAAATTAACAGGCCTTTCCGCCGATATGAATAAAAAAATTTTGCAAGCTTCGGTTCTCGAAATATTCACATCAGAAATGATATTACTTTGTTTTTTTCGGTCCAACCTTAAAAAGTGTCGATGGCGATATTTCCACAACAAAGCCTCGTAAGGGGTTGCGGTTTGCAGTGGCGAATAGCAAATTCCCAGAGCTTTCCAGCGATGTAAAAATTTTGACAAAAAAATTTTCAATGATTTTTGAAAAAAAACATGGACTACCCCCTTGCCACTTTTTTTCAACTTTTAAAAAATGTTTCCAAATCCCATCGAGCTATACATCAAAAGACAGGTTTTTTCAAAATCTATCCGGACGTCTAAACCAAAAGCGTGTGGAAGGTCTGGTTCTCGAAATATTTTCATCCAAAGTGATTGCTCGATTTACTGCATTTCTGTGCAAAACATGCAAAAGCGTTTGTGTTTGGATAGCGATATTTCCGTAATCGAGCCTCGAAATCGGAAACGGTTTTAAAAATCCATTGTTAAATTTTTAAGAGCTTTCTATATAAAACTGAAAACGAAAGTACTCTGCGAGGTTTGGTTCTCGAAATATTCGCATCCAAAGTCAAATTACTGTATTTCGATGCAACCCTAAAAAGGGCTTTGGATAACGATATTTCCGCAACCAAGCCTTGTAAGAGGTTGCAGTTTTCAGTTTCGTATAGAAAATTAACAGGCCTTTCCGCCGATATGAATAAAAAAATTTTGCAAGCTTCGGTTCTCGAAATATTCACATCAGAAATGATATTACTTTGTTTTTTTCGGTCCAACCTTAAAAAGTGTCGATGGCGATATTTCCACAACAAAGCCTCGTAAGGGGTTGCGGTTTGCAGTGGCGAATAGCAAATTCCCAGAGCTTTCCAGCGATGTAAAAATTTTGACAAAAATTTTTTCAATGATTTTTGAAAAAAATCATGGACTACCCCCTTGCCACTTTTTTTCAACTTTTAAAAAATGTTTCCAAATCCCATCGAGCTATACATCAAAAGACAGGTTTTTTCAAACTCTATCCGGATGTCTAAACCAAAAGCGTGTGGAAGGTCTGGTTCTCGAAATATTTTCATCCAAAGTGATTGCTCGATTTACTGCATTTCTGTGCAAAACATGCAAAAGCGTTTGTGTTTGGATAGCGATATTTCCGTAATCGAGCCTCGAAATCGAAAACGGTTTTAAAAATCCACTGTTTAATTTTTAACGGCTTTCTAAAACTGAAAACAAAAATACTCTGCGAGGTTTGGTTCTCGAAATATTCGCATCCAAAGTCAAATTACTGTATTTCGATGCAACCCTAAAAAGGGCTTTGGATAACGATATTTCCGCAACCAAGCCTTGTAAGAGGTTGCAGTTTTCAGTTTCGTATAGAAAATTAAGAGGCCTTTCCGCCGATATGAATAAAAAAATTTTGCAAGCTTCGGTTCTCGAAATATTCACATCAGAAATGATATAACTTTGTTTTTTTCGGTCCAACCTTAAAAAGTGTCTATGGCGATATTTCCACAACAAAGCCTCGTAAGGGGTTGCGGTTTGCAGTGGCGAATAGCAAATTCCCAGAGCTTTCCAGCGATGTAAAAATTTTGACAAAAATTTTTTCAATGATTTTTGAAAAAAATCATGGACTACCCCCTTGCCACTTTTTTTCAACTTTTAAAAAATGTTTCTAAATCCCATCGAGCTATACATCAAAAGACAGGTTTTTTCAAACTCTATCCGGACGTCTAAACCAAAAGCGTGTGGAAGGTCTGGTTCTCGAAATATTTTCATCCAAAGTGATTGCTCGATTTACTGCATTTCTGTGCAAAACATGCAAAAGCGTTTGTGTTTTTTTTGATATTTCCGTAATCGAGCCTCGAAATCGGAAACGGTTTTAAAAATCCATTGTTAAATTTTTAAGAGCTTTCTAAAACTGAAAACGAAAATACTCTGCGAGGTTTGGTTCTCGAAATATTCGCATCCAAAGTCAAATTACTGTATTTCGATGCAACCCTAAAAAGGGCTTTGGATAACGATATTTCCGCAACCAAGCCTTGTAAGAGGTTGCAGTTTTCAGTTTCGTATAGAAAATTAACAGGCCTTTCCGCCGATATGAATAAAAAAATTTTGCAAGCTTCGGTTCTCGAAATATTCACATCAGAAATGATATTACTTTGTTTTTTTCGGTCCAACCTTAAAAAGTGTCGATGGCGATATTTCCACAACAAAGCCTCGTAAGGGGTTGCGGTTTGCAGTGGCGAATAGCAAATTCCCAGAGCTTTCCAGCGATGTAAAAATTTTGACAAAAAAATTTTCAATGATTTTTGAAAAAAATCATGGACTACCCCCTTGCCACTTTTTTTCAACTTTTAAAAAATGTTTCCAAATCCCATCGAGCTATACATCAAAAGACAGTTTTTTTCAAAATCTATCCGGACGTCTAAACCAAAAGCGTGTGGAAGGTCTGGTTCTCGAAATATTTTCATCCAAAGTGATTGCTCGATTTACTGCATTTCTGTGCAAAACATGCAAAAGCGTTTGTGTTTGGATAGCGATATTTCCGTAATCGAGCCTCGAAATCGGAAACGGTTTTAAAAATCCCTTGTTAAATTTTTAAGAGCTTTCTAAAACTGAAAACGAAAATACTCTGAGAGGTTTGGTTCTCGAAATATTCGCATCCAAAGTCAAATTACTGTATTTCGATGCAACCCTAAAAAGGGCTTTGGATAACGATATTTCCGCAACCAAGCCTTGTAAGAGGTTGCAGTTTTCAGTTTCGTATAGAAAATTAAGAGGCCTTTCCGCCGATATGAATAAAAAAATTTTGCAAGCTTCGGTTCTCGAAATATTCACATCAGAAATGATATTACTTTGTTTTTTTCGGTCCAACCTTAAAAATTGTCGATGGCGATATTTCCACAACAAAGCCTCGTAAGGGGTTGCGGTTTGCAGTGGCGAATAGCAAATTTCCAGAGCTTTCCAGCGATGTAAAAATTTTGACAAAAAAATTTTCAATGATTTTTGAAAAAAATCATGGACTACCCCCTTGCCACTTTTTTTCAACTTTTAAAAAATGTTTCCAAATCCCATCGAGCTATACATCAAAAGACAGGTTTTTTCAAACTCTATCCGGACGTCTAAACCAAAAGCGTGTGGAAGGTCTGGTTCTCGAAATATTTTCATCCAAAGTGATTGCTCGATTTACTGCATTTCTGTGCAAAACATGCAAAAGCGTTTGTGTTTTTTTTGATATTTCCGTAATCGAGCCTCGAAATCGGAAACGGTTTTAAAAATCCATTGTTAAATTTTTAAGAGCTTTCTAAAACTGAAAACGAAAATACTCTGCGAGGTTTGGTTCTCGAAATATTCGCATCCAAAGTCAAATTACTGTATTTCGATGCAACCCTAAAAAGGGCTTTGGATAACGATATTTCCGCAACCAAGCCTTGTAAGAGGTTGCAGTTTTCAGTTTCGTATAGAAAATTAACAGGCCTTTCCGCCGATATGAATACAAAAATTTTGCAAGCTTCGGTTCTCGAAATATTCACATCAGAAATGATATTACTTTGTTTTTTTCGGTCCAACCTTAAAAAGTGTCGATGGCGATATTTCCACAACAAAGCCTCGTAAGGGGTTGCGGTTTGCAGTGGCGAATAGCAAATTCCCAGAGCTTTCCAGCGATGTAAAAATTTTGACAAAAAAATTTTCAATGATTTTTGAAAAAAATCATGGACTACCCCCTTGCCACTTTTTTTCAACTTTTAAAAAATGTTTCCAAATCCCATCGAGCTATACATCAAAAGACAGGTTTTTTCAAACTCTATCCGGATGTCTAAACCAAAAGCGTGTGGAAGGTCTGGTTCTCGAAATATTTTCATCCAAAGTGATTGCTCGATTTACTGCATTTCTGTGCAAAACATGCAAAAGCGTTTGTGTTTGGATAGCGATATTTCCGTAATCGAGCCTCGAAATCGAAAACGGTTTTAAAAATCCACTGTTTAATTTTTAACGGCTTTCTAAAACTGAAAACAAAAATACTCTGCGAGGTTTGGTTCTCGAAATATTCGCATCCAAAGTCAAATTACTGTATTTCGATGCAACCCTAAAAAGGGCTTTGGATAACGATATTTCCGCAACCAAGCCTTGTAAGAGGTTGCAGTTTTCAGTTTCGTATAGAAAATTAAGAGGCCTTTCCGCCGATTTGAATAAAAAAATTTTGCAAGCTTCGGTTCTCGAAATATTCACATCAGAAATGATATTACTTTGTTTTTTTCGGTCCAACCTTAAAAAGTGTCTATGGCGATATTTCCACAACAAAGCCTCGTAAGGGGTTGCGGTTTGCAGTGGCGAATAGCAAATTCCCAGAGCTTTCCAGCGATGTAAAAATTTTGACAAAAATTTTTTCAATGATTTTTGAAAAAAATCATGGACTACCCCCTTGCCACTTTTTTTCAACTTTTAAAAAATGTTTCTAAATCCCATCGAGCTATACATCAAAAGACAGGTTTTTTCAAACTCTATCCGGACGTCTAAACCAAAAGCGTGTGGAAGGTCTGGTTCTGGAAATATTTTCATCCAAAGTGATTGCTCGATTTACTGCATTTGTGTGCAAAACATGCAAAAGCGTTTGTGTTTGGATAGCGATATTTCCGTAATCGAGTCTCGAAATCGGAAACGGTTTTAAAAATCCATTGTTAAATTTTTAAGAGCTTTCTAAAACTGAAAATGAAAATACTCTGCGAGGTTTGGTTCTCGAAATATTCGCATCCAAAGTCAAATTACTGTATTTCGATGCAACCCTAAAAAGGGCTTTGGATAACGATATTTCCGCAACCAAGCCTTGTAAGAGGTTGCAGTTTTCAGTTTCGTATAGAAAATTAACAGGCCTTTCCGCCGATATGAATAAAAAAATTTTGCAAGCTTCGGTTCTCGAAATATTCACATCAGAAATGATATTACTTTGTTTTTTTCGGTCCAACCTTAAAAAGTGTCGATGGCGATATTTCCACAACAAAGCCTCGTAAGGGGTTGCGGTTTGCATTGGCGAATAGCAAATTCCCAGAGCTTTCCAGCGATGTAAAAATTTTGACAAAAATTTTTTCAATGATTTTTGAAAAAAATCATGGACTACCCCCTTGCCACTTTTTTTCAACTTTTAAAAAATGTTTCCAAATCCCATCGAGCTATACATCAAAAGACAGGTTTTTTCAAACTCTATCCGGGCGTCTAAACCAAAAGCGTGTGGAAGGTCTGGTTCTCGAAATATTTTCATCCAAAGTGATTGCTCGATTAACTGCATTTCTGTGCAAAACATGCAAAAGCGTTTGTGTTTGGATAGCGATATTTCCGTAATCGAGCCTCGAAATCGGTTTTAAAATCCATTGTTAAATTTTTAAGAGCTTTCTAAAACTGAAAACAAAAATACTCTGCGAGGTTTGGTTCTCGAAATATTCGCATCCAAAGTCAAATTACTGTATTTCGATGCAACCCTAAAAAGGGCTTTGGATAACGATATTTCCGCAACCAAGCCTTGTAAGAGGTTGCAGTTTTCAGTTTCGTATAGAAAATTAACAGGCCTTTCCGCCGATATGAATAAAAAAAATTTGCAAGCTTCGGTTCTCGAAATATTCACATCAGAAATGATATTACTTTGTTTTTTTCGGTCCAACCTTAAAAAGTGTCGATGGCGATATTTCCACAACAAAGCCTCGTAAGGGGTTGCGGTTTGCAGTGGCGAATAGCAAATTCCCAGAGCTTTCCAGCGATGTAAAAATTTTGACAAAAATTTTTTCAATGATTTTTGAAAAAAATCATGGACTACCCCCTTGCCACTTTTTTTCAACTTTTAAAAAATGTTTCCAAATCCCATCGAGCTATACATCAAAAGACAGGTTTTTTCAAACTCTATCCGGACGTCTAAACCAAAAGCGTGTGGAAGGTCTGGTTCTCGAAATATTTTCATCCAAAGTGATTGCTCGATTTACTGCATTTCTGTGCAAAACATGCAATAGCGTTTGTGTTTGGATAGCGATATTTCCGTAATCGAGCCTCGAAATCGGAAACGGTTTTAAAAATCCATTGTTAAATTTTTAAGAGCTTTCTAAAACTGAAAATGAAAATACTCTGCGAGGTTTGGTTCTCGAAATATTCGCATCCAAAGTCAAATTACTGTATTTCGATGCAACCCTAAAAAGGGCTTTGGATAACGATATTTCCGCAACCAAGCCTTGTAAGAGGTTGCAGTTTTCAGTTTCGTATAGAAAATTAACAGGCCTTTCCGCCGATATGAATAAAAAAATTTTGCAAGCTTCGGTTCTCGAAATATTCACATCAGAAATGATATTACTTTGTTTTTTTCGGTCCAACCTTAAAAAGTGTCGATGGCGATATTTCCACAACAAAGCCTCGTAAGGGGTTGCGGTTTGCATTGGCGAATAGCAAATTCCCAGAGCTTTCCAGCGATGTAAAAATTTTGACAAAAATTTTTTCAATGATTTTTGAAAAAAATCATGGACTACCCCCTTGCCACTTTTTTTCAACTTTTAAAAAATGTTTCCAAATCCCATCGAGCTATACATCAAAAGACAGGTTTTTTCAAACTCTATCCGGGCGTCTAAACCAAAAGCGTGTGGAAGGTCTGGTTCTCGAAATATTTTCATCCAAAGTGATTGCTCGATTAACTGCATTTCTGTGCAAAACATGCAAAAGCGTTTGTGTTTGGATAGCGATATTTCCGTAATCGAGCCTCGAAATCGGTTTTAAAATCCATTGTTAAATTTTTAAGAGCTTTCTAAAACTGAAAACGAAAATACTCTGCGAGGTTTGGTTCTCGAAATATTCGCATCCAAAGTCAAATTACTGTATTTCGATGCAACCCTAAAAAGGGCTTTGGATAACGATATTTCCGCAACCAAGCCTTGTAAGAGGTTGCAGTTTTCAGTTTCGTATAGAAAATTAACAGGCCTTTCCGCCGATATGAATAAAAAAAATTTGCAAGCTTCGGTTCTCGAAATATTCACATCAGAAATGATATTACTTTGTTTTTTTCGGTCCAACCTTAAAAAGTGTCGATGGCGATATTTCCACAACAAAGCCTCGTAAGGGGTTGCGGTTTGCAGTGGCGAATAGCAAATTCCCAGAGCTTTCCAGCGATGTAAAAATTTTGACAAAAATTTTTTCAATGATTTTTGAAAAAAATCATGGACTACCCCCTTGCCACTTTTTTTCAACTTTTAAAAAATGTTTCCAAATCCCATCGAGCTATACATCAAAAGACAGGTTTTTTCAAACTCTATCCGGACGTCTAAACCAAAAGCGTGTGGAAGGTCTGGTTCTCGAAATATTTTCATCCAAAGTGATTGCTCGATTTACTGCATTTCTGTGCAAAACATGCAATAGCGTTTGTGTTTGGATAGCGATATTTCCGTAATCGAGCCTCGAAATCGGAAACGGTTTTAAAAATCCATTGTTAAATTTTTAAGAGCTTTCTAAAACTGAAAACGAAAATACTCTGCGAGGTTTGGTTCTCGAAATATTCGCATCCAAAGTCAAATTACTGTATTTCGATGCAACCCTAAAAAGGGCTTTGGATAACGATATTTCCGCAACCAAGCCTTGTAAGAGGTTGCAGTTTTCAGTTTCGTATAGAAAATTAACAGGCCTCTCCGCCGGTTTGGATAAAAAAAATTTTGCAAGCTTCGGTTCTCGAAATATTCACATCAGAAATGATATTACTTTGTTTTTTTCGGTCCAACCTTAAAAAGTGTCGATGGCGATATTTCCACAACAAAGCCTCGTAAGGGGTTGCGGTTTGCAGTGGCGAATAGCAAATTCCCAGAGCTTTCCAGCGATGTAAAAATTTTGACAAAAATTTTTTCAATGACTTTTGAAAAAAATCATGGACTACCCCCTTGCCACTTTTTTTCAACTTTTAAAAAATGTTTCCAAATCCCATCGAGCTATACATCAAAAGACAGGTTTTTTCAAACTCTATCCGGGCGTCTAAACCAAAAGCGTGTGGAAGGTCTGGTTCTCGAAATATTTTCATCCAAAGTGATTGCTCGATTAACTGCATTTCTGTGCAAAACATGCAAAAGCGTTTGTGTTTGGATAGCGATATTTCCGTAATCGAGCCTCGAAATCGGTTTTAAAATCCATTGTTAAATTTTTAAGAGCTTTCTAAAACTGAAAACGAAAATACTCTGCGAGGTTTGGTTCTCGAAATATTCGCATCCAAAGTCAAATTACTGTATTTCGATGCAACCCTAAAAAGGGCTTTGGATAACGATATTTCCGCAACCAAGCCTTGTAAGAGGTTGCAGTTTTCAGTTTCGTATAGAAAATTAACAGGCCTTTCCGCCGATATGAATAAAAAAATTTTGCAAGCTTCGGTTCTCGAAATATTCACATCAGAAATGATATTACTTTGTTTTTTTCGGTCCAACCTTAAAAAGTGTCGATGGCGATATTTCCACAACAAAGCCTCGTAAGGGGTTGCGGTTTGCAGTGGCGAATAGCAAATTCCCAGAGCTTTCCAGCGATGTAAAAATTTTGACAAAAATTTTTTCAATGATTTTTGAAAAAAATCATGGACTACCCCCTTGCCACTTTTTTTCAACTTTTAAAAAATGTTTCCAAATCCCATCGAGCTATACATCAAAAGACAGGTTTTTTCAAAATCTATCCGGACGTCTAAACCAAAAGCGTGTGGAAGGTCTGGTTCTCGAAATATTTTCATCCAAAGTGATTGCTCGATTTACTGCATTTCTGTGCAAAACATGCAAAAGCGTTTGTGTTTGGATAGCGATATTTGCGTAATCGAGCCTCGAAATCGGAAACGGTTTTAAAAATCCATTGTTAAATTTTTAAGAGCTTTCTATATAAAACTGAAAACGAAAATACTCTGCGAGGTTTGGTTCTCGAAATATTCGCATCCAAAGTCAAATTACTGTATTTCGATGCAACCCTAAAAAGGGCTTTGGATAACGATATTTCCGCAACCAAGCCTTGTAAGAGGTTGCAGTTTTCAGTTTCGTATAGAAAATTAACAGGCCTTTCCGCCGATATGAATAAAAAAATTTTGCAAGCTTCGGTTCTCGAAATATTCACATCAGAAATGATATTACTTTGTTTTTTTCGGTCCAACCTTAAAAAGTGTCGATGGCGATATTTCCACAACAAAGCCTCGTAAGGGGTTGCGGTTTGCAGTGGCGAATAGCAAATTCCCAGAGCTTTCCAGCGATGTAAAAATTTTGACAAAAATTTTTTCAATGATTTTTGAAAAAAATCATGGACTACCCCCTTGCCACTTTTTTTCAACTTTTAAAAAATGTTTCCAAATCCCATCGAGCTATACATCAAAAGACAGGTTTTTTCAAACTCTATCCGGACGTCTAAACCAAAAGCGTGTGGAAGGTCTGGTTCTCGAAATATTTTCATCCAAAGTGATTGCTCGATTTACTGCATTTCTGTGCAAAACATGCAAAAGCGTTTGTGTTTGGATAGCGATATTTCCGTAATCGAGCCTCGAAATCGGGAACGGTTTTAAAAATCCATAGTTAAATTTTTAAGAGCTTTCTAAAACTGAAAACGAAAATACTCTGCGAGGTTTGGTTCTCGAAATATTCGCATCCAAAGTCAAATTACTGTATTTCGATGCAACCCTAAAAAGGGCTTTGGATAACGATATTTCCGCAACCAAGCCTTGTAAGAGGTTGCAGTTTTCAGTTTCGTATAGAAAATTAACAGGCCTTTCCGCCGATATGAATACAAAAATTTTGCAAGCTTCGGTTCTCGAAATATTCACATCAGAAATGATATTACTTTGTTTTTTTCGGTCCAACCTTAAAAAGTGTCGATGGCGATATTTCCACAACAAAGCCTCGTAAGGGGTTGCGGTTTGCAGTGGCGAATAGCAAATTCCCAGAGCTTTCCAGCGATGTAAAAATTTTGACAAACATTTTTTCAATGATTTTTGAAAAAAATCATGGACTACCCCCTTGCCACTTTTTTTCAACTTTTAAAAAATGTTTCCAAATCCCATCGAGCTATACATCAAAAGACAGGTTTTTTCAAACTCTATCCGGACGTCTAAACCAAAAGCGTGTGGAAGGTCTGGTTCTCGAAATATTTTCATCCAAAGTGATTGCTCGATTTACTGCATTTCTGTGCAAAACATGCAAAAGCGTTTGTGTTTGGATAGCGATATTTCCGTAATCGAGCCTCGAAATCGGAAACGGTTTTAAAAATCCATTGGTAAATTTTTAAGAGCTTTCTAAAACTGAAAACGAAAATACTCTGCGAGGTTTGGTTCTCGAAATATTCGCATCCAAAGTCAAATTACTGTATTTCGATGCAACCCTAAAAAGGGCTTTGGATAACGATATTTCCGCAACCAAGCCTTGTAAGAGGTTGCAGTTTTCAGTTTCGTATAGAAAATTAACAGGCCTTTCCGCCGATATGAATAAAAAAATTTTGCAAGCTTCGGTTCTCGAAATATTCACATCAGAAATGATATTACTTTGTTTTTTTTCGGTCCAACCTTAAAAAGTGTCGATGGCGATATTTCCACAACAAAGCCTCGTAAGGGGTTGCGGTTTGCAGTGGCGAATAGCAAATTCCCAGAGCTTTCCAGCGATGTAAAAATTTTGACAAAAATTTTTTCAATGATTTTTGAAAAAAATCATGGACTACCTACCCCCTTGCCACTTTTTTTCAACTTTTAAAAAATGTTTCCAAATCCCATCGAGCTATACATCAAAAGACAGGTTTTTTCAAACTCTATCCGGGCGTCTAAACCAAAAGCGTGTGGAAGGTCTGGTTCTCGAAATATTTTCATCCAAAGTGATTGCTCGATTAACTGCATTTCTGTGCAAAACATGCAAAAGCGTTTGTGTTTGGATAGCGATATTTCCGTAATCGAGCCTCGAAATCGGTTTTAAAATCCATTGTTAAATTTTTAAGAGCTTTCTAAAACTGAAAACGAAAATACTCTGCGAGGTTTGGTTCTCGAAATATTCGCATCCAAAGTCAAATTACTGTATTTCGATGCAACCCTAAAAAGGGCTTTGGATAACGATATTTCCGCAACCAAGCCTTGTAAGAGGTTGCAGTTTTCAGTTTCGTATAGAAAATTAACAGGGCTTTCCGCCGGTTTGGATAAAAAAAGTTTTGCAAGCTTCGGTTCTCGAAATATTGACATCAGAAATGATATTACTTTGTTTTTTTCGGTCCAACCTTAAAAAGTGTCGATGGCGATATTTCCACAACAAAGCCTCGTAAGGGGTTGCGGTTTGCAGTGGCGAATAGCAAATTCCCAGAGCTTTCCAGCGATGTAAAAATTTTGACAAAAATTTTTTCAATGATTTTTGAAAAAATCCCCCCCTTGCCACTTTTTTCAACTTTTAAAAAATGTTTCCAAATCCCATCGAGCTATACATCAAAAGACAGGTTTTTTCAAAATCTATCCGGACGTCTAAACCAAAAGCGTGTGGAAGGTCTGGTTCTCGAAATATTTTCATCCAAAGTGATTGCTCGATTTACTGCATTTCTGTGCAAAACATGCAAAAGCGTTTGTGTTTGGATAGCGATATTTCCGTAATCGAGCCTCGAAATCGGAAACGGTTTTAAAAATCCATTGTTAAATTTTTAAGAGCTTTCTAAAACTGAAAACGAAAATACTCTGCGAGGTTTGGTTCTCGAAATATTCGCATCCAAAGTCAAATTACTGTATTTCGATGCAACCCTAAAAAGGGCTTTGGATAACGATATTTCCGCAACCAAGCCTTGTAAGAGGTTGCAGTTTTCAGTTTCGTATAGAAAATTAACAGGCCTTTCCGCCGGTTTGGATAAAAAAAGTTTTGCAAGCTTCGGTTCTCGAAATATTCACATCAGAAATGATATTACTTTGTTTTTTTCGGTCCAACCTTAAAAAGTGTCGATGGCGATATTTCCACAACAAAGCCTCGTAAGGGGTTGCGGTTTGCAGTGGCGAATAGCAAATTCCCAGAGCTTTCCAGCGATGTAAAAATTTTGACAAAAATTTTTTCAATGATTTTTGAAAAAAATCATGGACTACCCCCTTGCCACTTTTTTTCAACTTTTAAAAAATGTTTCCAAATCCCATCGAGCTATACATCAAAAGACAGGTTTTTTCAAACTCTATCCGGACGTCTAAACCAAAAGCGTGTGGAAGGTCTGGTTCTCGAAATATTTTCATCCAAAGTGATTGCTCGATTTACTGCATTTCTGTGCAAAACATGCAAAAGCGTTTGTGTTTGGATAGCGATATTTCCGTAATCGAGCCTCGAAATCGGAAACGGTTTTAAAAATCCATTGTTAAATTTTTAAGAGCTTTCTAAAACTGAAAACGAAAATACTCTGCGAGGTTTGGTTCTCGAAATATTCGCATCCAAAGTCAAATTACTGTATTTCGATGCAACCCTAAAAAGGGCTTTGGATAACGATATTTCCGCAACCAAGCCTTGTAAGAGGTTGCAGTTTTCAGTTTCGTATAGAAAATTAACAGGGCTTTCCGCCGGTTTGGATAAAAAAAGTTTTGCAAGCTTCGGTTCTCGAAATATTCACATCAGAAATGATATTACTTTGTTTTTTTCGGTCCAACCTTAAAAAGTGTCGATGGCGATATTTCCACAACAAAGCCTCGTAAGGGGTTGCGGTTTGCAGTGGCGAATAGCAAATTCCCAGAGCTTTCCAGCGATGTAAAAATTTTGACAAAAATTTTTTCAATGATTTTTGAAAAAAATCATGGACTACCCCCTTGCCACTTTTTTTCAACTTTTAAAAAATGTTTCCAAATCCCATCGAGCTATACATCAAAAGACAGGTTTTTTCAAAATCTATCCGGACGTCTAAACCAAAAGCGTGTGGAAGGTCTGGTTCTCGAAATATTTTCATCCAAAGTGATTGCTCGATTTACTGCATTTCTGTGCAAAACATGCAAAAGCGTTTGTGTTTGGATAGCGATATTTCCGTAATCGAGCCTCGAAATCGGAAACGGTTTTAAAAATCCAATGTTAAATTTTTAAGAGCTTTCTAAAACTGAAAACGAAAATACTCTGCGAGGTTTGGTTCTCGAAATATTCGCATCCAAAGTCAAATTACTGTATTTCGATGCAACCCTAAAAAGGGCTTTGGATAACGATATTTCCGCAACCAAGCCTTGTAAGAGGTTGCAGTTTTCAGTTTCGTATAGAAAATTAACAGGCCTTTCCGCCGGTTTGGATTAAAAAATTGCAAGCTTCGGTTCTCGAAATATTCACATCAGAAATGATATTACTTTGTTTTTTTCGGTCCAACCTTAAAAAGTGTCGATGGCGATATTTCCACAACAAAGCCTCGTAAGGGGTTGCGGTTTGCAGTGGCGAATAGCAAATTCCCAGAGCTTTCCAGCGATGTAAAAATTTTGACAAAAATTTTTTCAATGATTTTTGAAAAAAAATTGCCACTTTTTTTCAACTTTTAAAAAATGTTTCCAAATCCCATCGAGCTATACATCAAAAGACAGGTTTTTTTCAAACTCTATCCGGACGTCTAAACCAAAAGCGTGTGGAAGGTCTGGTTCTCGAAATATTTTCATCCAAAGTGATTGCTCGATTTACTGCATTTCTGTGCAAAACATGCAAAAGCGTTTGTGTTTGGATAGCGATATTTCCGTAATCGAGCCTCGAAATCGGAAACGGTTTTAAAAATCCATTGTTAAATTTTTAAGAGCTTTCTAAAACTGAAAACGAAAATACTCTGCGAGGTTTGGTTCTCGAAATATTCGCATCCAAAGTCAAATTACTGTATTTCGATGCAACCCTAAAAAGGGCTTTGGATAACGATATTTCCGCAACCAAGCCTTGTAAGAGGTTGCAGTTTTCAGTTTCGTATAGAAAATTAACAGGGCTTTCCGCCGGTTTGGATAAAAAAAGTTTTGCAAGCTTCGGTTCTCGAAATATTGACATCAGAAATGATATTACTTTGTTTTTTTCGGTCCAACCTTAAAAAGTGTCGATGGCGATATTTCCACAACAAAGCCTCGTAAGGGGTTGCGGTTTGCAGTGGCGAATAGCAAATTCCCAGAGCTTTCCAGCGATGTAAAAATTTTGACAAAAATTTTTTCAATGATTTTTGAAAAAATCCCCCCCTTGCCACTTTTTTCAACTTTTAAAAAATGTTTCCAAATCCCATCGAGCTATACATCAAAAGACAGGTTTTTTCAAAATCTATCCGGACGTCTAAACCAAAAGCGTGTGGAAGGTCTGGTTCTCGAAATATTTTCATCCAAAGTGATTGCTCGATTTACTGCATTTCTGTGCAAAACATGCAAAAGCGTTTGTGTTTGGATAGCGATATTTCCGTAATCGAGCCTCGAAATCGGAAACGGTTTTAAAAATCCATTGTTAAATTTTTAAGAGCTTTCTAAAACTGAAAACGAAAATACTCTGCGAGGTTTGGTTCTCGAAATATTCGCATCCAAAGTCAAATTACTGTATTTCGATGCAACCCTAAAAAGGGCTTTGGATAACGATATTTCCGCAACCAAGCCTTGTAAGAGGTTGCAGTTTTCAGTTTCGTATAGAAAATTAACAGGGCTTTCCGCCGGTTTGGATAAAAAAAGTTTTGCAAGCTTCGGTTCTCGAAATATTCACATCAGAAATGATATTACTTTGTTTTTTTCGGTCCAACCTTAAAAAGTGTCGATGGCGATATTTCCACAACAAAGCCTCGTAAGGGGTTGCGGTTTGCAGTGGCGAATAGCAAATTCCCAGAGCTTTCCAGCGATGTAAAAATTTTGACAAAAATTTTTTCAATGATTTTTGAAAAAAATCATGGACTACCCCCTTGCCA
This sequence comes from Leucozona laternaria, assembly GCA_932273885.2. Taxonomy (NCBI): domain Eukaryota; kingdom Metazoa; phylum Arthropoda; class Insecta; order Diptera; family Syrphidae; genus Leucozona; species Leucozona laternaria. The sequence continues at coordinate 40,295,718 of OW026369.1, read as the reverse complement.
CTTTTTTTCAACTTTTAAAAAATGTTTCCAAATCCCATCGAGCTATACATCAAAAGACAGGTTTTTTCAAAATCTATCCGGACGTCTAAACCAAAAGCGTGTGGAAGGTCTGGTTCTCGAAATATTTTCATCCAAAGTGATTGCTCGATTTACTGCATTTCTGTGCAAAACATGCAAAAGCGTTTGTGTTTGGATAGCGATATTTCCGTAATCGAGCCTCGAAATCGGAAACGGTTTTAAAAATCCATTCTTAAATTTTTAAGAGCTTTCTAAAACTGAAAACGAAAATACTCTGCGAGGTTTGGTTCTCGAAATATTCGCATCCAAAGTCAAATTACTGTATTTCGATGCAACCCTAAAAAGGGCTTTGGATAACGATATTTCCGCAACCAAGCCTTGTAAGAGGTTGCAGTTTTCAGTTTCGTATAGAAAATTAACAGGCCTTTCCGCCGGTTTGGATAAAAAAAGTTTTGCAAGCTTCGGTTCTCGAAATATTCACATCAGAAATGATATTACTTTGTTTTTTTCGGTCCAACCTTAAAAAGTGTCGATGGCGATATTTCCACAACAAAGCCTCGTAAGGGGTTGCGGTTTGCAGTGGCGAATAGCAAATTCCCAGAGCTTTCCAGCGATGTAAAAATTTTGACAAAAATTTTTTCAATGATTTTTGAAAAAAAATTGCCACTTTTTTTCAACTTTTAAAAAATGTTTCCAAATCCCATCGAGCTATACATCAAAAGACAGGTTTTTTCAAACTCTATCCGGACGTCTAAACCAAAAGCGTGTGGAAGGTCTGGTTCTCGAAATATTTTCATCCAAAGTGATTGCTCGATTTACTGCATTTCTGTGCAAAACATGCAAAAGCGTTTGTGTTTGGATAGCGATATTTCCGTAATCGAGCCTCGAAATCGGAAACGGTTTTAAAAATCCATTGTTAAATTTTTAAGAGCTTTCTAAAACTGAAAACGAAAATACTCTGCGAGGTTTGGTTCTCGAAATATTCGCATCCAAAGTCAAATTACTGTATTTCGATGCAACCCTAAAAAGGGCTTTGGATAACGATATTTCCGCAACCAAGCCTTGTAAGAGGTTGCAGTTTTCAGTTTCGTATAGAAAATTAACAGGGCTTTCCGCCGGTTTGGATAAAAAAAGTTTTGCAAGCTTCGGTTCTCGAAATATTCACATCAGAAATGATATTACTTTGTTTTTTTCGGTCCAACCTTAAAAAGTGTCGATGGCGATATTTCCACAACAAAGCCTCGTAAGGGGTTGCGGTTTGCAGTGGCGAATAGCAAATTCCCAGAGCTTTCCAGCGATGTAAAAATTTTGACAACAATTTTTTCAATGATTTTTGAAAAAAATCATGGACTACCCCCTTGCCACTTTTTTTCAACTTTTAAAAAATGTTTCCAAATCCCATCGAGCTATACATCAAAAGACAGGTTTTTTCAAAATCTATCCGGACGTCTAAACCAAAAGCGTGTGGAAGGTCTGGTTCTCGAAATATTTTCATCCAAAGTGATTGCTCGATTTACTGCATTTCTGTGCAAAACATGCAAAAGCGTTTGTGTTTGGATAGCGATATTTCCGTAATCGAGCCTCGAAATCGGAAACGGTTTTAAAAATCCAATGTTAAATTTTTAAGAGCTTTCTAAAACTGAAAACGAAAATACTCTGCGAGGTTTGGTTCTGGAAATATTCGCATCCAAAGTCAAATTACTGTATTTCGATGCAACCCTAAAAAGGGCTTTGGATAACGATATTTCCGCAACCAAGCCTTGTAAGAGGTTGCAGTTTTCAGTTTCGTATAGAAAATTAACAGGCCTTTCCGCCGGTTTGGATTAAAAAATTGCAAGCTTCGGTTCTCGAAATATTCACATCAGAAATGATATTACTTTGTTTTTTTCGGTCCAACCTTAAAAAGTGTCGATGGCGATATTTCCACAACAAAGCCTCGTAAGGGGTTGCGGTTTGCAGTGGCGAATAGCAAATTCCCAGAGCTTTCCAGCGATGTAAAAATTTTGACAAAAATTTTTTCAATGATTTTTGAAAAAAATCATGGACTACCCCCTTGCCACTTTTTTTCAACTTTTAAAAAATGTTTCCAAATCCCATCGAGCTATACATCAAAAGACAGGTTTTTTCAAACTCTATCCGGACGTCTAAACCAAAAGCGTGTGGAAGGTCTGGTTCTCGAAATATTTTCATCCAAAGTGATTGCTCGATTTACTGCATTTCTGTGCAAAACATGCAAAAGCGTTTGTGTTTGGATAGCGATATTTCCGTAATCGAGCCTCGGAATCGGAAACGGTTTTAAAAATCCATAGTTAAATTTTTAAGAGCTTTCTAAAACTGAAAACGAAAATACTCTGCGAGGTTTGGTTCTCGAAATATTCGCATCCAAAGTCAAATTACTGTATTTCGATGCAACCCTAAAAAGGGCTTTGGATAACGATATTTCCGCAACCAAGCCTTGTAAGAGGTTGCAGTTTTCAGTTTCGTATAGAAAATTAACAGGCCTTTCCGCCGATATGAATAAAAAAATTTTGCAAGCTTCGGTTCTCGAAATATTCACATCAGAAATGATATTACTTTGTTTTTTTCGGTCCAACCTTAAAAAGTGTCGATGGCGATATTTCCACAACAAAGCCTCGTAAGGGGTTGCGGTTTGCAGTGGCGAATAGCAAATTCCCAGAGCTTTCCAGCGATGTAAAAATTTTGACAAAAATTTTTTCAATGATTTTTGAAAAAAATCATGGACTACCCCCTTGCCACTTTTTTTCAACTTTTAAAAAATGTTTCCAAATCCCATCGAGCTATACATCAAAAGACAGGTTTTTTCAAAATCTATCCGGACGTCTAAACCAAAAGCGTGTGGAAGGTCTGGTTCTCGAAATATTTTCATCCAAAGTGATTGCTCGATTTACTGCATTTCTGTGCAAAACATGCAAAAGCGTTTGTGTTTGGATAGCGATATTTCCGTAATCGAGCCTCGAAATCGGAAACGGTTTTAAAAATCCATTGTTAAATTTTTAAGAGCTTCCTAAAACTGAAAACGAAAATACTCTGCGAGGTTTGGTTCTCGAAATATTCGCATCCAAAGTCAAATTACTGTATTTCGATGCAACCCTAAAAAGGGCTTTGGATAACGATATTTCCGCAACCAAGCCTTGTAAGAGGTTGCAGTTTTCAGTTTCGTATAGAAAATTAACAGGGCTTTCCGCCGGTTTGGATAAAAAAAGTTTTGCAAGCTTCGGTTCTCGAAATATTCACATCAGAAATGATATTACTTTGTTTTTTTCGGTCCAACCTTAAAAAGTGTCGATGGCGATATTTCCACAACAAAGCCTCGTAAGGGGTTGCGGTTTGCAGTGGCGAATAGCAAATTCCCAGAGCTTTCCAGCGATGTAAAAATTTTGACAAAAATTTTTTCAATGATTTTTGAAAAAAATCATGGACTACCCCCTTGCCACTTTTTTTCAACTTTTAAAAAATGTTTCCAAATCCCATCGAGCTATACATCAAAAGACAGGTTTTTTCAAAATCTATCCGGACGTCTAAACCAAAAGCGTGTGGAAGGTCTGGTTCTCGAAATATTTTCATCCAAAGTGATTGCTCGATTTACTGCATTTCTGTGCAAAACATGCAAAAGCGTTTGTGTTTGGATAGCGATATTTCCGTAATCGAGCCTCGAAATCGGAAACGGTTTTAAAAATCCAATGTTAAATTTTTAAGAGCTTTCTAAAACTGAAAACGAAAATACTCTGCGAGGTTTGGTTGCGGAAATATTCGCATCCAAAGTCAAATTACTGTATTTCGATGCAACCCTAAAAAGGGCTTTGGATAACGATATTTCCGCAACCAAGCCTTGTAAGAGGTTGCAGTTTTCAGTTTCGTATAGAAAATTAACAGGCCTTTCCGCCGGTTTGGATTAAAAAATTGCAAGCTTCGGTTCTCGAAATATTCACATCAGAAATGATATTACTTTGTTTTTTTCGGTCCAACCTTAAAAAGTGTCGATGGCGATATTTCCACAACAAAGCCTCGTAAGGGGTTGCGGTTTGCAGTGGCGAATAGCAAATTCCCAGAGCTTTCCAGCGATGTAAAAATTTTGACAAAAATTTTTTCAATGATTTTTGAAAAAAATCATGGACTACCCCCTTGCCACTTTTTTTCAACTTTTAAAAAATGTTTCCAAATCCCATCGAGCTATACATCAAAAGACAGGTTTTTTCAAACTCTATCCGGACGTCTAAACCAAAAGCGTGTGGAAGGTCTGGTTCTCGAAATATTTTCATCCAAAGTGATTGCTCGATTTACTGCATTTCTGTGCAAAACATGCAAAAGCGTTTGTGTTTGGATAGCGATATTTCCGTAATCGAGCCTCGGAATCGGAAACGGTTTTAAAAATCCATAGTTAAATTTTTAAGAGCTTTCTAAAACTGAAAACGAAAATACTCTGCGAGGTTTGGTTCTCGAAATATTCGCATCCAAAGTCAAATTACTGTATTTCGATGCAACCCTAAAAAGGGCTTTGGATAACGATATTTCCGCAACCAAGCCTTGTAAGAGGTTGCAGTTTTCAGTTTCGTATAGAAAATTAACAGGCCTTTCCGCCGATATGAATAAAAAAATTTTGCAAGCTTCGGTTCTCGAAATATTCACATCAGAAATGATATTACTTTGTTTTTTTCGGTCCAACCTTAAAAAGTGTCGATGGCGATATTTCCACAACAAAGCCTCGTAAGGGGTTGCGGTTTGCAGTGGCGAATAGCAAATTCCCAGAGCTTTCCAGCGATGTAAAAATTTTGACAAAAATTTTTTCAATGATTTTTGAAAAAAATCATGGACTACCCCCTTGCCACTTTTTTTCAACTTTTAAAAAATGTTTCCAAATCCCATCGAGCTATACATCAAAAGACAGGTTTTTTCAAAATCTATCCGGACGTCTAAACCAAAAGCGTGTGGAAGGTCTGGTTCTCGAAATATTTTCATCCAAAGTGATTGCTCGATTTACTGCATTTCTGTGCAAAACATGCAAAAGCGTTTGTGTTTGGATAGCGATATTTCCGTAATCGAGCCTCGAAATCGGAAACGGTTTTAAAAATCCATTGTTAAATTTTTAAGAGCTTCCTAAAACTGAAAACGAAAATACTCTGCGAGGTTTGGTTCTCGAAATATTCGCATCCAAAGTCAAATTACTGTATTTCGATGCAACCCTAAAAAGGGCTTTGGATAACGATATTTCCGCAACCAAGCCTTGTAAGAGGTTGCAGTTTTCAGTTTCGTATAGAAAATTAACAGGGCTTTCCGCCGGTTTGGATAAAAAAAGTTTTGCAAGCTTCGGTTCTCGAAATATTCACATCAGAAATGATATTACTTTGTTTTTTTCGGTCCAACCTTAAAAAGTGTCGATGGCGATATTTCCACAACAAAGCCTCGTAAGGGGTTGCGGTTTGCAGTGGCGAATAGCAAATTCCCAGAGCTTTCCAGCGATGTAAAAATTTTGACAAAAATTTTTTCAATGATTTTTGAAAAAAATCATGGACTACCCCCTTGCCACTTTTTTTCAACTTTTAAAAAATGTTTCCAAATCCCATCGAGCTATACATCAAAAGACAGGTTTTTTCAAAATCTATCCGGACGTCTAAACCAAAAGCGTGTGGAAGGTCTGGTTCTCGAAATATTTTCATCCAAAGTGATTGCTCGATTTACTGCATTTCTGTGCAAAACATGCAAAAGCGTTTGTGTTTGGATAGCGATATTTCCGTAATCGAGCCTCGAAATCGGAAACGGTTTTAAAAATCCACTGTTAAATTTTTAAGAGCTTTCTAAAACTGAAAACGAAAATACTCTGCGAGGTTTGGTTCTCGAAATATTCGCATCCAAAGTCAAATTACTGTATTTCGATGCAACCCTAAAAAGGGCTTTGGATAACGATATTTCCGCAACCAAGCCTTGTAAGAGGTTGCAGTTTTCAGTTTCGTATAGAAAATTAACAGGCCTTTCCGCCGATATGAATAAAAAAATTTTGCAAGCTTCGGTTCTCGAAATATTCACATCAGAAATGATATTACTTTGTTTTTTTCGGTCCAACCTTAAAAAGTGTCGATGGCGATATTTCCACAACAAAGCCTCGTAAGGGGTTGCGGTTTGCAGTGGCGAATAGCAAATTCCCAGAGCTTTCCAGCGATGTAAAAATTTTGACAAAAATTTTTTCAATGATTTTTGAAAAAAATCATGGACTACCCCCTTGCCACTTTTTTTCAAGTTTTAAAAAATGTTTCCAAATCCCATCGAGCTATACATCAAAAGACAGGTTTTTTCAAACTCTATCCGGACGTCTAAACCAAAAGCGTGTGGAAGGTCTGGTTCTCGAAATATTTTCATCCAAAGTGATTGCTCGATTTACTGCATTTCTGTGCAAAACATGCAAAAGCGTTTGTGTTTGGATAGCGATATTTCCGTAATCGAGCCTCGAAATCGGAAACGGTTTTGAAAATTCATTGTTAAATTTTTAAGAGCTTTCTAAAACTGAAAACGAAAATACTCTGCGAGGTTTGGTTCTCGAAATATTCGCATCCAAAGTCAAATTACTGTATTTCGATGCAACCCTAAAAAGGGCTTTGGATAACGATATTTCCGCAACCAAGCCTTGTAAGAGGTTGCAGTTTTCAGTTTCGTATAGAAAATTAACAGGCCTTTCCGCCGATATGAATACAAAAATTTTGCAAGCTTCGGTTCTCGAAATATTCACATCAGAAATGATATTACTTTGTTTTTTTCGGTCCAACCTTAAAAAGTGTCGATGGCGATATTTCCACAACAAAGCCTCGTAAGGGGTTGCGGTTTGCAGTGGCGAATAGCAAATTCCCAGAGCTTTCCAGCGATGTAAAAATTTTGACAAAAATTTTTTCAATGATTTTTGAAAAAAATCATGGACTACCCCCTTGCCACTTTTTTTCAACTTTTAAAAAATGTTTCCAAATCCCATCGAGCTATACATCAAAAGACAGGTTTTTTCAAACTCTATCCGGACGACTAAGCCAAAAGCGTGTGGAAGGTCTGGTTCTCGAAATATTTTCATTCAAAGTGATTGCTCGATTTACTGCATTTCTGTGCAAAACATGCAAAAGCGTTTGTGTTTGGATAGCGATATTTCCGTAATCGAGCCTCGAAATCGGAAACGGTTTTAAAAATCCATTGTTAAATTTTTAAGAGCTTTCTAAAACTGAAAACGAAAATACTCTGCGAGGTTTGGTTCTCGAAATATTCGCATCCAAAGTCAAATTACTGTATTTCGATGCAACCCTAAAAAGGGCTTTGGATAACGATATTTCCGCAACCAAGCCTTGTAAGAGGTTGCAGTTTTCAGTTTCGTATAGAAAATTAACAGGCCTTTCCGCCGATATGAATAAAAAAATTTTGCAAGCTTCGGTTCTCGAAATATTCACATCAGAAATGATATTACTTTGTTTTTTTCGGTCCAACCTTAAAAAGTGTCGATGGCGATATTTCCACAACAAAGCCTCGTAAGGGGTTGCGGTTTGCAGTGGCGAATAGCAAATTCCCAGAGCTTTCCAGCGATGTAAAAATTTTGACAAAAATTTTTTCAATGATTTTTGAAAAAAATCATGGACTACCCCCTTGCCACTTTTTTTCAAGTTTTAAAAAATGTTTCCAAATCCCATCGAGCTATACATCAAAAGACAGGTTTTTTCAAACTCTATCCGGACGTCTAAACCAAAAGCGTGTGGAAGGTCTGGTTCTCGAAATATTTTCATCCAAAGTGATTGCTCGATTTACTGCATTTCTGTGCAAAACATGCAAAAGCGTTTGTGTTTGGATAGCGATATTTCCGTAATCGAGCCTCGAAATCGGAAACGGTTTTAAAAATCCATTGTTAAATTTTTAAGAGCTTTCTAAAACTGAAAACGAAAATACTCTGCGAGGTTTGGTTCTCGAAATATTCGCATCCAAAGTCAAATTACTGTATTTCGATGCAACCCTAAAAAGGGCTTTGGATAACGATATTTCCGCAACCAAGCCTTGTAAGAGGTTGCAGTTTTCAGTTTCGTATAGAAAATTAACAGGCCTTTCCGCCGATATGAATACAAAAATTTTGCAAGCTTCGGTTCTCGAAATATTCACATCAGAAATGATATTACTTTGTTTTTTTCGGTCCAACCTTAAAAAGTGTCGATGGCGATATTTCCACAACAAAGCCTCGTAAGGGGTTGCGGTTTGCAGTGGCGAATAGCAAATTCCCAGAGCTTTCCAGCGATGTAAAAATTTTGACAAAAATTTTTTCAATGATTTTTGAAAAAAATCATGGACTACCCCCTTGCCACTTTTTTTCAACTCTTAAAAAATGTTTCCAAATCCCATCGAGCTATACATCAAAAGACAGGTTTTTTCAAACTCTATCCGGACGACTAAGCCAAAAGCGTGTGGAAGGTCTGGTTCTCGAAATATTTTCATTCAAAGTGATTGCTCGATTTACTGCATTTCTGTGCAAAACATGCAAAAGCGTTTGTGTTTGGATAGCGATATTTCCGTAATCGAGCCTCGAAATCGGAAACGGTTTTAAAAATCCATTGTTAAATTTTTAAGAGCTTTCTAAAACTGAAAACGAAAATACTCTGCGAGGTTTGGTTCTCGAAATATTCGCATCCAAAGTCAAATTACTGTATTTCGATGCAACCCTAAAAAGGGCTTTGGATAACGATATTTCCGCAACCAAGCCTTGTAAGAGGTTGCAGTTTTCAGTTTCGTATAGAAAATTAACAGGCCTTTCCGCCGATATGAATAAAAAAATTTTGCAAGCTTCGGTTCTCGAAATATTCACATCAGAAATGATATTACTTTGTTTTTTTCGGTCCAACCTTAAAAAGTGTCGATGGCGATATTTCCACAACAAAGCCTCGTAAGGGGTTGCGGTTTGCAGTGGCGAATAGCAAATTCCCAGAGCTTTACAGCGATGTAAAAATTTTGACAAAAATTTTTTCAATGATTTTTGAAAAAAATCATGGGCTACCCCCTTGCCACTTTTTTTCAACTTTTAAAAAATGTTTCCAAATCCCATCGAGCTATACATCAAAAGACAGGTCTTTTCAAACTCTATCCGGACGACTAAGCCAAAAGCGTGTGGAAGGTCTGGTTCTCGAAATATTTTCATTCAAAGTGATTGCTCGATTTACTGCATTTCTGTGCAAAACATGCAAAAGCGTTTGTGTTTGGATAGCGATATTTCCGTAATCGAGCCTCGAAATCGGAAACGGTTTTAAAAATCCATTGTTAAATTTTTAAGAGCTTTCTAAAACTGAAAACGAAAATACTCTGCGAGGTTTGGTTCTCGAAATATTCGCATCCAAAGTCAAATTACTGTATTTCGATGCAACCCTAAAAAGGGCTTTGGATAACGATATTTCCGCAACCAAGCCTTGTAAGAGGTTGCAGTTTTCAGTTTCGTATAGAAAATTAACAGGCCTTTCCGCCGATATGAATAAAAAAATTTTGCAAGCTTCGGTTCTCGAAATATTCACATCAGAAATGATATTACTTTGTTTTTTTCGGTCCAACCTTAAAAAGTGTCGATGGCGATATTTCCACAACAAAGCCTCGTAAGGGGTTGCGGTTTGCAGTGGCGAATAGCAAATTCCCAGAGCTTTACAGCGATGTAAAAATTTTGACAAAAATTTTTTCAATGATTTTTGAAAAAAATCATGGGCTACCCCCTTGCCACTTTTTTTCAACTTTTAAAAAATGTTTCCAAATCCCATCGAGCTATACATCAAAAGACAGGTCTTTTCAAACTCTATCCGGACGACTAAGCCAAAAGCGTGTGGAAGGTCTGGTTCTCGAAATATTTTCATTCAAAGTGATTGCTCGATTTACTGCATTTCTGTGCAAAACATGCAAAAGCGTTTGTGTTTGGATAGCGATATTTCCGTAATCGAGCCTCGAAATCGGAAACGGTTTTGAAAATTCATTGTTAAATTTTTAAGAGCTTTCTAAAACTGAAAACGAAAATACTCTGCGAGGTTTGGTTCTCGAAATATTCGCATCCAAAGTCAAATTACTGTATTTCGATGCAACCCTAAAAAGGGCTTTGGATAACGATATTTCCGCAACCAAGCCTTGTAAGAGGTTGCAGTTTTCAGTTTCGTATAGAAAATTAACAGGCCTTTCCGCCGATATGAATACAAAAATTTTGCAAGCTTCGGTTCTCGAAATATTCACATCAGAAATGATATTACTTTGTTTTTTTCGGTCCAACCTTAAAAAGTGTCGATGGCGATATTTCCACAACAAAGCCTCGTAAGGGGTTGCGGTTTGCAGTGGCGAATAGCAAATTCCCAGAGCTTTCCAGCGATGTAAAAATTTTGACAAAAATTTTTTCAATGATTTTTGAAAAAAATCATGGACTACCCCCTTGCCACTTTTTTTCAACTTTTAAAAAATGTTTCCAAATCCCATCGAGCTATACATCAAAAGACAGGTTTTTTCAAACTCTATCCGGACGACTAAGCCAAAAGCGTGTGGAAGGTCTGGTTCTCGAAATATTTTCATTCAAAGTGATTGCTCGATTTACTGCATTTCTGTGCAAAACATGCAAAAGCGTTTGTGTTTGGATAGCGATATTTCCGTAATCGAGCCTCGAAATCGGAAACGGTTTTAAAAATCCATTGTTAAATTTTTAAGAGCTTTCTAAAACTGAAAACGAAAATACTCTGCGAGGTTTGGTTCTCGAAATATTCGCATCCAAAGTCAAATTACTGTATTTCGATGCAACCCTAAAAAGGGCTTTGGATAACGATATTTCCGCAACCAAGCCTTGTAAGAGGTTGCAGTTTTCAGTTTCGTATAGAAAATTAACAGGCCTTTCCGCCGATATGAATAAAAAAATTTTGCAAGCTTCGGTTCTCGAAATATTCACATCAGAAATGATATTACTTTGTTTTTTTCGGTCCAACCTTAAAAAGTGTCGATGGCGATATTTCCACAACAAAGCCTCGTAAGGGGTTGCGGTTTGCAGTGGCGAATAGCAAATTCCCAGAGCTTTCCAGCGATGTAAAAATTTTGACAAAAATTTTTTCAATGATTTTTGAAAAAAATCATGGACTACCCCCTTGCCACTTTTTTTCAAGTTTTAAAAAATGTTTCCAAATCCCATCGAGCTATACATCAAAAGACAGGTTTTTTCAAACTCTATCCGGACGTCTAAACCAAAAGCGTGTGGAAGGTCTGGTTCTCGAAATATTTTCATCCAAAGTGATTGCTCGATTTACTGCATTTCTGTGCAAAACATGCAAAAGCGTTTGTGTTTGGATAGCGATATTTCCGTAATCGAGCCTCGAAATCGGAAACGGTTTTAAAAATCCATTGTTAAATTTTTAAGAGCTTTCTAAAACTGAAAACGAAAATACTCTGCGAGGTTTGGTTCTCGAAATATTCGCATCCAAAGTCAAATTACTGTATTTCGATGCAACCCTAAAAAGGGCTTTGGATAACGATATTTCCGCAACCAAGCCTTGTAAGAGGTTGCAGTTTTCAGTTTCGTATAGAAAATTAACAGGCCTTTCCGCCGATATGAATACAAAAATTTTGCAAGCTTCGGTTCTCGAAATATTCACATCAGAAATGATATTACTTTGTTTTTTTCGGTCCAACCTTAAAAAGTGTCGATGGCGATATTTCCACAACAAAGCCTCGTAAGGGGTTGCGGTTTGCAGTGGCGAATAGCAAATTCCCAGAGCTTTCCAGCGATGTAAAAATTTTGACAAAAATTTTTTCAATGATTTTTGAAAAAAATCATGGACTACCCCCTTGCCACTTTTTTTCAACTCTTAAAAAATGTTTCCAAATCCCATCGAGCTATACATCAAAAGACAGGTTTTTTCAAACTCTATCCGGACGACTAAGCCAAAAGCGTGTGGAAGGTCTGGTTCTCGAAATATTTTCATTCAAAGTGATTGCTCGATTTACTGCATTTCTGTGCAAAACATGCAAAAGCGTTTGTGTTTGGATAGCGATATTTCCGTAATCGAGCCTCGAAATCGGAAACGGTTTTAAAAATCCATTGTTAAATTTTTAAGAGCTTTCTAAAACTGAAAACGAAAATACTCTGCGAGGTTTGGTTCTCGAAATATTCGCATCCAAAGTCAAATTACTGTATTTCGATGCAACCCTAAAAAGGGCTTTGGATAACGATATTTCCGCAACCAAGCCTTGTAAGAGGTTGCAGTTTTCAGTTTCGTATAGAAAATTAACAGGCCTTTCCGCCGATATGAATAAAAAAATTTTGCAAGCTTCGGTTCTCGAAATATTCACATCAGAAATGATATTACTTTGTTTTTTTCGGTCCAACCTTAAAAAGTGTCGATGGCGATATTTCCACAACAAAGCCTCGTAAGGGGTTGCGGTTTGCAGTGGCGAATAGCAAATTCCCAGAGCTTTACAGCGATGTAAAAATTTTGACAAAAATTTTTTCAATGATTTTTGAAAAAAATCATGGGCTACCCCCTTGCCACTTTTTTTCAACTTTTAAAAAATGTTTCCAAATCCCATCGAGCTATACATCAAAAGACAGGTCTTTTCAAACTCTATCCGGACGACTAAGCCAAAAGCGTGTGGAAGGTCTGGTTCTCGAAATATTTTCATTCAAAGTGATTGCTCGATTTACTGCATTTCTGTGCAAAACATGCAAAAGCGTTTGTGTTTGGATAGCGATATTTCCGTAATCGAGCCTCGAAATCGGAAACGGTTTTAAAAATCCATTGTTAAATTTTTAAGAGCTTTCTAAAACTGAAAACGAAAATACTCTGCGAGGTTTGGTTCTCGAAATATTCGCATCCAAAGTCAAATTACTGTATTTCGATGCAACCCTAAAAAGGGCTTTGGATAACGATATTTCCGCAACCAAGCCTTGTAAGAGGTTGCAGTTTTCAGTTTCGTATAGAAAATTAACAGGCCTTTCCGCCGATATGAATAAAAAAATTTTGCAAGCTTCGGTTCTCGAAATATTCACATCAGAAATGATATTACTTTGTTTTTTTCGGTCCAACCTTAAAAAGTGTCGATGGCGATATTTCCACAACAAAGCCTCGTAAGGGGTTGCGGTTTGCAGTGGCGAATAGCAAATTCCCAGAGCTTTCCAGCGATGTAAAAATTTTGACAAAAATTTTTTCAATGATTTTTGAAAAAAATCATGGACTACCCCCTTGCCACTTTTTTTCAAGTTTTAAAAAATGTTTCCAAATCCCATCGAGCTATACATCAAAAGACAGGTTTTTTCAAACTCTATCCGGTCGACTAAGCCAAAAGCGTGTGGAAGGTCTGGTTCTCGAAATATTTTCATTCAAAGTGATTGCTCGATTTACTGCATTTCTGTGCAAAACATGCAAAAGCGTTTGTGTTTGGATAGCGATATTTCCGTAATCGAGCCTCGAAATCGGAAACGGTTTTAAAAATCCATTGTTAAATTTTTAAGAGCTTTCTAAAACTGAAAACGAAAATACTCTGCGAGGTTTGGTTCTCGAAATATTCGCATCCAAAGTCAAATTACTGTATTTCGATGCAACCCTAAAAAGGGCTTTGGATAACGATATTTCCGCAACCAAGCCTTGTAAGAGGTTGCAGTTTTCAGTTTCGTATAGAAAATTAACAGGCCTTTCCGCCGATATGAATAAAAAAATTTTGCAAGCTTCGGTTCTCGAAATATTCACATCAGAAATGATATTACTTTGTTTTTTTCGGTCCAACCTTAAAAAGTGTCGATGGCGATATTTCCACAACAAAGCCTCGTAAGGGGTTGCGGTTTGCAGTGGCGAATAGCAAATTCCCAGAGCTTTACAGCGATGTAAAAATTTTGACAAAAATTTTTTCAATGATTTTTGAAAAAAATCATGGACTACCCCCTTGCCACTTTTTTTCAACTTTTAAAAAATGTTTCCAAATCCCATCGAGCTATACATCAAAAGACAGGTTTTTTCAAACTCTATCCGGACGACTAAGCCAAAAGCGTGTGGAAGGTCTGGTTCTCGAAATATTTTCATTCAAAGTGATTGCTCGATTTACTGCATTTCTGTGCAAAACATGCAAAAGCGTTTGTGTTTGGATAGCGATATTTCCGTAATCGAGCCTCGAAATCGGAAACGGTTTTAAAAATCCATTGTTAAATTTTTAAGAGCTTTCTAAAACTGAAAACGAAAATACTCTGCGAGGTTTGGTTCTCGAAATATTCGCATCCAAAGTCAAATTACTGTATTTCGATGCAACCCTAAAAAGGGCTTTGGATAACGATATTTCCGCAACCAAGCCTTGTAAGAGGTTGCAGTTTTCAGTTTCGTATAGAAAATTAACAGGCCTTTCCGCCGATATGAATAAAAAAATTTTGCAAGCTTCGGTTCTCGAAATATTCACATCAGAAATGATATTACTTTGTTTTTTTCGGTCCAACCTTAAAAAGTGTCGATGGCGATATTTCCACAACAAAGCCTCGTAAGGGGTTGCGGTTTGCAGTGGCGAATAGCAAATTCCCAGAGCTTTCCAGCGATGTAAAAATTTTGACAAAAATTTTTTCAATGATTTTTGAAAAAAATCATGGACTACCCCCTTGCCACTTTTTTTCAAGTTTTAAAAAATGTTTCCAAATCCCATCGAGCTATACATCAAAAGACAGGTTTTTTCAAACTCTATCCGGACGACTAAGCCAAAAGCGTGTGGAAGGTCTGGTTCTCGAAATATTTTCATTCAAAGTGATTGCTCGATTTACTGCATTTCTGTGCAAAACATGCAAAAGCGTTTGTGTTTGGATAGCGATATTTCCGTAATCGAGCCTCGAAATCGGAAACGGTTTTAAAAATCCATTGTTAAATTTTTAAGAGCTTTCTAAAACTGAAAACGAAAATACTCTGCGAGGTTTGGTTCTCGAAATATTCGCATCCAAAGTCAAATTACTGTATTTCGATGCAACCCTAAAAAGGGCTTTGGATAACGATATTTCCGCAACCAAGCCTTGTAAGAGGTTGCAGTTTTCAGTTTCGTATAGAAAATTAACAGGCCTTTCCGCCGATATGAATAAAAAAATTTTGCAAGCTTCGGTTCTCGAAATATTCACATCAGAAATGATATTACTTTGTTTTTTTCGGTCCAACCTTAAAAAGTGTCGATGGCGATATTTCCACAACAAAGCCTCGTAAGGGGTTGCGGTTTGCAGTGGCGAATAGCAAATTCCCAGAGCTTTACAGCGATGTAAAAATTTTGACAAAAATTTTTTCAATGATTTTTGAAAAAAATCATGGACTACCCCCTTGCCACTTTTTTTCAACTTTTAAAAAATGTTTCCAAATCCCATCGAGCTATACATCAAAAGACAGGTTTTTTCAAACTCTATCCGGACGACTAAGCCAAAAGCGTGTGGAAGGTCTGGTTCTCGAAATATTTTCATTCAAAGTGATTGCTCGATTTACTGCATTTCTGTGCAAAACATGCAAAAGCGTTTGTGTTTGGATAGCGATATTTCCGTAATCGAGCCTCGAAATCGGAAACGGTTTTAAAAATCCATTGTTAAATTTTTAAGAGCTTTCTAAAACTGAAAACGAAAATACTCTGCGAGGTTTGGTTCTCGAAATATTCGCATCCAAAGTCAAATTACTGTATTTCGATGCAACCCTAAAAAGGGCTTTGGATAACGATATTTCCGCAACCAAGCCTTGTAAGAGGTTGCAGTTTTCAGTTTCGTATAGAAAATTAACAGGCCTTTCCGCCGATATGAATAAAAAAATTTTGCAAGCTTCGGTTCTCGAAATATTCACATCAGAAATGATATTACTTTGTTTTTTTCGGTCCAACCTTAAAAAGTGTCGATGGCGATATTTCCACAACAAAGCCTCGTAAGGGGTTGCGGTTTGCAGTGGCGAATAGCAAATTCCCAGAGCTTTACAGCGATGTAAAAATTTTGACAAAAATTTTTTCAATGATTTTTGAAAAAAATCATGGACTACCCCCTTGCCACTTTTTTTCAAGTTTTAAAAAATGTTTCCAAATCCCATCGAGCTATACATCAAAAGACAGGTTTTTTCAAACTCTATCCGGACGACTAAGCCAAAAGCGTGTGGAAGGTCTGGTTCTCGAAATATTTTCATTCAAAGTGATTGCTCGATTTACTGCATTTCTGTGCAAAACATGCAAAAGCGTTTGTGTTTGGATAGCGATATTTCCGTAATCGAGCCTCGAAATCGGAAACGGTTTTAAAAATCCATTGTTAAATTTTTAAGAGCTTTCTAAAACTGAAAACGAAAATACTCTGCGAGGTTTGGTTCTCGAAATATTCGCATCCAAAGTCAAATTACTGTATTTCGATGCAACCCTAAAAAGGGCTTTGGATAACGATATTTCCGCAACCAAGCCTTGTAAGAGGTTGCAGTTTTCAGTTTCGTATAGAAAATTAACAGGCCTTTCCGCCGATATGAATAAAAAAATTTTGCAAGCTTCGGTTCTCGAAATATTCACATCAGAAATGATATTACTTTGTTTTTTTCGGTCCAACCTTAAAAAGTGTCGATGGCGATATTTCCACAACAAAGCCTCGTAAGGGGTTGCGGTTTGCAGTGGCGAATAGCAAATTCCCAGAGCTTTCCAGCGATGTAAAAATTTTGACAAAAATTTTTTCAATGATTTTTGAAAAAAATCATGGACTACCCCCTTGCCACTTTTTTTCAAGTTTTAAAAAATGTTTCCAAATCCCATCGAGCTATACATCAAAAGACAGGTTTTTTCAAACTCTATCCGGACGACTAAGCCAAAAGCGTGTGGAAGGTCTGGTTCTCGAAATATTTTCATTCAAAGTGATTGCTCGATTTACTGCATTTCTGTGCAAAACATGCAAAAGCGTTTGTGTTTGGATAGCGATATTTCCGTAATCGAGCCTCGAAATCGGAAACGGTTTTAAAAATCCATTGTTAAATTTTTAAGAGCTTTCTAAAACTGAAAACGAAAATACTCTGCGAGGTTTGGTTCTCGAAATATTCGCATCCAAAGTCAAATTACTGTATTTCGATGCAACCCTAAAAAGGGCTTTGGATAACGATATTTCCGCAACCAAGCCTTGTAAGAGGTTGCAGTTTTCAGTTTCGTATAGAAAATTAACAGGCCTTTCCGCCGATATGAATAAAAAAATTTTGCAAGCTTCGGTTCTCGAAATATTCACATCAGAAATGATATTACTTTGTTTTTTTCGGTCCAACCTTAAAAAGTGTCGATGGCGATATTTCCACAACAAAGCCTCGTAAGGGGTTGCGGTTTGCAGTGGCGAATAGCAAATTCCCAGAGCTTTACAGCGATGTAAAAATTTTGACAAAAATTTTTTCAATGATTTTTGAAAAAAATCATGGACTACCCCCTTGCCACTTTTTTTCAACTTTTAAAAAATGTTTCCAAATCCCATCGAGCTATACATCAAAAGACAGGTTTTTTCAAACTCTATCCGGACGACTAAGCCAAAAGCGTGTGGAAGGTCTGGTTCTCGAAATATTTTCATTCAAAGTGATTGCTCGATTTACTGCATTTCTGTGCAAAACATGCAAAAGCGTTTGTGTTTGGATAGCGATATTTCCGTAATCGAGCCTCGAAATCGGAAACGGTTTTAAAAATCCATTGTTAAATTTTTAAGAGCTTTCTAAAACTGAAAACGAAAATACTCTGCGAGGTTTGGTTCTCGAAATATTCGCATCCAAAGTCAAATTACTGTATTTCGATGCAACCCTAAAAAGGGCTTTGGATAACGATATTTCCGCAACCAAGCCTTGTAAGAGGTTGCAGTTTTCAGTTTCGTATAGAAAATTAACAGGCCTTTCCGCCGATATGAATAAAAAAATTTTGCAAGCTTCGGTTCTCGAAATATTCACATCAGAAATGATATTACTTTGTTTTTTTCGGTCCAACCTTAAAAAGTGTCGATGGCGATATTTCCACAACAAAGCCTCGTAAGGGGTTGCGGTTTGCAGTGGCGAATAGCAAATTCCCAGAGCTTTCCAGCGATGTAAAAATTTTGACAAAAATTTTTTCAATGATTTTTGAAAAAAATCATGGACTACCCCCTTGCCACTTTTTTTCAAGTTTTAAAAAATGTTTCCAAATCCCATCGAGCTATACATCAAAAGACAGGTTTTTTCAAACTCTATCCGGACGACTAAGCCAAAAGCGTGTGGAAGGTCTGGTTCTCGAAATATTTTCATTCAAAGTGATTGCTCGATTTACTGCATTTCTGTGCAAAACATGCAAAAGCGTTTGTGTTTGGATAGCGATATTTCCGTAATCGAGCCTCGAAATCGGAAACGGTTTTAAAAATCCATTGTTAAATTTTTAAGAGCTTTCTAAAACTGAAAACGAAAATACTCTGCGAGGTTTGGTTCTCGAAATATTCGCATCCAAAGTCAAATTACTGTATTTCGATGCAACCCTAAAAAGGGCTTTGGATAACGATATTTCCGCAACCAAGCCTTGTAAGAGGTTGCAGTTTTCAGTTTCGTATAGAAAATTAACAGGCCTTTCCGCCGATATGAATAAAAAAATTTTGCAAGCTTCGGTTCTCGAAATATTCACATCAGAAATGATATTACTTTGTTTTTTTCGGTCCAACCTTAAAAAGTGTCGATGGCGATATTTCCACAACAAAGCCTCGTAAGGGGTTGCGGTTTGCAGTGGCGAATAGCAAATTCCCAGAGCTTTACAGCGATGTAAAAATTTTGACAAAAATTTTTTCAATGATTTTTGAAAAAAATCATGGACTACCCCCTTGCCACTTTTTTTCAACTTTTAAAAAATGTTTCCAAATCCCATCGAGCTATACATCAAAAGACAGGTTTTTTTCAAACTCTATCCGGACGTCTAAACCAAAAGCGTGTGGAAGGTCTGGTTCTCGAAATATTTTCATCCAAAGTGATTGCTCGATTTACTGCATTTCTGTGCAAAACATGCAAAAGCGTTTGTGTTTGGATAGCGATATTTCCGTAATCGAGCCTCGAAATCGGAAACGGTTTTAAAAATCCATTGTTAAATTTTTAAGAGCTTTCTAAAACTGAAAACGAAAATACTCTGCGAGGTTTGGTTCTCGATATATTCGCATCCAAAGTCAAATTACTGTATTTCGATGCAACCCTAAAAAGGGCTTTGGATAACGATATTTCCGCAACCAAGCCTTGTAAGAGGTTGCAGTTTTCAGTTTCGTATAGAAAATTAACAGGCCTTTCCGCCGATATGAATACAAAAATTTTGCAAGCTTCGGTTCTCGAAATATTCACATCAGAAATGATATTACTTTGTTTTTTTCGGTCCAACCTTAAAAAGTGTCGATGGCGATATTTCCACAACAAAGCCTCGTAAGGGGTTGCGGTTTGCAGTGGCGAATAGCAAATTCCCAGAGCTTTCCAGCGATGTAAAAATTTTGACAAAAATTTTTTCAATGATTTTTGAAAAAAATCATGGACTACCCCCTTGCCACTTTTTTTCAAGTTTTAAAAAATGTTTCCAAATCCCATCGAGCTATACATCAAAAGACAGGTTTTTTCAAACTCTATCCGGACGTCTAAACCAAAAGCGTGTGGAAGGTCTGGTTCTCGAAATATTTTCATCCAAAGTGATTGCTCGATTTACTGCATTTCTGTGCAAAACATGCAAAAGCGTTTGTGTTTGGATAGCGATATTTCCGTAATCGAGCCTCGAAATCGGAAACGGTTTTAAAAATCCATTGTTAAATTTTTAAGAGCTTTCTAAAACTGAAAACGAAAATACTCTGCGAGGTTTGGTTCTCGAAATATTCGCATCCAAAGTCAAATTACTGTATTTCGATGCAACCCTAAAAAGGGCTTTGGATAACGATATTTCCGCAACCAAGCCTTGTAAGAGGTTGCAGTTTTCAGTTTCGTATAGAAAATTAACAGGCCTTTCCGCCGATATGAATACAAAAATTTTGCAAGCTTCGGTTCTCGAAATATTCACATCAGAAATGATATTACTTTGTTTTTTTCGGTCCAACCTTAAAAAGTGTCGATGGCGATATTTCCACAACAAAGCCTCGTAAGGGGTTGCGGTTTGCAGTGGCGAATAGCAAATTCCCAGAGCTTTCCAGCGATGTAAAAATTTTGACAAAAATTTTTTCAATGATTTTTGAAAAAAATCATGGACTACCCCCTTGCCACTTTTTTTCAACTCTTAAAAAATGTTTCCAAATCCCATCGAGCTATACATCAAAAGACAGGTTTTTTCAAACTCTATCCGGACGACTAAGCCAAAAGCGTGTGGAAGGTCTGGTTCTCGAAATATTTTCATTCAAAGTGATTGCTCGATTTACTGCATTTCTGTGCAAAACATGCAAAAGCGTTTGTGTTTGGATAGCGATATTTCCGTAATCGAGCCTCGAAATCGGAAACGGTTTTAAAAATCCATTGTTAAATTTTTAAGAGCTTTCTAAAACTGAAAACGAAAATACTCTGCGAGGTTTGGTTCTCGAAATATTCGCATCCAAAGTCAAATTACTGTATTTCGATGCAACCCTAAAAAGGGCTTTGGATAACGATATTTCCGCAACCAAGCCTTGTAAGAGGTTGCAGTTTTCAGTTTCGTATAGAAAATTAACAGGCCTTTCCGCCGATATGAATAAAAAAATTTTGCAAGCTTCGGTTCTCGAAATATTCACATCAGAAATGATATTACTTTGTTTTTTTCGGTCCAACCTTAAAAAGTGTCGATGGCGATATTTCCACAACAAAGCCTCGTAAGGGGTTGCGGTTTGCAGTGGCGAATAGCAAATTCCCAGAGCTTTACAGCGATGTAAAAATTTTGACAAAAATTTTTTCAATGATTTTTGAAAAAAATCATGGACTACCCCCTTGCCACTTTTTTTCAACTTTTAAAAAATGTTTCCAAATCCCATCGAGCTATACATCAAAAGACAGGTTTTTTCAAACTCTATCCGGACGACTAAGCCAAAAGCGTGTGGAAGGTCTGGTTCTCGAAATATTTTCATTCAAAGTGATTGCTCGATTTACTGCATTTCTGTGCAAAACATGCAAAAGCGTTTGTGTTTGGATAGCGATATTTCCGTAATCGAGCCTCGAAATCGGAAACGGTTTTAAAAATCCATTGTTAAATTTTTAAGAGCTTTCTAAAACTGAAAACGAAAATACTCTGCGAGGTTTGGTTCTCGAAATATTCGCATCCAAAGTCAAATTACTGTATTTCGATGCAACCCTAAAAAGGGCTTTGGATAACGATATTTCCGCAACCAAGCCTTGTAAGAGGTTGCAGTTTTCAGTTTCGTATAGAAAATTAACAGGCCTTTCCGCCGATATGAATAAAAAAATTTTGCAAG
Organism: Leucozona laternaria; assembly: GCA_932273885.2. Lineage (NCBI taxonomy): Eukaryota > Metazoa > Arthropoda > Insecta > Diptera > Syrphidae > Leucozona > Leucozona laternaria. Next base: position 40,274,345 of record OW026369.1, on the reverse strand, counting down.
CTTCGGTTCTCGAAATATTCACATCAGAAATAATATTACTTTGTTTTTTTCGGTCCAACCTTAAAAAGTGTCGATGGCGATATTTCCACAACAAAGCCTCGTAAAGGGTTGCGGTTTGCAGTGGCGAATAGAAAATTCCCAGAGCTTTCCAGCGATGTAAAAATTTTGACAAAAATTTTTTCAATGATTTTTGAAAAAAATCATGGACTCCCTTGCCACTTTTTTTCAACTTTTAAAAAATGTTTCCAAATCCCATCGAGCTATACATCAAAAGACAGGTTTTTTTCAAACTCTATCCGGACGTCTAAACCAAAAGCGTGTGGAAGGTCTGGTTCTCGAAATATTTTCATCCAAAGTGATTGCTCGATTTACTGCATTTCTGTGCAAAACATGCAAAAGCGTTTGTGTTTGGATAGCGATATTTGCGTAATCGAGCCTCGAAATCGGAAACGGTTTTAAAAATCCATTGTTAAATTTTTAAGAGCTTTCTAAAACTGAAAACGAAAATACTCTGCGAGGTTTGGTTCTCGATATATTCGCATCCAAAGTCAAATTACTGTATTTCGATGCAACCCTAAAAAGGGCTTTGGATAACGATATTTCCGCAACCAAGCCTTGTAAGAGGTTGCAGTTTTCAGTTTCGTATAGAAAATTAACAGGCCTTTCCGCCGATATGAATACAAAAATTTTGCAAGCTTCGGTTCTCGAAATATTCACATCAGAAATGATATTACTTTGTTTTTTTCGGTCCAACCTTAAAAAGTGTCGATGGCGATATTTCCACAACAAAGCCTCGTAAGGGGTTGCGGTTTGCAGTGGCGAATAGCAAATTCCCAGAGCTTTCCAGCGATGTAAAAATTTTGACAAAAATTTTTTCAATGATTTTTGAAAAAAATCATGGACTACCCCCTTGCCACTTTTTTTCAAGTTTTAAAAAATGTTTCCAAATCCCATCGAGCTATACATCAAAAGACAGGTTTTTTCAAACTCTATCCGGACGTCTAAACCAAAAGCGTGTGGAAGGTCTGGTTCTCGAAATATTTTCATCCAAAGTGATTGCTCGATTTACTGCATTTCTGTGCAAAACATGCAAAAGCGTTTGTGTTTGGATAGCGATATTTCCGTAATCGAGCCTCGAAATCGGAAACGGTTTTAAAAATCCATTGTTAAATTTTTAAGAGCTTTCTAAAACTGAAAACGAAAATACTCTGCGAGGTTTGGTTCTCGAAATATTCGCATCCAAAGTCAAATTACTGTATTTCGATGCAACCCTAAAAAGGGCTTTGGATAACGATATTTCCGCAACCAAGCCTTGTAAGAGGTTGCAGTTTTCAGTTTCGTATAGAAAATTAACAGGCCTTTTTTTGCAAGCTCCGGTTCTCGAAATATTCACATCAGAAATGATATTACTTTGTTTTTTTCGGTCCAACCTTAAAAAGTGTCGATGGCGATATTTCCACAACAAAGCCTCGTAAGGGGTTGCGGTTTGCAGTGGCGAATAGCAAATTCCCAGAGCTTTACAGCGATGTAAAAATTTTGACAAAAATTTTTTCAATGATTTTTGAAAAAAATCATGGACTACCCCCTTGCCACTTTTTTTCAACTTTTAAAAAATGTTTCCAAATCCCATCGAGCTATACATCAAAAGACAGGTTTTTTCAAACTCTATCCGGACGACTAAGCCAAAAGCGTGTGGAAGGTCTGGTTCTCGAAATATTTTCATTCAAAGTGATTGCTCGATTTACTGCATTTCTGTGCAAAACATGCAAAAGCGTTTGTGTTTGGATAGCGATATTTCCGTAATCGAGCCTCGAAATCGGAAACGGTTTTAAAAATCCATTGTTAAATTTTTAAGAGCTTTCTAAAACTGAAAACGAAAATACTCTGCGAGGTTTGGTTCTCGAAATATTCGCATCCAAAGTCAAATTACTGTATTTCGATGCAACCCTAAAAAGGGCTTTGGATAACGATATTTCCGCAACCAAGCCTTGTAAGAGGTTGCAGTTTTCAGTTTCGTATAGAAAATTAACAGGCCTTTCCGCCGATATGAATAAAAAAATTTTGCAAGCTTCGGTTCTCGAAATATTCACATCAGAAATAATATTACTTTGTTTTTTTCGGTCCAACCTTAAAAAGTGTCGATGGCGATATTTCCACAACAAAGCCTCGTAAGGGGTTGCGGTTTGCAGTGGCGAATAGCAAATTCCCAGAGCTTTCCAGCGATGTAAAAATTTTGACAAAAATTTTTTCAATGATTTTTGAAAAAAATCATGGACTACCCCCTTGCCACTTTTTTTCAACTTTTAAAAAATGTTTCCAAATCCCATCGAGCTATACATCAAAAGACAGGTTTTTTCAAACTCTATCCGGACGTCTAAACCAAAAGCGTGTGGAAGGTCTGGTTCTCGAAATATTTTCATCCAAAGTGATTGCTCGATTTACTGCATTTCTGTGCAAAACATGCAAAAGCGTTTGTGTTTGGATAGCGATATTTCCGTAATCGAGCCTCGAAATCGGAAACGGTTTTGAAAATTCATTGTTAAATTTTTAAGAGCTTTCTAAAACTGAAAACGAAAATACTCTGCGAGGTTTGGTTCTCGAAATATTCGCATCCAAAGTCAAATTACTGTATTTCGATGCAACCCTAAAAAGGGCTTTGGATAACGATATTTCCGCAAACAAGCCTTGTAAGAGGTTGCAGTTTTCAGTTTCGTATAGAAAATTAACAGGCCTTTCCGACGATATGAATAAAAAAATTTTGCAAGCTCGGTTCTCAAATATTCACATCAGAAATGATATTACTTTGTTTTTTTCGGTCCAACCTTAAAAAGTGTCGATGGCGATATTTCCACAACAAAGCCTCGTAAGGGGTTGCGGTTTGCAGTGGCGAATAGCAAATTCCCAGAGCTTTCCAGCGATGTAAAAATTTTGACAAAAAATTTTTCAATGATTTTTGAACAAAATCATGGACTACCCCCTTGCCACTTTTTTTCAACTTTTAAAAAATGTTTCCAAATCCCATCGAGCTATACATCAAAAGACAGGTTTTTTCAAACTCTATCCGGACGTCTAAGCCAAAAGCGTGTGGAAGGTCTGGTTCTCGAAATATTTTCATCCAAAGTGATTGCTCGATTTACTGCATTTCTGTGCAAAACATGCAAAAGCGTTTGTGTTTGGATAGCGATATTTCCGTAGTCGAGCCTCGAAATCGGAAACGGTATTAAAAATCCACTGTTAAATTTTTAAGAGCTTTCTAAAACTGAAAACGAAAATACTCTGCGAGGTTTGGTTCTCGAAATATTCGCATCCAAAGTCAAATTACTGTATTTCGATGCAACCCTAAAAAGGGCTTTGGATAACGATATTTCCGCAACCAAGCCTTGTAAGAGGTTGCAGTTTTCAGTTTCGTATAGAAAATTAACAGGCCTTTCCGACGATATGAATAAAAAAATTTTGCAAGCTCGGTTCTCAAATATTCACATCAGAAATGATATTACTTTGTTTTTTTCGGTCCAACCTTAAAAAGTGTCGATGGCGATATTTCCACAACAAAGCCTCGTAAGGGGTTGCGGTTTGCAGTGGCGAATAGCAAATTCCCAGAGCTTTCCAGCGATGTAAAAATTTTGACAAAAAATTTTTCAATGATTTTTGAAAAAAATCATGGACTACCCCCTTGCCACTTTTTTTCAACTTTTAAAAAATGTTTCCAAATCCCATCGAGCTATACATCAAAAGACAGGTTTTTTCAAACTCTATCCGGACGTCTAAACCAAAAGCGTGTGGAAGGTCTGGTTCTCGAAATATTTTCATCCAAAGTGATTGCTCGATTTACTGCATTTCTGTGCAAAACATGCAAAAGCGTTTGTGTTTGGATAGCGATATTTCCGTAATCGAGCCTCGAAATCGGAAACGGTTTTGAAAATCCATAGTTAAATTTTTAAGAGCTTTCTAAAACTGAAAACGAAAATACTCTGCGAGGTTTGGTTCTCGAAATATTCGCATCCAAAGTCAAATTACTGTATTTCGATGCAACCCTAAAAAGGGCTTTGGATAACGATATTTCCGCAACCAAGCCTTGTAAGAGGTTGCAGTTTTCAGTTTCGTATAGAAAATTAACAGGCCTTTCCGACGATATGAATAAAAAAATTTTGCAAGCTCGGTTCTCAAATATTCACATCAGAAATGATATTACTTTGTTTTTTTCGGTCCAACCTTAAAAAGTGTCGATGGCGATATTTCCACAACAAAGCCTCGTAAGGGGTTGCGGTTTGCAGTGGCGAATAGCAAATTCCCAGAGCTTTCCAGCGATGTAAAAATTTTGACAAAAAATTTTTCAATGATTTTTGAAAAAAATCATGGACTACCCCCTTGCCACTTTTTTTCAACTTTTAAAAAATGTTTCCAAATCCCATCGAGCTATACATCAAAAGACAGGTTTTTTCAAACTCTATCCGGACGTCTAAGCCAAAAGCGTGTGGAAGGTCTGGTTCTCGAAATATTTTCATCCAAAGTGATTGCTCGATTTACTGCATTTCTGTGCAAAACATGCAAAAGCGTTTGTGTTTGGATAGCGATATTTCCGTAGTCGAGCCTCGAAATCGGAAACGGTATTAAAAAAACCACTGTTAAATTTTTAAGAGCTTTCTAAAACTGAAAACGAAAATACTCTGCGAGGTTTGGTTCTCGAAATATTCGCATCCAAAGTCAAATTACTGTATTTCGATGCAACCCTAAAAAGGGCTTTGGATAACGATATTTCCGCAACCAAGCCTTGTAAGAGGTTGCAGTTTTCAGTTTCGTATAGAAAATTAACAGGCCTTTCCGCCGATATGAATAAAAAAATTTTGCAAGCTTCGGTTCTCGAAATATTCACATCAGAAATGATATTACTTTGTTTTTTTCGGTCCAACCTTAAAAAGTGTCGATGGCGATATTTCCACAACAAAGCCTCGTAAGGGGTTGCGGTTTGCAGTGGCGAATAGCAAATTCCCAGAGCTTTCCAGCGATGTAAAAATTTTGACAAAAATGTTTTCAATGATTTTTGAAAAAAATCATGGACTACCCCGTTGCCACTTTTTTTCAACTTTTAAAAAATGTTTCCAAATCCCATCGAGCTATACATCAAAAGACAGGTTTTTTCAAACTCTATCCGGACGTCTAAACCAAAAGCGTGTGGAAGGTCTGGTTCTCGAAATATTTTCATCCAAAGTGATTGCTCGATTTACTGCATTTCTGTGCAAAACATGCAAAAGCGTTTGTGTTTGGATAGCGATATTTCCGTAATCGAGCCTCGAAATCGGAAACGGTTTTAAAAATCCATTGTTAAATTTTTAAGAGCTTTCTAAAACTGAAAACGAAAATACTCTGCGAGGTTTGGTTCTCGAAATATTCGCATCCAAAGTCAAATTACTGTATTTCGATGCAACCCTAAAAAGGGCTTTGGATAACGATATTTCCGCAACCAAGCCTTGTAAGAGGTTGCAGTTTTCATTTTCGTATAGAAAATTAACAGGCCCTTCCGCCGATATGAATAAAAAAATTTTGCAAGCTTCGGTTCTCGAAATATTCACATCAGAAATGATATTACTTTGTTTTTTTCGGTCCAACCTTAAAAAGTGTCGATGGCGATATTTCCACAACAAAGCCTCGTAAGGGGTTGCGGTTTGCAGTGGCGAATAGCAAATTCCCAGAGCTTTCCAGCGATGTAAAAATTTTGACAAAAATTTTTTCAATGATTTTTGAAAAAAATCATGGACTACCCCCTTGCCACTTTTTTTCAACTTTTAAAAAATGTTTCCAAATCCCATCGAGCTATACATCAAAAGACAGGTTTTTTCAAACTCTATCCGGACGTCTAAACCAAAAGCGTGTGGAAGGTCTGGTTCTCGAAATATTTTCATCCAAAGTGATTGCTCGATTTACTGCATTTCTGTGCAAAACATGCAAAAGCGTTTGTGTTTGGATAGCGATATTTCCGTAATCGAGCCTCGAAATCGGAAACGGTTTTAAAAATCCATTGTTAAATTTTTAAGAGCTTTCTAAAACTGAAAACGAAAATACTCTGCGAGGTTTGGTTCTCGAAATATTCGCATCCAAAGTCAAATTACTGTATTTCGATGCAACCCTAAAAAGGGCTTTGGATAACGATATTTCCGCAACCAAGCCTTGTAAGAGGTTGCAGTTTTCAGTTTCGTATAGAAAATTAACAGGCCCTTCCGCCGATATGAATAAAAAAATTTTGCAAGCTTCGGTTCTCGAAATATTCACATCAGAAATGATATTACTTTGTTTTTTTCGGTCCAACCTTAAAAAGTGTCGATGGCGATATTTCCACAACAAAGCCTCGTAAGGGGTTGCGGTTTGCAGTGGCGAATAGCAAATTCCCAGAGCTTTCCAGCGATGTAAAAATTTTGACAAAAATTTTTTCAATGATTTTTGAAAAAAATCATGGACTACCCCCTTGCCACTTTTTTTCAACTTTTAAAAAATGTTTCCAAATCCCATCGAGCTATACATCAAAAGACAGGTTTTTTCAAACTCTATCCGGACGTCTAAACCAAAAGCGTGTGGAAGGTCTGGTTCTCGAAATATTTTCATCCAAAGTGATTGCTCGATTTACTGCATTTCTGTGCAAAACATGCAAAAGCGTTTGTGTTTGGATAGCGATATTTCCGTAATCGAGCCTCGAAATCGGAAACGGTTTTAAAAATCCATTGTTAAATTTTTAAGAGCTTTCTAAAACTGAAAACGAAAATACTCTGCGAGGTTTGGTTCTCGAAATATTCGCATCCAAAGTCAAATTACTGTATTTCGATGCAACCCTAAAAAGGGCTTTGGATAACGATATTTCCGCAACCAAGCCTTGTAAGAGGTTGCAGTTTTCAGTTTCGTATAGAAAATTAACAGGCCTTTCCGCCGGTTTGGATAAAAAAAGTTTTGCAAGCTTCGGTTCTCGAAATATTCACATCAGAAATGATATTACTTTGTTTTTTTCGGTCCAACCTTAAAAAGTGTCGATGGCGATATTTCCACAACAAAGCCTCGTAAGGGGTTGCGGTTTGCAGTGGCGAATAGCAAATTCCCAGAGCTTTCCAGCGATGTAAAAATTTTGACAAAAATTTTTTCAATGATTTTTGAAAAAAATCATGGACTACCCCCTTGCCACTTTTTTTCAACTTTTAAAAAATGTTTCCAAATCCCATCGAGCTATACATCAAAAGACAGGTTTTTTCAAACTCTATCCGGACGTCTAAACCAAAAGCGTGTGGAAGGTCTGGTTCTCGAAATATTTTCATCCAAAGTGATTGCTCGATTTACTGCATTTCTGTGCAAAACATGCAAAAGCGTTTGTGTTTGGATAGCGATATTTCCGTAATCGAGCCTCGAAATCGGAAACGGTTTTGAAAATCCATTGTTAAATTTTTAAGAGCTTTCTAAAACTGAAAACGAAAATACTCTGCGAGGTTTGGTTCTCGAAATATTCGCATCCAAAGTCAAATTACTGTATTTCGATGCAACCCTAAAAAGGGCTTTGGATAACGATATTTCCGCAACCAAGCCTTGTAAGAGGTTGCAGTTTTCAGTTTCGTATAGAAAATTAACAGGCCTTTCCGACGATATGAATAAAAAAATTTTGCAAGCTCGGTTCTCAAATATTCACATCAGAAATGATATTGCTTTGTTTTTTTCGGTCCAACCTTAAAAAGTGTCGATGGCGATATTTCCACAACAAAGCCTCGTAAGGGGTTGCGGTTTGCAGTGGCGAATAGCAAATTCCCAGAGCTTTCCAGCGATGTAAAAATTTTGACAAAAAATTTTTCAATGATTTTTGAAAAAAATCATGGACTACCCCCTTGCCACTTTTTTTCAACTTTTAAAAAATGTTTCCAAATCCCATCGAGCTATACATCAAAAGACAGGTTTTTTCAAACTCTATCCGGACGTCTAAGCCAAAAGCGTGTGGAAGGTCTGGTTCTCGAAATATTTTCATCCAAAGTGATTGCTCGATTTACTGCATTTCTGTGCAAAACATGCAAAAGCGTTTGTGTTTGGATAGCGATATTTCCGTAGTCGAGCCTCGAAATCAGAAACGGTATTAAAAATCCACTGTTAAATTTTTAAGAGCTTTCTAAAACTGAAAACGAAAATACTCTGCGAGGTTTGGTTCTCGAAATATTCGCATCCAAAGTCAAATTACTGTATTTCGATGCAACCCTAAAAAGGGCTTTGGATAACGATATTTCCGCAACCAAGCCTTGTAAGAGGTTGCAGTTTTCAGTTTCGTATAGAAAATTAACAGGCCTTTCCGCCGATATGAATAAAAAAATTTTGCAAGCTTCGGTTCTCGAAATATTCACATCAGAAATGATATTACTTTGTTTTTTTCGGTCCAACCTTAAAAAGTGTCGATGGCGATATTTCCACAACAAAGCCTCGTAAGGGGTTGCGGTTTGCAGTGGCGAATAGCAAATTCCCAGAGCTTTCCAGCGATGTAAAAATTTTGACAAAAATTTTTTCAATGATTTTTGAAAAAAATCATGGACTACCCCCTTGCCACTTTTTTTCAACTTTTAAAAAATGTTTCCAAATCCCATCGAGCTATACATCAAAAGACAGGTTTTTTCAAACTCTATCCGGACGTCTAAACCAAAAGCGTGTGGAAGGTCTGGTTCTCGAAATATTTTCATCCAAAGTGATTGCTCGATTTACTGCATTTCTGTGCAAAACATGCAAAAGCGTTTGTGTTTGGATAGCGATATTTCCGTAATCGAGCCTCGAAATCGGAAACGGTTTTAAAAATCCATTGTTAAATTTTTAAGAGCTTTCTAAAACTGAAAACGAAAATACTCTGCGAGGTTTGGTTCTCGAAATATTCGCATCCAAAGTCAAATTACTGTATTTCGATGCAACCCTAAAAAGGGCTTTGGATAACGATATTTCCGCAACCAAGCCTTGTAAGAGGTTGCAGTTTTCAGTTTCGTATAGAAAATTAACAGGCCCTTCCGCCGATATGAATAAAAAAATTTTGCAAGCTTCGGTTCTCGAAATATTCACATCAGAAATGATATTACTTTGTTTTTTTCGGTCCAACCTTAAAAAGTGTCGATGGCGATATTTCCACAACAAAGCCTCGTAAGGGGTTGCGGTTTGCAGTGGCGAATAGCAAATTCCCAGAGCTTTCCAGCGATGTAAAAATTTTGACAAAAAATTTTTCAATGATTTTTGAAAAAAATCATGGACTACCCCCTTGCCACTTTTTTTCAACTTTTAAAAAATGTTTCCAAATCCCATCGAGCTATACATCAAAAGACAGGTTTTTTCAAACTCTATCCGGACGTCTAAGCCAAAAGCGTGTGGAAGGTCTGGTTCTCGAAATATTTTCATCCAAAGTGATTGCTCGATTTACTGCATTTCTGTGCAAAACATGCAAAAGCGTTTGTGTTTGGATAGCGATATTTCCGTAGTCGAGCCTCGAAATCGGAAACGGTATTAAAAATCCACTGTTAAATTTTTAAGAGCTTTCTAAAACTGAAAACGAAAATACTCTGCGAGGTTTGGTTCTCGAAATATTCGCATCCAAAGTCAAATTACTGTATTTCGATGCAACCCTAAAAAGGGCTTTGGATAACGATATTTCCGCAACCAAGCCTTGTAAGAGGTTGCAGTTTTCAGTTTCGTATAGAAAATTAACAGGCCTTTCCGCCGATATGAATAAAAAAATTTTGCAAGCTTCGGTTCTCGAAATATTCACATCAGAAATGATATTACTTTGTTTTTTTCGGTCCAACCTTAAAAAGTGTCGATGGCGATATTTCCACAACAAAGCCTCGTAAGGGGTTGCGGTTTGCAGTGGCGAATAGCAAATTCCCAGAGCTTTCCAGCGATGTAAAAATTTTGACAAAAATGTTTTCAATGATTTTTGAAAAAAATCATGGACTACCCCCTTGCCACTTTTTTTCAACTTTTAAAAAATGTTTCCAAATCCCATCGAGCTATACATCAAAAGACAGGTTTTTTCAAACTCTATCCGGACGTCTAAACCAAAAGCGTGTGGAAGGTCTGGTTCTCGAAATATTTTCATCCAAAGTGATTGCTCGATTTACTGCATTTCTGTGCAAAACATGCAAAAGCGTTTGTGTTTGGATAGCGATATTTCCGTAATCGAGCCTCGAAATCGGAAACGGTTTTGAAATCCATTGTTAAATTTTTAAGAGCTTTCTAAAACTGAAAACGAAAATACTCTGCGAGGTTTGGTTCTCGAAATATTCGCATCCAAAGTCAAATTACTGTATTTCGATGCAACCCTAAAAAGGGCTTTGGATAACGATATTTCCGCAACCAAGCCTTGTAAGAGGTTGCAGTTTTCAGTTTCGTATAGAAAATTAACAGGCCTTTCCGCCGATATGAATAAAAAAATTTTGCAAGCTTCGGTTCTCGAAATATTCACATCAGAAATGATATTACTTTGTTTTTTTCGGTCCAACCTTAAAAAGTGTCGATGGCGATATTTCCAAAACAAAGCCTCGTAAGGGGTTGCGGTTTGCAGTGGCGAATAGAAAATTCCCAGAGCTTTCCAGCGATGTAAAAATTTTGACAAAAATTTTTTCAATGATTTTTGAAAAAAATCATGGACTACCCCCTTGCCACTTTTTTTCAACTTTTAAAAAATGTTTCCAAATCCCATCGAGCTATACATCAAAAGACAGGTTTTTTCAAACTCTATCCGGACGACTAAGCCAAAAGCGTGTGGAAGGTCTGGTTCTCGAAATATTTTCATTCAAAGTGATTGCTCGATTTACTGCATTTCTGTGCAAAACATTCAAAAGCGTTTGTGTTTGGATAGCGATATTTCCGTAATCGAGCCTCGAAATCGGAAACGGTTTTAAAAATCCATTGTTAAATTTTTAAGAGCTTTCTAAAACTGAAAACGAAAATACTCTGCGAGGTTTGGTTCTCGAAATATTCGCATCCAAAGTCAAATTACTGTATTTCGATGCAACCCTAAAAAGGGCTTTGGATAACGATATTTCCGCAACCAAGCCTTGTAAGAGGTTGCAGTTTTCAGTTTCGTATATAAAATTAACAGGCCTTTCCGCCGATATGAATAAAAAAATTTTGCAAGCTTCGGTTCTCGAAATATTCACATCAGAAATGATATTACTTTGTTTTTTTCGGTCCAACCTTAAAAAGTGTCGATGGCGATATTTCCACAACAAAGCCTCGTAAGGGGTTGCGGTTTGCAGTGGCGAATAGCAAATTCCCAGAGCTTTCCAGCGATGTAAAAATTTTGACAAAAATTTTTTCAATGATTTTTGAAAAAAATCATGGACTACCCCCTTGCCACTTTTTTTCAACTTTTAAAAAATGTTTCCAAATCCCATCGAGCTATACATCAAAAGACAGGTTTTTTCAAACTCTATCCGGACGTCTAAACCAAAAGCGTGTGGAAGGTCTGGTTCTCGAAATATTTTCATCCAAAGTGATTGCTCGATTTACTGCATTTCTGTGCAAAACATGCAAAAGCGTTTGTGTTTGGATAGCGATATTTCCGTAATCGAGCCTCGAAATCGGAAACGGTTTTAAAAATCCATTGTTAAATTTTTAAGAGCTTTCTAAAACTGAAAACGAAAATACTCTGCGAGGTTTGGTTCTCGAAATATTCGCATCCAAAGTCAAATTACTGTATTTCGATGCAACCCTAAAAAGGGCTTTGGATAACGATATTTCCGCAACCAAGCCTTGTAAGAGGTTGCAGTTTTCAGTTTCGTATATAAAATTAACAGGCCTTTCCGCCGATATAAATAAAAAAATTTTGCAAGCTTCGGTTCTCGAAATATTCACATCAGAAATGATATTACTTTGTTTTTTTCGGTCCAACCTTAAAAAGTGTCGATGGCGATATTTCCAAAACAAAGCCTCGTAAGGGGTTGCGGTTTGCAGTGGCGAATAGAAAATTCCCAGAGCTTTCCAGCGATGTAAAAATTTTGACAAAAATTTTTTCAATGATTTTTGAAAAAAATCATGGACTACCCCCTTGCCACTTTTTTTCAACTTTTAAAAAATGTTTCCAAATCCCATCGAGCTATACATCAAAAGACAGGTTTTTTCAAACTCTATCCGGACATCTAAACCAAAAGCGTGTGGAAGGTCTGGTTCTCGAAATATTTTCATCCAAAGTGATTGCTCGATTTACTGCATTTCTGTGCAAGACATGCAAAAGCGTTTGTGTTTGGATAGCGATATTTCCGTAATCGAGCCTCGAAATCGGAAACGGTTTTAAAAATCCACTGTTAAATTTTTAAGAGCTTTCTAAAACTGAAAACGAAAATACTCTGCGAGGTTTGGTTCTCGAAATATTCGCATCCAAAGTCAAATTACTGTATTTCGATGCAACCCTAAAAAGGGCTTTGGATAACGATATTTCCGCAACCAAGCCTTGTAAGAGGTTGCAGTTTTCAGTTTCGTATAGAAAATTAACAGGCCTTTCCGCCGATATGAATAAAAAAATTTTGCAAGCTTCGGTTCTCGAAATATTCACATCAGAAATGATATTACTTTGTTTTTTTCGGTCCAACCTTAAAAAGTGTCGATGGCGATATTTCCACAACAAAGCCTCGTAAGGGGTTGCGGTTTGCAGTGGCGAATAGCAAATTCCCAGAGCTTTCCAGCGATGTAAAAATTTTGACAAAAATTTTTTCAATGATTTTTGAAAAAAATCATGGACTACCCCCTTGCCACTTTTTTTCAACTTTTAAAAAATGTTTCCAAATCCCATCGAGCTATACATCAAAAGACAGGTTTTTTCAAACTCTATCCGGACGACTAAGCCAAAAGCGTGTGGAAGGTCTGGTTCTCGAAATATTTTCATCCAAAGTGATTGCTCGATTTACTGCATTTCTGTGCAAAACATTCAAAAGCGTTTGTGTTTGGATAGCGATATTTCCGTAATCGAGCCTCGAAATCGGAAACGGTTTTAAAAATCCATTGTTAAATTTTTAAGAGCTTTCTAAAACTGAAAACGAAAATACTCTGCGAGGTTTGGTTCTCGAAATATTCGCATCCAAAGTCAAATTACTGTATTTCGATGCAACCCTAAAAAGGGCTTTGGATAACGATATTTCCGCAACAAAGCCTTGTAAGAGGTTGCAGTTTTCAGTTTCGTATAGAAAATTAACAGGCCTTTCCGCCGATATGAATAAAAAAATTTTGCAAGCTTCGGTTCTCGAAATATTCACATCAGAAATGATATTACTTTGTTTTTTTCGGTCCAACCTTAAAAAGTGTCGATGGCGATATTTCCACAACAAAGCCTCGTAAGGGGTTGCGGTTTGCAGTGGCGAATAGCAAATTCCCAGAGCTTTCCAGCGATGTAAAAATTTTGACAAAAATTTTTTCAATGATTTTTGAAAAAAATCATGGACTACCCCCTTGCCACTTTTTTCAACTTTTAAAAAATGTTTCCAAATCCCATCGAGCTATACATCAAAAGACAGGTTTTTTCAAACTCTATCCGGACGTCTAAACCAAAAGCGTGTGGAAGGTCTGGTTCTCGAAATATTTTCATCCAAAGTGATTGCTCGATTTACTGCATTTCTGTGCAAAACATGCAAAAGCGTTTGTGTTTGGATAGCGATATTTCCGTAATCGAGCATCGAAATCGGAAACGGTTTTAAAAATCCACTGTTAAATTTTTAAGAGCTTTCTAAAACTGAAAACGAAAATACTCTGCGAGGTTTGGTTCTCGAAATATTCGCATCCAAAGTCAAATTACTGTATTTCGATGCAACCCTAAAAAGGGCTTTGGATAACGATATTTCCGCAACCAAGCCTTGTAAGAGGTTGCAGTTTTCAGTTTCGTATAGAAAATTAACAGGCCTTTCCGCCGATATGAATACAAAAATTTTGCAAGCTTCGGTTCTCGAAATATTCACATCAGAAATGATATTACTTTGTTTTTTTCGGTCCAACCTTAAAAAGTGTCGATGGCGATATTTCCACAACAAAGCCTCGTAAGGGGTTGCGGTTTGCAGTGGCGAATAGCAAATTCCCAGAGCTTTCCAGCAATGTAAAAATTTTGACAAAAATTTTTTCAATGATTTTTGAAAAAAATCATGGACTACCCCCTTGCCACTTTTTTTCAACTTTTAAAAAATGTTTCCAAATCCCATCGAGCTATACATCAAAAGACAGGTTTTTTCAAACTCTATCCGGACGTCTAAACCAAAAGCGTGTGGAAGGTCTAGTTCTCGAAATATTTTCATCCAAAGTGATTGCTCGATTTACTGCATTTCTGTGCAAAACATGCAAAAGCGTTTGTGTTTGGATAGCGATATTTCCGTAATCGAGCCTCGAAATCCGAAACGGTTTTAAAAATCCATTGTTAAATTTTTAAGAGCTTTCTAAAACTGAAAACGAAAATACTCTGCGAGGTTTGGTTCTCGAAATATTCGCATCCAAAGTCAAATTACTGTATTTCGATGCAACCCTAAAAAGGGCTTTGGATAACGATATTTCCGCAACCAAGCCTTGTAAGAGGTTGCAGTTTTCAGTTTCGTATAGAAAATTAACAGGCCTTTCCGCCGATATGAATAAAAAAATTTTGCAAGCTTCGGTTCTCGAAATATTCACATCAGAAATGATATTACTTTGTTTTTTTCGGTCCAACCTTAAAAAGTGTCGATGGCGATATTTCCACAACAAAGCCTCGTAAGGGGTTGCGGTTTGCAGTGGCGAATAGCAAATTCCCAGAGCTTTCCAGCGATGTAAAAATTTTGACAAAAATTTTTTCAATGATTTTTGAAAAAAATCATGGACTACCCCCTTGCCACTTTTTTTCAACTTTTAAAAAATGTTTCCAAATCCCATCGAGCTATACATCAAAAGACAGGTTTTTTCAAACTCTATCCGGACGACTAAGCCAAAAGCGTGTGGAAGGTCTGGTTCTCGAAATATTTTCATTCAAAGTGATTGCTCGATTTACTGCATTTCTGTGCAAAACATTCAAAAGCGTTTGTGTTTGGATAGCGATATTTCCGTAATCGAGCCTCGAAATCGGAAACGGTTTTAAAAATCCATTGTTAAATTTTTAAGAGCTTTCTAAAACTGAAAACGAAAATACTCTGCGAGGTTTGGTTCTCGAAATATTCGCATCCAAAGTCAAATTACTGTATTTCGATGCAACCCTAAAAAGGGCTTTGGATAACGATATTTCCGCAACAAAGCCTTGTAAGAGGTTGCAGTTTTCAGTTTCGTATAGAAAATTAACAGGCCTTTCCGCCGATATGAATAAAAAAATTTTGCAAGCTTCGGTTCTCGAAATATTCACATCAGAAATGATATTACTTTGTTTTTTTCGGTCCAACCTTAAAAAGTGTCGATGGCGATATTTCCACAACAAAGCCTCGTAAGGGGTTGCGGTTTGCAGTGGCGAATAGCAAATTCCCAGAGCTTTCCAGCGATGTAAAAATTTTGACAAAAATTTTTTCAATGATTTTTGAAAAAAATCATGGACTACCCCCTTGCCACTTTTTTTCAAGTTTTAAAAAATGTTTCCAAATCCCATCGAGCTATACATCAAAAGACAGGTTTTTTCAAACTCTATCCGGACGACTAAGCCAAAAGCGTGTGGAAGGTCTGGTTCTCGAAATATTTTCATTCAAAGTGATTGCTCGATTTACTGCATTTCTGTGCAAAACATGCAAAAGCGTTTGTGTTTGGATAGCGATATTTCCGTAATCGAGCATCGAAATCGGAAACGGTTTTAAAAATCCACTGTTAAATTTTTAAGAGCTTTCTAAACCTGAAAACGAAAATACTCTGCGAGGTTTGGTTCTCGAAATATTCGCATCCAAAGTCAAATTACTGTATTTCGATGCAACCCTAAAAAGGGCTTTGGATAACGATATTTCTGCAACCAAGCCTTGTAAGAGGTTGCAGTTTTCAGTTTCGTATAGAAAATTAACAGGCCTTTCCGCCGATATGAATACAAAAATTTTGCAAGCTTCGGTTCTCGAAATATTCACATCAGAAATGATATTACTTTGTTTTTTTCGGTCCAACCTTAAAAAGTGTCGATGGCGATATTTCCACAACAAAGCCTCGTAAGGGGTTGCGGTTTGCAGTGGCGAATAGCAAATTCCCAGAGCTTTCCAGCAATGTAAAAATTTTGACAAAAAATTTTTCAATGATTTTTGAAAAAAATCATGGACTACCCCCTTGCCACTTTTTTTCAACTTTTAAAAAATGTTTCCAAATCCCATCGAGCTATACATCAAAAGACAGGTTTTTTCAAACTCTATCCGGACGTCTAAACCAAAAGCGTGTGGAAGGTCTGGTTCTCGAAATATTTTCATCCAAAGTGATTGCTCGATTTACTGCATTTCTGTGCAAAACATGCAAAAGCGTTTGTGTTTGGATAGCGATATTTCCGTAATCGAGCCTCGAAATCGGAAACGGTTTTAAAAATCCATTGTTAAATTTTTAAGAGCTTTCTAAAACTGAAAACGAAAATACTCTGCGAGGTTTGGTTCTCGAAATATTCGCATCCAAAGTCAAATTACTGTATTTCGATGCAACCCTAAAAAGGGCTTTGGATAACGATATTTCCGCAACCAAGCCTTGTAAGAGGTTGCAGTTTTCAGTTTCGTATATAAAATTAACAGGCCTTTCCGCCGATATGAATAAAAAAATTTTGCAAGCTTCGGTTTTCGAAATATTCACATCAGAAATGATATTACTTTGTTTTTTTCGGTCCAACCTTAAAAAGTGTCGATGGCGATATTTCCACAACAAAGCCTCGTAAGGGGTTGCGGTTTGCAGTGGCGAATAGCAAATTCCCAGAGCTTTCCAGCGATGTAAAAATTTTGACAAAAATTTTTTCAATGATTTTTGAAAAAAATCATGGACTACCCCCTTGCCACTTTTTTTCAACTCTTAAAAAATGTTTCCAAATCCCATCGAGCTATACATCAAAAGACAGGTTTTTTCAAACTCTATCCGGACGACTAAGCCAAAAGCGTGTGGAAGGTCTGGTTCTCGAAATATTTTCATTCAAAGTGATTGCTCGATTTACTGCATTTCTGTGCAAAACATTCAAAAGCGTTTGTGTTTGGATAGCGATATTTCCGTAATCGAGCCTCGAAATCGGAAACGGTTTTAAAAATCCATTGTTAAATTTTTAAGAGCTTTCTAAAACTGAAAACGAAAATACTCTGCGAGGTTTGGTTCTCGAAATATTCGCATCCAAAGTCAAATTACTGTATTTCGATGCAACCCTAAAAAGGGCTTTGGATAACGATATTTCCGCAACCAAGCCTTGTAAGAGGTTGCAGTTTTCAGTTTCGTATAGAAAATTAACAGGCCTTTCCGACGATATGAATACAAAAATTTTGCAAGCTTCGGTTCTCGAAATATTCACATCAGAAATGATATTACTTTGTTTTTTTCGGTCCAACCTTAAAAAGTGTCGATGGCGATATTTCCACAACAAAGCCTCGTAAGGGGTTGCGGTTTGCAGTGGCGAATAGCAAATTCCCAGAGCTTTCCAGCGATGTAAAAATTTTGACAAAAAATTTTTCAATGATTTTTAAAAAAAAATCATGGACTACCCCCTTGCCACTTTTTTCAACTTTTTAAAAATGTTTCCAAATCCCATCGAGCTATACATCAAAAGACAGGTTTTTTCAAACTCTATCCGGACGTCTAAACCAAAAGCGTGTGGAAGGTCTGGTTCTCGAAATATTTTCATCCAAAGTGATTGCTCGATTTACTGCATTTCTGTGCAAAACATGCAAAAGCGTTTGTGTTTGGATAGCGATATTTCCGTAATCGAGCCTCGAAATCGGAAACGGTTTTAAAAATCCATTGTTAAATTTTTAAGAGCTTTCTAAAACTGAAAACGAAAATACTCTGCGAGGTTTGGTTCTCGAAATATTCGCATCCAAAGTCAAATTACTGTATTTCGATGCAACCCTAAAAAGGGCTTTGGATAACGATATTTCCGCAACCAAGCCTTGTAAGAGGTTGCAGTTTTCAGTTTCGTATATAAAATTAACAGGCCTTTCCGCCGATATGAATAAAAAAATTTTGCAAGCTTCGGTTTTCGAAATATTCACATCAGAAATGATATTACTTTGTTTTTTTCGGTCCAACCTTAAAAAGTGTCGATGGCGATATTTCCACAACAAAGCCTCGTAAGGGGTTGCGGTTTGCAGTGGCGAATAGCAAATTCCCAGAGCTTTCCAGCGATGTAAAAATTTTGACAAAAATTTTTTCAATGATTTTTGAAAAAAATCATGGACTACCCCCTTGCCACTTTTTTTCAACTCTTAAAAAATGTTTCCAAATCCCATCGAGCTATACATCAAAAGACAGGTTTTTTCAAACTCTATCCGGACAACTAAGCCAAAAGCGTGTGGAAGGTCTGGTTCTCGAAATATTTTCATTCAAAGTGATTGCTCGATTTACTGCATTTCTGTGCAAAACATTCAAAAGCGTTTGTGTTTGGATAGCGATATTTCCGTAATCGAGCCTCGAAATCGGAAACGGTTTTAAAAATCCATTGTTAAATTTTTAAGAGCTTTCTAAAACTGAAAACGAAAATACTCTGCGAGGTTTGGTTCTCGAAATATTCGCATCCAAAGTCAAATTACTGTATTTCGATGCAACCCTAAAAAGGGCTTTGGATAACGATATTTCCGCAACCAAGCCTTGTAAGAGGTTGCAGTTTTCAGTTTCGTATAGAAAATTAACAGGCCTTTCCGACGATATGAATACAAAAATTTTGCAAGCTTCGGTTCTCGAAATATTCACATCAGAAATGATATTACTTTGTTTTTTTCGGTCCAACCTTAAAAAGTGTCGATGGCGATATTTCCACAACAAAGCCTCGTAAGGGGTTGCGGTTTGCAGTGGCGAATAGCAAATTCCCAGAGCTTTCCAGCGATGTAAAAATTTTGACAAAAAATTTTTCAATGATTTTTAAAAAAAAATCATGGACTACCCCCTTGCCACTTTTTTCAACTTTTTAAAAATGTTTCCAAATCCCATCGAGCTATACATCAAAAGACAGGTTTTTTCAAACTCTATCCGGACGTCTAAACCAAAAGCGTGTGGAAGGTCTGGTTCTCGAAATATTTTCATCCAAAGTGATTGCTCGATTTACTGCATTTCTGTGCAAAACATGCAAAAGCGTTTGTGTTTGGATAGCGATATTTCCGTAATCGAGCCTCGAAATCGGAAACGGTTTTAAAAATCCACTGTTAAATTTTTAAGAGCTTTCTAAAACTGAAAACGAAAATACTCTGCGAGGTTTGGTTCTCGAAATATTCGCATCCAAAGTCAAATTACTGTATTTCGATGCAACCCTAAAAAGGGCTTTGGATAACGATATTTCCGCAACCAAGCCTTGTAAGAGGTTGCAGTTTTCAGTTTCGTATAGAAAATTAACAGGCCTTTCCGCCGATATGAATAAAAAAATTTTGCAAGCTTCGGTTTTCGAAATATTCACATCAGAAATGATATTACTTTGTTTTTTTCGGTCCAACCTTAAAAAGTGTCGATGGCGATATTTCCACAACAAAGCCTCGTAAGGGGTTGCGGTTTGCAGTGGCGAATAGCAAATTCCCAGAGCTTTCCAGCGATGTAAAAATTTTGACAAAAATTTTTTCAATGATTTTTGAAAAAAATCATGGACTACCCCCTTGCCAATTTTTTTTTAACTTTTAAAAAATGTTTCCAAATCCCATCGAGCTATACATCAAAAGACAGGTTTTTTCAAACTCTATCCGGACGTCTAAGCCAAAAGCGTGTGGAAGGTCTGGTTCTCGAAATATTTTCATCCAAAGTGATTGCTCGATTTACTGCATTTCTGTGCAAAACATGCAAAAGCGTTTGTGTTTGGATAGCGATATTTCCGTAGTCGAGCCTCGAAATCGGAAACGGTATTAAAAATCCACTGTTAAATTTTTAAGAGCTTTCTAAAACTGAAAACGAAAATACTCTGCGAGGTTTGGTTCTCGAAATATTCGCATCCAAAGTCAAATTACTGTATTTCGATGCAACCCTAAAAAGGGCTTTGGATAACGATATTTCCGCAACCAAGCCTTGTAAGAGGTTGCAGTTTTCAGTTTCGTATAGAAAATTAACAGGCCTTTCCGCCGATATGAATAAAAAAATTTTGCAAGCTTCGGTTCTCAAAATATTCACATCAGAAATGATATTACTTTGTTTTTTTCGGTCCAACCTTAAAAAGTGTCGATGGCGATATTTCCACAACAAAGCCTCGTAAGGGGTTGCAGTTTGCAGTGGCGAATAGCAAATTCCCAGAGCTTTCCAGCAATGTAAAAATTTTGACAAAAATTTTTTCAATGATTTTTGAAAAAAATCATGGACTACCCCCTTGCCACTTTTTTTCAACTTTTAAAAAATGTTTCCAAATCCCATCGAGCTATACATCAAAAGACAGGTTTTTTCAAACTCTATCCGGACGTCTAAACCAAAAGCGTGTGGAAGGTCTGGTTCTCGAAATATTTTCATCCAAAGTGATTGCTTGATTTACTGCATTTCTGTGCAAAACATGCAAAAGCGTTTGTGTTTGGATAGCGATATTTCCGTAATCGAGCCTCGAAATCGGAAACGGTTTTAAAAATCCACTGTTAAATTTTTAAGAGCTTTCTAAAACTGAAAACGAAAATACTCTGCGAGGTTTGGTTCTCGAAATATTCGCATCCAAAGTCAAATTACTGTATTTCGATGCAACCCTAAAAAGGGCTTTGGATAACGATATTTCCGCAACCAAGCCTTGTAAGAGGTTGCAGTTTTCAGTTTCGTATAGAAAATTAACAGGCCTTTCCGCCGATATGAATACAAAAATTTTGCAAGCTTCGGTTCTCGAAATATTCACATCAGAAATGATATTACTTTGTTTTTTTCGGTCCAACCTTAAAAAGTGTCGATGGCGATATTTCCACAACAAAGCCTCGTAAGGGGTTGCGGTTTGCAGTGGCGAATAGCAAATTCCCAGAGCTTTCCAGCGATGTAAAAATTTTGACAAAAATTTTTTTCAATGATTTGCCACTTGCCACTTTTTTTCAACTTTTAAAAAATGTTTCCAAATCCCATCGAGCTATACATCAAAAGACAGGTTTTTTCAAACTCTATCCGGACGTCTAAACCAAAAGCGTGTGGAAGGTCTGGTTCTCGAAATATTTTCATCCAAAGTGATTGCTCGATTTACTGCATTTCTGTGCAAAACATGCAAAAGCGTTTGTGTTTGGATAGCGATATTTCCGTAATCGAGCCTCGAAATCGGAAACGGTTTTAAAAATCCATTGTTAAATTTTTAAGAGCTTTCTAAAACTGAAAACGAAAATACTCTGCGAGGTTTGGTTCTCGAAATATTCGCATCCAAAGTCAAATTACTGTATTTCGATGCAACCCTAAAAAGGGCTTTGGATAACGATATTTCCGCAACCAAGCCTTGTAAGAGGTTGCAGTTTTCAGTTTCGTATAGAAAATTAACAGGCCTTTCCGCCGATATGAATAAAAAAATTTTGCAAGCTTCGGTTCTCGAAATATTCACATCAGAAATGATATTACTTTGTTTTTTTCGGTCCAACCTTAAAAAGTGTCGATGGCGATATTTCCACAACAAAGCCTCGTAAGGGGTTGCGGTTTGCAGTGGCGAATAGCAAATTCCCAGAGCTTTCCAGCAATGTAAGAATTTTGACAAAAATTTTTTCAATGATTTTTGAAAAAAATCATGGACTACCCCCTTGCCACTTTTTTTCAACTTTTAAAAAATGTTTCCAAATCCCATCGAGCTATACATCAAAAGACAGGTTTTTTCAAACTCTATCCGGACGTCTAAACCAAAAGCGTGTGGAAGGTCTGGTTCTCGAAATATTTTCATCCAAAGTGATTGCTCGATTTACTGCATTTCTGTGCAAAACATGCAAAAGCGTTTGTGTTTGGATAGCGATATTTCCGTAATCGAGCCTGGAAATCGGAAACGGTTTTGAAAATCCATTGTTAAATTTTTAAGAGCTTTCTAAAACTGAAAACGAAAATACTCTGCGAGGTTTGGTTCTCGAAATATTCGCATCCAAAGTCAAATTACTGTATTTCGATGCAACCCTAAAAAGGGCTTTGGATAACGATATTTCCGCAACCAAGCCTTGTAAGAGGTTGCAGTTTTCAGTTTCGTATAGAAAATTAACAGGCCTTTCCGACGATATGAATACAAAAATTTTGCAAGCTTCGGTTCTCGAAATATTCACATCAGAAATGATATTACTTTGTTTTTTTCGGTCCAACCTTAAAAAGTGTCGATGGCGATATTTCCACAACAAAGCCTCGTAAGGGGTTGCGGTTTGCAGTGGCGAATAGCAAATTCCCAGAGCTTTCCAGCGATGTAAAAATTTTGACAAAAAATTTTTCAATGATTTTTGAAAAAAATCATGGACTACCCCCTTGCCACTTTTTTCAACTTTTTAAAAATGTTTCCAAATCCCATCGAGCTATACATCAAAAGACAGGTTTTTTCAAACTCTATCCGGACGTCTAAACCAAAAGCGTGTGGAAGGTCTGGTTCTCGAAATATTTTCATCCAAAGTGATTGCTCGATTTACTGCATTTCTGTGCAAAACATGCAAAAGCGTTTGTGTTTGGATAGCGATATTTCCGTAGTCGAGCCTCGAAATCGGAAACGGTATTAAAAATCCACTGTTAAATTTTTAAGAGCTTTCTAAAACTGAAAACGAAAATACTCTGCGAGGTTTGGTTCTCGAAATATTCGCATCCAAAGTCAAATTACTGTATTTCGATGCAACCCTAAAAAGGGCTTTGGATAACGATATTTCCGCAACCAAGCCTTGTAAGAGGTTGCAGTTTTCAGTTTCGTATAGAAAATTAACAGGCCTTTCCGCCGATATGAATAAAAAAATTTTGCAAGCTTCGGTTCTCAAAATATTCACATCAGAAATGATATTACTTTGTTTTTTTCGGTCCAACCTTAAAAAGTGTCGATGGCGATATTTCCACAACAAAGCCTCGTAAGGGGTTGCAGTTTGCAGTGGCGAATAGCAAATTCCCAGAGCTTTCCAGCAATGTAAAAATTTTGACAAAAATTTTTTCAATGATTTTTGAAAAAAATCATGGACTACCCCCTTGCCACTTTTTTTCAACTTTTAAAAAATGTTTCCAAATCCCATCGAGCTATACATCAAAAGACAGGTTTTTTCAAACTCTATCCGGACGTCTAAACCAAAAGCGTGTGGAAGGTCTGGTTCTCGAAATATTTTCATCCAAAGTGATTGCTTGATTTACTGCATTTCTGTGCAAAACATGCAAAAGCGTTTGTGTTTGGATAGCGATATTTCCGTAATCGAGCCTCGAAATCGGAAACGGTTTTAAAAATCCACTGTTAAATTTTTAAGAGCTTTCTAAAACTGAAAACGAAAATACTCTGCGAGGTTTGGTTCTCGAAATATTCGCATCCAAAGTCAAATTACTGTATTTCGATGCAACCCTAAAAAGGGCTTTGGATAACGATATTTCCGCAACCAAGCCTTGTAAGAGGTTGCAGTTTTCAGTTTCGTATAGAAAATTAACAGGCCTTTCCGCCGATATGAATAAAAAAATTTTGCAAGCTTCGGTTCTCGAAATATTCACATCAGAAATGATATTACTTTGTTTTTTTCGGTCCAACCTTAAAAAGTGTCGATGGCGATATTTCCACAACAAAGCCTCGTAAGGGGTTGCGGTTTGCAGTGGCGAATAGCAAATTCCCAGAGCTTTCCAGCGATGTAAAAATTTTGACAAAAATTTTTTTCAATGATTTGCCACTTGCCACTTTTTTTCAACTTTTAAAAAATGTTTCCAAATCCCATCGAGCTATACATCAAAAGACAGGTTTTTTCAAACTCTATCCGGACGTCTAAACCAAAAGCGTGTGGAAGGTCTGGTTCTCGAAATATTTTCATCCAAAGTGATTGCTCGATTTACTGCATTTCTGTGCAAAACATGCAAAAGCGTTTGTGTTTGGATAGCGATATTTCCGTAATCGAGCCTCGAAATCGGAAACGGTTTTAAAAATCCATTGTTAAATTTTTAAGAGCTTTCTAAAACTGAAAACGAAAATACTCTGCGAGGTTTGGTTCTCGAAATATTCGCATCCAAAGTCAAATTACTGTATTTCGATGCAACCCTAAAAAGGGCTTTGGATAACGATATTTCCGCAACCAAGCCTTGTAAGAGGTTGCAGTTTTCAGTTTCGTATAGAAAATTAACAGGCCTTTCCGCCGATATGAATAAAAAAATTTTGCAAGCTTCGGTTCTCGAAATATTCACATCAGAAATGATATTACTTTGTTTTTTTCGGTCCAACCTTAAAAAGTGTCGATGGCGATATTTCCACAACAAAGCCTCGTAAGGGGTTGCGGTTTGCAGTGGCGAATAGCAAATTCCCAGAGCTTTCCAGCAATGTAAGAATTTTGACAAAAATTTTTTCAATGATTTTTGAAAAAAATCATGGACTACCCCCTTGCCACTTTTTTTCAACTTTTAAAAAATGTTTCCAAATCCCATCGAGCTATACATCAAAAGACAGGTTTTTTCAAACTCTATCCGGACGTCTAAACCAAAAGCGTGTGGAAGGTCTGGTTCTCGAAATATTTTCATCCAAAGTGATTGCTCGATTTACTGCATTTCTGTGCAAAACATGCAAAAGCGTTTGTGTTTGGATAGCGATATTTCCGTAATCGAGCCTGGAAATCGGAAACGGTTTTGAAAATCCATTGTTAAATTTTTAAGAGCTTTCTAAAACTGAAAACGAAAATACTCTGCGAGGTTTGGTTCTCGAAATATTCGCATCCAAAGTCAAATTACTGTATTTCGATGCAACCCTAAAAAGGGCTTTGGATAACGATATTTCCGCAACCAAGCCTTGTAAGAGGTTGCAGTTTTCAGTTTCGTATAGAAAATTAACAGGCCTTTCCGACGATATGAATACAAAAATTTTGCAAGCTTCGGTTCTCGAAATATTCACATCAGAAATGATATTACTTTGTTTTTTTCGGTCCAACCTTAAAAAGTGTCGATGGCGATATTTCCACAACAAAGCCTCGTAAGGGGTTGCGGTTTGCAGTGGCGAATAGCAAATTCCCAGAGCTTTCCAGCGATGTAAAAATTTTGACAAAAAATTTTTCAATGATTTTTGAAAAAAATCATGGACTACCCCCTTGCCACTTTTTTCAACTTTTTAAAAATGTTTCCAAATCCCATCGAGCTATACATCAAAAGACAGGTTTTTTCAAACTCTATCCGGACGTCTAAACCAAAAGCGTGTGGAAGGTCTGGTTCTCGAAATATTTTCATCCAAAGTGATTGCTCGATTTACTGCATTTCTGTGCAAAACATGCAAAAGCGTTTGTGTTTGGATAGCGATATTTCCGTAATCGAGCCTCGAAATCGGAAACGGTTTTAAAAATCCACTGTTAAATTTTTAAGAGCTTTCTAAAACTGAAAACGAAAATACTCTGCGAGGTTTGGTTCTCGAAATATTCGCATCCAAAGTCAAATTACTGTATTTCGATGCAACCCTAAAAAGGGCTTTGGATAACGATATTTCCGCAACCAAGCCTTGTAAGAGGTTGCAGTTTTCAGTTTCGTATAGAAAATTAACAGGCCTTTCCGCCGATATGAATAAAAAAATTTTGCAAGCTTCGGTTTTCGAAATATTCACATCAGAAATGATATTACTTTGTTTTTTTCGGTCCAACCTTAAAAAGTGTCGATGGCGATATTTCCACAACAAAGCCTCGTAAGGGGTTGCGGTTTGCAGTGGCGAATAGCAAATTCCCAGAGCTTTCCAGCGATGTAAAAATTTTGACAAAAATTTTTTCAATGATTTTTGAAAAAAATCATGGACTACCCCCTTGCCAATTTTTTTTCAACTTTTAAAAAATGTTTCCAAATCCCATCGAGCTATACATCAAAAGACAGGTTTTTTCAAACTCTATCCGGACGTCTAAACCAAAAGCGTGTGGAAGGTCTGGTTCTCGAAATATTTTCATCCAAAGTGATTGCTCGATTTACTGCATTTCTGTGCAAAACATGCAAAAGCGTTTGTGTTTGGATAGCGATATTTCCGTAATCGAGCCTCGAAATCGGAAACGGTTTTAAAAATCCATTGTTAAATTTTTAAGAGCTTTCTAAAACTGAAAACGAAAATACTCTGCGAGGTTTGGTTCTCGAAATATTCGCATCCAAAGTCAAATTACTGTATTTCGATGCAACCCTAAAAAGGGCTTTGGATAACGATATTTCCGCAACCAAGCCTTGTAAGAGGTTGCAGTTTTCAGTTTCGTATAGAAAATTAACAGGCCTTTCCGCCGATATGAATACAAAAATTTTGCAAGCTTCGGTTCTCGAAATATTCACATCAGAAATGATATTACTTTGTTTTTTTCGGTCCAACCTTAAAAAGTGTCGATGGCGATATTTCCACAACAAAGCCTCGTAAGGGGTTGCGGTTTGCAGTGGCGAATAGCAAATTCCCAGAGCTTTCCAGCGATGTAAAAATTTTGACAAAAATTTTTTCAATGATTTGCCACTTGCCACTTTTTTTCAACTTTTAAAAAATGTTTCCAAATCCCATCGAGCTATACATCAAAAGACAGGTTTTTTCAAACTCTATCCGGACGTCTAAACCAAAAGCGTGTGGAAGGTCTGGTTCTCGAAATATTTTCATCCAAAGTGATTGCTCGATTTACTGCATTTCTGTGCAAAACATGCAAAAGCGTTTGTGTTTGGATAGCGATATTTCCGTAATCGAGCCTCGAAATCGGAAACGGTTTTAAAAATCCATTGTTAAATTTTTAAGAGCTTTCTAAAACTGAAAACGAAAATACTCTGCGAGGTTTGGTTCTCGAAATATTCGCATCCAAAGTCAAATTACTGTATTTCGATGCAACCCTAAAAAGGGCTTTGGATAACGATATTTCCGCAACCAAGCCTTGTAAGAGGTTGCAGTTTTCAGTTTCGTATAGAAAATTAACAGGCCTTTCCGCCGATATGAATACAAAAATTTTGCAAGCTTCGGTTCTCGAAATATTCACATCAGAAATGATATTACTTTGTTTTTTTCGGTCCAACCTTAAAAAGTGTCGATGGCGATATTTCCACAACAAAGCCTCGTAAGGGGTTGCGGTTTGCAGTGGCGAATAGCAAATTCCCAGAGCTTTCCAGCGATGTAAAAATTTTGACAAAAATTTTTTCAATGATTTGCCACTTGCCACTTTTTTTCAACTTTTAAAAAATGTTTCCAAATCCCATCGAGCTATACATCAAAAGACAGGTTTTTTCAAACTCTATCCGGACGTCTAAACCAAAAGCGTGTGGAAGGTCTGGTTCTCGAAATATTTTCATCCAAAGTGATTGCTCGATTTACTGCATTTCTGTGCAAAACATGCAAAAGCGTTTGTGTTTGGATAGCGATATTTCCGTAATTGAGCCTCGAAATCGGAAACGGTTTTAAAAATCCATTGTTAAATTTTTAAGAGCTTTCTAAAACTGGAAACGAAAATACTCTGCGAGGTTTGGTTCTCGAAATATTCGCATCCAAAGTCAAATTACTGTATTTCGATGCAACCCTAAAAAGGGCTTTGGATAACGATATTTCCGCAACCAAGCCTTGTAAGAGGTTGCAGTTTTCAGTTTCGTATAGAAAATTAACAGGCCTTTCCGCCGATATGAATAAAAAAATTTTGCAAGCTTCGGTTCTCGAAATATTCACATCAGAAATGATATTACTTTGTTTTTTTCGGTCCAACCTTAAAAAGTGTCGATGGCGATATTTCCACAACAAAGCCTCGTAAGGGGTTGCGGTTTGCAGTGGCGAATAGCAAATTCCCAGAGCTTTCCAGCAATGTAAAAATTTTGACAAAAATTTTTTCAATGATTTTTGAAAAAAATCATGGACTACCCCCTTGCCACTTTTTTTCAACTTTTAAAAAATGTTTCCAAATCCCATCGAGCTATACATCAAAAGACAGGTTTTTTCAAACTCTATCCGGACGTCTAAACCAAAAGCGTGTGGAAGGTCTGGTTCTCGAAATATTTTCATCCAAAGTGATTGCTCGATTTACTGCATTTCTGTGCAAAACATGCAAAAGCGTTTGTGTTTGGATAGCGATATTTCCGTAATCGAGCCTCGAAATCGGAAACGGTTTTAAAAATCCACTGTTAAATTTTTAAGAGCTTTCTAAAACTGAAAACGAAAATACTCTGCGAGGTTTGGTTCTCGAAATATTCGCATCCAAAGTCAAATTACTGTATTTCGATGCAACCCTAAAAAGGGCTTTGGATAACGATATTTCCGCAACCAAGCCTTGTAAGAGGTTGCAGTTTTCAGTTTCGTATAGAAAATTAACAGGCCTTTCCGCCGATATGAATACAAAAATTTTGCAAGCTTCGGTTCTCGAAATATTCACATCAGAAATGATATTACTTTGTTTTTTTCGGTCCAACCTTAAAAAGTGTCGATGGCGATATTTCCACAACAAAGCCTCGTAAGGGGTTGCGGTTTGCAGTGGCGAATAGCAAATTCCCAGAGCTTTCCAGCGATGTAAAAATTTTGACAAAAATTTTTTCAATGATTTGCCACTTGCCACTTTTTTTCAACTTTTAAAAAATGTTTCCAAATC
Source organism: Leucozona laternaria (assembly GCA_932273885.2). NCBI lineage: Eukaryota > Metazoa > Arthropoda > Insecta > Diptera > Syrphidae > Leucozona > Leucozona laternaria. Next base: position 40,245,642 of record OW026369.1, on the reverse strand, counting down.
CCATCGAGCTATACATCAAAAGACAGGTTTTTTCAAACTCTATCCGGACGTCTAAACCAAAAGCGTGTGGAAGGTCTGGTTCTCGAAATATTTTCATCCAAAGTGATTGCTCGATTTACTGCATTTCTGTGCAAAACATGCAAAAGCGTTTGTGTTTGGATAGCGATATTTCCGTAATCGAGCCTCGAAATCGGAAACGGTTTTAAAAATCCATTGTTAAATTTTTAAGAGCTTTCTAAAACTGAAAACGAAAATACTCTGCGAGGTTTGGTTCTCGAAATATTTGCATCCAAAGTCAAATTACTGTATTTCGATGCAACCCTAAAAAGGGCTTTGGATAACGATATTTCCGCAACCAAGCCTTGTAAGAGGTTGCAGTTTTCAGTTTCGTATAGAAAATTAACAGGCCTTTCCGCCGATATGAATAAAAAAATTTTGCAAGCTTCGGTTCTCGAAATATTCACATCAGAAATGATATTACTTTGTTTTTTTCGGTCCAACCTTAAAAAGTGTCGATGGCGATATTTCCACAACAAAGCCTCGTAAGGGGTTGCGGTTTGCAGTGGCGAATAGCAAATTCCCAGAGCTTTCCAGCAATGTAAGAATTTTGACAAAAAATTTTTCAATGATTTTTGAAAAAAATCATGGACTACCCCCTTGCCACTTTTTTTCAACTTTTAAAAAATGTTTCCAAATCCCATCGAGCTATACATCAAAAGACAGGTTTTTTCAAACTCTATCCGGACGTCTAAACCAAAAGCGTGTGGAAGGTCTGGTTCTCGAAATATTTTCATCCAAAGTGATTGCTCGATTTACTGCATTTCTGTGCAAAACATGCAAAAGCGTTTGTGTTTGGATAGCGATATTTCCGTAATTGAGCCTCGAAATCGGAAACGGTTTTAAAAATCCATTGTTAAATTTTTAAGAGCTTTCTAAAACTGGAAACGAAAATACTCTGCGAGGTTTGGTTCTCGAAATATTCGCATCCAAAGTCAAATTACTGTATTTCGATGCAACCCTAAAAAGGGCTTTGGATAACGATATTTCCGCAACCAAGCCTTGTAAGAGGTTGCAGTTTTCAGTTTCGTATAGAAAATTAACAGGCCTTTCCGCCGATATGAATACAAAAATTTTGCAAGCTTCGGTTCTCGAAATATTCACATCAGAAATGATATTACTTTGTTTTTTTCGGTCCAACCTTAAAAAGTGTCGATGGCGATATTTCCACAACAAAGCCTCGTAAGGGGTTGCGGTTTGCAGTGGCGAATAGCAAATTCCCAGAGCTTTCCAGCGATGTAAAAATTTTGACAAAAATTTTTTCAATGATTTGCCACTTGCCACTTTTTTTCAACTTTTAAAAAATGTTTCCAAATCCCATCGAGCTATACATCAAAAGACAGGTTTTTTCAAACTCTATCCGGACGTCTAAACCAAAAGCGTGTGGAAGGTCTGGTTCTCGAAATATTTTCATCCAAAGTGATTGCTCGATTTACTGCATTTCTGTGCAAAACATGCAAAAGCGTTTGTGTTTGGATAGCGATATTTCCGTAGTCGAGCCTCGAAATCGGAAACGGTATTAAAAATCCACTGTTAAATTTTTAAGAGCTTTCTAAAACTGAAAACGAAAATACTCTGCGAGGTTTGGTTCTCGAAATATTCGCATCCAAAGTCAAATTACTGTATTTCGATGCAACCCTAAAAAGGGCTTTGGATAACGATATTTCCGCAACCAAGCCTTGTAAGAGGTTGCAGTTTTCAGTTTCGTATAGAAAATTAACAGGCCTTTCCGCCGATATGAATAAAAAAATTTTGCAAGCTTCGGTTCTCGAAATATTCACATCAGAAATGATATTACTTTGTTTTTTTCGGTCCAACCTTAAAAAGTGTCGATGGCGATATTTCCACAACAAAGCCTCGTAAGGGGTTGCGGTTTGCAGTGGCGAATAGCAAATTCCCAGAGCTTTCCAGCGATGTAAAAATTTTGACAAAAATTTTTTCAATGATTTTTGAAAAAAATCATGGACTACCCCCTTGCCACTTTTTTTCAACTTTTAAAAAATGTTTCCAAATCCCATCGAGCTATACATCAAAAGACAGGTTTTTTCAAACTCTATCCGGACGTCTAAACCAAAAGCGTGTGGAAGGTCTGGTTCTCGAAATATTTTCATCCAAAGTGATTGCTCGATTTACTGCATTTCTGTGCAAAACATGCAAAAGCGTTTGTGTTTGGATAGCGATATTTCCGTAATCGAGCCTCGAAATCGGAAACGGTTTTAAAAATCCATTGTTAAATTTTTAAGAGCTTTCTAAAACTGAAAACGAAAATACTCTGCGAGGTTTGGTTCTCGAAATATTCGCATCCAAAGTCAAATTACTGTATTTCGATGCAACCCTAAAAAGGGCTTTGGATAACGATATTTCCGCAACCAAGCCTTGTAAGAGGTTGCAGTTTTCAGTTTCGTATAGAAAATTAACAGGCCCTTCCGCCGATATGAATAAAAAAATTTTGCAAGCTTCGGTTCTCGAAATATTCACATCAGAAATGATATTACTTTGTTTTTTTCGGTCCAACCTTAAAAAGTGTCGATGGCGATATTTCCACAACAAAGCCTCGTAAGGGGTTGCGGTTTGCAGTGGCGAATAGCAAATTCCCAGAGCTTTCCAGCGATGTAAAAATTTTGACAAAAATTTTTTCAATGATTTTTGAAAAAAATCATGGACTACCCCCTTGCCACTTTTTTTCAACTTTTAAAAAATGTTTCCAAATCCCATCGAGCTATACATCAAAAGACAGGTTTTTTCAAACTCTATCCGGACGTCTAAACCAAAAGCGTGTGGAAGGTCTGGTTCTCGAAATATTTTCATCCAAAGTGATTGCTCGATTTACTGCATTTCTGTGCAAAACATGCAAAAGCGTTTGTGTTTGGATAGCGATATTTCCGTAATCGAGCCTCGAAATCGGAAACGGTTTTAAAAATCCATTGTTAAATTTTTAAGAGCTTTCTAAAACTGAAAACGAAAATACTCTGCGAGGTTTGGTTCTCGAAATATTCGCATCCAAAGTCAAATTACTGTATTTCGATGCAACCCTAAAAAGGGCTTTGGATAACGATATTTCCGCAACCAAGCCTTGTAAGAGGTTGCAGTTTTCAGTTTCGTATAGAAAATTAACAGGCCTTTCCGCCGATATGAATACAAAAATTTTGCAAGCTTCGGTTCTCGAAATATTCACATCAGAAATGATATTACTTTGTTTTTTTCGGTCCAACCTTAAAAAGTGTCGATGGCGATATTTCCACAACAAAGCCTCGTAAGGGGTTGCGGTTTGCAGTGGCGAATAGCAAATTCCCAGAGCTTTCCAGCGATGTAAAAATTTTGACAAAAATTTTTTCAATGATTTTTGAAAAAAATCATGGACTACCCCCTTGCCACTTTTTTTCAACTTTTAAAAAATGTTTCCAAATCCCATCGAGCTATACATCAAAAGACAGGTTTTTTCAAACTCTATCCGGACGTCTAAACCAAAAGCGTGTGGAAGGTCTGGTTCTCGAAATATTTTCATCCAAAGTGATTGCTCGATTTACTGCATTTCTGTGCAAAACATGCAAAAGCGTTTGTGTTTGGATAGCGATATTTCCGTAATCGAGCCTCGAAATCGGAAACGGTTTTAAAAATCCATTGTTAAATTTTTAAGAGCTTTCTAAAACTGAAAACGAAAATACTCTGCGAGGTTTGGTTCTCGAAATATTCGCATCCAAAGTCAAATTACTGTATTTCGATGCAACCCTAAAAAGGGCTTTGGATAACGATATTTCCGCAACCAAGCCTTGTAAGAGGTTGCAGTTTTCAGTTTCGTATAGAAAATTAAGAGGCCTTTCCGCCGATATGAATAAAAAAATTTTGCAAGCTTCGGTTCTCGAAATATTCACATCAGAAATGATATTACTTTGTTTTTTTCGGTCCAACCTTAAAAAGTGTCGATGGCGATATTTCCACAACAAAGCCTCGTAAGGGGTTGCGGTTTGCAGTGGCGAATAGCAAATTCCCAGAGCTTTCCAGCGATGTAAAAATTTTGACAAAAATTTTTTCAATGATTTTTGAAAAAAATCATGGACTACCCCCTTGCCACTTTTTTTCAACTTTTAAAAAATGTTTCCAAATCCCATCGAGCTATACATCAAAAGACAGGTTTTTTCAAACTCTATCCGGACGTCTAAACCAAAAGCGTGTGGAAGGTCTGGTTCTCGAAATATTTTCATCCAAAGTGATTGCTCGATTTACTGCATTTCTGTGCAAAACATGCAAAAGCGTTTGTGTTTGGATAGCGATATTTCCGTAATCGAGCCTCGAAATCGGAAACGGTTTTAAAAATCCATTGTTAAATTTTTAAGAGCTTTCTAAAACTGAAAACGAAAATACTCTGCGAGGTTTGGTTCTCGAAATATTCGCATCCAAAGTCAAATTACTGTATTTCGATGCAACCCTAAAAAGGGCTTTGGATAACGATATTTCCGCAACCAAGCCTTGTAAGAGGTTGCAGTTTTCAGTTTCGTATAGAAAATTAACAGGCCTTTCCGCCGATATGAATAAAAAAATTTTGCAAGCTTCGGTTCTCGAAATATTCACATCAGAAATGATATTACTTTGTTTTTTTCGGTCCAACCTTAAAAAGTGTCGATGGCGATATTTCCACAACAAAGCCTCGTAAGGGGTTGCGGTTTGCAGTGGCGAATAGCAAATTCCCAGAGCTTTCCAGCGATGTAAAAATTTTGACAAAAATTTTTTCAATGATTTTTGAAAAAAATCATGGACTACCCCCTTGCCACTTTTTTTCAACTTTTAAAAAATGTTTCCAAATCCCATCGAGGTATACATCAAAAGACAGGTTTTTTCAAACTCTATCCGGACGTCTAAACCAAAAGCGTGTGGAAGGTCTGGTTCTCGAAATATTTTCATCCAAAGTGATTGCTCGATTTACTGCATTTCTGTGCAAAACATGCAAAAGCGTTTGTGTTTGGATAGCGATATTTCCGTAATCGAGCCTCGAAATCGGAAACGGTTTTAAAAATCCATTGTTAAATTTTTAAGAGCTTTCTAAAACTGAAAACGAAAATACTCTGCGAGGTTTGGTTCTCGAAATATTCGCATCCAAAGTCAAATTACTGTATTTCGATGCAACCCTAAAAAGGGCTTTGGATAACGATATTTCCGCAACCAAGCCTTGTAAGAGGTTGCAGTTTTCAGTTTCGTATAGAAAATTAACAGGCCTTTCCGCCGATATGAATACAAAAATTTTGCAAGCTTCGGTTCGCGAAATATTCACATCAGAAATGATATTACTTTGTTTTTTTCGGTCCAACCTTAAAAAGTGTCGATGGCGATATTTCCACAACAAAGCCTCGTAAGGGGTTGCGGTTTGCAGTGGCGAATAGCAAATTCCCAGAGCTTTCCAGCGATGTAAAAATTTTGACAAAAATTTTTTCAATGATTTTTGAAAAAAATCATGGACTACCCCCTTGCCACTTTTTTTCAACTTTTAAAAAATGTTTCCAAATCCCATCGAGGTATACATCAAAAGACAGGTTTTTTCAAACTCTATCCGGACGTCTAAACCAAAAGCGTGTGGAAGGTCTGGTTCTCGAAATATTTTCATCCAAAGTGATTGCTCGATTTACTGCATTTCTGTGCAAAACATGCAAAAGCGTTTGTGTTTGGATAGCGATATTTCCGTAATCGAGCCTCGAAATCGGAAACGGTTTTAAAAATCCATTGTTAAATTTTTAAGAGCTTTCTAAAACTGAAAACGAAAATACTCTGCGAGGTTTGGTTCTCGAAATATTCGCATCCAAAGTCAAATTACTGTATTTCGATGCAACCCTAAAAAGGGCTTTGGATAACGATATTTCCGCAACCAAGTCTTGTAAGAGGTTGCAGTTTTCAGTTTCGTATAGAAAATTAACAGGCCTTTCCGCCGATATGAATACAAAAATTTTGCAAGCTTCGGTTCTCGAAATATTCACATCAGAAATAATATTACTTTGTTTTTTTCGGTCAAACCTTAAAAAGTGTCGATGGCGATATTTCCACAACAAAGCCTCGTAAGGGGTTGCGGTTTGCAGTGGCGAATAGCAAATTCCCAGAGCTTTCCAGCGATGTAAAAATTTTGACAAAAATTTTTTCAATGATTTTTGAAAAAAATCATGGACTACCCCCTTGCCACTTTTTTTCAACTTTTAAAAAATGTTTCCAAATCCCATCGAGGTATACATCAAAAGACAGGTTTTTTCAAACTCTATCCGGACGTCTAGGTTAGGTTAGGTTAGGTATTAAGGGGTGTGCACAGCATGAAGCCGTTGCGTACACGGGGGCCTACTGGTCCATTGTGATCCCCTCTAAAAGTAAAAATTTAGCATCGATGCCCCTCAATTCTGTTGATTAGCGTAGACTGGCTCGTTAACGAACCAGCCTGTGCTATCTATAAATTTCCTCATGCTTGCCATTGAGACCTGTGCTAGATCATCCAGTTCTCCAACGAACCTGTTTCCGAAATGACGGAGTCGGCTGGTTTGGAGGTTCGGACAGTCGCAGAGCAGGTGTTTAATGGTCTCCATTTCCTCCTCATCCTGACAGCTCCTACAAAAATCGGGTGCAAATGCCCCTATTCTGTTAGCCATTATGCCAATGGCGCAATGACCTGTTAGTACACCTATCAAGATTTTAATGTTCTTTTTACTCAGCGATAAGATATACCGAGTTTCCTTTTCATTTGTGTTAGGCCATAAACTTCTAGAGATTACACAATCGTTCCTGGATTTCCAGGAGATATTGATTTTCTCTTTTAGTTTAAGGTCTATCTTCCTCTTGAGTACCCCAATCGGGACGAGTGGTCCCCTAACTGAATGGTCGCTACTACTTATGTCTGCCTCTGACCCTTTCCTGGCTAGTTCATCTACTATATCATTCCCTTCTATATTGCTATGTCCGGGAACCCAGCAGAGCTTTACCTGGTTAGTGTGGCAGATCTTGTTTAATTCCTTTCTACAGTTTAAAACTGCTTTTGATCTTATGGTCTCACTGGCTAAGGCTTTGATAGCAGCCTGGCTGTCCACGAAAAAAGTAATCTCCGAAGAGCTTAGCTTTTCGTGATGTGCCAATTCAGCTGCTTTTCCAATGGCAAAAATCTCGGCCTGAAAGACACTACAGTCAGCCGGGAGTGTATATGACGCTCTGATGTTGAGAGATTGGCAAAACACTCCAGCACCTGTTCCCGATTCCATTTTTGAACCATCAGTGTAGAAAGGGATACCCTGTTTACTTATAAGTGAATTGGGATCCCAACCCTGTCTTTCTGGTATGAAAATAGAAAATTTCCTATCGAAATCTAGTAAAGGGGGGATGTAATCGGTGGTCTCCCTCAGTCCTGGAATCGTGTCATATCTTTGTAAGATTGACCCGTGGCCATAAGTGCTGTGCCTCCAAAAACTCAGTTCTCTTAAGCGAATTGCAGTTTTGGCTGCCGTGCACTTTATGAACTCTTCCAGAGCCGGGAGGTCCAAGATCATTTCCAATCCAGCTTGTGGTGTGGTTCTTTGAGCCCCTGTTATTCCTACACAGGCTAGTCTCTGTACCTTATTCAGGTTCTTGAGATAGCTTGATTTTTCCACCGCCTTCCACCATACAATAGAGCCATAGGTAAGAATGGGTCTGACAATCGCTGTGTACATCCATTGGATGACTTGCGGTCGCATACCCCAACGTACACCGAAGGTCTTTTTGCATGTGTAGAATGCACATAGTGCTTTTTTCATTCTTTCCTCAGTATTACGCTTCCATGTAAGCTTGGAGTCAAGGATTACTCCTAGAAATTTAGCTTCCTTAGAAGGTATTAGAGGAATGCCATTTAGTTTGGGAGGGTTGAAGCCCTCCAGTTTCCTTTTCTTCGTGAACAGAACTAGCTCTGTCTTGGTGGGGTTGACCCCGAGACCATTCTTAGTTGCCCAAGAAGATAAATCCTTTAATGCATTTTCCATAATGCTTTCGATGATGGTAAGAAACTTGCCCGATACCAAAACCACTATGTCATCTGCATATGCTACTATTTTAATGCCCTGATCTTTGAGCTTTGTGAGAATTTTGTTGACTACGAGGATCCAGAGCAGGGGTGAGATGACTCCTCCCTGTGGTGTGCCTCTTGTAACTGTTTTCTCAATAGTGCTAACTCCTATTTGAGAGTTGATAATTCTGCCATTTAACATGGTGAAGATCCAATCGACCATGACAGATTCAACCCCAACTTCAACTAAGGCAGTCTTGATCGATTCCGTTTTAACGTTATTAAACGCACCCTCGATATCAAGAAATGCTGCCAGGGTATATTCTTTATGTTCAAGACTTTTCTCTATATGTGAAACTACTTCGTGCAAAGCAGTCTCCACTGATTTACCTTTAAGGTAAGCGTGTTGGTAGTTGCACAAATTGTTTTCGTTGAGAAGTTCTCTTACATGTAGATCAATTATCCTCTCTAGTGTCTTAAGGAGAAACGAAGAGAGACTTATTGGTCTATAATCCTGAGCGGTCGAGTGAGTCGGTTTCCCTGCTTTTGGGATAAAGACTACCTTGACCTTTTTCCAGTTATTAGGGACGTATCTAAGTTTGATACAACTTATGAAGATTACCCTAAGCCACGGAGTTATTACTTTGAGAGCATTTTGAAGAAGAGCTGGAAAAATCTCGTCTGGTCCCGCTGATTTATAGGGTTTGAACGAGTTCATTGCCCAGATAATCTTCTGCTCTGTAATAACCTGATTTAGTTCTAAATTTGATTCTGTGTGAGTAAAATCCAGCGTGCTCGATTGCAAGCAATCAGAGCTTTCTGGGTTTTTACAACCGGGGAAATGAGTTTCCATGAAGAGTTCAAGCGTTTCTAGGCTCGAGTTCGACCATGATCCATCAGGGTGTTTTATGTACCCCGGGATCGTGGGATTAAGGGCCAGGGTTCTACGGAGCCTTGCCGCCTCGCTTGTTTTTTCAATGGATTCACAATGTTTAGCCCACGAATCCTTTTTGGCCTTTCTTAACTCTTTGGTGTAAGTGTTAAGTGCGGCTCTATAAGACTTTAAGTCCTCTTCTAATTTACTCAGTTTAGCTTTATTGAAAAGTTTTCTAACCTCTGTTCTACGTTTCTTTAGTACACCACTCCACCAGGGTGGTTTATTGGAGTTATTGGAACGAGATAAAGGGCAGTGTTTTTCAAAAGACATTCTCATTTTGCTGGACAAGTTTTGGACAACAGTGTCAATGGTTGAAATACTTAGACTTGTATTGTCCTCTGGTGGATCAATACAGTCTTTCAGCCATTTTTCGTACTCTGTCCAATTCGTCCTAGTTGGGTTCCTGTAAGGTTTCTTTTCGGTAAAGTTCCTGTCTATAGAGAAGAGTATCCTAAAGTGATCCGAAAAAGATTCTTTAGGTGAGACTCTCCAGTCTTCAACTGAAATTTTACTATTATTGTTAATAAGAGTTAAATCTATGATTTCCTCCCTGTTTTTGTTTCGAAAGGTAGGGTGATTGCCCCTATTACATAACGATAAATTAGAACAGAGAATATATTCAAAAATTGACTCACCCCTTTTATTGATATCCTTTGAGCCCCATTGGGTGTGGTGAGCGTTGGCATCACATCCTACCACCAAAGGTGTATCGCTTGCTTTGGCATGGACCACAAGATCGCGGACAGTTTTTGATGGTGGGCTCTCCTCCTCGTACGGCATGTACGTCGACGCTAAAATGAAGTTTCCTTCATTCGATTCGACGCTGATTGCCGTGTTGTCCTTGTTGCTGTACCTAGATAGGAAGAAAGCGTTAATTGATTTTTTCACTAGGATACAACTTCTAATATCACCTTCATCTGACGTGGAATGAAAAAGGTTGTAGTGTTTTGACCTCAACCCACGGATTCGGTTTTTGCCTAACCATGGTTCCTGGATCAAGGCCACATCCACGTTCTCGTGAGACATGTAGAGCGTAAGGTCGTACGTTGCTGCTTTAGCGTGGTGCAGGTTTATTTGCACCACTTGCAGCTTTTGACTCCCCTTTGCCTTCATGCCTCTTAACCTTTACGGTTCCGAGACCATACCTCAACACGTCTTTCCTTTCTCTCAGCAGAAGGTCAGATTTCTTGTCTGCCACAAACAAGAGGTCCTTCCCTTCGCCTCCATGACTCTTTCTTGAGTGTTGAAGCTTCCATTCCAAAATGGGAAGCTCTTTGTTCTGCTTCGCCAACAGCTTAAGAATGGCTGCGTCCTCATGTTCTGCAGGAGGGGGGATCCATATGCTAAACTGCTGGCGGAGTGGTAGAGCTGCGGCGGGTAGAACCTCAAGGGAGGAACCTTCCCATAGTTCGCCAATGTTGGCGATTGTACGGTTCAGGAACTCCCGTGATTTCTGGTCACCGCAGCAGACCACTTTAACTCCTCGCCGCCATCCGGCACCATCAAAGATATAGTCTTCAGAACTATCGTTCTCTGATGCTGCCATCATAGCTTTGAGGATCTCATTTTCCACAAGAAGCCAGTTTTTTGCCGAGATTTTCCCATCTGGGTCGTCACGGCTTATGATGGCAATTTGTAGGTCAATCGGGGTGGTGTCGAAGCTGTTGGTTTTTTGTTTCTTGGCACCGTCTTGCTTGACTGTCTCCTCCGATCTTTGTCTCTTGGACGTTCCTGGTTTCCTTCCAGAAGAGGTGCTTGCCGGTGCTTGGTCTTTCCTAGCGTTGGCTAGCTGTTTCTTGCTGGAAGTCGCCTGAACTTTTCCCTTGTCGTTCCGAGCGGTCGAGTTATTGCCAGCCTGTTCACGGTTTGCCTTTTTAGGGACAGACCTAGATTTGGCAGCATCTACTCCTTTGCTCTCCGACTCTTCGGCATTCACTTGCCCTGTTGTTCCCCTGGGTCCAGTGGCAGTCTCTGCCAGCTGCCGCTCAAAGTTCCTAACTAGCTTTCTATGCTTTTTTAGGAGAGCTTTATCTCTCGAACTGAGCGTCGCAGGGTCTTTCAACTCGGTCTTTTCCACGAATCTTTTAGAGGATCTGTAGTTGCTGCGTTGCCTCGAAGCTTTGAGGGGTGCAGCAGACTTCAGCATAGTCTCTTCTTGACTCGGTTCCATCAGTAGCTCGTCCTCGGTTTGACTACCTATGGAAGGAGGTCTGTCCGAGGTCTCCGTACCTTTGATAGTTAAACTATCTAAGTCGGGAAGGAGATCTACTGAGAGAATGACCGGTTGTCTTTTTAGCTCTGGTTTTTCTTCTCTGAAGTTTACTTTTGTCACTGGCGACTTAGCCTCTTGCGAAGCCAAGCCCTCGCCGGCAGCCGTGACTTCTGCCGACTCTTGAACGTATATCCCCGTTCGATTTTTTTCTTTTCGTAAACTTTGGTCCATTATTTTAGATTAACATCTCTGCTTTTGTTGGTTTTCTTAGTTGTCTTACTCCGCAGCTGGATTGCTGGAGAGTTAGACGTAAGCCCCCTCGCCACAACAAGGCGAAAACCGTGAGGGGGATCCGGACGTCTAAACCAAAAGCGTGTGGAAGGTCTGGTTCTCGAAATATTTTCATCCAAAGTGATTGCTCGATTTACTGCATTTCTGTGCAAAACATGCAAAAGCGTTTGTGTTTGGATAGCGATATTTCCGTAATCGAGCCTCGAAATCGGAAACGGTTTTAAAAATCCATTGTTAAATTTTTAAGAGCTTTCTAAAACTGAAAACGAAAATACTCTGCGAGGTTTGGTTCTCGAAATATTCGCATCCAAAGTCAAATTACTGTATTTCGATGCAACCCTAAAAAGGGCTTTGGATAACGATATTTCCGCAACCAAGCCTTGTAAGAGGTTGCAGTTTTCAGTTTCGTATAGAAAATTAACAGGCCCTTCCGCCGATATGAATAAAAAAATTTTGCAAGCTTCGGTTCTCGAAATATTCACATCAGAAATGATATTACTTTGTTTTTTTCGGTCCAACCTTAAAAAGTGTCGATGGCGATATTTCCACAACAAAGCCTCGTAAGGGGTTGCGGTTTGCAGTGGCGAATAGCAAATTCCCAGAGCTTTCCAGCGATGTAAAAATTTTGACAAAAATTTTTTCAATGATTTTTGAAAAAAATCATGGACTACCCCCTTGCCACTTTTTTTCAACTTTTAAAAAATGTTTCCAAATCCCATCGAGCTATACATCAAAAGACAGGTTTTTTCAAACTCTATCCGGACGTCTAAACCAAAAGCGTGTGGAAGGTCTGGTTCTCGAAATATTTTCATCCAAAGTGATTGCTCGATTTACTGCATTTCTGTGCAAAACATGCAAAAGCGTTTGTGTTTGGATAGCGATATTTCCGTAATCGAGCCTCGAAATCGGAAACGGTTTTAAAAATCCATTGTTAAATTTTTAAGAGCTTTCTAAAACTGAAAACGAAAATACTCTGCGAGGTTTGGTTCTCGAAATATTCGCATCCAAAGTCAAATTACTGTATTTCGATGCAACCCTAAAAAGGGCTTTGGATAACGATATTTCCGCAACCAAGCCTTGTAAGAGGTTGCAGTTTTCAGTTTCGTATAGAAAATTAACAGGCCTTTCCGCCGATATGAATAAAAAAATTTTGCAAGCTTCGGTTCTCGAAATATTCACATCAGAAATGATATTACTTTGTTTTTTTCGGTCCAACCTTAAAAAGTGTCGATGGCGATATTTCCACAACAAAGCCTCGTAAGGGGTTGCGGTTTGCAGTGGCGAATAGCAAATTCCCAGAGCTTTCCAGCGATGTAAAAATTTTGACAAAAATTTTTTCAATGATTTTTGAAAAAAATCATGGACTACCCCCTTGCCACTTTTTTTCAACTTTTAAAAAATGTTTCCAAATCCCATCGAGCTATACATCAAAAGACAGGTTTTTTCAAACTCTATCCGGACGTCTAAACCAAAAGCGTGTGGAAGGTCTGGTTCTCGAAATATTTTCATCCAAAGTGATTGCTCGATTTACTGCATTTCTGTGCAAAACATGCAAAAGCGTTTGTGTTTGGATAGCGATATTTCCGTAATCGAGCCTCGAAATCGGAAACGGTTTTAAAAATCCATTGTTAAATTTTTAAGAGCTTTCTAAAACTGAAAACGAAAATACTCTGCGAGGTTTGGTTCTCGAAATATTCGCATCCAAAGTCAAATTACTGTATTTCGATGCAACCCTAAAAAGGGCTTTGGATAACGATATTTCCGCAACCAAGCCTTGTAAGAGGTTGCAGTTTTCAGTTTCGTATAGAAAATTAACAGGCCTTTCCGCCGATATGAATAAAAAAATTTTGCAAGCTTCGGTTCTCGAAATATTCACATCAGAAATGATATTACTTTGTTTTTTTCGGTCCAACCTTAAAAAGTGTCGATGGCGATATTTCCACAACAAAGCCTCGTAAGGGGTTGCGGTTTGCAGTGGCGAATAGCAAATTCCCAGAGCTTTCCAGCGATGTAAAAATTTTGACAAAAATTTTTTCAATGATTTTTGAAAAAAATCATGGACTACCCCCTTGCCACTTTTTTTCAACTTTTAAAAAATGTTTCCAAATCCCATCGAGCTATACATCAAAAGACAGGTTTTTTCAAACTCTATCCGGACGTCTAAACCAAAAGCGTGTGGAAGGTCTGGTTCTCGAAATATTTTCATCCAAAGTGATTGCTCGATTTACTGCATTTCTGTGCAAAACATGCAAAAGCGTTTGTGTTTGGATAGCGATATTTCCGTAATCGAGCCTCGAAATCGGAAACGGTTTTAAAAATCCATTGTTAAATTTTTAAGAGCTTTCTAAAACTGAAAACGAAAATACTCTGCGAGGTTTGGTTCTCGAAATATTCGCATCCAAAGTCAAATTACTGTATTTCGATGCAACCCTAAAAAGGGCTTTGGATAACGATATTTCCGCAACCAAGCCTTGTAAGAGGTTGCAGTTTTCAGTTTCGTATAGAAAATTAACAGGCCCTTCCGCCGATATGAATAAAAAAATTTTGCAAGCTTCGGTTCTCGAAATATTCACATCAGAAATGATATTACTTTGTTTTTTTCGGTCCAACCTTAAAAAGTGTCGATGGCGATATTTCCACAACAAAGCCTCGTAAGGGGTTGCGGTTTGCAGTGGCGAATAGCAAATTCCCAGAGCTTTCCAGCGATGTAAAAATTTTGACAAAAATTTTTTCAATGATTTTTGAAAAAAATCATGGACTACCCCCTTGCCACTTTTTTTCAACTTTTAAAAAATGTTTCCAAATCCCATCGAGCTATACATCAAAAGACAGGTTTTTTCAAACTCTATCCGGACGTCTAAACCAAAAGCGTGTGGAAGGTCTGGTTCTCGAAATATTTTCATCCAAAGTGATTGCTCGATTTACTGCATTTCTGTGCAAAACATGCAAAAGCGTTTGTGTTTGGATAGCGATATTTCCGTAATCGAGCCTCGAAATCGGAAACGGTTTTAAAAATCCATAGTTAAATTTTTAAGAGCTTTCTAAAACTGAAAACGAAAATACTCTGCGAGGTTTGGTTCTCGAAATATTCGCATCCAAAGTCAAATTACTGTATTTCGATGCAACCCTAAAAAGGGCTTTGGATAACGATATTTCCGCAACCAAGCCTTGTAAGAGGTTGCAGTTTTCAGTTTCGTATAGAAAATTAACAGGCCCTTCCGCCGATATGAATAAAAAAATTTTGCAAGCTTCGGTTCTCGAAATATTCACATCAGAAATGATATTACTTTGTTTTTTTCGGTCCAACCTTAAAAAGTGTCGATGGCGATATTTCCACAACAAAGCCTCGTAAGGGGTTGCGGTTTGCAGTGGCGAATAGCAAATTCCCAGAGCTTTCCAGCGATGTAAAAATTTTGACAAAAATTTTTTCAATGATTTTTGAAAAAAATCATGGACTACCCCCTTGCCACTTTTTTTCAACTTTTAAAAAATGTTTCCAAATCCCATCGAGGTATACATCAAAAGACAGGTTTTTTCAAACTCTATCCGGACGTCTAAACCAAAAGCGTGTGGAAGGTCTGGTTCTCGAAATATTTTCATCCAAAG
The DNA here is from genome assembly GCA_932273885.2 of Leucozona laternaria. Taxonomy (NCBI): domain Eukaryota; kingdom Metazoa; phylum Arthropoda; class Insecta; order Diptera; family Syrphidae; genus Leucozona; species Leucozona laternaria. The sequence continues at coordinate 40,230,543 of OW026369.1, read as the reverse complement.
TGATTGCTCGATTTACTGCATTTCTGTGCAAAACATGCAAAAGCGTTTGTGTTTGGATAGCGATATTTCCGTAATCGAGCCTCGAAATCGGAAACGGTTTTAAAAATCCATTGTTAAATTTTTAAGAGCTTTCTAAAACTGAAAACGAAAATACTCTGCGAGGTTTGGTTCTCGAAATATTCGCATCCAAAGTCAAATTACTGTATTTCGATGCAACCCTAAAAAGGGCTTTGGATAACGATATTTCCGCAACCAAGTCTTGTAAGAGGTTGCAGTTTTCAGTTTCGTATAGAAAATTAACAGGCCTTTCCGCCGATATGAATACAAAAATTTTGCAAGCTTCGGTTCTCGAAATATTCACATCAGAAATAATATTACTTTGTTTTTTTCGGTCAAACCTTAAAAAGTGTCGATGGCGATATTTCCACAACAAAGCCTCGTAAGGGGTTGCGGTTTGCAGTGGCGAATAGCAAATTCCCAGAGCTTTCCAGCGATGTAAAAATTTTGACAAAAATTTTTTCAATGATTTTTGAAAAAAATCATGGACTACCCCCTTGCCACTTTTTTTCAACTTTTAAAAAATGTTTCCAAATCCCATCGAGGTATACATCAAAAGACAGGTTTTTTCAAACTCTATCCGGACGTCTAAACCAAAAGCGTGTGGAAGGTCTGGTTCTCGAAATATTTTCATCCAAAGTGATTGCTCGATTTACTGCATTTCTGTGCAAAACATGCAAAAGCGTTTGTGTTTGGATAGCGATATTTCCGTAATCGAGCCTCGAAATCGGAAACGGTTTTAAAAATCCATTGTTAAATTTTTAAGAGCTTTCTAAAACTGAAAACGAAAATACTCTGCGAGGTTTGGTTCTCGAAATATTCGCATCCAAAGTCAAATTACTGTATTTCGATGCAACCCTAAAAAGGGCTTTGGATAACGATATTTCCGCAACCAAGCCTTGTAAGAGGTTGCAGTTTTCAGTTTCGTATAGAAAATTAACAGGCCCTTCCGCCGATATGAATAAAAAAATTTTGCAAGCTTCGGTTCTCGAAATATTCACATCAGAAATGATATTACTTTGTTTTTTTCGGTCCAACCTTAAAAAGTGTCGATGGCGATATTTCCACAACAAAGCCTCGTAAGGGGTTGCGGTTTGCAGTGGCGAATAGCAAATTCCCAGAGCTTTCCAGCGATGTAAAAATTTTGACAAAAATTTTTTCAATGATTTTTGAAAAAAATCATGGACTACCCCCTTGCCACTTTTTTTCAACTTTTAAAAAATGTTTCCAAATCCCATCGAGGTATACATCAAAAGACAGGTTTTTTCAAACTCTATCCGGACGTCTAAACCAAAAGCGTGTGGAAGGTCTGGTTCTCGAAATATTTTCATCCAAAGTGATTGCTCGATTTACTGCATTTCTGTGCAAAACATGCAAAAGCGTTTGTGTTTGGATAGCGATATTTCCGTAATCGAGCCTCGAAATCGGAAACGGTTTTAAAAATCCATTGTTAAATTTTTAAGAGCTTTCTAAAACTGAAAACGAAAATACTCTGCGAGGTTTGGTTCTCGAAATATTCGCATCCAAAGTCAAATTACTGTATTTCGATGCAACCCTAAAAAGGGCTTTGGATAACGATATTTCCGCAACCAAGCCTTGTAAGAGGTTGCAGTTTTCAGTTTCGTATAGAAAATTAACAGGCCCTTCCGCCGATATGAATAAAAAAATTTTGCAAGCTTCGGTTCTCGAAATATTCACATCAGAAATGATATTACTTTGTTTTTTTCGGTCCAACCTTAAAAAGTGTCGATGGCGATATTTCCACAACAAAGCCTCGTAAGGGGTTGCGGTTTGCAGTGGCGAATAGCAAATTCCCAGAGCTTTCCAGCGATGTAAAAATTTTGACAAAAATTTTTTCAATGATTTTTGAAAAAAATCATGGACTACCCCCTTGCCACTTTTTTTCAACTTTTAAAAAATGTTTCCAAATCCCATCGAGCTATACATCAAAAGACAGGTTTTTTCAAACTCTATCCGGACGTCTAAACCAAAAGCGTGTGGAAGGTCTGGTTCTCGAAATATTTTCATCCAAAGTGATTGCTCGATTTACTGCATTTCTGTGCAAAACATGCAAAAGCGTTTGTGTTTGGATAGCGATATTTCCGTAATCGAGCCTCGAAATCGGAAACGGTTTTAAAAATCCATTGTTAAATTTTTAAGAGCTTTCTAAAACTGAAAACGAAAATACTCTGCGAGGTTTGGTTCTCGAAATATTCGCATCCAAAGTCAAATTACTGTATTTCGATGCAACCCTAAAAAGGGCTTTGGATAACGATATTTCCGCAACCAAGCCTTGTAAGAGGTTGCAGTTTTCAGTTTCGTATAGAAAATTAACAGGCCTTTCCGCCGATATGAATAAAAAAATTTTGCAAGCTTCGGTTCTCGAAATATTCACATCAGAAATGATATTACTTTGTTTTTTTCGGTCCAACCTTAAAAAGTGTCGATGGCGATATTTCCACAACAAAGCCTCGTAAGGGGTTGCGGTTTGCAGTGGCGAATAGCAAATTCCCAGAGCTTTCCAGCGATGTAAAAATTTTGACAAAAATTTTTTCAATGATTTTTGAAAAAAATCATGGACTACCCCCTTGCCACTTTTTTTCAACTTTTAAAAAATGTTTCCAAATCCCATCGAGCTATACATCAAAAGACAGGTTTTTTCAAACTCTATCCGGACGTCTAAACCAAAAGCGTGTGGAAGGTCTGGTTCTCGAAATATTTTCATCCAAAGTGATTGCTCGATTTACTGCATTTCTGTGCAAAACATGCAAAAGCGTTTGTGTTTGGATAGCGATATTTCCGTAATCGAGCCTCGAAATCGGAAACGGTTTTAAAAATCCATTGTTAAATTTTTAAGAGCTTTCTAAAACTGAAAACGAAAATACTCTGCGAGGTTTGGTTCTCGAAATATTCGCATCCAAAGTCAAATTACTGTATTTCGATGCAACCCTAAAAAGGGCTTTGGATAACGATATTTCCGCAACCAAGCCTTGTAAGAGGTTGCAGTTTTCAGTTTCGTATAGAAAATTAACAGGCCTTTCCGCCGATATGAATAAAAAAATTTTGCAAGCTTCGGTTCTCGAAATATTCACATCAGAAATGATATTACTTTGTTTTTTTCGGTCCAACCTTAAAAAGTGTCGATGGCGATATTTCCACAACAAAGCCTCGTAAGGGGTTGCGGTTTGCAGTGGCGAATAGCAAATTCCCAGAGCTTTCCAGCGATGTAAAAATTTTGACAAAAATTTTTTCAATGATTTTTGAAAAAAATCATGGACTACCCCCTTGCCACTTTTTTTCAACTTTTAAAAAATGTTTCCAAATCCCATCGAGCTATACATCAAAAGACAGGTTTTTTCAAACTCTATCCGGACGTCTAAACCAAAAGCGTGTGGAAGGTCTGGTTCTCGAAATATTTTCATCCAAAGTGATTGCTCGATTTACTGCATTTCTGTGCAAAACATGCAAAAGCGTTTGTGTTTGGATAGCGATATTTCCGTAATCGAGCCTCGAAATCGGAAACGGTTTTAAAAATCCATAGTTAAATTTTTAAGAGCTTTCTAAAACTGAAAACGAAAATACTCTGCGAGGTTTGGTTCTCGAAATATTCGCATCCAAAGTCAAATTACTGTATTTCGATGCAACCCTAAAAAGGGCTTTGGATAACGATATTTCCGCAACCAAGCCTTGTAAGAGGTTGCAGTTTTCAGTTTCGTATAGAAAATTAACAGGCCTTTCCGCCGATATGAATAAAAAAATTTTGCAAGCTTCGGTTCTCGAAATATTCACATCAGAAATGATATTACTTTGTTTTTTTCGGTCCAACCTTAAAAAGTGTCGATGGCGATATTTCCACAACAAAGCCTCGTAAGGGGTTGCGGTTTGCAGTGGCGAATAGCAAATTCCCAGAGCTTTCCAGCGATGTAAGAATTTTGACAAAAATTTTTTCAATGATTTTTGAAAAAAATCATGGACTACCCCCTTGCCACTTTTTTTCAACTTTTAAGAAATGTTTCCAAATCCCATCAAGCTATACATCAAAAGACAGGTTTTTTCAAACTCTATCCGGACGTCTAAACCAAAAGCGTGTGGAAGGTCTGGTTCTCGAAATATTTTCATCCAAAGTGATTGCTCGATTTACTGCATTTCTGTGCAAAACATGCAAAAGCGTTTGTGTTTGGATAGCGATATTTCCGTAATCGAGCCTCGAAATCGGAAACGGTTTTAAATATCCATTGTTAAATTTTTAAGAGCTTTCTAAAACTGAAAACGAAAATACTCTGCGAGGTTTGGTTCTCGAAATATTCGCATCCAAAGTCAAATTACTGTATTTCGATGCAACCCTAAAAAGGGCTTTGGATAACGATATTTCCGCAACCAAGCCTTGTAAGAGGTTGCAGTTTCAGTTTCGTATAGAAAATTAACAGGCCTTTCCGCCGATATGAATACAAAAATTTTGCAAGCTTCGGTTCTCGAAATATTCACATCAGAAATAATATTACTTTGTTTTTTTCGGTCAAACCTTAAAAAGTGTCGATGGCGATATTTCCACAACAAAGCCTCGTAAGGGGTTGCGGTTTGCAGTGGTGAATAGCAAATTCCCAGAGCTTTCCAGCGATGTAAAAATTTTGACAAAAATTTTTTCAATGATTTTTGAAAAAAATCATGGACTACCCCCTTGCCACTTTTTTTCAACTTTTAAAAAATGTTTCCAAATCCCATCAAGCTATACATCAAAAGACAGGTTTTTTCAAACTCTATCCGGACGTCTAAACCAAAAGCGTGTGGAAGGTCTGGTTCTCGAAATATTTTCATCCAAAGTGATTGCTCGATTTACTGCATTTCTGTGCAAAACATGCAAAAGCGTTTGTGTTTGGATAGCGATATTTCCGTAATCGAGCCTCGAAATCGGAAACGGTTTTAAAAATCCATTGTTAAATTTTTAAGAGCTTTCTAAAACTGAAAACGAAAATACTCTGCGAGGTTTGGTTCTCGAAATATTCGCATCCAAAGTCAAATTACTGTATTTCGATGCAACCCTAAAAAGGGCTTTGGATAACGATATTTCCGCAACCAAGCCTTGTAAGAGGTTGCAGTTTTCAGTTTCGTATAGAAAATTAACACGCCGATATGAATAAAAAAATTTTGCAAGCTTCGGTTCTCGAAATATTCACATCAGAAATGATATTACTTTGTTTTTTTCGGTCCAACCTTAAAAAGTGTCGATGGCGATATTTCCACAACAAAGCCTCGTAAGGGGTTGCGGTTTGCAGTGGCGAATAGCAAATTCCCAGAGCTTTCCAGCGATGTAAAAATTTTGACAAAAATTTTTTCAATGATTTTTGAAAAAAATCCCCCCTTGCCACTTTTTTTCAACTTTTAAAAAATGTTTCCAAATCCCATCGAGCTATACATCAAAAGACAGGTTTTTTCAAACTCTATCCGGACGTCTAAACCAAAAGCGTGTGGAAGGTCTGGTTCTCGAAATATTTTCATCCAAAGTGATTGCTCGATTTACTGCATTTCTGTGCAAAACATGCAAAAGCGTTTGTGTTTGGATAGCGATATTTCCGTAATCGAGCCTCGAAATCGGAAACGGTTTTAAAAATCCAATGTTAAATTTTTAAGAGCTTTCTAAAACTGAAAACGAAAATACTCTGCGAGGTTTGGTTCTCGAAATATTCGCATCCAAAGTCAAATTACTGTATTTCGATGCAACCCTAAAAAGGGCTTTGGATAACGATATTTCCGCAACCAAGCCTTGTAAGAGGTTGCAGTTTTCAGTTTCGTATAGAAAATTAACAGGCCTTTCCGCCGATATGAATAAAAAAATTTTGCAAGCTTCGGTTCTCGAAATATTCACATCAGAAATGATATTACTTTGTTTTTTTCGGTCCAACCTTAAAAAGTGTCGATGGCGATATTTCCACAACAAAGCCTCGTAAGGGGTTGCGGTTTGCAGTGGCGAATAGCAAATTCCCAGAGCTTTCCAGCGATGTAAAAATTTTGACAAAAATTTTTTCAATGATTTTTGAAAAAAATCATGGACTACCCCCTTGCCACTTTTTTTCAACTTTTAAAAAATGTTTCCAAATCCCATCGAGCTATACATCAAAAGACAGGTTTTTTCAAACTCTATCCGGACGTCTAAACCAAAAGCGTGTGGAAGGTCTGGTTCTCGAAATATTTTCATCCAAAGTGATTGCTCGATTTACTGCATTTCTGTGCAAAACATGCAAAAGCGTTTGTGTTTGGATAGCGATATTTCCGTAATCGAGCCTCGAAATCGGAAACGGTTTTAAAAATCCATTGTTAAATTTTTAAGAGCTTTCTAAAACTGAAAACGAAAATACTCTGCGAGGTTTGGTTCTCGAAATATTCGCATCCAAAGTCAAATTACTGTATTTCGATGCAACCCTAAAAAGGGCTTTGGATAACGATATTTCCGCAACCAAGCCTTGTAAGAGGTTGCAGTTTTCAGTTTCGTATAGAAAATTAACAGGCCTTTCCGCCGATATGAATAAAAAAATTTTGCAAGCTTCGGTTCTCGAAATATTCACATCAGAAATGATATTACTTTGTTTTTTTCGGTCCAACCTTAAAAAGTGTCGATGGCGATATTTCCACAACAAAGCCTCGTAAGGGGTTGCGGTTTGCAGTGGCGAATAGCAAATTCCCAGAGCTTTCCAGCGATGTAAAAATTTTGACAAAAATTTTTTCAATGATTTTTGAAAAAAATCATGGACTACCCCCTTGCCACTTTTTTTCAACTTTTAAAAAATGTTTCCAAATCCCATCGAGCTATACATCAAAAGACAGGTTTTTTCAAACTCTATCCGGACGTCTAAACCAAAAGCGTGTGGAAGGTCTGGTTCTCGAAATATTTTCATCCAAAGTGATTGCTCGATTTACTGCATTTCTGTGCAAAACATGCAAAAGCGTTTGTGTTTGGATAGCGATATTTCCGTAATCGAGCCTCGAAATCGGAAACGGTTTTAAAAATCCATAGTTAAATTTTTAAGAGCTTTCTAAAACTGAAAACGAAAATACTCTGCGAGGTTTGGTTCTCGAAATATTCGCATCCAAAGTCAAATTACTGTATTTCGATGCAACCCTAAAAAGGGCTTTGGATAACGATATTTCCGCAACCAAGCCTTGTAAGAGGTTGCAGTTTTCAGTTTCGTATAGAAAATTAACAGGCCTTTCCGCCGATATGAATAAAAAAATTTTGCAAGCTTCGGTTCTCGAAATATTCACATCAGAAATGATATTACTTTGTTTTTTTCGGTCCAACCTTAAAAAGTGTCGATGGCGATATTTCCACAACAAAGCCTCGTAAGGGGTTGCGGTTTGCAGTGGCGAATAGCAAATTCCCAGAGCTTTCCAGCGATGTAAGAATTTTGACAAAAATTTTTTCAATGATTTTTGAAAAAAATCATGGACTACCCCCTTGCCACTTTTTTTCAACTTTTAAGAAATGTTTCCAAATCCCATCAAGCTATACATCAAAAGACAGGTTTTTTCAAACTCTATCCGGACGTCTAAACCAAAAGCGTGTGGAAGGTCTGGTTCTCGAAATATTTTCATCCAAAGTGATTGCTCGATTTACTGCATTTCTGTGCAAAACATGCAAAAGCGTTTGTGTTTGGATAGCGATATTTCCGTAATCGAGCCTCGAAATCGGAAACGGTTTTAAATATCCATTGTTAAATTTTTAAGAGCTTTCTAAAACTGAAAACGAAAATACTCTGCGAGGTTTGGTTCTCGAAATATTCGCATCCAAAGTCAAATTACTGTATTTCGATGCAACCCTAAAAAGGGCTTTGGATAACGATATTTCCGCAACCAAGCCTTGTAAGAGGTTGCAGTTTCAGTTTCGTATAGAAAATTAACAGGCCTTTCCGCCGATATGAATACAAAAATTTTGCAAGCTTCGGTTCTCGAAATATTCACATCAGAAATAATATTACTTTGTTTTTTTCGGTCAAACCTTAAAAAGTGTCGATGGCGATATTTCCACAACAAAGCCTCGTAAGGGGTTGCGGTTTGCAGTGGTGAATAGCAAATTCCCAGAGCTTTCCAGCGATGTAAAAATTTTGACAAAAATTTTTTCAATGATTTTTGAAAAAAATCATGGACTACCCCCTTGCCACTTTTTTTCAACTTTTAAAAAATGTTTCCAAATCCCATCAAGCTATACATCAAAAGACAGGTTTTTTCAAACTCTATCCGGACGTCTAAACCAAAAGCGTGTGGAAGGTCTGGTTCTCGAAATATTTTCATCCAAAGTGATTGCTCGATTTACTGCATTTCTGTGCAAAACATGCAAAAGCGTTTGTGTTTGGATAGCGATATTTCCGTAATCGAGCCTCGAAATCGGAAACGGTTTTAAAAATCCATTGTTAAATTTTTAAGAGCTTTCTAAAACTGAAAACGAAAATACTCTGCGAGGTTTGGTTCTCGAAATATTCGCATCCAAAGTCAAATTACTGTATTTCGATGCAACCCTAAAAAGGGCTTTGGATAACGATATTTCCGCAACCAAGCCTTGTAAGAGGTTGCAGTTTTCAGTTTCGTATAGAAAATTAACACGCCGATATGAATAAAAAAATTTTGCAAGCTTCGGTTCTCGAAATATTCACATCAGAAATGATATTACTTTGTTTTTTTCGGTCCAACCTTAAAAAGTGTCGATGGCGATATTTCCACAACAAAGCCTCGTAAGGGGTTGCGGTTTGCAGTGGCGAATAGCAAATTCCCAGAGCTTTCCAGCGATGTAAAAATTTTGACAAAAATTTTTTCAATGATTTTTGAAAAAAATCCCCCCTTGCCACTTTTTTTCAACTTTTAAAAAATGTTTCCAAATCCCATCGAGCTATACATCAAAAGACAGGTTTTTTCAAACTCTATCCGGACGTCTAAACCAAAAGCGTGTGGAAGGTCTGGTTCTCGAAATATTTTCATCCAAAGTGATTGCTCGATTTACTGCATTTCTGTGCAAAACATGCAAAAGCGTTTGTGTTTGGATAGCGATATTTCCGTAATCGAGCCTCGAAATCGGAAACGGTTTTAAAAATCCATTGTTAAATTTTTAAGAGCTTTCTAAAACTGAAAACGAAAATACTCTGCGAGGTTTGGTTCTCGAAATATTCGCATCCAAAGTCAAATTACTGTATTTCGATGCAACCCTAAAAAGGGCTTTGGATAACGATATTTCCGCAACCAAGCCTTGTAAGAGGTTGCAGTTTTCAGTTTCGTATAGAAAATTAACAGGCCTTTCCGCCGATATGAATAAAAAAATTTTGCAAGCTTCGGTTCTCGAAATATTCACATCAGAAATGATATTACTTTGTTTTTTTCGGTCCAACCTTAAAAAGTGTCGATGGCGATATTTCCACAACAAAGCCTCGTAAGGGGTTGCGGTTTGCAGTGGCGAATAGCAAATTCCCAGAGCTTTCCAGCGATGTAAAAATTTTGACAAAAATTTTTTCAATGATTTTTGAAAAAAATCATGGACTACCCCCTTGCCACTTTTTTTCAACTTTTAAAAAATGTTTCCAAATCCCATCGAGCTATACATCAAAAGACAGGTTTTTTCAAACTCTATCCGGACGTCTAAACCAAAAGCGTGTGGAAGGTCTGGTTCTCGAAATATTTTCATCCAAAGTGATTGCTCGATTTACTGCATTTCTGTGCAAAACATGCAAAAGCGTTTGTGTTTGGATAGCGATATTTCCGTAATCGAGCCTCGAAATCGGAAACGGTTTTAAAAATCCATAGTTAAATTTTTAAGAGCTTTCTAAAACTGAAAACGAAAATACTCTGCGAGGTTTGGTTCTCGAAATATTCGCATCCAAAGTCAAATTACTGTATTTCGATGCAACCCTAAAAAGGGCTTTGGATAACGATATTTCCGCAACCAAGCCTTGTAAGAGGTTGCAGTTTTCAGTTTCGTATAGAAAATTAACAGGCCTTTCCGCCGATATGAATAAAAAAATTTTGCAAGCTTCGGTTCTCGAAATATTCACATCAGAAATGATATTACTTTGTTTTTTTCGGTCCAACCTTAAAAAGTGTCGATGGCGATATTTCCACAACAAAGCCTCGTAAGGGGTTGCGGTTTGCAGTGGCGAATAGCAAATTCCCAGAGCTTTCCAGCGATGTAAAAATTTTGACAAAAATTTTTTCAATGATTTTTGAAAAAAATCATGGACTACCCCCTTGCCACTTTTTTTCAACTTTTAAGAAATGTTTCCAAATCCCATCAAGCTATACATCAAAAGACAGGTTTTTTCAAACTCTATCCGGACGTCTAAACCAAAAGCGTGTGGAAGGTCTGGTTCTCGAAATATTTTCATCCAAAGTGATTGCTCGATTTACTGCATTTCTGTGCAAAACATGCAAAAGCGTTTGTGTTTGGATAGCGATATTTCCGTAATCGAGCCTCGAAATCGGAAACGGTTTTAAAAATCCATTGTTAAATTTTTAAGAGCTTTCTAAAACTGAAAACGAAAATACTCTGCGAGGTTTGGTTCTCGAAATATTCGCATCCAAAGTCAAATTACTGTATTTCGATGCAACCCTAAAAAGGGCTTTGGATAACGATATTTCCGCAACCAAGCCTTGTAAGAGGTTGCAGTTTTCAGTTTCGTATAGAAAATTAACACGCCGATATGAATAAAAAAATTTTGCAAGCTTCGGTTCTCGAAATATTCACATCAGAAATGATATTACTTTGTTTTTTTCGGTCCAACCTTAAAAAGTGTCGATGGCGATATTTCCACAACAAAGCCTCGTAAGGGGTTGCGGTTTGCAGTGGCGAATAGCAAATTCCCAGAGCTTTCCAGCGATGTAAAAATTTTGACAAAAATTTTTTCAATGATTTTTGAAAAAAATCATGGACTACCCCCTTGCCACTTTTTTTCAACTTTTAAAAAATGTTTCCAAATCCCATCGAGCTATACATCAAAAGACAGGTTTTTTCAAACTCTATCCGGACGTCTAAACCAAAAGCGTGTGGAAGGTCTGGTTCTCGAAATATTTTCATCCAAAGTGATTGCTCGATTTACTGCATTTCTGTGCAAAACATGCAAAAGCGTTTGTGTTTGGATAGCGATATTTCCGTAATCGAGCCTCGAAATCGGAAACGGTTTTAAATATCCATTGTTAAATTTTTAAGAGCTTTCTAAAACTGAAAACGAAAATACTCTGCGAGGTTTGGTTCTCGAAATATTCGCATCCAAAGTCAAATTACTGTATTTCGATGCAACCCTAAAAAGGGCTTTGGATAACGATATTTCCGCAACCAAGCCTTGTAAGAGGTTGCAGTTTCAGTTTCGTATAGAAAATTAACAGGCCTTTCCGCCGATATGAATACAAAAATTTTGCAAGCTTCGGTTCTCGAAATATTCACATCAGAAATAATATTACTTTGTTTTTTTCGGTCAAACCTTAAAAAGTGTCGATGGCGATATTTCCACAACAAAGCCTCGTAAGGGGTTGCGGTTTGCAGTGGCGAATAGCAAATTCCCAGAGCTTTCCAGCGATGTAAAAATTTTGACAAAAATTTTTTCAATGATTTTTGAAAAAAATCATGGACTACCCCCTTGCCACTTTTTTTCAACTTTTAAAAAATGTTTCCAAATCCCATCAAGCTATACATCAAAAGACAGGTTTTTTCAAACTCTATCCGGACGTCTAAACCAAAAGCGTGTGGAAGGTCTGGTTCTCGAAATATTTTCATCCAAAGTGATTGCTCGATTTACTGCATTTCTGTGCAAAACATGCAAAAGCGTTTGTGTTTGGATAGCGATATTTCCGTAATCGAGCCTCGAAATCGGAAACGGTTTTAAAAATCCATTGTTAAATTTTTAAGAGCTTTCTAAAACTGAAAACGAAAATACTCTGCGAGGTTTGGTTCTCGAAATATTCGCATCCAAAGTCAAATTACTGTATTTCGATGCAACCCTAAAAAGGGCTTTGGATAACGATATTTCCGCAACCAAGCCTTGTAAGAGGTTGCAGTTTTCAGTTTCGTATAGAAAATTAACACGCCGATATGAATAAAAAAATTTTGCAAGCTTCGGTTCTCGAAATATTCACATCAGAAATGATATTACTTTGTTTTTTTCGGTCCAACCTTAAAAAGTGTCGATGGCGATATTTCCACAACAAAGCCTCGTAAGGGGTTGCGGTTTGCAGTGGCGAATAGCAAATTCCCAGAGCTTTCCAGCGATGTAAAAATTTTGACAAAAATTTTTTCAATGATTTTTGAAAAAAATCCCCCCTTGCCACTTTTTTCAACTTTTAAAAAATGTTTCCAAATCCCATCGAGCTATACATCAAAAGACAGGTTTTTTCAAACTCTATCCGGACGTCTAAACCAAAAGCGTGTGGAAGGTCTGGTTCTCGAAATATTTTCATCCAAAGTGATTGCTCGATTTACTGCATTTCTGTGCAAAACATGCAAAAGCGTTTGTGTTTGGATAGCGATATTTCCGTAATCGAGCCTCGAAATCGGAAACGGTTTTAAATATCCATTGTTAAATTTTTAAGAGCTTTCTAAAACTGAAAACGAAAATACTCTGCGAGGTTTGGTTCTCGAAATATTCGCATCCAAAGTCAAATTACTGTATTTCGATGCAACCCTAAAAAGGGCTTTGGATAACGATATTTCCGCAACCAAGCCTTGTAAGAGGTTGCAGTTTTCAGTTTCGTATAGAAAATTAACAGGCCTTTCCGCCGATATGAATAAAAAAATTTTGCAAGCTTCGGTTCTCGAAATATTCACATCAGAAATGATATTACTTTGTTTTTTTCGGTCCAACCTTAAAAAGTGTCCATGGCGATATTTCCACAACAAAGCCTCGTAAGGGGTTGCGGTTTGCAGTGGCGAATAGCAAATTCCCAGAGCTTACCAGCGATGTAAAAATTTTGACAAAAATTTTTTCAATGATTTTTGAAAAAAATCATGGACTACCCCCTTGCCACTTTTTTTCAACTTTTAAAAAATGTCTCCAAATCCCATCGAGCTATACATCAAAAGACAGGTTTTTTCAAACTCTATCCGGACGTCTAAACCAAAAGCGTGTGGAAGGTCTGGTTCTCGAAATATTTTCATCCAAAGTGATTGCTCGATTTACTGCATTTCTGTGCAAAACATGCAAAAGCGTTTGTGTTTGGATAGCGATATTTCCGTAATCGAGCCTCGAAATCGGAAACGGTTTTAAAAATCCATTGTTAAATTTTTAAGAGCTTTCTAAAACTGAAAACGAAAATACTCTGCGAGGTTTGGTTCTCGAAATATTCGCATCCAAAGTCAAATTACTGTATTTCGATGCAACCCTAAAAAGGGCTTTGGATAACGATATTTCCGCAACCAAGCCTTGTAAGAGGTTGCAGTTTTCAGTTTCGTATAGAAAATTAACAGGCCTTTCCGCCGATATGAATACAAAAATTTTGCAAGCTTCGGTTCTCGAAATATTCACATCAGAAATAATATTACTTTGTTTTTTTCGGTCAAACCTTAAAAAGTGTCGATGGCGATATTTCCACAACAAAGCCTCGTAAGGGGTTGCGGTTTGCAGTGGCGAATAGCAAATTCCCAGAGCTTTCCAGCGATGTAAAAATTTTGACAAAAATTTTTTCAATGATTTTTGAAAAAAATCATGGACTACCCCCTTGCCACTTTTTTTCAACTTTTAAAAAAGCTATACATCAAAAGACAGGTTTTTTCAAACTCTATCCGGACGTCTAAACCAAAAGCGTGTGGAAGGTCTGGTTCTCGAAATATTTTCATCCAAAGTGATTGCTCGATTTACTGCATTTCTGTGCAAAACATTCAAAAGCGTTTGTGTTTGGATAGCGATATTTCCGTAATCGAGCCTCGAAATCGAAAACGGTTTTAAAAATCCACTGTTAAATTTTTAACGGCTTTCTAAAACTGAAAACGAAAATACTCTCCGAGGTTTGGTTCTCGAAATATTCGCATCCAAAGTCAAATTACTGTATTTCGATGCAACCCTAAAAAGGGCTTTGGATAACGATATTTCCGCAACCAAGCCTTGTAAGAGGTTGCAGTTTTCAGTTTCGTATAGAAAATTAACAGGCCTTTCCGCCGATATGAATACAAAAATTTTGCAAGCTTCGGTTCTCGAAATATTCACATCAGAAATGATATTACTTTGTTTTTTTCGGTCCAACCTTAAAAAGTGTCGATGGCGATATTTCCACAACAAAGCCTCGTAAGGGGTTGCGGTTTGCAGTGGCGAATAGCAAATTCCCAGAGCTTTCCAGCGATGTAAAAATTTTGACAAAAAAAATTTTCAATGATTTTAAAAAAAATCATGGACTACCCCCTTGCCACTTTTTTTCAACTTTTAAAAAATGTTTCCAAATCCCATCGAGCTATACATCAAAAGACAGGTTTTTTCAAACTCTATCCGGATGTCTAAACCAAAAGCGTGTGGAAGGTCTGGTTCTCGAAATATTTTCATCCAAAGTGATTGCTCGATTTACTGCATTTCTGTGCAAAACATGCAAAAGCGTTTGTGTTTGGATAGCGATATTTCCGTAATCGAGCCTCGAAATCGAAAACGGTTTTAAAAATCCACTGTTTAATTTTTAACGGCTTTCTAAAACTGAAAACAAAAATACTCTGCGAGGTTTCGTTCTCGAAATATTCGCATCCAAAGTCAAATTACTGTATTTCGATGCAACCCTAAAAAGGGCTTTGGATAACGATATTTCCGCAACCAAGCCTTGTAAGAGGTTGCAGTTTTCAGTTTCGTATAGAAAATTAACAGGCCTTTCCGCCGATATGAATAAAAAAATTTTGCAAGCTTCGGTTCTCGAAATATTCACATCAGAAATGATATTACTTTGTTTTTTTCGGTCCAACCTTAAAAAGTGTCTATGGCGATATTTCCACAACAAAGCCTCGTAAGGGGTTGCGGTTTGCAGTGGCGAATAGCAAATTCCCAGAGCTTTCCAGCGATGTAAAAATTTTGACAAAAATTTTTTCAATGATTTTTGAAAAAAATCATGGACTACCCCCTTGCCACTTTTTTTCAACAACGGAAACGGTTTTAAAAATCCATTGTTAAATTTTTAAGAGCTTTCTAAAACTGAAAACGAAAATACTCTGCGAGGTTTGGTTCTCGAAATATTCGCATCCAAAGTCAAATTACTGTATTTCGATGCAACCCTAAAAAGGGCTTTGGATAACGATATTTCCGCAACCAAGCCTTGTAAGAGGTTGCAGTTTTCAGTTTCGTATAGAAAATTAACAGGCCTTTCCGCCGATATGAATACAAAAATTTTGCAAGCTTCGGTTCTCGAAATATTCACATCAGAAATAATATTACTTTGTTTTTTTCGGTCAAACCTTAAAAAGTGTCGATGGCGATATTTCCACAACAAAGCCTCGTAAGGGGTTGCGGTTTGCAGTGGCGAATAGCAAATTCCCAGAGCTTTCCAGCGATGTAAAAATTTTGACAAAAATTTTTTCAATGATTTTTGAAAAAAATCATGGACTACCCCCTTGCCACTTTTTTTCAACTTTTAAAAAAGCTATACATCAAAAGACAGGTTTTTTCAAACTCTATCCGGACGTCTAAACCAAAAGCGTGTGGAAGGTCTGGTTCTCGAAATATTTTCATCCAAAGTGATTGCTCGATTTACTGCATTTCTGTGCAAAACATTCAAAAGCGTTTGTGTTTGGATAGCGATATTTCCGTAATCGAGCCTCGAAATCGAAAACGGTTTTAAAAATCCACTGTTAAATTTTTAACGGCTTTCTAAAACTGAAAACGAAAATACTCTCCGAGGTTTGGTTCTCGAAATATTCGCATCCAAAGTCAAATTACTGTATTTCGATGCAACCCTAAAAAGGGCTTTGGATAACGATATTTCCGCAACCAAGCCTTGTAAGAGGTTGCAGTTTTCAGTTTCGTATAGAAAATTAACAGGCCTTTCCGCCGATATGAATACAAAAATTTTGCAAGCTTCGGTTCTCGAAATATTCACATCAGAAATGATATTACTTTGTTTTTTTCGGTCCAACCTTAAAAAGTGTCGATGGCGATATTTCCACAACAAAGCCTCGTAAGGGGTTGCGGTTTGCAGTGGCGAATAGCAAATTCCCAGAGCTTTCCAGCGATGTAAAAATTTTGACAAAAAAAATTTTCAATGATTTTAAAAAAAATCATGGACTACCCCCTTGCCACTTTTTTTCAACTTTTAAAAAATGTTTCCAAATCCCATCGAGCTATACATCAAAAGACAGGTTTTTTCAAACTCTATCCGGATGTCTAAACCAAAAGCGTGTGGAAGGTCTGGTTCTCGAAATATTTTCATCCAAAGTGATTGCTCGATTTACTGCATTTCTGTGCAAAACATGCAAAAGCGTTTGTGTTTGGATAGCGATATTTCCGTAATCGAGCCTCGAAATCGGAAACGGTTTTAAAAATCCATTGTTAAATTTTTAAGAGCTTTCTAAAACTGAAAACGAAAATACTCTGCGAGGTTTGGTTCTCGAAATATTCGCATCCAAAGTCAAATTACTGTATTTCGATGCAACCCTAAAAAGGGCTTTGGATAACGATATTTCCGCAACCAAGCCTTGTAAGAGGTTGCAGTTTTCAGTTTCGTATAGAAAATTAACAGGCCTTTCCGCCGATATGAATAAAAAAATTTTGCAAGCTTCGGTTCTCGAAATATTCACATCAGAAATGATATTACTTTGTTTTTTTCGGTCCAACCTTAAAAAGTGTCTATGGCGATATTTCCACAACAAAGCCTCGTAAGGGGTTGCGGTTTGCAGTGGCGAATAGCAAATTCCCAGAGCTTTCCAGCGATGTAAAAATTTTGACAAAAATTTTTTCAATGATTTTTGAAAAAAATCATGGACTACCCCCTTGCCACTTTTTTTCAACTTTTAAAAAATGTTTCTAAATCCCATCGAGCTATACATCAAAAGACAGGTTTTTTCAAACTCTATCCGGACGTCTAAACCAAAAGCGTGTGGAAGGTCTGGTTCTCGAAATATTTTCATCCAAAGTGATTGCTCGATTTACTGCATTTCTGTGCAAAACATGCAAAAGCGTTTGTGTTTGGATAGCGATATTTCCGTAATCGAGCCTCGAAATCGGAAACGGTTTTAAAAATCCATTGTTAAATTTTTAAGAGCTTTCTAAAACTGAAAACGAAAATACTCTGCGAGGTTTGGTTCTCGAAATATTCGCATCCAAAGTCAAATTACTGTATTTCGATGCAACCCTAAAAAGGGCTTTGGATAACGATATTTCCGCAACCAAGCCTTGTAAGAGGTTGCAGTTTTCAGTTTCGTATAGAAAATTAACAGGCCTTTCCGCCGATATGAATAAAAAAATTTTGCAAGCTTCGGTTCTCGAAATATTCACATCAGAAATGATATTACTTTGTTTTTTTCGGTCCAACCTTAAAAAGTGTCGATGGCGATATTTCCACAACAAAGCCTCGTAAGGGGTTGCGGTTTGCAGTGGCGAATAGCAAATTCCCAGAGCTTTCCAGCGATGTAAAAATTTTGACAAAAATATTTTCAATGATTTTTGAAAAAAATCATGGACTACCCCCTTGCCACTTTTTTTCAACTTTTAAAAAATGTTTCCAAATCCCATCGAGCTATACATCAAAAGACAGGTTTTTTCAAACTCTATCCGGACGTCTAAACCAAAAGCGTGTGGAAGGTCTGGTTCTCGAAATATTTTCATCCAAAGTGATTGCTCGATTTACTGCATTTCTGTGCAAAACATGCAAAAGCGTTTGTGTTTGGATAGCGATATTTCCGTAATCGAGCCTCGAAATCGAAAACGGTTTTAAAAATCCACTGTTTAATTTTTAACGGCTTTCTAAAACTGAAAACAAAAATACTCTGCGAGGTTTGGTTCTCGAAATATTCGCATCCAAAGTCAAATTACTGTATTTCGATGCAACCCTAAAAAGGGCTTTGGATAACGATATTTCCGCAACCAAGCCTTGTAAGAGGTTGCAGTTTTCAGTTTCGTATAGAAAATTAACAGGCCTTTCCGCCGATATGAATACAAAAATTTTGCAAGCTTCGGTTCTCGAAATATTCACATCAGAAATGATATTACTTTGTTTTTTTCGGTCCAACCTTAAAAAGTGTCTATGGCGATATTTCCACAACAAAGCCTCGTAAGGGGTTGCGGTTTGCAGTGGCGAATAGCAAATTCCCAGAGCTTTCCAGCGATGTAAAAATTTTGACAAAAATTTTTTCAATGATTTTTGAAAAAAATCATGGACTACCCCCTTGCCACTTTTTTTCAACTTTTAACAAATGTTTCTAAATCCCATCGAGCTATACATCAAAAGACAGGTTTTTTCAAACTCTATCCGGACGTCTAAACCAAAAGCGTGTGGAAGGTCTGGTTCTCGAAATATTTTCATCCAAAGTGATTGCTCGATTTACTGCATTTCTGTGCAAAACATGCAAAAGCGTTTGTGTTTGGATAGCGATATTTCCGTAATCGAGCCTCGAAATCGGAAACGGTTTTAAAAATCCATTGTTAAATTTTTAAGAGCTTTCTAAAACTGAAAACGAAAATACTCTGCGAGGTTTGGTTCTCGAAATATTCGCATCCAAAGTCAAATTACTGTATTTCGATGCAACCCTAAAAAGGGCTTTGGATAACGATATTTCCGCAACCAAGCCTTGTAAGAGGTTGCAGTTTTCAGTTTCGTATAGAAAATTAACAGGCCTTTCCGCCGATATGAATAAAAAAATTTTGCAAGCTTCGGTTCTCGAAATATTCACATCAGAAATGATATTACTTTGTTTTTTTCGGTCCAACCTTAAAAAGTGTCGATGGCGATATTTCCACAACAAAGCCTCGTGAGGGGTTGCGGTTTGCAGTGGCGAATAGCAAATTCCCAGAGCTTTCCAGCGATGTAAAAATTTTGACAAAAATTTTTTCAATGATTTCAAAAATCATGGACTACCCCCTTGCCACTTTTTTTCAACTTTTAAAAAATGTTTCCAAATCCCATCGAGCTATACATCAAAAGCCAGGTTTTTTCAAACTCTATCCGGACGTCTAAACCAAAAGCGTGTGGAAGGTCTGGTTCTGGAAATATTTTCATCCAAAGTGATTGCTCGATTTACTGCATTTGTGTGCAAAACATGCAAAAGCGTTTGTGTTTGGATAGCGATATTTCCGTAATCGAGCCTCGAAATCGGAAACGGTTTTAAAAATCCATTGTTAAATTTTTAAGAGCTTTCTAAAACTGAAAATGAAATGAAAATACTCTGCGAGGTTTGGTTCTCGAAATATTCGCATCCAAAGTCAAATTACTGTATTTCGATGCAACCCTAAAAAGGGCTTTGGATAACGATATTTCCGCAACCAAGCCTTGTAAGAGGTTGCAGTTTTCAGTTTCGTATAGAAAATTAACAGGCCCTTCCGCCGATATGAATAAAAAAATTTTGCAAGCTTCGGTTCTCGAAATATTCACATCAGAAATGATATTACTTTGTTTTTTTCGGTCCAACCTTAAAAAGTGTCGATGGCGATATTTCCACAACAAAGCCTCGTAAGGGGTTGCGGTTTGCAGTGGCGAATAGCAAATTCCCAGAGCTTTCCAGCGATGTAAAAATTTTGACAAAAATTTTTTCAATGATTTTTGAAAAAAATCCCCCCTTGCCACTTTTTTTCAACTTTTAAAAAATGTTTCCAAATCCCATCGAGCTATACATCAAAAGACAGGTTTTTTCAAACTCTATCCGGACGTCTAAACCAAAAGCGTGTGGAAGGTCTGGTTCTCGAAATATTTTCATCCAAAGTGATTGCTCGATTTACTGCATTTCTGTGCAAAACATGCAAAAGCGTTTGTGTTTGGATAGCGATATTTCCGTAATCGAGCCTCGAAATCGGAAACGGTTTTAAATATCCATTGTTAAATTTTTAAGAGCTTTCTAAAACTGAAAACGAAAATACTCTGCGAGGTTTGGTTCTCGAAATATTCGCATCCAAAGTCAAATTACTGTATTTCGATGCAACCCTAAAAAGGGCTTTGGATAACGATATTTCCGCAACCAAGCCTTGTAAGAGGTTGCAGTTTTCAGTTTCGTATAGAAAATTAACAGGCCTTTCCGCCGATATGAATAAAAAAATTTTGCAAGCTTCGGTTCTCGAAATATTCACATCAGAAATGATATTACTTTGTTTTTTTCGGTCCAACCTTAAAAAGTGTCGATGGCGATATTTCCACAACAAAGCCTCGTAAGGGGTTGCGGTTTGCAGTGGCGAATAGCAAATTCCCAGAGCTTTCCAGCGATGTAAAAATTTTGACAAAAATTTTTTCAATGATTTTTGAAAAAAATCATGGACTACCCCCTTGCCACTTTTTTTCAACTTTTAAAAAATGTTTCCAAATCCCATCGAGCTATACATCAAAAGACAGGTTTTTTCAAACTCTATCCGGGCGTCTAAACCAAAAGCGTGTGGAAGGTCTGGTTCTCGAAATATTTTCATCCAAAGTGATTGCTCGATTTACTGCATTTCTGTGCAAAACATGCAATAGCGTTTGTGTTTGGATAGCGATATTTCCGTAATCGAGCCTCGAAATCGGAAACGGTTTTAAAAATCCATTGTTAAATTTTTAAGAGCTTTCTAAAACTGAAAACGAAAATACTCTGCGAGGTTTGGTTCTCGAAATATTCGCATCCAAAGTCAAATTACTGTATTTCGATGCAACCCTAAAAAGGGCTTTGGATAACGATATTTCCGCAACCAAGCCTTGTAAGAGGTTGCAGTTTTCAGTTTCGTATAGAAAATTAACAGGCCTCTCCGCCGGTTTGGATAAAAAAAATTTTGCAAGCTTCGGTTCTCGAAATATTCACATCAGAAATGATATTACTTTGTTTTTTTCGGTCCAACCTTAAAAAGTGTCGATGGCGATATTTCCACAACAAAGCCTCGTAAGGGGTTGCGGTTTGCAGTGGCGAATAGCAAATTCCCAGAGCTTTCCAGCGATGTAAAAATTTTGACAAAAATTTTTTCAATGACTTTTGAAAAAAATCATGGACTACCCCCTTGCCACTTTTTTTCAACTTTTAAAAAATGTTTCCAAATCCCATCGAGCTATACATCAAAAGACAGGTTTTTTCAAACTCTATCCGGGCGTCTAAACCAAAAGCGTGTGGAAGGTCTGATTCTCGAAATATTTTCATCCAAAGTGATTGCTCGATTAACTGCATTTCTGTGCAAAACATGCAAAAGCGTTTGTGTTTGGATAGCGATATTTCCGTAATCGAGCCTCGAAATCGGTTTTAAAATCCATTGTTAAATTTTTAAGAGCTTTCTAAAACTGAAAACGAAAATACTCTGCGAGGTTTGGTTCTCGAAATACTCGCATCCAAAGTCAAATTACTGTATTTCGATGCAACCCTAAAAAGGGCTTTGGATAACGATATTTCCGCAACCAAGCCTTGTAAGAGGTTGCAGTTTTCAGTTTCGTATAGAAAATTAACAGGCCTTTCCGCCGATATGAATACAAAAATTTTGCAAGCTTCGGTTCTCGAAATATTCACATCAGAAATGATATTACTTTGTTTTTTTCGGTCCAACCTTAAAAAGTGTCGATGGCGATATTTCCACAACAAAGCCTCGTAAGGGGTTGCGGTTTGCAGTGGCGAATAGCAAATTCCCAGAGCTTTCCAGCGATGTAAAAATTTTGACAAAAATTTTTTCAATGATTTTTGAAAAAAATCATGGACTACCCCCTTGCCAATTTTTTTCAACTTTTAAAAAATGTTTCCAAATCCCGTCGAGCTATACATCAAAAGACAGGTTTTTTCAAACTCTATCCGGACGTCTAAACCAAAAGCGTGTGGAAGGTCTGGTTCTCGAAATATTTTCATCCAAAGTGATTGCTCGATTTACTGCATTTCTGTGCAAAACATGCAAAAGCGTTTGTGTTTGGATAGCGATATTTCCGTAATCGAGCCTCGAAATCGGAAACGGTTTTGAAAATCCATTGGTAAATTTTTAAGAGCTTTCTAAAACTGAAAACGAAAATACTCTGCGAGGTTTGGTTCTCGAAATATTCGCATCCAAAGTCAAATTACTGTATTTCGATGCAACCCTAAAAAGGGCTTTGGATAACGATATTTCCGCAACCAAGCCTTGTAAGAGGTTGCAGTTTTCAGTTTCGTATAGAAAATTAACAGGCCTTTCCGCCGATATGAATAAAAAAATTTTGCAAGCTTCGGTTCTCGAAATATTCACATCAGAAATGATATTACTTTGTTTTTTTCGGTCCAACCTTAAAAAGTGTCGATGGCGATATTTCCACAAGAAAAGCCTCGTAAGGGGTTGCGGTTTGCAGTGGCGAATAGCAAATTCCCAGAGCTTTCCAGCGATGTAAAAATTTTGACAAAAATTTTTTCAATGATTTTTGAAAAAAATCATGGACTACCCCCTTGCCACTTTTTTTCAACTTTTAAAAAATGTTTCCAAATCCCATCGAGCTATACATCAAAAGACAGGTTTTTTCAAACTCTATCCGGGCGTCTGTGCAAAACATGCAAAAGCGTTTGTGTTTGGATAGCGATATTTCCGTAATCGAGCCTCGAAATCGGTTTTAAAATCCATTGTTAAATTTTTAAGAGCTTTCTAAAACTGAAAACGAAAATACTCTGCGAGGTTTGGTTCTCGAAATATTCGCATCCAAAGTCAAATTACTGTATTTCGATGCAACCCTAAAAAGGGCTTTGGATAACGATATTTCCGCAACCAAGCCTTGTAAGAGGTTGCAGTTTTCAGTTTCGTATAGAAAATTAACAGGCCTTTCCGCCGATATGAATAAAAAAATTTTGCAAGCTTCGGTTCTCGAAATATTCACATCAGAAATGATATTACTTTGTTTTTTTCGGTCCAACCTTAAAAAGTGTCGATGGCGATATTTCCACAACAAAGCCTCGTAAGGGGTTGCGGTTTGCAGTGGCGAATAGCAAATTCCCAGAGCTTTCCAGCGATGTAAAAATTTTGACAAAAATTTTTTCAATGATTTTTGAAAAAAATCATGGACTACCCCCTTGCCACTTTTTTTCAACTTTTAAAAAATGTTTCCAAATCCCATCGAGCTATACATCAAAAGACAGGTTTTTTCAAAATCTATCCGGACGTCTAAACCAAAAGCGTGTGGAAGGTCTGGTTCTCGAAATATTTTCATCCAAAGTGATTGCTCGATTTACTGCATTTCTGTGCAAAACATGCAAAAGCGTTTGTGTTTGGATAGCGATATTTCCGTAATCGAGCCTCGAAATCGGAAACGGTTTTAAAAATCCATTGTTAAATTTTTAAGAGCTTTCTATATAAAACTGAAAACGAAAATACTCTGCGAGGTTTGGTTCTCGAAATATTCGCATCCAAAGTCAAATTACTGTATTTCGATGCAACCCTAAAAAGGGCTTTGGATAACGATATTTCCGCAACCAAGCCTTGTAAGAGGTTGCAGTTTTCAGTTTCGTATAGAAAATTAACAGGCCTTTCCGCCGATATGAATAAAAAAATTTTGCAAGCTTCGGTTCTCGAAATATTCACATCAGAAATGATATTACTTTGTTTTTTTCGGTCCAACCTTAAAAAGTGTCGATGGCGATATTTCCACAACAAAGCCTCGTAAGGGGTTGCGGTTTGCAGTGGCGAATAGCAAATTCCCAGAGCTTTCCAGCGATGTAAAAATTTTGACAAAAATTTTTTCAATGATTTTTGAAAAAAATCATGGACTACCCCCTTGCCACTTTTTTTTAACTTTTAAAAAATATTTCCAAATCCCATCGAGCTATACATCAAAAGACAGGTTTTTTCAAACTCTATCCGGACGTCTAAACCAAAAGCGTGTGGAAGGTCTGGTTCTCGAAATATTTTCATCCAAAGTGATTGCTCGATTTACTGCATTTCTGTGCAAAACATGCAAAAGCGTTTGTGTTTGGATAGCGATATTTCCGTAATCGAGCCTCGAAATCGGAAACGGTTTTAAAAATCCATTGTTAAATTTTTAAGAGCTTTCTAAAACTGAAAACGAAAATACTATGCGAGGTTTGGTTCTCGAAATATTCGCATCCAAAGTCAAATTACTGTATTTCGATGCAACCCTAAAAAGGGCTTTGGATAACGATATTTCCGCAACCAAGCCTTGTAAGAGGTTGCAGTTTTCAGTTTCGTATAGAAAATTAACAGGCCTGTCCGCCGGTTTGGATAAAAAAAATTTTGCAAGCTTCGGTTCTCGAAATATTCACATCAGAAATGATATTACTTTGTTTTTTTCGGTCCAACCTTAAAAAGTGTCGATGGCGATATTTCCACAACAAAGCCTCGTAAGGGGTTGCGGTTTGCAGTGGCGAATAGCAAATTCCCAGAGCTTTCCAGCGATGTAAAAATTTTGACAAAAATTTTTTCAATGACTTTTGAAAAAAATCATGGACTACCCCCTTGCCACTTTTTTTCAACTTTTAAAAAATGTTTCCAAATCCCATCGAGCTATACATCAAAAGACAGGTTTTTTCAAACTCTATCCGGGCGTCTAAACCAAAAGCGTGTGGAAGGTCTGATTCTCGAAATATTTTCATCCAAAGTGATTGCTCGATTAACTGCATTTCTGTGCAAAACATGCAAAAGCGTTTGTGTTTGGATAGCGATATTTCCGTAATCGAGCCTCGAAATCGGAAACGGTTTTAAAAATCCATTGTTAAATTTTTAAGAGCTTTCTAAAACTGAAAACGAAAATACTCTGCGAGGTTTGGTTCTCGAAATACTCGCATCCAAAGTCAAATTACTGTATTTCGATGCAACCCTAAAAAGGGCTTTGGATAACGATATTTCCGCAACCAAGCCTTGTAAGAGGTTGCAGTTTTCAGTTTCGTATAGAAAATTAACAGGCCTTTCCGCCGATATGAATAAAAAAATTTTGCAAGCTTCGGTTCTCGAAATATTCACATCAGAAATGATATTACTTTGTTTTTTTCGGTCCAACCTTAAAAAGTGTCGATGGCGATATTTCCACAACAAAGCCTCGTAAGGGGTTGCGGTTTGCAGTGGCGAATAGCAAATTCCCAGAGCTTTCCAGCGATGTAAAAATTTTGACAAAAATTTTTTCAATGATTTTTGAAAAAAATCATGGACTACCCCCTTGCCACTTTTTTTCAACTTTTAAAAAATATTTCCAAATCCCATCGAGCTATACATCAAAAGACAGGTTTTTTCAAACTCTATCCGGACGTCTAAACCAAAAGCGTGTGGAAGGTCTGGTTCTCGAAATATTTTCATCCAAAGTGATTGCTCGATTTACTGCATTTCTGTGCAAAACATGCAAAAGCGTTTGTGTTTGGATAGCGATATTTCCGTAATCGAGCCTCGAAATCGGAAACGGTTTTAAAAATCCATTGTTAAATTTTTAAGAGCTTTCTAAAACTGAAAACGAAAATACTCTGCGAGGTTTGGTTCTCGAAATATTCGCATCCAAAGTCAAATTACTGTATTTCGATGCAACCCTAAAAAGGGCTTTGGATAACGATATTTCCGCAACCAAGCCTTGTAAGAGGTTGCAGTTTTCAGTTTCGTATAGAAAATTAACAGGGCTTTCCGCCGGTTTGGATAAAAAAAGTTTTGCAAGCTTCGGTTCTCGAAATATTCACATCAGAAATGATATTACTTTGTTTTTTTCGGTCCAACCTTAAAAAGTGTCGATGGCGATATTTCCACAACAAAGCCTCGTAAGGGGTTGCGGTTTGCAGTGGCGAATAGCAAATTCCCAGAGCTTTCCAGCGATGTAAAAATTTTGACAAAAAATTTTTCAATGATTTTTGAAAAAAATCATGGACTACCCCCTTGCCACTTTTTTTCAACTTTTAAAAAATGTTTCCAAATCCCATCGAGCTATACATCAAAAGACAGGTTTTTTCAAACTCTATCCGGACGTCTAAACCAAAAGCGTGTGGAAGGTCTGGTTCTCGAAATATTTTCATCCAAAGTGATTGCTCGATTTACTGCATTTCTGTGCAAAACATGCAAAAGCGTTTGTGTTTGGATAGCGATATTTCCGTAATCGAGCATCGAAATCGGAAACGGTTTTAAAAATCCATAGTTAAATTTTTAAGAGCTTTCTAAAACTGAAAACGAAAATACTCTGCGAGGTTTGGTTCTCGAAATATTCGCATCCAAAGTCAAATTATTGTATTTCGATGCAACCCTAAAAAGGGCTTTGGATAACGATATTTCCGCAACCAAGCCTTGTAAGAGGTTGCAGTTTTCAGTTTCGTATAGAAAATTAACAGGGCTTTCCGCCGGTTTGGATAAAAAAAGTTTTGCAAGCTTCGGTTCTCGAAATATTCACATCAGAAATGATATTACTTTGTTTTTTTCGGTCCAACCTTAAAAAGTGTCGATGGCGATATTTCCACAACAAAGCCTCGTAAGGGGTTGCGGTTTGCAGTGGCGAATAGCAAATTCCCAGAGCTTTCCAGCGATGTAAAAATTTTGACAAAAATTTTTTCAATGATTTTTGAAAAAAATCATGGGCTACCCCCTTGCCACTTTTTTTCAACTTTTAAAAAATGTTTCCAAATCCCATCGAGCTATACATCAAAAGACAGGTTTTTTCAAAATCTATCCGGACGTCTAAACCAAAAGCGTGTGGAAGGTCTGGTTCTCGAAATATTTTCATCCAAAGTGATTGCTCGATTTACTGCATTTCTGTGCAAAACATGCAAAAGCGTTTGTGTTTGGATAGCGATATTTCCGTAATCGAGCCTCGAAATCGGAAACGGTTTTAAAAATCCATTGTTAAATTTTTAAGAGCTTTCTAAAACTGAAAACGAAAATACTCTGCGAGGTTTGGTTCTCGAAATATTCGCATCCAAAGTCAAATTACTGTATTTCGATGCAACCCTAAAAAGGGCTTTGGATAACGATATTTCCGCAACCAAGCCTTGTAAGAGGTTGCAGTTTTCAGTTTCGTATAGAAAATTAACAGGGCTTTCCGCCGGTTTGGATAAAAAAAGTTTTGCAAGCTTCGGTTCTCGAAATATTCACATCAGAAATGATATTACTTTGTTTTTTTCGGTCCAACCTTAAAAAGTGTCGATGGCGATATTTCCACAACAAAGCCTCGTAAGGGGTTGCGGTTTGCAGTGACGAATAGCAAATTCCCAGAGCTTTCCAGCGATGTAAAAATTTTGACAAAAATTTTTTCAATGATTTTTGAAAAAAATCATGGGCTACCCCCTTGCCACTTTTTTTCAACTTTTAAAAAATGTTTCCAAATCCCATCGAGCTATACATCAAAAGACAGGTTTTTTCAAAATCTATTCGGACGTCTAAGCCAAAAGCGTGTGGAAGGTCTGGTTCTCGAAATATTTTCATCCAAAGTGATTGCTCGATTTACTGCATTTCTGTGCAAAACATGCAAAAGCGTTTGTGTTTGGATAGCGATATTTCCGTAATCGAGCCTCGAAATCGGAAACGGTTTTAAAAATCCATTGTTAAATTTTTAAGAGCTTTCTAAAACTGGAAACGAAAATACTCTGCGAGGTTTGGTTCTCGAAATATTCGCATCCAAAGTCAAATTACTGTATTTCGATGCAACCCTAAAAAGGGCTTTGGATAACGATATTTCCGCAACCAAGCCTTGTAAGAGGTTGCAGTTTTCAGTTTCGTATAGAAAATTAACAGGCCTTTCCGCCGATATGAATAAAAAAATTTTGCAAGCTTCGGTTCTCGAAATATTCACATCAGAAATGATATTACTTTGTTTTTTTCGGTCCAACCTTAAAAAGTGTCGATGGCGATATTTCCACAACAAAGCCTCGTAAGGGGTTGCGGTTTGCAGTGGCGAATAGCAAATTCCCAGAGCTTTCCAGCGATGTAAAAATTTTGACAAAAATTTTTTCAATGATTTTTGAAAAAAATCATGGACTACCCCCTTGCCACTTTTTTTCAACTTTTAAAAAATATTTCCAAATCCCATCGAGCTATACATCAAAAGACAGGTTTTTTCAAACTCTATCCGGACGTCTAAACCAAAAGCGTGTGGAAGGTCTGGTTCTCGAAATATTTTCATCCAAAGTGATTGCTCGATTTACTGCATTTCTGTGCAAAACATGCAAAAGCGTTTGTGTTTGGATAGCGATATTTCCGTAATCGAGCCTCGAAATCGGAAACGGTTTTAAAAATCCATTGTTAAATTTTTAAGAGCTTTCTAAAACTGAAAACGAAAATACTCTGCGAGGTTTGGTTCTCGAAATATTCGCATCCAAAGTCAAATTACTGTATTTCGATGCAACCCTAAAAAGGGCTTTGGATAACGATATTTCCGCAACCAAGCCTTGTAAGAGGTTGCAGTTTTCAGTTTCGTATAGAAAATTAACAGGGCTTTCCGCCGGTTTGGATAAAAAAAGTTTTGCAAGCTTCGGTTCTCGAAATATTCACATCAGAAATGATATTACTTTGTTTTTTTCGGTCCAACCTTAAAAAGTGTCGATGGCGATATTTCCACAACAAAGCCTCGTAAGGGGTTGCGGTTTGCAGTGACGAATAGCAAATTCCCAGAGCTTTCCAGCGATGTAAAAATTTTGACAAAAATTTTTTCAATGATTTTTGAAAAAAATCATGGGCTACCCCCTTGCCACTTTTTTTCAACTTTTAAAAAATGTTTCCAAATCCCATCGAGCTATACATCAAAAGACAGGTTTTTTCAAAATCTATCCGGACGTCTAAGCCAAAAGCGTGTGGAAGGTCTGGTTCTCGAAATATTTTCATCCAAAGTGATTGCTCGATTTACTGCATTTCTGTGCAAAACATGCAAAAGCGTTTGTGTTTGGATAGCGATATTTCCGTAATCGAGCCTCAAAACCGGAAACGGTTTTAAAAATCCATTGTTAAATTTTTAAGAGCTTTCTAAAACTGAAAACGAAAATACTCTGCGAGGTTTGGTTCTCGAAATATTCGCATCCAAAGTCAAATTACTGTATTTCGATGCAACCCTAAAAAGGGCTTTGGATAACGATATTTCCGCAACCAAGCCTTGTAAGAGGTTGCAGTTTTCAGTTTCGTATAGAAAATTAACAGGCCTTTCCGCCGATATGAATAAAAAAATTTTGCAAGCTTCGGTTCTCGAAATATTCACATCAGAAATGATATTACTTTGTTTTTTTTGACAAAAATTTTTTCAATGATTTTTGAAAAAAATCATGGACTACCCCCTTGCCTCTTTTTTTCAACTTTTAAAAAATGTTTCCAAATCCCATCGAGCTATACATCAAAAGACAGGTTTTTTCAAACTCTATCCGGACGTCTAAACCAAAAGCGTGTGGAAGGTCTGGTTCTCGAAATATTTTCATCCAAAGTGATTGCTCGATTTACTGCATTTCTGTGCAAAACATGCAAAAGCGTTTGTGTTTGGATAGCGATATTTCCGTAATCGAGCCTCGAAATCGGAAACGGTTTTAAAAATCCATTGTTAAATTTTTAAGAGCTTTCTATATAAAACTGAAAACGAAAATACTCTGCGAGGTTTGGTTCTCGAAATATTCGCATCCAAAGTCAAATTACTGTATTTCGATGCAACCCTAAAAAGGGCTTTGGATAACGATATTTCCGCAACCAAGCCTTGTAAGAGGTTGCAGTTTTCAGTTTCGTATAGAAAATTAACAGGGCTTTCCGCCGGTTTGGATAAAAAAAGTTTTGCAAGCTTCGGTTCTCGAAATATTCACATCAGAAATGATATTACTTTGTTTTTTTCGGTCCAACCTTAAAAAGTGTCGATGGCGATATTTCCACAACAAAGCCTCGTAAGGGGTTGCGGTTTGCAGTGGCGAATAGCAAATTCCCAGAGCTTTCCAGCGATGTAAAAATTTTGACAAAAATTTTTTCAATGATTTTTGAAAAAAATCATGGACTACCCCCTTGCCACTTTTTTTCAACTTTTAAAAAATGTTTCCAAATCCCATCGAGCTATACATCAAAAGACAGGTTTTTTCAAAATCTATCCGGACGTCTAAACCAAAAGCGTGTGGAAGGTCTGGTTCTCGAAATATTTTCATCCAAAGTGATTGCTCGATTTACTGCATTTCTGTGCAAAACATGCAAAAGCGTTTGTGTTTGGATAGCGATATTTCCGTAATCGAGCCTCGAAATCGGAAACGGTTTTAAAAATCCATTGTTAAATTTTTAAGAGCTTTCTATATAAAACTGAAAACGAAAATACTCTGCGAGGTTTGGTTCTCGAAATATTCGCATCCAAAGTCAAATTACTGTATTTCGATGCAACCCTAAAAAGGGCTTTGGATAACGATATTTCCGCAACCAAGCCTTGTAAGAGGTTGCAGTTTTCAGTTTCGTATAGAAAATTAACAGGCCTTTCCGCCGATATGAATAAAAAAATTTTGCAAGCTTCGGTTCTCGAAATATTCACATCAGAAATGATATTACTTTGTTTTT
Source organism: Leucozona laternaria (assembly GCA_932273885.2). Classification (NCBI taxonomy): domain Eukaryota; kingdom Metazoa; phylum Arthropoda; class Insecta; order Diptera; family Syrphidae; genus Leucozona; species Leucozona laternaria. The sequence continues at coordinate 40,199,989 of OW026369.1, read as the reverse complement.
TTCGGTCCAACCTTAAAAAGTGTCGATGGCGATATTTCCACAACAAAGCCTCGTAAGGGGTTGCGGTTTGCAGTGGCGAATAGCAAATTCCCAGAGCTTTCCAGCGATGTAAAAATTTTGACAAAAATTTTTTCAATGATTTTTGAAAAAAATCATGGACTACCCCCTTGCCACTTTTTTTCAACTTTTAAAAAATATTTCCAAATCCCATCGAGCTATACATCAAAAGACAGGTTTTTTCAAACTCTATCCGGACGTCTAAACCAAAAGCGTGTGGAAGGTCTGGTTCTCGAAATATTTTCATCCAAAGTGATTGCTCGATTTACTGCATTTCTGTGCAAAACATGCAAAAGCGTTTGTGTTTGGATAGCGATATTTCCGTAATCGAGCCTCGAAATCGGAAACGGTTTTAAAAATCCATTGTTAAATTTTTAAGAGCTTTCTAAAACTGAAAACGAAAATACTCTGCGAGGTTTGGTTCTCGAAATATTCGCATCCAAAGTCAAATTACTGTATTTCGATGCAACCCTAAAAAGGGCTTTGGATAACGATATTTCCGCAACCAAGCCTTGTAAGAGGTTGCAGTTTTCAGTTTCGTATAGAAAATTAACAGGGCTTTCCGCCGGTTTGGATAAAAAAAGTTTTGCAAGCTTCGGTTCTCGAAATATTCACATCAGAAATGATATTACTTTGTTTTTTTCGGTCCAACCTTAAAAAGTGTCGATGGCGATATTTCCACAACAAAGCCTCGTAAGGGGTTGCGGTTTGCAGTGGCGAATAGCAAATTCCCAGAGCTTTCCAGCGATGTAAAAATTTTGACAAAAATTTTTTCAATGATTTTTGAAAAAAATCATGGGCTACCCCCTTGCCACTTTTTTTCAACTTTTAAAAAATGTTTCCAAATCCCATCGAGCTATACATCAAAAGACAGGTTTTTTCAAAATCTATCCGGACGTCTAAACCAAAAGCGTGTGGAAGGTCTGGTTCTCGAAATATTTTCATCCAAAGTGATTGCTCGATTTACTGCATTTCTGTGCAAAACATGCAAAAGCGTTTGTGTTTGGATAGCGATATTTCCGTAATCGAGCCTCGAAATCGGAAACGGTTTTAAAAATCCATTGTTAAATTTTTAAGAGCTTTCTAAAACTGAAAACGAAAATACTCTGCGAGGTTTGGTTCTCGAAATATTCGCATCCAAAGTCAAATTACTGTATTTCGATGCAACCCTAAAAAGGGCTTTGGATAACGATATTTCCGCAACCAAGCCTTGTAAGAGGTTGCAGTTTTCAGTTTCGTATAGAAAATTAACAGGGCTTTCCGCCGGTTTGGATAAAAAAAGTTTTGCAAGCTTCGGTTCTCGAAATATTCACATCAGAAATGATATTACTTTGTTTTTTTCGGTCCAACCTTAAAAAGTGTCGATGGCGATATTTCCACAACAAAGCCTCGTAAGGGGTTGCGGTTTGCAGTGGCGAATAGCAAATTCCCAGAGCTTTCCAGCAATGTAAAAATTTTGACAAAATTTTTTTCAATGATTTTTGAAAAAAATCATGGGCTACCCCCTTGCCACTTTTTTCAACTTTTAAAAAATGTTTCCAAATCCCATCGAGCTATACATCAAAAGACAGGTTTTTTCAAAATCTATCCGGACGTCTAAACCAAAAGCGTGTGGAAGGTCTGGTTCTCGAAATATTTTCATCCAAAGTGATTGCTCGATTTACTGCATTTCTGTGCAAAACATGCAAAAGCGTTTGTGTTTGGATAGCGATATTTCCGTAATCGAGCCTCAAAACCGGAAACGGTTTTAAAAATCCAGTGTTAAATTTTTAAGAGCTTTCTAAAACTGAAAACGAAAATACTCTGCGAGGTTTGGTTCTCGAAATATTCGCATCCAAAGTCAAATTACTGTATTTCGATGCAACCCTAAAAAGGGCTTTGGATAACGATATTTCCGCAACCAAGCCTTGTAAGAGGTTGCAGTTTTCAGTTTCGTATAGAAAATTAACAGGCCTTTCCGCCGATATGAATACAAAAATTTTGCAAGCTTCGGTTCTCGAAATATTCACATCAGAAATGATATTACTTTGTTTTTTTCGGTCCAACCTTAAAAAGTGTCGATGGCGATATTTCCACAACAAAGCCTCGTAAGGGGTTGCGGTTTGCAGTGGCGAATAGCAAATTCCCAGAGCTTTCCAGCGATGTAAAAATTTTGACAAAAATTTTTTCAATGATTTTTGAAAAAAATCATGGACTACCCCCTTGCCACTTTTTTTCAACTTTTAAAAAATGTTTCCAAATCCCATCGAGCTATACATCAAAAGACAGGTTTTTTCAAACTCTATCCGGACGTCTAAACCAAAAGCGTGTGGAAGGTCTGGTTCTCGAAATATTTTCATCCAAAGTGATTGCTCGATTTACTGCATTTCTGTGCAAAACATGCAAAAGCGTTTGTGTTTGGATAGCGATATTTCCGTAATCGAGCCTCGAAATCGGAAACGGTTTTAAAAATCCATTGTTAAATTTGTAAGAGCTTTCTAAAACTGAAAACGAAAATACTCTGCGAGGTTTGGTTCTCGAAATATTCGCATCCAAAGTCAAATTACTGTATTTCGATGCAACCCTAAAAAGGGCTTTGGATAACGATATTTCCGCAACCAAGCCTTGTAAGAGGTTGCAGTTTTCAGTTTCGTATAGAAAATTAACAGGCCTTTCCGCCGATATGAATAAAAAAATTTTGCAAGCTTCGGTTCTCGAAATATTCACATCAGAAATGATATTACTTTGTTTTTTTCGGTCCAACCTTAAAAAGTGTCGATGGCGATATTTCCACAACAAAGCCTCGTAAGGGGTTGCGGTTTGCAGTGGCGAATAGCAAATTCCCAGAGCTTTACAGCGATGTAAAAATTTTGACAAAAATTTTTTCAATGATTTTTGAAAAAAATCATGGACTACCCCCTTGCCACTTTTTTTCAACTTTTAAAAAATGTTTCCAAATCCCATCGAGCTATACATCAAAAGACAGGTTTTTTCAAACTCTATCCGGACGACTAAGCCAAAAGCGTGTGGAAGGTCTGGTTCTCGAAATATTTTCATTCAAAGTGATTGCTCGATTTACTGCATTTCTGTGCAAAACATGCAAAAGCGTTTGTGTTTGGATAGCGATATTTCCGTAATCGAGCCTCGAAATCGGAAACGGTTTTAAAAATCCATTGTTAAATTTTAAAGAGCTTTCTAAAACTGAAAACGAAAATACTCTGCGAGGTTTGGTTCTCGAAATATTCGCATCCAAAGTCAAATTACTGTATTTCGATGCAACCCTAAAAAGGGCTTTGGATAACGATATTTCCGCAACCAAGCCTTGTAAGAGGTTGCAGTTTTCAGTTTCGTATAGAAAATTAACAGGCCTTTCCGCCGATATGAATAAAAAAATTTTGCAAGCTTCGGTTCTCGAAATATTCACATCAGAAATGATATTACTTTGTTTTTTTCGGTCCAACCTTAAAAAGTGTCGATGGCGATATTTCCACAACAAAGCCTCGTAAGGGGTTGCGGTTTGCAGCGGCGAATAGCAAATTCCCAGAGCTTTCCAGCGATGTAAAAATTTTGACAAAAATTTTTTCAATGATTTTTGAAAAAAATCATGGACTACCCCCTTGCCACTTTTTTTCAACTTTTAAAAAATGTTTCCAAATCCCATCGAGCTATACATCAAAAGACAGGTTTTTTCAAACTCTATCCGGACGTCTAAACCAAAAGCGTGTGGAAGGTCTGGTTCTCGAAATATTTTCATCCAAAGTGATTGCTCGATTTACTGCATTTCTGTGCAAAACATGCAAAAGCGTTTGTGTTTGGATAGCGATATTTCCGTAATCGAGCCTCGAAATCGGAAACGGTTTTAAAAATCCATTGTTAAATTTTTAAGAGCTTTCTAAAACTGAAAACGAAAATACTCTGCGAGGTTTGGTTCTCGAAATATTCGCATCCAAAGTCAAATTACTGTATTTCGATGCAACCCTAAAAAGGGCTTTGGATAACGATATTTCCGCAACCAAGCCTTGTAAGAGGTTGCAGTTTTCAGTTTCGTATAGAAAATTAACAGGCCTTTCCGCCGATATGAATACAAAAATTTTGCAAGCTTCGGTTCTCGAAATATTCACATCAGAAATGATATTACTTTGTTTTTTTCGGTCCAACCTTAAAAAGTGTCGATGGCGATATTTCCACAACAAAGCCTCGTAAGGGGTTGCGGTTTGCAGTGGCGAATAGCAAATTCCCAGAGCTTTCCAGCGATGTAAAAATTTTGACAAAAATGTTTTCAATGATTTTTGAAAAAAATCATGGACTACCCCCTTGCCACTTTTTTTCAACTTTTAAAAAATGTTTCCAAATCCCATCGAGCTATACATCAAAAGACAGGTTTTTTCAAACTCTATCCGGACGACTAAGCCAAAAGCGTGTGGAAGGTCTGGTTCTCGAAATATTTTCATTCAAAGTGATTGCTCGATTTACTGCATTTCTGTGCAAAACATGCAAAAGCGTTTGTGTTTGGATAGCGATATTTCCGTAATCGAGCCTCGAAATCGGAAACGGTTTTAAAAATCCATTGTTAAATTTTAAAGAGCTTTCTAAAACTGAAAACGAAAATACTCTGCGAGGTTTGGTTCTCGAAATATTCGCATCCAAAGTCAAATTACTGTATTTCGATGCAACCCTAAAAAGGGCTTTGGATAACGATATTTCCGCAACCAAGCCTTGTAAGAGGTTGCAGTTTTCAGTTTCGTATAGAAAATTAACAGGCCTTTCCGCCGATATGAATAAAAAAATTTTGCAAGCTTCGGTTCTCGAAATATTCACATCAGAAATGATATTACTTTGTTTTTTTTTGTCCAACCTTAAAAAGTGTCGATGGCGATATTTCCACAACAAAGCCTCGTAAGGGGTTGCGGTTTGCAGCGGCGAATAGCAAATTCCCAGAGCTTTCCAGCGATGTAAAAATTTTGACAAAAATTTTTTCAATGATTTTTGAAAAAAATCATGGACTACCCCCTTGCCACTTTTTTTCAACTTTTAAAAAATGTTTCCAAATCCCATCGAGCTATACATCAAAAGACAGGTTTTTTCAAACTCTATCCGGACGTCTAAACCAAAAGCGTGTGGAAGGTCTGGTTCTCGAAATATTTTCATCCAAAGTGATTGCTCGATTTACTGCATTTCTGTGCAAAACATGCAAAAGCGTTTGTGTTTGGATAGCGATATTTCCGTAATCGAGCCTCGAAATCGGAAACGGTTTTAAAAATCCATTGTTAAATTTTTAAGAGCTTTCTAAAACTGAAAACGAAAATACTCTGCGAGGTTTGGTTCTCGAAATATTCGCATCCAAAGTCAAATTACTGTATTTCGATGCAACCCTAAAAAGGGCTTTGGATAACGATATTTCCGCAACCAAGCCTTGTAAGAGGTTGCAGTTTTCAGTTTCGTATAGAAAATTAACAGGCCTTTCCGCCGATATGAATACAAAAATTTTGCAAGCTTCGGTTCTCGAAATATTCACATCAGAAATGATATTACTTTGTTTTTTTCGGTCCAACCTTAAAAAGTGTCGATGGCGATATTTCCACAACAAAGCCTCGTAAGGGGTTGCGGTTTGCAGTGGCGAATAGCAAATTCCCAGAGCTTTCCAGCGATGTAAAAATTTTGACAAAAATGTTTTCAATGATTTTTGAAAAAAATCATGGACTACCCCCTTGCCACTTTTTTTCAACTTTTAAAAAATGTTTCCAAATCCCATCGAGCTATACATCAAAAGACAGGTTTTTTCAAACTCTATCCGGACGTCTAAACCAAAAGCGTGTGGAAGGTCTGGTTCTCGAAATATTTTCATCCAAAGTGATTGCTCGATTTACTGCATTTCTGTGCAAAACATGCAAAAGCGTTTGTGTTTGGATAGCGATATTTCCGTAATCGAGCCTCGAAATCGGAAACGGTTTTAAAAATCCATTGTTAAATTTTTAAGAGCTTTCTAAAACTGAAAACGAAAATACTCTGCGAGGTTTGGTTCTCGAAATATTCGCATCCAAAGTCAAATTACTGTATTTCGATGCAACCCTAAAAAGGGCTTTGGATAACGATATTTCCGCAACCAAGCCTTGTAAGAGGTTGCAGTTTTCAGTTTCGTATAGAAAATTAACAGGCCCTTCCGCCGATATGAATAAAAAAATTTTGCAAGCTTCGGTTCTCGAAATATTCACATCAGAAATGATATTACTTTGTTTTTTTCGGTCCAACCTTAAAAAGTGTCGATGGCGATATTTCCACAACAAAGCCTCGTAAGGGGTTGCGGTTTGCAGTGGCGAATAGCAAATTCCCAGAGCTTTCCAGCGATGTAAAAATTTTGACAAAAATTTTTTCAATGATTTTTGAAAAAAATCATGGACTACCCCCTTGCCACTTTTTTTCAACTTTTAAAAAATGTTTCCAAATCCCATCGAGCTATACATCAAAAGACAGGTTTTTTCAAACTCTATCCGGACGTCTAAACCAAAAGCGTGTGGAAGGTCTGGTTCTCGAAATATTTTCATCCAAAGTGATTGCTCGATTTACTGCATTTCTGTGCAAAACATGCAAAAGCGTTTGTGTTTGGATAGCGATATTTCCGTAATCGAGCCTCGAAATCGGAAACGGTTTTGAAAATCCATTGTTAAATTTTTAAGAGCTTTCTAAAACTGAAAACGAAAATACTTTGCGAGGTTTGGTTCTCGAAATATTCGCATCCAAAGTCAAATTACTGTATTTCGATGCAACCCTAAAAAGGGCTTTGGATAACGATATTTCCGCAACCAAGCCTTGTAAGAGGTTGCAGTTTTCAGTTTCGTATAGAAAATTAACAGGCCTTTCCGCCGATATGAATAAAAAAATTTTGCAAGCTTCGGTTCTCGAAATATTCACATCAGAAATGATATTACTTTGTTTTTTTCGGTCCAACCTTAAAAAGTGTCGATGGCGATATTTCCACAACAAAGCCTCGTAAGGGGTTGCGGTTTGCAGTGGCGAATAGCAAATTCCCAGAGCTTTCCAGCGATGTAAAAATTTTGACAAAAATTTTTTCAATGATTTTTGAAAAAAATCATGGACTACCCCCTTGCCACTTTTTTTCAACTTTTAAAAAATGTTTCCAAATCCCATCGAGCTATACATCAAAAGACAGGTTTTTTCAAACTCTATCCGGACGTCTAAACCAAAAGCGTGTGGAAGGTCTGGTTCTCGAAATATTTTCATCCAAAGTGATTGCTCGATTTACTGCATTTCTGTGCAAAACATGCAAAAGCGTTTGTGTTTGGATAGCGATATTTCCGTAATCGAGCCTCGAAATCGGAAACGGTTTTAAAAATCCATTGTTAAATTTTTAAGAGCTTTCTAAAACTGAAAACGAAAATACTCTGCGAGGTTTGGTTCTCGAAATATTCGCATCCAAAGTCGAATTACTGTATTTCGATGCAACCCTAAAAAGGGCTTTGGATAACGATATTTCCGCAACCAAGCCTTGTAAGAGGTTGCAGTTTTCAGTTTCGTATAGAAAATTAACAGGCCTTTCCGCCGATATGAATAAAAAAATTTTGCAAGCTTCGGTTCTCGAAATATTCACATCAGAAATGATATTACTTTGTTTTTTTCGGTCCAACCTTAAAAAGTGTCGATGGCGATATTTCCACAACAAAGCCTCGTAAGGGGTTGCGGTTTGCAGTGGCGAATAGCAAATTCCCAGAGCTTTCCAGCGATGTAAAAATTTTGACAAAAATTTTTTCAATGATTTTTGAAAAAAATCATGGACTACCCCCTTGCCACTTTTTTTCAACTTTTAAAAAATGTTTCCAAATCCCATCGAGCTATACATCAAAAGACAGGTTTTTTCAAACTCTATCCGGACGTCTAAACCAAAAGCGTGTGGAAGGTCTGGTTCTCGAAATATTTTCATCCAAAGTGATTGCTCGATTTACTGCATTTCTGTGCAAAACATGCAAAAGCGTTTGTGTTTGGATAGCGATATTTCCGTAATCGAGCCTCGAAATCGGAAACGGTTTTAAAAATCCATTGTTAAATTTTTAAGAGCTTTCTAAAACTGAAAACGAAAATACTCTGCGAGGTTTGGTTCTCGAAATATTCGCATCCAAAGTCAAATTACTGTATTTCGATGCAACCCTAAAAAGGGCTTTGGATAACGATATTTCCGCAACCAAGCCTTGTAAGAGGTTGCAGTTTTCAGTTTCGAATAGAAAATTAACAGGCCCTTCCGCCGATATGAATAAAAAAATTTTGCAAGCTTCGGTTCTCGAAATATTCACATCAGAAATGATATTACTTTGTTTTTTTCGGTCCAACCTTAAAAAGTGTCGATGGCGATATTTCCACAACAAAGCCTCGTAAGGGGTTGCGGTTTGCAGTGGCGAATAGCAAATTCCCAGAGCTTTCCAGCGATGTAAAAATTTTGACAAAAATTTTTTCAATGATTTTTGAAAAAAATCATGGACTACCCCCTTGCCACTTTTTTTCAACTTTTAAAAAATGTTTCCAAATCCCATCGAGCTATACATCAAAAGACAGGTTTTTTCAAACTCTATCCGGACGTCTAAACCAAAAGCGTGTGGAAGGTCTGGTTCTCGAAATATTTTCATCCAAAGTGATTGCTCGATTTACTGCATTTCTGTGCAAAACATGCAAAAGCGTTTGTGTTTGGATAGCGATATTTCCGTAATCGAGCCTCGAAATCGGAAACGGTTTTAAAAATCCATTGTTAAATTTTTAAGAGCTTTCTAAAACTGAAAACGAAAATACTCTGCGAGGTTTGGTTCTCGAAATATTCGCATCCAAAGTCGAATTACTGTATTTCGATGCAACCCTAAAAAGGGCTTTGGATAACGATATTTCCGCAACCAAGCCTTGTAAGAGGTTGCAGTTTTCAGTTTCGTATAGAAAATTAACAGGCCCTTCCGCCGATATGAATAAAAAAATTTTGCAAGCTTCGGTTCTCGAAATATTCACATCAGAAATGATATTACTTTGTTTTTTTCGGTCCAACCTTAAAAAGTGTCGATGGCGATATTTCCACAACAAAGCCTCGTAAGGGGTTGCGGTTTGCAGTGGCGAATAGCAAATTCCCAGAGCTTTCCAGCGATGTAAAAATTTTGACAAAAATTTTTTCAATGATTTTTGAAAAAAATCATGGACTACCCCCTTGCCACTTTTTTTCAACTTTTAAAAAATGTTTCCAAATCCCATCGAGCTATACATCAAAAGACAGGTTTTTTCAAACTCTATCCGGACGTCTAAACCAAAAGCGTGTGGAAGGTCTGGTTCTCGAAATATTTTCATCCAAAGTGATTGCTCGATTTACTGCATTTCTGTGCAAAACATGCAAAAGCGTTTGTGTTTGGATAGCGATATTTCCGCAATCGAGCCTCGAAATCGGAAACGGTTTTAAAAATCCACTGTTAAATTTTTAAGAGCTTTCTAAAACTGAAAACGAAAATACTCTGCGAGGTTTGGTTCTCGAAATATTCGCATCCAAAGTCAAATTACTGTATTTCGATGCAACCCTAAAAAGGGCTTTGGATAACGATATTTCCGCAACCAAGCCTTGTAAGAGGTTGCAGTTTTCAGTTTCGTATAGAAAATTAACAGGCCTTTCCGCCGATATGAATACAAAAATTTTGCAAGCTTCGGTTCTCGAAATATTCACATCAGAAATGATATTACTTTGTTTTTTTCGGTCCAACCTTAAAAAGTGTCGATGGCGATATTTCCAAAACAAAGCCTCGTAAGGGGTTGCGGTTTGCAGTGGCGAATAGAAAATTCCCAGAGCTTTCCAGCGATGTAAAAATTTTGACAAAAATTTTTTCAATGATTTTTGAAAAAAATCATGGACTACCCCCTTGCCACTTTTTTTCAACTTAAAAAATGTTTCCAAATCCCATCGAGCTATATATCAAAAGACAGGTTTTTTCAAACTCTATCCGGACGACTAAGCCAAAAGCGTGTGGAAGGTCTGGTTCTCGAAATATTTTCATTCAAAGTGATTGCTCGATTTACTGCATTTCTGTGCAAAACATTCAAAAGCGTTTGTGTTTGGATAGCGATATTTCCGTAATCGAGCCTCGAAATCGGAAACGGTTTTAAAAATCCATTGTTAAATTTTTAAGAGCTTTCTAAAACTGAAAACGAAAATACTCTGCGAGGTTTGGTTCTCGAAATATTCGCATCCAAAGTCAAATTACTGTATTTCGATGCAACCCTAAAAAGGGCTTTGGATAACGATATTTCCGCAACAAAGCCTTGTAAGAGGTTGCAGTTTTCAGTTTCGTATAGAAAATTAACAGGCCTTTCCGCCGATATGAATAAAAAAATTTTGCAAGCTTCGGTTCTCGAAATATTCACATCAGAAATGATATTACTTTGTTTTTTTCGGTCCAACCTTAAAAAGTGTCGATGGCGATATTTCCACAACAAAGCCTCGTAAGGGGTTGCGGTTTGCAGTGGCGAATAGCAAATTCCCAGAGCTTTCCAGCGATGTAAAAATTTTGACAAAAATTTTTTCAATGATTTTTGAAAAAAATCATGGACTACCCCCTTGCCACTTTTTTTCAACTTTTAAAAAATGTTTCCAAATCCCATCGAGCTATACATCAAAAGACAGGTTTTTTCAAACTCTATCCGGACGTCTAAACCAAAAGCGTGTGGAAGGTCTGGTTCTCGAAATATTTTCATCCAAAGTGATTGCTCGATTTACTGCATTTCTGTGCAAAACATGCAAAAGCGTTTGTGTTTGGATAGCGATATTTCCGTAATCGAGCCTCGAAATCGGAAACGGTTTTAAAAATCCATTGTTAAATTTTTAAGAGCTTTCTAAAACTGAAAACGAAAATACTCTGCGAGGTTTGGTTCTCGAAATATTCGCATCCAAAGTCAAATTACTGTATTTCGATGCAACCCTAAAAAGGGCTTTGGATAACGATATTTCCGCAACCAAGCCTTGTAAGAGGTTGCAGTTTTCAGTTTCGTATAGAAAATTAACAGGCCTTTCCGCCGATATGAATACAAAAATTTTGCAAGCTTCGGTTCTCGAAATATTCACATCAGAAATGATATTACTTTGTTTTTTTCGGTCCAACCTTAAAAAGTGTCGATGGCGATATTTCCACAACAAAGCCTCGTAAGGGGTTGCGGTTTGCAGTGGCGAATAGCAAATTCCCAGAGCTTTCCAGCAATGTAAAAATTTTGACAAAAATTTTTTCAATGATTTTTGAAAAAAATCATGGACTACCCCCTTGCCACTTTTTTTCAACTTTTAAAAAATGTTTCCAAATCCCATCGAGCTATACATCAAAAGACAGGTTTTTTCAAACTCTATCCGGACGTCTAAACCAAAAGCGTGTGGAAGGTCTGGTTCTCGAAATATTTTCATCCAAAGTGATTGCTCGATTTACTGCATTTCTGTGCAAAACATGCAAAAGCGTTTGTGTTTGGATAGCGATATTTCCGTAATCGAGCCTCGAAATCGGAAACGGTTTTAAAAATCCATTGTTAAATTTTTAAGAGCTTTCTAAAACTGAAAACGAAAATACTCTGCGAGGTTTGGTTCTCGAAATATTCGCATCCAAAGTCAAATTACTGTATTTCGATGCAACCCTAAAAAGGGCTTTGGATAACGATATTTCCGCAACCAAGCCTTGTAAGAGGTTGCAGTTTTCAGTTTCGTATAGAAAATTAACAGGCCTTTCCGCCGATATGAATAAAAAAATTTTGCAAGCTTCGGTTTTCGAAATATTCACATCAGAAATGATATTACTTTGTTTTTTTCGGTCCAACCTTAAAAAGTGTCGATGGCGATATTTCCACAACAAAGCCTCGTAAGGGGTTGCGGTTTGCAGTGGCGAATAGCAAATTCCCAGAGCTTTCCAGCGATGTAAAAATTTTGACAAAAATTTTTTCAATGATTTTTGAAAAAAATCATGGACTACCCCCTTGCCACTTTTTTTCAACTTTTAAAAAATGTTTCCAAATCCCATCGAGCTATACATCAAAAGACAGGTTTTTTCAAACTCTATCCGGACGTCTAAACCAAAAGCGTGTGGAAGGTCTGGTTCTCGAAATATTTTCATCCAAAGTGATTGCTCGATTTACTGCATTTCTGTGCAAAACATGCAAAAGCGTTTGTGTTTGGATAGCGATATTTCCGTAATCGAGCCTCGAAATCGGAAACGGTTTTAAAAATCCATTGTTAAATTTTTAAGAGCTTTCTAAAACTGAAAACGAAAATACTCTGCGAGGTTTGGTTCTCGAAATATTCGCATCCAAAGTCAAATTACTGTATTTCGATGCAACCCTAAAAAGGGCTTTGGATAACGATATTTCCGCAACCAAGCCTTGTAAGAGGTTGCAGTTTTCAGTTTCGTATAGAAAATTAACAGGCCTTTCCGCCGATATGAATACAAAAATTTTGCAAGCTTCGGTTCTCGAAATATTCACATCAGAAATGATATTACTTTGTTTTTTTCGGTCCAACCTTAAAAAGTGTCGATGGCGATATTTCCACAACAAAGCCTCGTAAGGGGTTGCGGTTTGCAGTGGCGAATAGCAAATTCCCAGAGCTTTCCAGCAATGTAAAAATTTTGACAAAAATTTTTTCAATGATTTTTGAAAAAAATCATGGACTACCCCCTTGCCACTTTTTTTCAACTTTTAAAAAACGTTTCCAAATCCCATCGAGCTATACATCAAAAGACAGGTTTTTTCAAACTCTATCCGGACGTCTAAACCAAAAGCGTGTGGAAGGTCTGGTTCTCGAAATATTTTCATCCAAAGTGATTGCTCGATTTACTGCATTTCTGTGCAAAACATGCAAAAGCGTTTGTGTTTGGATAGCGATATTTCCGTAATCGAGCCTCGAAATCGGAAACGGTTTTAAAAATCCATTGTTAAATTTTTAAGAGCTTTCTAAAACTGAAAACGAAAATACTCTGCGAGGTTTGGTTCTCGAAATATTCGCATCCAAAGTCAAATTACTGTATTTCGATGCAACCCTAAAAAGGGCTTTGGATAACGATATTTCCGCAACCAAGCCTTGTAAGAGGTTGCAGTTTTCAGTTTCGTATAGAAAATTAACAGGCCTTTCCGCCGATATGAATAAAAAAATTTTGCAAGCTTCGGTTTTCGAAATATTCACATCAGAAATGATATTACTTTGTTTTTTTCGGTCCAACCTTAAAAAGTGTCGATGGCGATATTTCCACAACAAAGCCTCGTAAGGGGTTGCGGTTTGCAGTGGCGAATAGCAAATTCCCAGAGCTTTCCAGCGATGTAAAAATTTTGACAAAAATTTTTTCAATGATTTTTGAAAAAAATCATGGACTACCCCCTTGCCACTTTTTTTCAACTTTTAAAAAATGTTTCCAAATCCCATCGAGCTATACATCAAAAGACAGGTTTTTTCAAACTCTATCCGGACGACTAAGCCAAAAGCGTGTGGAAGGTCTGGTTCTCGAAATATTTTCATTCAAAGTGATTGCTCGATTTACTGCATTTCTGTGCAAAACATGCAAAAGCGTTTGTGTTTGGATAGCGATATTTCCGTAATCGAGCCTCGAAATCGGAAACGGTTTTAAAAATCCATTGTTAAATTTTTAAGAGCTTTCTAAAACTGAAAACGAAAATACTCTGCGAGGTTTGGTTCTCGAAATATTCGCATCCAAAGTCAAATTACTGTATTTCGATGCAACCCTAAAAAGGGCTTTGGATAACGATATTTCCGCAACCAAGCCTTGTAAGAGGTTGCAGTTTTCAGTTTCGTATAGAAAATTAACAGGCCTTTCCGCCGATATGAATAAAAAAATTTTGCAAGCTTCGGTTTTCGAAATATTCACATCAGAAATGATATTACTTTGTTTTTTTCGGTCCAACCTTAAAAAGTGTCGATGGCGATATTTCCACAACAAAGCCTCGTAAGGGGTTGCGGTTTGCAGTGGCGAATAGCAAATTCCCAGAGCTTTCCAGCGATGTAAAAATTTTGACAAAAATTTTTTCAATGATTTTTGAAAAAAATCATGGACTACCCCCTTGCCACTTTTTTTCAACTTTTAAAAAATGTTTCCAAATCCCATCGAGCTATACATCAAAAGACAGGTTTTTTCAAACTCTATCCGGACGACTAAGCCAAAAGCGTGTGGAAGGTCTGGTTCTCGAAATATTTTCATTCAAAGTGATTGCTCGATTTACTGCATTTCTGTGCAAAACATGCAAAAGCGTTTGTGTTTGGATAGCGATATTTCCGTAATCGAGCCTCGAAATCGGAAACGGTTTTAAAAATCCATTGTTAAATTTTTAAGAGCTTTCTAAAACTGAAAACGAAAATACTCTGCGAGGTTTGGTTCTCGAAATATTCGCATCCAAAGTCAAATTACTGTATTTCGATGCAACCCTAAAAAGGGCTTTGGATAACGATATTTCCGCAACCAAGCCTTGTAAGAGGTTGCAGTTTTCAGTTTCGTATAGAAAATTAACAGGCCTTTCCGCCGATATGAATACAAAAATTTTGCAAGCTTCGGTTCTCGAAATATTCACATCAGAAATGATATTACTTTGTTTTTTTCGGTCCAACCTTAAAAAGTGTCGATGGCGATATTTCCACAACAAAGCCTCGTAAGGGGTTGCGGTTTGCAGTGGCGAATAGCAAATTCCCAGAGCTTTCCAGCAATGTAAAAATTTTGACAAAAATTTTTTCAATGATTTTTGAAAAAAATCATGGACTACCCCCTTGCCACTTTTTTTCAACTTTTAAAAAACGTTTCCAAATCCCATCGAGCTATACATCAAAAGACAGGTTTTTTCAAACTCTATCCGGACGTCTAAACCAAAAGCGTGTGGAAGGTCTGGTTCTCGAAATATTTTCATCCAAAGTGATTGCTCGATTTACTGCATTTCTGTGCAAAACATGCAAAAGCGTTTGTGTTTGGATAGCGATATTTCCGTAATCGAGCCTCGAAATCGGAAACGGTTTTAAAAATCCATTGTTAAATTTTTAAGAGCTTTCTAAAACTGAAAACGAAAATACTCTGCGAGGTTTGGTTCTCGAAATATTCGCATCCAAAGTCAAATTACTGTATTTCGATGCAACCCTAAAAAGGGCTTTGGATAACGATATTTCCGCAACCAAGCCTTGTAAGAGGTTGCAGTTTTCAGTTTCGTATAGAAAATTAACAGGCCTTTCCGCCGATATGAATAAAAAAATTTTGCAAGCTTCGGTTTTCGAAATATTCACATCAGAAATGATATTACTTTGTTTTTTTCGGTCCAACCTTAAAAAGTGTCGATGGCGATATTTCCACAACAAAGCCTCGTAAGGGGTTGCGGTTTGCAGTGGCGAATAGCAAATTCCCAGAGCTTTCCAGCGATGTAAAAATTTTGACAAAAATTTTTTCAATGATTTTTGAAAAAAATCATGGACTACCCCCTTGCCACTTTTTTTCAACTTTTAAAAAATGTTTCCAAATCCCATCGAGCTATACATCAAAAGACAGGTTTTTTCAAACTCTATCCGGACGACTAAGCCAAAAGCGTGTGGAAGGTCTGGTTCTCGAAATATTTTCATTCAAAGTGATTGCTCGATTTACTGCATTTCTGTGCAAAACATGCAAAAGCGTTTGTGTTTGGATAGCGATATTTCCGTAATCGAGCCTCGAAATCGGAAACGGTTTTAAAAATCCATTGTTAAATTTTTAAGAGCTTTCTAAAACTGAAAACGAAAATACTCTGCGAGGTTTGGTTCTCGAAATATTCGCATCCAAAGTCAAATTACTGTATTTCGATGCAACCCTAAAAAGGGCTTTGGATAACGATATTTCCGCAACCAAGCCTTGTAAGAGGTTGCAGTTTTCAGTTTCGTATAGAAAACTAACAGGCCTTTCCGCCGATATGAATAAAAAAATTTTGCAAGCTTCGGTTTTCGAAATATTCACATCAGAAATGATATTACTTTGTTTTTTTCGGTCCAACCTTAAAAAGTGTCGATGGCGATATTTCCACAACAAAGCCTCGTAAGGGGTTGCGGTTTGCAGTGGCGAATAGCAAATTCCCAGAGCTTTCCAGCGATGTAAAAATTTTGACAAAAATTTTTTCAATGATTTTTGAAAAAAATCATGGACTACCCCCTTGCCACTTTTTTTCAACTTTTAAAAAATGTTTCCAAATCCCATCGAGCTATACATCAAAAGACAGGTTTTTTCAAACTCTATCCGGACGACTAAGCCAAAAGCGTGTGGAAGGTCTGGTTCTCGAAATATTTTCATTCAAAGTGATTGCTCGATTTACTGCATTTCTGTGCAAAACATGCAAAAGCGTTTGTGTTTGGATAGCGATATTTCCGTAATCGAGCCTCGAAATCGGAAACGGTTTTAAAAATCCATTGTTAAATTTTTAAGAGCTTTCTAAAACTGAAAACGAAAATACTCTGCGAGGTTTGGTTCTCGAAATATTCGCATCCAAAGTCAAATTACTGTATTTCGATGCAACCCTAAAAAGGGCTTTGGATAACGATATTTCCGCAACCAAGCCTTGTAAGAGGTTGCAGTTTTCAGTTTCGTATAGAAAATTAACAGGCCTTTCCGCCGATATGAATAAAAAAATTTTGCAAGCTTCGGTTTTCGAAATATTCACATCAGAAATGATATTACTTTGTTTTTTTCGGTCCAACCTTAAAAAGTGTCGATGGCGATATTTCCACAACAAAGCCTCGTAAGGGGTTGCGGTTTGCAGTGGCGAATAGCAAATTCCCAGAGCTTTCCAGCGATGTAAAAATTTTGACAAAAAATTTTTTTTGTTTTTTTCGGTCCAACCTTAAAAAGTGTCGATGGCGATATTTCCACAACAAAGCCTCGTAAGGGGTTGCGGTTTGCAGTGGCGAATAGCAAATTCCCAGAGCTTTCCAGCAATGTAAAAATTTTGACAAAAATTTTTTCAATGATTTTTGAAAAAAATCATGGACTACCCCCTTGCCACTTTTTTTCAACTTTTAAAAAATGTTTCCAAATCCCATCGAGCTATACATCAAAAGACAGGTTTTTTCAAACTCTATCCGGACGTCTAAACCAAAAGCGTGTGGAAGGTCTGGTTCTCGAAATATTTTCATCCAAAGTGATTGCTCGATTTACTGCATTTCTGTGCAAAACATGCAAAAGCGTTTGTGTTTGGATAGCGATATTTCCGTAATCGAGCCTCGAAATCGGAAACGGTTTTAAAAATCCATTGTTAAATTTTTAAGAGCTTTCTAAAACTGAAAACGAAAATACTCTGCGAGGTTTGGTTCTCGAAATATTCGCATCCAAAGTCAAATTACTGTATTTCGATGCAACCCTAAAAAGGGCTTTGGATAACGATATTTCCGCAACCAAGCCTTGTAAGAGGTTGCAGTTTTCAGTTTCGTATAGAAAATTAACAGGCCTTTCCGCCGATATGAATACAAAAATTTTGCAAGCTTCGGTTCTCGAAATATTCACATCAGAAATGATATTACTTTGTTTTTTTCGGTCCAACCTTAAAAAGTGTCGATGGCGATATTTCCACAACAAAGCCTCGTAAGGGGTTGCGGTTTGCAGTGGCGAATAGCAAATTCCCAGAGCTTTCCAGCAATGTAAAAATTTTGACAAAAATTTTTTCAATGATTTTTGAAAAAAATCATGGACTACCCCCTTGCCACTTTTTTTCAACTTTTAAAAAATGTTTCCAAATCCCATCGAGCTATACATCAAAAGACAGGTTTTTTCAAACTCTATCCGGACGTCTAAACCAAAAGCGTGTGGAAGGTCTGGTTCTCGAATTATTTTCATCCAAAGTGATTGCTCGATTTACTGCATTTCTGTGCAAAACATGCAAAAGCGTTTGTGTTTGGATAGCGATATTTCCGTAATCGAGCCTCGAAATCGGAAACGGTTTTAAAAATCCATTGTTAAATTTTTAAGAGCTTTCTAAAACTGAAAACGAAAATACTCTGCGAGGTTTGGTTCTCGAAATATTCGCATCCAAAGTCAAATTACTGTATTTCGATGCAACCCTAAAAAGGGCTTTGGATAACGATATTTCCGCAACCAAGCCTTGTAAGAGGTTGCAGTTTTCAGTTTCGTATAGAAAATTAACAGGCCTTTCCGCCGATATGAATACAAAAATTTTGCAAGCTTCGGTTCTCGAAATATTCACATCAGAAATGATATTACTTTGTTTTTTTCGGTCCAACCTTAAAAAGTGTCGATGGCGATATTTCCACAACAAAGCCTCGTAAGGGGTTGCGGTTTGCAGTGGCGAATAGCAAATTCCCAGAGCTTTCCAGCGATGTAAAAATTTTGACAAAAATTTTTTCAATGATTTTTGAAAAAAATCATGGACTACCCCCTTGCCACTTTTTTTCAACTTTTAAAAAATGTTTCCAAATCCCATCGAGCTATACATCAAAAGACAGGTTTTTTCAAACTCTATCCGGACGACTAAGCCAAAAGCGTGTGGAAGGTCTGGTTCTCGAAATATTTTCATTCAAAGTGATTGCTCGATTTACTGCATTTCTGTGCAAAACATGCAAAAGCGTTTGTGTTTGGATAGCGATATTTCCGTAATCGAGCCTCGAAATCGGAAACGGTTTTAAAAATCCATTGTTAAATTTTTAAGAGCTTTCTAAAACTGAAAACGAAAATACTCTGCGAGGTTTGGTTCTCGAAATATTCGCATCCAAAGTCAAATTACTGTATTTCGATGCAACCCTAAAAAGGGCTTTGGATAACGATATTTCCGCAACCAAGCCTTGTAAGAGGTTGCAGTTTTCAGTTTCGTATAGAAAATTAACAGGCCTTTCCGCCGATATGAATAAAAAAATTTTGCAAGCTTCGGTTTTCGAAATATTCACATCAGAAATGATATTACTTTGTTTTTTTCGGTCCAACCTTAAAAAGTGTCGATGGCGATATTTCCACAACAAAGCCTCGTAAGGGGTTGCGGTTTGCAGTGGCGAATAGCAAATTCCCAGAGCTTTCCAGCGATGTAAAAATTTTGACAAAAAATTTTTTTTGTTTTTTTCGGTCCAACCTTAAAAAGTGTCGATGGCGAAATTTCCACAACAAAGCCTCGTAAGGGGTTGCGGTTTGCAGTGGCGAATAGCAAATTCCCAGAGCTTTCCAGCAATGTAAAAATTTTGACAAAAATTTTTTCAATGATTTTTGAAAAAAATCATGGACTACCCCCTTGCCACTTTTTTTCAACTTTTAAAAAATGTTTCCAAATCCCATCGAGCTATACATCAAAAGACAGGTTTTTTCAAACTCTATCCGGACGTCTAAACCAAAAGCGTGTGGAAGGTCTGGTTCTCGAAATATTTTCATCCAAAGTGATTGCTCGATTTACTGCATTTCTGTGCAAAACATGCAAAAGCGTTTGTGTTTGGATAGCGATATTTCCGTAATCGAGCCTCGAAATCGGAAACGGTTTTAAAAATCCATTGTTAAATTTTTAAGAGCTTTCTAAAACTGAAAACGAAAATACTCTGCGAGGTTTGGTTCTCGAAATATTCGCATCCAAAGTCAAATTACTGTATTTCGATGCAACCCTAAAAAGGGCTTTGGATAACGATATTTCCGCAACCAAGCCTTGTAAGAGGTTGCAGTTTTCAGTTTCGTATAGAAAATTAACAGGCCTTTCCGCCGATATGAATACAAAAATTTTGCAAGCTTCGGTTCTCGAAATATTCACATCAGAAATGATATTACTTTGTTTTTTTCGGTCCAACCTTAAAAAGTGTCGATGGCGATATTTCCACAACAAAGCCTCGTAAGGGGTTGCGGTTTGCAGTGGCGAATAGCAAATTCCCAGAGCTTTCCAGCAATGTAAAAATTTTGACAAACATTTTTTCAATGATTTTTGAAAAAAATCATGGACTACCCCCTTGCCACTTTTTTTCAACTTTTAAAAAATGTTTCCAAATCCCATCGAGCTATACATCAAAAGACAGGTTTTTTCAAACTCTATCCGGACGTCTAAACCAAAAGCGTGTGGAAGGTCTGGTTCTCGAATTATTTTCATCCAAAGTGATTGCTCGATTTACTGCATTTCTGTGCAAAACATGCAAAAGCGTTTGTGTTTGGATAGCGATATTTCCGTAATCGAGCCTCGAAATCGGAAACGGTTTTAAAAATCCATTGTTAAATTTTTAAGAGCTTTCTAAAACTGAAAACGAAAATACTCTGCGAGGTTTGGTTCTCGAAATATTCGCATCCAAAGTCAAATTACTGTATTTCGATGCAACCCTAAAAAGGGCTTTGGATAACGATATTTCCGCAACCAAGCCTTGTAAGAGGTTGCAGTTTTCAGTTTCGTATAGAAAATTAACAGGCCTTTCCGCCGATATGAATACAAAAATTTTGCAAGCTTCGGTTCTCGAAATATTCACATCAGAAATGATATTACTTTGTTTTTTTCGGTCCAACCTTAAAAAGTGTCGATGGCGATATTTCCACAACAAAGCCTCGTAAGGGGTTGCGGTTTGCAGTGGCGAATAGCAAATTCCCAGAGCTTTCCAGCGATGTAAAAATTTTGACAAAAATTTTTTCAATGATTTTTGAAAAAAATCATGGACTACCCCCTTGCCACTTTTTTTCAACTTTTAAAAAATGTTTCCAAATCCCATCGAGCTATACATCAAAAGACAGGTTTTTTCAAACTCTATCCGGACGACTAAGCCAAAAGCGTGTGGAAGGTCTGGTTCTCGAAATATTTTCATTCAAAGTGATTGCTCGATTTACTGCATTTCTGTGCAAAACATGCAAAAGCGTTTGTGTTTGGATAGCGATATTTCCGTAATCGAGCCTCGAAATCGGAAACGGTTTTAAAAATCCATTGTTAAATTTTTAAGAGCTTTCTAAAACTGAAAACGAAAATACTCTGCGAGGTTTGGTTCTCGAAATATTCGCATCCAAAGTCAAATTACTGTATTTCGATGCAACCCTAAAAAGGGCTTTGGATAACGATATTTCCGCAACCAAGCCTTGTAAGAGGTTGCAGTTTTCAGTTTCGTATAGAAAATTAACAGGCCTTTCCGCCGATATGAATAAAAAAATTTTGCAAGCTTCGGTTTTCGAAATATTCACATCAGAAATGATATTACTTTGTTTTTTTCGGTCCAACCTTAAAAAGTGTCGATGGCGATATTTCCACAACAAAGCCTCGTAAGGGGTTGCGGTTTGCAGTGGCGAATAGCAAATTCCCAGAGCTTTCCAGCGATGTAAAAATTTTGACAAAAAATTTTTTTTGTTTTTTTCGGTCCAACCTTAAAAAGTGTCGATGGCGATATTTCCACAACAAAGCCTCGTAAGGGGTTGCGGTTTGCAGTGGCGAATAGCAAATTCCCAGAGCTTTCCAGCAATGTAAAAATTTTGACAAAAATTTTTTCAATGATTTTTGAAAAAAATCATGGACTACCCCCTTGCCACTTTTTTTCAACTTTTAAAAAATGTTTCCAAATCCCATCGAGCTATACATCAAAAGACAGGTTTTTTCAAACTCTATCCGGACGTCTAAACCAAAAGCGTGTGGAAGGTCTGGTTCTCGAAATATTTTCATCCAAAGTGATTGCTCGATTTACTGCATTTCTGTGCAAAACATGCAAAAGCGTTTGTGTTTGGATAGCGATATTTCCGTAATCGAGCCTCGAAATCGGAAACGGTTTTAAAAATCCATTGTTAAATTTTTAAGAGCTTTCTAAAACTGAAAACGAAAATACTCTGCGAGGTTTGGTTCTCGAAATATTCGCATCCAAAGTCAAATTACTGTATTTCGATGCAACCCTAAAAAGGGCTTTGGATAACGATATTTCCGCAACCAAGCCTTGTAAGAGGTTGCAGTTTTCAGTTTCGTATAGAAAATTAACAGGCCTTTCCGCCGATATGAATACAAAAATTTTGCAAGCTTCGGTTCTCGAAATATTCACATCAGAAATGATATTACTTTGTTTTTTTCGGTCCAACCTTAAAAAGTGTCGATGGCGATATTTCCACAACAAAGCCTCGTAAGGGGTTGCGGTTTGCAGTGGCGAATAGCAAATTCCCAGAGCTTTCCAGCAATGTAAAAATTTTGACAAAAATTTTTTCAATGATTTTTGAAAAAAATCATGGACTACCCCCTTGCCACTTTTTTTCAACTTTTAAAAAATGTTTCCAAATCCCATCGAGCTATACATCAAAAGACAGGTTTTTTCAAACTCTATCCGGACGTCTAAACCAAAAGCGTGTGGAAGGTCTGGTTCTCGAATTATTTTCATCCAAAGTGATTGCTCGATTTACTGCATTTCTGTGCAAAACATGCAAAAGCGTTTGTGTTTGGATAGCGATATTTCCGTAATCGAGCCTCGAAATCGGAAACGGTTTTAAAAATCCATTGTTAAATTTTTAAGAGCTTTCTAAAACTGAAAACGAAAATACTCTGCGAGGTTTGGTTCTCGAAATATTCGCATCCAAAGTCAAATTACTGTATTTCGATGCAACCCTAAAAAGGGCTTTGGATAACGATATTTCCGCAACCAAGCCTTGTAAGAGGTTGCAGTTTTCAGTTTCGTATAGAAAATTAACAGGCCTTTCCGCCGATATGAATAAAAAAATTTTGCAAGCTTCGGTTTTCGAAATATTCACATCAGAAATGATATTACTTTGTTTTTTTCGGTCCAACCTTAAAAAGTGTCGATGGCGATATTTCCACAACAAAGCCTCGTAAGGGGTTGCGGTTTGCAGTGGCGAATAGCAAATTCCCAGAGCTTTCCAGCGATGTAAAAATTTTGACAAAAATTTTTTCAATGATTTTTGAAAAAAATCATGGACTACCCCCTTGCCACTTTTTTTCAACTTTTAAAAAATGTTTCCAAATCCCATCGAGCTATACATCAAAAGACAGGTTTTTTCAAACTCTATCCGGACGACTAAGCCAAAAGCGTGTGGAAGGTCTGGTTCTCGAAATATTTTCATTCAAAGTGATTGCTCGATTTACTGCATTTCTGTGCAAAACATGCAAAAGCGTTTGTGTTTGGATAGCGATATTTCCGTAATCGAGCCTCGAAATCGGAAACGGTTTTAAAAATCCATTGTTAAATTTTTAAGAGCTTTCTAAAACTGAAAACGAAAATACTCTGCGAGGTTTGGTTCTCGAAATATTCGCATCCAAAGTCAAATTACTGTATTTCGATGCAACCCTAAAAAGGGCTTTGGATAACGATATTTCCGCAACCAAGCCTTGTAAGAGGTTGCAGTTTTCAGTTTCGTATAGAAAATTAACAGGCCTTTCCGCCGATATGAATAAAAAAATTTTGCAAGCTTCGGTTTTCGAAATATTCACATCAGAAATGATATTACTTTGTTTTTTTCGGTCCAACCTTAAAAAGTGTCGATGGCGATATTTCCACAACAAAGCCTCGTAAGGGGTTGCGGTTTGCAGTGGCGAATAGCAAATTCCCAGAGCTTTCCAGCGATGTAAAAATTTTGACAAAAATTTTTTCAATGATTTTTGAAAAAAATCATGGACTACCCCCTTGCCACTTTTTTTCAACTTTTAAAAAATGTTTCCAAATCCCATCGAGCTATACATCAAAAGACAGGTTTTTTCAAACTCTATCCGGACGTCTAAACCAAAAGCGTGTGGAAGGTCTGGTTCTCGAAATATTTTCATCCAAAGTGATTGCTCGATTTACTGCATTTCTGTGCAAAACATGCAAAAGCGTTTGTGTTTGGATAGCGATATTTCCGTAATCGAGCCTCGAAATCGGAAACGGTTTTAAAAATCCATTGTTAAATTTTTAAGAGCTTTCTAAAACTGAAAACGAAAATACTCTGCGAGGTTTGGTTCTCGAAATATTCGCATCCAAAGTCAAATTACTGTATTTCGATGCAACCCTAAAAAGGGCTTTGGATAACGATATTTCCGCAACCAAGCCTTGTAAGAGGTTGCAGTTTTCAGTTTCGTATAGAAAATTAACAGGCCTTTCCGCCGATATGAATACAAAAATTTTGCAAGCTTCGGTTCTCGAAATATTCACATCAGAAATGATATTACTTTGTTTTTTTCGGTCCAACCTTAAAAAGTGTCGATGGCGATATTTCCACAACAAAGCCTCGTAAGGGGTTGCGGTTTGCAGTGGCGAATAGCAAATTCCCAGAGCTTTCCAGCAATGTAAAAATTTTGACAAAAATTTTTTCAATGATTTTTGAAAAAAATCATGGACTACCCCCTTGCCACTTTTTTTCAACTTTTAAAAAATGTTTCCAAATCCCATCGAGCTATACATCAAAAGACAGGTTTTTTCAAACTCTATCCGGACGTCTAAACCAAAAGCGTGTGGAAGGTCTGGTTCTCGAATTATTTTCATCCAAAGTGATTGCTCGATTTACTGCATTTCTGTGCAAAACATGCAAAAGCGTTTGTGTTTGGATAGCGATATTTCCGTAATCGAGCCTCGAAATCGGAAACGGTTTTAAAAATCCATTGTTAAATTTTTAAGAGCTTTCTAAAACTGAAAACGAAAATACTCTGCGAGGTTTGGTTCTCGAAATATTCGCATCCAAAGTCAAATTACTGTATTTCGATGCAACCCTAAAAAGGGCTTTGGATAACGATATTTCCGCAACCAAGCCTTGTAAGAGGTTGCAGTTTTCAGTTTCGTATAGAAAATTAACAGGCCTTTCCGCCGATATGAATAAAAAAATTTTGCAAGCTTCGGTTTTCGAAATATTCACATCAGAAATGATATTACTTTGTTTTTTTCGGTCCAACCTTAAAAAGTGTCGATGGCGATATTTCCACAACAAAGCCTCGTAAGGGGTTGCGGTTTGCAGTGGCGAATAGCAAATTCCCAGAGCTTTCCAGCGATGTAAAAATTTTGACAAAAATTTTTTCAATGATTTTTGAAAAAAATCATGGACTACCCCCTTGCCACTTTTTTTCAACTTTTAAAAAATGTTTCCAAATCCCATCGAGCTATACATCAAAAGACAGGTTTTTTCAAACTCTATCCGGACGACTAAGCCAAAAGCGTGTGGAAGGTCTGGTTCTCGAAATATTTTCATTCAAAGTGATTGCTCGATTTACTGCATTTCTGTGCAAAACATGCAAAAGCGTTTGTGTTTGGATAGCGATATTTCCGTAATCGAGCCTCGAAATCGGAAACGGTTTTAAAAATCCATTGTTAAATTTTTAAGAGCTTTCTAAAACTGAAAACGAAAATACTCTGCGAGGTTTGGTTCTCGAAATATTCGCATCCAAAGTCAAATTACTGTATTTCGATGCAACCCTAAAAAGGGCTTTGGATAACGATATTTCCGCAACCAAGCCTTGTAAGAGGTTGCAGTTTTCAGTTTCGTATAGAAAATTAACAGGCCTTTCCGCCGATATGAATAAAAAAATTTTGCAAGCTTCGGTTTTCGAAATATTCACATCAGAAATGATATTACTTTGTTTTTTTCGGTCCAACCTTAAAAAGTGTCGATGGCGATATTTCCACAACAAAGCCTCGTAAGGGGTTGCGGTTTGCAGTGGCGAATAGCAAATTCCCAGAGCTTTCCAGCGATGTAAAAATTTTGACAAAAATTTTTTCAATGATTTTTGAAAAAAATCATGGACTACCCCCTTGCCACTTTTTTTCAACTTTTAAAAAATGTTTCCAAATCCCATCGAGCTATACATCAAAAGACAGGTTTTTTCAAACTCTATCCGGACGTCTAAACCAAAAGCGTGTGGAAGGTCTGGTTCTCGAAATATTTTCATCCAAAGTGATTGCTCGATTTACTGCATTTCTGTGCAAAACATGCAAAAGCGTTTGTGTTTGGATAGCGATATTTCCGTAATCGAGCCTCGAAATCGGAAACGGTTTTAAAAATCCATTGTTAAATTTTTAAGAGCTTTCTAAAACTGAAAACGAAAATACTCTGCGAGGTTTGGTTCTCGAAATATTCGCATCCAAAGTCAAATTACTGTATTTCGATGCAACCCTAAAAAGGGCTTTGGATAACGATATTTCCGCAACCAAGCCTTGTAAGAGGTTGCAGTTTTCAGTTTCGTATAGAAAATTAA
Source organism: Leucozona laternaria (assembly GCA_932273885.2). Lineage (NCBI taxonomy): Eukaryota > Metazoa > Arthropoda > Insecta > Diptera > Syrphidae > Leucozona > Leucozona laternaria. Next base: position 40,173,862 of record OW026369.1, on the reverse strand, counting down.
CAGGCCTTTCCGCCGATATGAATAAAAAAATTTTGCAAGCTTCGGTTCTCGAAATATTCACATCAGAAATGATATTACTTAGTTTTTTTCGGTCCAACCTTAAAAAGTGTCGATGGCGATATTTCCACAACAAAGCCTCGTAAGGGGTTGCGGTTTGCAGTGGCGAATAGCAAATTCCCAGAGCTTTCCAGCGATGTAAAAATTTTGACAAAAATTTTTTCAATGATTTTTGAAAAAAATCATGGACTACCCCCTTGCCACTTTTTTTCAACTTTTAAAAAATGTTCCCAAATCCCATCGAGCTATACCTACATCAAAAGACAGGTTTTTTCAAACTCTATCCGGACGTCTAAACCAAAAGCGTGTGGAAGGTCTGGTTCTCGAAATATTTTCATCCAAAGTGATTGCTCGATTTACTGCATTTCTGTGCAAAACATGCAAAAGCGTTTGTGTTTGGATAGCGATATTTCCGTAATCGAGCCTCGAAATCGGAAACGGTTTTAAAAATCCATTGTTAAATTTTTAAGAGCTTTCTAAAACTGAAAACGAAAATACTCTGCGAGGTTTGGTTCTCGAAATATTCGCATCCAAAGTCAAATTACTGTATTTCGATGCAACCCTAAAAAGGGCTTTGGATAACGATATTTCCGCAACCAAGCCTTGTAAGAGGTTGCAGTTTTCAGTTTCGTATAGAAAATTAACAGGCCTTTCCGCCGATATGAATAAAAAAATTTTGCAAGCTTCGGTTCTCGAAATATTCACATCAGAAATGATATTACTTAGTTTTTTTCGGTCCAACCTTAAAAAGTGTCGATGGCGATATTTCCACAACAAAGCCTCGTAAGGGGTTGCGGTTTGCAGTGGCGAATAGCAAATTCCCAGAGCTTTCCAGCGATGTAAAAATTTTGACAAAAATTTTTTCAATGATTTTTGAAAAAAATCATGGACTACCCCCTTGCCACTTTTTTTCAACTTTTAAAAAATGTTCCCAAATCCCATCGAGCTATACCTACATCAAAAGACAGGTTTTTTCAAACTCTATCCGGACGTCTAAACCAAAAGCGTGTGGAAGGTCTGGTTCTCGAAATATTTTCATCCAAAGTGATTGCTCGATTTACTGCATTTCTGTGCAAAACATGCAAAAGCGTTTGTGTTTGGATAGCGATATTTCCGTAATCGAGCCTCGAAATCGGAAACGGTTTTAAAAATCCATTGTTAAATTTTTAAGAGCTTTCTAAAACTGAAAACGGAAATACTCTGCGAGGTTTGGTTCTCGAAATATTCGCATCCAAAGTCAAATTACTGTATTTCGATGCAACCCTAAAAAGGGCTTTGGATAACGATATTTCCGCAACCAAGCCTTGTAAGAGGTCGCAGTTTTCAGTTTCGTATAGAAAATTAACAGGCCTTTCCGCCGATATGAATAAAAAAATTTTGCAAGCTTCGGTTCTCGAAATATTCACATCAGAAATGATATTACTTTGTTTTTTTCGGTCCAACCTTAAAAAGTGTCGATGGCGATATTTCCACAACAAAGCCTCGTAAGGGGTTGCGGTTTGCAGTGGCGAATAGCAAATTCCCAGAGCTTTCCAGCGATGTAAAAATTTTGACAAAAATTTTTTCAATGATTTTTGAAAAAAATCATGGACTACCCCCTTGCCACTTTTTTTCAACTTTTAAAAAATGTTTCCAAATCCCATCGAGCTATACATCAAAAGACAGGTTTTTTCAAACTCTATCCGGACGTCTAAACCAAAAGCGTGTGGATGGTCTGGTTCTCGAAATATTTTCATCCAAAGTGATTGCTCGATTTACTGCATTTCTGTGCAAAACATGCAAAAGCGTTTGTGTTTGGATAGCGATATTTCCGTAATCGAGCCTCGAAATCGGAAACGGTTTTAAATTTTTAAGAGCTTTCTAAAACTGAAAACGAAAATACTCTGCGAGGTTTGGTTCTCGAAATATTCGCATCCAAAGTCAAATTACTGTATTTCGATGCAACCCTAAAAAGGGCTTTGGATAACGATATTTCCGCAACCAAGCCTTGTAAGAGGTTGCAGTTTTCAGTTTCGTATAGAAAATTAACAGGCCTTTCCGCCGATATGAATAAAAAAATTTTGCAAGCTTCGGTTCTCGAAATATTCACATCAGAAATGATATTACTTTGTTTTTTTCGGTCCAACCTTAAAAAGTGTCTATGGCGATATTTCCACAACAAAGCCTCGTAAGGGGTTGCGGTTTGCAGTGGCGAATAGCAAATTCCCAGAGCTTTCCAGCGATGTAAAAATTTTGACAAAAATTTTTTCAATGATTTTTGAAAAAAATCATGGACTCTTGCCACTTTTTTTCAACTTTTAAAAAATGTTTCCAAATCCCATCGAGCTATACATCAAAAGACAGGTTTTTTCAAACTCTATCCGGACGTCTAAACCAAAAGCGTGTGGAAGGTCTGGTTCTCGAAATATTTTCATCCAAAGTGATTGCTCGATTTACTGCATTTCTGTGCAAAACATGCAAAAGCGTTTGTGTTCGAGCCTCGAAATCGGAAACGGTTTTAAAAATCCATAGTTAAATTTTTAAGAGCTTTCTAAAACTGAAAACGAAAATACTCTGCGAGGTTTGGTTCTCGAAATATTCGCATCCAAAGTCAAATTACTGTATTTCGATGCAACCCTAAAAAGGGCTTTGGATAACGATATTTCCGCAACCAAGCCTTGTAAGAGGTTGCAGTTTTCAGTTTCGTATAGAAAATTAACAGGTCTTTCCGCCGATATGAATAAAAAAATTTTGCAAGCTTCGGTTCTCGAAATATTCACATCAGAAATGATATTACTTTGTTTTTTTCGGTCCAACCTTAAAAAGTGTCGATGGCGATATTTCCAGAACAAAGCCTCGTAAGGGGTTGCGGTTTGCAGTGGCGAATAGCAAATTCCCAGAGCTTTCTAGCGATGTAAAAATTTTGACAAAAATTTTTTCAATGATTTTTGAAAAAAATCATGGACTACCCCCTTGCCACTTTTTTTCAACTTTTAAAAAATGTTTCCAAATCCCATCGAGCTATACATCAAAAGACAGGTTTTTTCAAACTCTATCCGGACGTCTAAACCAAAAGCGTGTGGAAGGTCTGGTTCTCGAAATATTTTCATCCAAAGTGATTGCTCGATTTACTGCATTTCTGTGCAAAACATGCAAAAGCGTTTGTGTTTGGATAGCGATATTTCCGTAATCGAGCCTCGAAATCGGAAACGGTTTTAAAAATCCATTGTTAAATTTTTAAGAGCTTTCTAAAACTGAAAACGAAAATACTCTGCGAGGTTTGGTTCTCGAAATATTCGCATCCAAAGTCAAATTACTGTATTTCGATGCAACCCTAAAAAGGGCTTTGGATAACGATATTTCCGCAACCAAGCCTTGTAAGAGGTTGCAGTTTTCAGTTTCGTATAGAAAATTAACAGGCCTTTCCGCCGATATGAATACAAAAATTTTGCAAGCTTCGGTTCTCGAAATATTCACATCAGAAATGATATTACTTAGTTTTTTTCGGTCCAACCTTAAAAAGTGTCGATGGCGATATTTCCACAACAAAGCCTCGTAAGGGGTTGCGGTTTGCAGTGGCGAATAGCAAATCCCAGAGCTTTCCAGCGATGTAAAAATTTTGACAAAAATTTTTTCAATGATTTTTGAAAAAAATCATGGACTACCCCCTTGCCACTTTTTTTCAACTTTTAAAAAATGTTCCCAAATCCCATCGAGCTATACCTACATCAAAAGACAGGTTTTTTCAAACTCTATCCGGACGTCTAAACCAAAAGCGTGTGGAAGGTCTGGTTCTCGAAATATTTTCATCCAAAGTGATTGCTCGATTTACTGCATTTCTGTGCAAAACATGCAAAAGCGTTTGTGTTCGAGCCTCGAAATCGGAAACGGTTTTAAAAATCCATAGTTAAATTTTTAAGAGCTTTCTAAAACTGAAAACGAAAATACTCTGCGATGTTTGGTTCTCGAAATATTCGCATCCAAAGTCAAATTACTGTATTTCGATGCAACCCTAAAAAGGGCTTTGGATAACGATATTTCCGCAACCAAGCCTTGTAAGAGGTCGCAGTTTTCAGTTTCGTATAGAAAATTAACAGGCCTTTCCGCCGATATGAATAAAAAAATTTTGCAAGCTTCGGTTCTCGAAATATTCACATCAGAAATGATATTACTTAGTTTTTTTCGGTCCAACCTTAAAAAGTGTCGATGGCGATATTTCCACAACAAAGCCTCGTAAGGGGTTGCGGTTTGCAGTGGCGAATAGCAAATTCCCAGAGCTTTCCAGCGATGTAAAAATTTTGACAAAAATTTTTTCAATGATTTTTGAAAAAAATCATGGACTACCCCCTTGCCACTTTTTTTCAACTTTTAAAAAATGTTCCCAAATCCCATCGAGCTATACCTACATCAAAAGACAGGTTTTTTCAAACTCTATCCAGACGTCTAAACCAAAAGCGTGTGGAAGGTCTGGTTCTCGAAATATTTTCATCCAAAGTGATTGCTCGATTTACTGCATTTCTGTGCAAAACATGCAAAAGCGTTTGTGTTTGGATAGCGATATTTCCGTAATCGAGCCTCGAAATCGGAAACGGTTTTAAAAATCCATTGTTAAATTTTTAAGAGCTTTCTAAAACTGAAAACGGAAATACTCTGCGAGGTTTGGTTCTCGAAATATTCGCATCCAAAGTCAAATTACTGTATTTCGATGCAACCCTAAAAAGGGCTTTGGATAACGATATTTCCGCAACCAAGCCTTGTAAGAGGTCGCAGTTTTCAGTTTCGTATAGAAAATTAACAGGCCTTTCCGCCGATATGAATAAAAAAATTTTGCAAGCTTCGGTTCTCGAAATATTCACATCAGAAATGATATTACTTTGTTTTTTTCGGTCCAACCTTAAAAAGTGTCGATGGCGATATTTCCACAACAAAGCCTCGTAAGGGGTTGCGGTTTGCAGTGGCGAAAAGCAAATTCCCAGAGATTTCCAGCGATGTAAAAATTTTGACAAAAATTTTTTCAATGATTTTTGAAAAAAATCATGGACTACCCCCTTGCCACTTTTTTTCAACTTTTAAAAAATGTTTCCAAATCCCATCGAGCTATACATCAAAAGACAGGTTTTTTCAAACTCTATCCGGACGTCTAAACCAAAAGCGTGTGGATGGTCTGGTTCTCGAAATATTTTCATCCAAAGTGATTGCTCGATTTACTGCATTTCTGTGCAAAACATGCAAAAGCGTTTGTGTTTGGATAGCGATATTTCCGTAATCGAGCCTCGAAATCGGAAACGGTTTTAAATTTTTAAGAGCTTTCTAAAACTGAAAACGAAAATACTCTGCGAGGTTTGGTTCTCGAAATATTCGCATCCAAAGTCAAATTACTGTATTTCGATGCAACCCTAAAAAGGGCTTTGGATAACGATATTTCCGCAACCAAGCCTTGTAAGAGGTTGCAGTTTTCAGTTTCGTATAGAAAATTAACAGGCCTTTCCGCCGATATGAATAAAAAAATTTTGCAAGCTTCGGTTCTCGAAATATTCACATCAGAAATGATATTACTTTGTTTTTTTCGGTCCAACCTTAAAAAGTGTCTATGGCGATATTTCCACAACAAAGCCTCGTAAGGGGTTGCGGTTTGCAGTGGCGAATAGCGAATTCCCAGAGCTTTCCAGCGATGTAAAAATTTTGACAAAAATTTTTTCAATGATTTTTGAAAAAAATCATGGACTCTTGCCACTTTTTTTCAACTTTTAAAAAATGTTTCCAAATCCCATCGAGCTATACATCAAAAGACAGGTTTTTTCAAACTCTATCCGGACGTCTAAACCAAAAGCGTGTGGAAGGTCTGGTTCTCGAAATATTTTCATCCAAAGTGATTGCTCGATTTACTGCATTTCTGTGCAAAACATGCAAAAGCGTTTGTGTTCGAGCCTCGAAATCGGAAACGGTTTTAAAAATCCATAGTTAAATTTTTAAGAGCTTTCTAAAACTGAAAACGAAAATACTCTGCGAGGTTTGGTTCTCGAAATATTCGCATCCAAAGTCAAATTACTGTATTTCGATGCAACCCTAAAAAGGGCTTTGGATAACGATATTTCCGCAACCAAGCCTTGTAAGAGGTTGCAGTTTTCAGTTTCGTATAGAAAATTAACAGGTCTTTCCGCCGATATGAATAAAAAAATTTTGCAAGCTTCGGTTCTCGAAATATTCACATCAGAAATGATATTACTTTGTTTTTTTCGGTCCAACCTTAAAAAGTGTCGATGGCGATATTTCCAGAACAAAGCCTCGTAAGGGGTTGCGGTTTGCAGTGGCGAATAGCAAATTCCCAGAGCTTTCTAGCGATGTAAAAATTTTGACAAAAATTTTTTCAATGATTTTTGAAAAAAATCATGGACTACCCCCTTGCCACTTTTTTTCAACTTTTAAAAAATGTTTCCAAATCCCATCGAGCTATACATCAAAAGACAGGTTTTTTCAAACTCTATCCGGACGTCTAAACCAAAAGCGTGTGGAAGGTCTGGTTCTCGAAATATTTTCATCCAAAGTGATTGCTCGATTTACTGCATTTCTGTGCAAAACATGCAAAAGCGTTTGTGTTTGGATAGCGATATTTCCGTAATCGAGCCTCGAAATCGGAAACGGTTTTAAAAATCCATTGTTAAATTTTTAAGAGCTTTCTAAAACTGAAAACGAAAATACTCTGCGAGGTTTGGTTCTCGAAATATTCGCATCCAAAGTCAAATTACTGTATTTCGATGCAACCCTAAAAAGGGCTTTGGATAACGATATTTCCGCAACCAAGCCTTGTAAGAGGTTGCAGTTTTCAGTTTCGTATAGAAAATTAACAGGCCTTTCCGCCGATATGAATACAAAAATTTTGCAAGCTTCGGTTCTCGAAATATTCACATCAGAAATGATATTACTTAGTTTTTTTCGGTCCAACCTTAAAAAGTGTCGATGGCGATATTTCCACAACAAAGCCTCGTAAGGGGTTGCGGTTTGCAGTGGCGAATAGCAAATCCCAGAGCTTTCCAGCGATGTAAAAATTTTGACAAAAATTTTTTCAATGATTTTTGAAAAAAATCATGGACTACCCCCTTGCCACTTTTTTTCAACTTTTAAAAAATGTTCCCAAATCCCATCGAGCTATACCTACATCAAAAGACAGGTTTTTTCAAACTCTATCCGGACGTCTAAACCAAAAGCGTGTGGAAGGTCTGGTTCTCGAAATATTTTCATCCAAAGTGATTGCTCGATTTACTGCATTTCTGTGCAAAACATGCAAAAGCGTTTGTGTTTGGATAGCGATATTTCCGTAATCGAGCCTCGAAATCGGAAACGGTTTTAAAAATCCATTGTTAAATTTTTAAGAGCTTTCTAAAACTGAAAACGAAAATACTCTGCGAGGTTTGGTTCTCGAAATATTCGCATCCAAAGTCAAATTACTGTATTTCGATGCAACCCTAAAAAGGGCTTTGGATAACGATATTTCCGCAACCAAGCCTTGTAAGAGGTTGCAGTTTTCAGTTTCGTATAGAAAATTAACAGGCCTTTCCGCCGATATGAATACAAAAATTTTGCAAGCTTCGGTTCTCGAAATATTCACATCAGAAATGATATTACTTAGTTTTTTTCGGTCCAACCTTAAAAAGTGTCGATGGCGATATTTCCACAACAAAGCCTCGTAAGGGGTTGCGGTTTGCAGTGGCGAATAGCAAATTCCCAGAGCTTTCCAGCGATGTAAAAATTTTGACAAAAATTTTTTCAATGATTTTTGAAAAAAATCATGGACTACCCCCTTGCCACTTTTTTTCAACTTTTAAAAAATGTTTCCAAATCCCATCGAGCTATACATCAAAAGACAGGTTTTTTCAAACTCTATCCGGACGTCTAAACCAAAAGCGTGTGGAAGGTCTGGTTCTCGAAATATTTTCATCCAAAGTGATTGCTCGATTTACTGCATTTCTGTGCAAAACATGCAAAAGCGTTTGTGTTCGAGCCTCGAAATCGGAAACGGTTTTAAAAATCCATAGTTAAATTTTTAAGAGCTTTCTAAAACTGAAAACGAAAATACTCTGCGATGTTTGGTTCTCGAAATATTCGCATCCAAAGTCAAATTACTGTATTTCGATGCAACCCTAAAAAGGGCTTTGGATAACGATATTTCCGCAACCAAGCCTTGTAAGAGGTCGCAGTTTTCAGTTTCGTATAGAAAATTAACAGGCCTTTCCGCCGATATGAATAAAAAAATTTTGCAAGCTTCGGTTCTCGAAATATTCACATCAGAAATGATATTACTTTGTTTTTTTCGGTCCAACCTTAAAAAGTGTCGATGGCGATATTTCCACAACAAAGCCTCGTAAGGGGTTGCGGTTTGCAGTGGCGAAAAGCAAATTCCCAGAGCTTTCCAGCGATGTAAAAATTTTGACAAAAATTTTTTCAATGATTTTTGAAAAAAATCATGGACTACCCCCTTGCCACTTTTTTTCAACTTTTAAAAAATGTTTCCAAATCCCATCGAGCTATACATCAAAAGACAGGTTTTTTCAAACTCTATCCGGACGTCTAAACCAAAAGCGTGTGGAAGGTCTGGTTCTCGAAATATTTTCATCCAAAGTGATTGCTCGATTTACTGCATTTCTGTGCAAAACATGCAAAAGCGTTTGTGTTTGGATAACGATATTTCCGCAACCAAGCCTTGTAAGAGGTTGCAGTTTTCAGTTTCGTATAGAAAATTAACAGGCCTTTCCGCCGATATGAATAAAAAAATTTTGCAAGCTTCGGTTCTCGAAATATTCACATCAGAAATGATATTACTTTGTTTTTTTCGGTCCAACCTTAAAAAGTGTCTATGGCGATATTTCCACAACAAAGCCTCGTAAGGGGTTGCGGTTTGCAGTGGCGAATAGCGAATTCCCAGAGCTTTCCAGCGATGTAAAAATTTTGACAAAAATTTTTTCAATGATTTTTGAAAAAAATCATGGACTCTTGCCACTTTTTTTCAACTTTTAAAAAATGTTTCCAAATCCCATCGAGCTATACATCAAAAGACAGGTTTTTTCAAACTCTATCCGGACGTCTAAACCAAAAGCGTGTGGAAGGTCTGGTTCTCGAAATATTTTCATCCAAAGTGATTGCTCGATTTACTGCATTTCTGTGCAAAACATGCAAAAGCGTTTGTGTTCGAGCCTCGAAATCGGAAACGGTTTTAAAAATCCATAGTTAAATTTTTAAGAGCTTTCTAAAACTGAAAACGAAAATACTCTGCGATGTTTGGTTCTCGAAATATTCGCATCCAAAGTCAAATTACTGTATTTCGATGCAACCCTAAAAAGGGCTTTGGATAACGATATTTCCGCAACCAAGCCTTGTAAGAGGTTGCAGTTTTCAGTTTCGTATAGAAAATTAACAGGCCTTTCCGCCGATATGAATAAAAAAATTTTGCAAGCTTCGGTTCTCGAAATATTCACATCAGAAATGATATTACTTTGTTTTTTTCGGTCCAACCTTAAAAAGTGTCGATGGCGATATTTCCACAACAAAGCCTCGTAAGGGGTTGCGGTTTGCAGTGGCGAATAGCAAATTCCCAGAGCTTTCCAGCGATGTAAAAATTTTGACAAAAATTTTTTCAATGATTTTTGAAAAAAATCATGGACTACCCCCTTGCCACTTTTTTTCAACTTTTAAAAAATGTTTCCAAATCCCATCGAGCTATACATCAAAAGACAGGTTTTTTCAAACTCTATCCGGACGTCTAAACCAAAAGCGTGTGGAAGGTCTGGTTCTCGAAATATTTTCATCCAAAGTGATTGCTCGATTTACTGCATTTCTGTGCAAAACATGCAAAAGCGTTTGTGTTTGGATAGCGATATTTCCGTAATCGAGCCTCGAAATCGGAAACGGTTTTAAAAATCCATTGTTAAATTTTTAAGAGCTTTCTAAAACTGAAAACGAAAATACTCTGCGAGGTTTGGTTCTCGAAATATTCGCATCCAAAGTCAAATTACTGTATTTCGATGCAACCCTAAAAAGGGCTTTGGATAACGATATTTCCGCAACCAAGCCTTGTAAGAGGTTGCAGTTTTCAGTTTCGTATAGAAAATTAACAGGCCTTTCCGCCGATATGAATACAAAAATTTTGCAAGCTTCGGTTCTCGAAATATTCACATCAGAAATGATATTACTTAGTTTTTTTCGGTCCAACCTTAAAAAGTGTCGATGGCGATATTTCCACAACAAAGCCTCGTAAGGGGTTGCGGTTTGCAGTGGCGAATAGCAAATTCCCAGAGCTTTCCAGCGATGTAAAAATTTTGACAAAAATTTTTTCAATGATTTTTGAAAAAAATCATGGACTACCCCCTTGCCACTTTTTTTCAACTTTTAAAAAATGTTTCCAAATCCCATCGAGCTATACATCAAAAGACAGGTTTTTTCAAACTCTATCCGGACGTCTAAACCAAAAGCGTGTGGAAGGTCTGGTTCTCGAAATATTTTCATCCAAAGTGATTGCTCGATTTACTGCATTTCTGTGCAAAACATGCAAAAGCGTTTGTGTTCGAGCCTCGAAATCGGAAACGGTTTTAAAAATCCATAGTTAAATTTTTAAGAGCTTTCTAAAACTGAAAACGAAAATACTCTGCGATGTTTGGTTCTCGAAATATTCGCATCCAAAGTCAAATTACTGTATTTCGATGCAACCCTAAAAAGGGCTTTGGATAACGATATTTCCGCAACCAAGCCTTGTAAGAGGTCGCAGTTTTCAGTTTCGTATAGAAAATTAACAGGCCTTTCCGCCGATATGAATAAAAAAATTTTGCAAGCTTCGGTTCTCGAAATATTCACATCAGAAATGATATTACTTAGTTTTTTTCGGTCCAACCTTAAAAAGTGTCGATGGCGATATTTCCACAACAAAGCCTCGTAAGGGGTTGCGGTTTGCAGTGGCGAATAGCAAATTCCCAGAGCTTTCCAGCGATGTAAAAATTTTGACAAAAATTTTTTCAATGATTTTTGAAAAAAATCATGGACTACCCCCTTGCCACTTTTTTTCAACTTTTAAAAAATGTTCCCAAATCCCATCGAGCTATACCTACATCAAAAGACAGGTTTTTTCAAACTCTATCCGGACGTCTAAACCAAAAGCGTGTGGAAGGTCTGGTTCTCGAAATATTTTCATCCAAAGTGATTGCTCGATTTACTGCATTTCTGTGCAAAACATGCAAAAGCGTTTGTGTTTGGATAGCGATATTTCCGTAATCGAGCCTCGAAATCGGAAACGGTTTTAAAAATCCATTGTTAAATTTTTAAGAGCTTTCTAAAACTGAAAACGAAAATACTCTGCGAGGTTTGGTTCTCGAAATATTCGCATCCAAAGTCAAATTACTGTATTTCGATGCAACCCTAAAAAGGGCTTTGGATAACGATATTTCCGCAACCAAGCCTTGTAAGAGGTTGCAGTTTTCAGTTTCGTATAGAAAATTAACAGGCCTTTCCGCCGATATGAATACAAAAATTTTGCAAGCTTCGGTTCTCGAAATATTCACATCAGAAATGATATTACTTAGTTTTTTTCGGTCCAACCTTAAAAAGTGTCGATGGCGATATTTCCACAACAAAGCCTCGTAAGGGGTTGCGGTTTGCAGTGGCGAATAGCAAATTCCCAGAGCTTTCCAGCGATGTAAAAATTTTGACAAAAATTTTTTCAATGATTTTTGAAAAAAATCATGGACTACCCCCTTGCCACTTTTTTTCAACTTTTAAAAAATGTTTCCAAATCCCATCGAGCTATACATCAAAAGACAGGTTTTTTCAAACTCTATCCGGACGTCTAAACCAAAAGCGTGTGGAAGGTCTGGTTCTCGAAATATTTTCATCCAAAGTGATTGCTCGATTTACTGCATTTCTGTGCAAAACATGCAAAAGCGTTTGTGTTCGAGCCTCGAAATCGGAAACGGTTTTAAAAATCCATAGTTAAATTTTTAAGAGCTTTCTAAAACTGAAAACGAAAATACTCTGCGATGTTTGGTTCTCGAAATATTCGCATCCAAAGTCAAATTACTGTATTTCGATGCAACCCTAAAAAGGGCTTTGGATAACGATATTTCCGCAACCAAGCCTTGTAAGAGGTTGCAGTTTTCAGTTTCGTATAGAAAATTAACAGGCCTTTCCGCCGATATGAATAAAAAAATTTTGCAAGCTTCGGTTCTCGAAATATTCACATCAGAAATGATATTACTTAGTTTTTTTCGGTCCAACCTTAAAAAGTGTCGATGGCGATATTTCCACAACAAAGCCTCGTAAGGGGTTGCGGTTTGCAGTGGCGAATAGCAAATTCCCAGAGCTTTCCAGCGATGTAAAAATTTTGACAAAAATTTTTTCAATGATTTTTGAAAAAAATCATGGACTACCCCCTTGCCACTTTTTTTCAACTTTTAAAAAATGTTCCCAAATCCCATCGAGCTATACCTACATCAAAAGACAGGTTTTTTCAAACTCTATCCGGACGTCTAAACCAAAAGCGTGTGGAAGGTCTGGTTCTCGAAATATTTTCATCCAAAGTGATTGCTCGATTTACTGCATTTCTGTGCAAAACATGCAAAAGCGTTTGTGTTTGGATAGCGATATTTCCGTAATCGAGCCTCGAAATCGGAAACGGTTTTAAAAATCCATTGTTAAATTTTTAAGAGCTTTCTAAAACTGAAAACGGAAATACTCTGCGAGGTTTGGTTCTCGAAATATTCGCATCCAAAGTCAAATTACTGTATTTCGATGCAACCCTAAAAAGGGCTTTGGATAACGATATTTCCGCAACCAAGCCTTGTAAGAGGTCGCAGTTTTCAGTTTCGTATAGAAAATTAACAGGCCTTTCCGCCGATATGAATAAAAAAATTTTGCAAGCTTCGGTTCTCGAAATATTCACATCAGAAATGATATTACTTTGTTTTTTTCGGTCCAACCTTAAAAAGTGTCGATGGCGATATTTCCACAACAAAGCCTCGTAAGGGGTTGCGGTTTGCAGTGGCGAAAAGCAAATTCCCAGAGCTTTCCAGCGATGTAAAAATTTTGACAAAAATTTTTTCAATGATTTTTGAAAAAAATCATGGACTACCCCCTTGCCACTTTTTTTCAACTTTTAAAAAATGTTTCCAAATCCCATCGAGCTATACATCAAAAGACAGGTTTTTTCAAACTCTATCCGGACGTCTAAACCAAAAGCGTGTGGATGGTCTGGTTCTCGAAATATTTTCATCCAAAGTGATTGCTCGATTTACTGCATTTCTGTGCAAAACATGCAAAAGCGTTTGTGTTTGGATAGCGATATTTCCGTAATCGAGCCTCGAAATCGGAAACGGTTTTAAATTTTTAAGAGCTTTCTAAAACTGAAAACGAAAATACTCTGCGAGGTTTGGTTCTCGAAATATTCGCATCCAAAGTCAAATTACTGTATTTCGATGCAACCCTAAAAAGGGCTTTGGATAACGATATTTCCGCAACCAAGCCTTGTAAGAGGTTGCAGTTTTCAGTTTCGTATAGAAAATTAACAGGCCTTTCCGCCGATATGAATAAAAAAATTTTGCAAGCTTCGGTTCTCGAAATATTCACATCAGAAATGATATTACTTTGTTTTTTTCGGTCCAACCTTAAAAAGTGTCTATGGCGATATTTCCACAACAAAGCCTCGTAAGGGGTTGCGGTTTGCAGTGGCGAATAGCAAATTCCCAGAGCTTTCCAGCGATGTAAAAATTTTGACAAAAATTTTTTCAATGATTTTTGAAAAAAATCATGGACTCTTGCCACTTTTTTTCAACTTTTAAAAAATGTTTCCAAATCCCATCGAGCTATACATCAAAAGACAGGTTTTTTCAAACTCTATCCGGACGTCTAAACCAAAAGCGTGTGGAAGGTCTGGTTCTCGAAATATTTTCATCCAAAGTGATTGCTCGATTTACTGCATTTCTGTGCAAAACATGCAAAAGCGTTTGTGTTCGAGCCTCGAAATCGGAAACGGTTTTAAAAATCCATAGTTAAATTTTTAAGAGCTTTCTAAAACTGAAAACGAAAATACTCTGCGAGGTTTGGTTCTCGAAATATTCGCATCCAAAGTCAAATTACTGTATTTCGATGCAACCCTAAAAAGGGCTTTGGATAACGATATTTCCGCAACCAAGCCTTGTAAGAGGTTGCAGTTTTCAGTTTCGTATAGAAAATTAACAGGTCTTTCCGCCGATATGAATAAAAAAATTTTGCAAGCTTCGGTTCTCGAAATATTCACATCAGAAATGATATTACTTTGTTTTTTTCGGTCCAACCTTAAAAAGTGTCGATGGCGATATTTCCAGAACAAAGCCTCGTAAGGGGTTGCGGTTTGCAGTGGCGAATAGCAAATTCCCAGAGCTTTCTAGCGATGTAAAAATTTTGACAAAAATTTTTTCAATGATTTTTGAAAAAAATCATGGACTACCCCCTTGCCACTTTTTTTCAACTTTTAAAAAATGTTTCCAAATCCCATCGAGCTATACATCAAAAGACAGGTTTTTTCAAACTCTATCCGGACGTCTAAACCAAAAGCGTGTGGAAGGTCTGGTTCTCGAAATATTTTCATCCAAAGTGATTGCTCGATTTACTGCATTTCTGTGCAAAACATGCAAAAGCGTTTGTGTTTGGATAGCGATATTTCCGTAATCGAGCCTCGAAATCGGAAACGGTTTTAAAAATCCATTGTTAAATTTTTAAGAGCTTTCTAAAACTGAAAACGAAAATACTCTGCGAGGTTTGGTTCTCGAAATATTCGCATCCAAAGTCAAATTACTGTATTTCGATGCAACCCTAAAAAGGGCTTTGGATAACGATATTTCCGCAACCAAGCCTTGTAAGAGGTTGCAGTTTTCAGTTTCGTATAGAAAATTAACAGGCCTTTCCGCCGATATGAATACAAAAATTTTGCAAGCTTCGGTTCTCGAAATATTCACATCAGAAATGATATTACTTTGTTTTTTTCGGTCCAACCTTAAAAAGTGTCGATGGCGATATTTCCACAACAAAGCCTCGTAAGGGGTTGCGGTTTGCAGTGGCGAATAGCAAATCCCAGAGCTTTCCAGCGATGTAAAAATTTTGACAAAAATTTTTTCAATGATTTTTGAAAAAAATCATGGACTACCCCCTTGCCACTTTTTTTCAACTTTTAAAAAATGTTCCCAAATCCCATCGAGCTATACCTACATCAAAAGACAGGTTTTTTCAAACTCTATCCGGACGTCTAAACCAAAAGCGTGTGGAAGGTCTGGTTCTCGAAATATTTTCATCCAAAGTGATTGCTCGATTTACTGCATTTCTGTGCAAAACATGCAAAAGCGTTTGTGTTTGGATAGCGATATTTCCGTAATCGAGCCTCGAAATCGGAAACGGTTTTAAAAATCCATTGTTAAATTTTTAAGAGCTTTCTAAAACTGAAAACGAAAATACTCTGCGAGGTTTGGTTCTCGAAATATTCGCATCCAAAGTCAAATTACTGTATTTCGATGCAACCCTAAAAAGGGCTTTGGATAACGATATTTCCGCAACCAAGCCTTGTAAGAGGTTGCAGTTTTCAGTTTCGTATAGAAAATTAACAGGCCTTTCCGCCGATATGAATACAAAAATTTTGCAAGCTTCGGTTCTCGAAATATTCACATCAGAAATGATATTACTTAGTTTTTTTCGGTCCAACCTTAAAAAGTGTCGATGGCGATATTTCCACAACAAAGCCTCGTAAGGGGTTGCGGTTTGCAGTGGCGAATAGCAAATTCCCAGAGCTTTCCAGCGATGTAAAAATTTTGACAAAAATTTTTTCAATGATTTTTGAAAAAAATCATGGACTACCCCCTTGCCACTTTTTTTCAACTTTTAAAAAATGTTTCCAAATCCCATCGAGCTATACATCAAAAGACAGGTTTTTTCAAACTCTATCCGGACGTCTAAACCAAAAGCGTGTGGAAGGTCTGGTTCTCGAAATATTTTCATCCAAAGTGATTGCTCGATTTACTGCATTTCTGTGCAAAACATGCAAAAGCGTTTGTGTTCGAGCCTCGAAATCGGAAACGGTTTTAAAAATCCATTGTTAAATTTTTAAGAGCTTTCTAAAACTGAAAACGAAAATACTCTGCGATGTTTGGTTCTCGAAATATTCGCATCCAAAGTCAAATTACTGTATTTCGATGCAACCCTAAAAAGGGCTTTGGATAACGATATTTCCGCAACCAAGCCTTGTAAGAGGTCGCAGTTTTCAGTTTCGTATAGAAAATTAACAGGCCTTTCCGCCGATATGAATAAAAAAATTTTGCAAGCTTCGGTTCACGAAATATTCACATCAGAAATGATATTACTTTGTTTTTTTCGGTCCAACCTTAAAAAGTGTCGATGGCGATATTTCCACAACAAAGCCTCGTAAGGGGTTGCGGTTTGCAGTGGCGAAAAGCAAATTCCCAGAGCTTTCCAGCGATGTAAAAATTTTGACAAAAATTTTTTCAATGATTTTTGAAAAAAATCATGGACTACCCCCTTGCCACTTTTTTTCAACTTTTAAAAAATGTTTCCAAATCCCATCGAGCTATACATCAAAAGACAGGTTTTTTCAAACTCTATCCGGACGTCTAAACCAAAAGCGTGTGGAAGGTCTGGTTCTCGAAATATTTTCATCCAAAGTGATTGCTCGATTTACTGCATTTCTGTGCAAAACATGCAAAAGCGTTTGTGTTTGGATAGCGATATTTCCGTAATCGAGCCTCGAAATTGGAAACGGTTTTAAAAATCCACTGTTAAATTTTTAAGAGCTTTCTAAAACTGAAAACGAAAATACTCTGCGAGGTTTGGTTCTCGAAATATTCGCATCCAAAGTCAAATTACTGTATTTCGATGCAACCCTAAAAAGGGCTTTGGATAACGATATTTCCGCAACCAAGCCTTCTAAGAGGTTGCAGTTTTCAGTTTCGTATAGAAAATTAACAGGCCTTTCCGCCGATATGAATAAAAAAATTTTGCAAGCTTCGGTTCTCGAAATATTCACATCAGAAATGATATTACTTTGTTTTTTTCGGTCAAACCTTAAAAAGTGTCGATGGCGATATTTCCACAACAAAGCCTCGTAAGGGGTTGCGGTTTGCAGTGGCGAATAGCAAATTCCCAGAGCTTTCCAGCGATGTAAAAATTTTGACAAAAATTTTTTCAATGATTTTTGAAAAAAATCATGGACTACCCCCTTGCCACTTTTTTTCAAACTTTAAAAAATGTTTTCAAATCCCATCGAGCTATACATCAAAAGACAGGTTTTTTCAAACTCTATCCGGACGTCTAAACCAAAAGCGTGTGGAAGGTCTGGTTCTCGAAATATTTTCATCCAAAGTGATTGCTCGATTTACTGCATTTCTGTGCAAAACATGCAAAAGCGTTTGTGTTTGGATAGCGATATTTCCGTAATCGAGCCTCGAAATTGGAAACGGTTTTAAAAATCCACTGTTAAATTTTTAAGAGCTTTCTAAAACTGAAAACGAAAATACTCTGCGAGGTTTGGTTCTCGAAATATTCGCATCCAAAGTCAAATTACTGTATTTCGATGCAACCCTAAAAAGGGCTTTGGATAACGATATTTCCGCAACCAAGCCTTCTAAGAGGTTGCAGTTTTCAGTTTCGTATAGAAAATTAACAGGCCTTTCCGCCGATATGAATAAAAAAATTTTGCAAGCTTCGGTTCTCGAAATATTCACATCAGAAATGATATTACTTTGTTTTTTTCGGTCAAACCTTAAAAAGTGTCGATGGCGATATTTCCACAACAAAGCCTCGTAAGGGGTTGCGGTTTGCAGTGGCGAATAGCAAATTCCCAGAGCTTTCCAGCGATGTAAAAATTTTGACAAAAATTTTTTCAATGATTTTTGAAAAAAATCATGGACTACCCCCTTGCCACTTTTTTTCAACTTTTAAAAAATGTTTCCAAATCCCATCGAGCTATACATCAAAAGACAGGTTTTTTCAAACTCTATCCGGACGTCTAAACCAAAAGCGTGTGGAAGGTCTGGTTCTCGAAATATTTTCATCCAAAGTGATTGCTCGATTTACTGCATTTCTGTGCAAAACATGCAAAAGCGTTTGTGTTTGGATAGCGATATTTCCGTAATCGAGCCTCGAAATCGGAAACGGTTTTAAAAATCCATTGTTAAATTTTTAAGAGCTTTCTAAAACTGAAAACGAAAATACTCTGCGAGGTTTGGTTCTCGAAATATTCGCATCCAAAGTCAAATTACTGTATTTCGATGCAACCCTAAAAAGGGCTTTGGATAACGATATTTCCGCAACCAAGCCTTGTAAGAGGTTGCAGTTTTCAGTTTCGTATAGAAAACTAACAGGCCTTTCCGCCGATATGAATAAAAAAATTTTGCAAGCTTCGGTTCTCGAAATATTCACATCAGAAGTGATATTACTTTGTTTTTTTCGGTCCAACCTTAAAAAGTGTCGATGGCGATATTTCCACAACAAAGCCTCGTAAGGGGTTGCGGTTTGCAGTGGCGAAAAGCAAATTCCCAGAGCTTTCCAGCGATGTAAAAATTTTGACAAAAATTTTTTCAATGATTTTTGAAAAAAATCATGGACTACCCCCTTGCCACTTTTTTTCAACTTTTAAAAAATGTTTCCAAATCCCATCGAGCTATACATCAAAAGACAGGTTTTTTCAAACTCTATCCGGACGTCTAAACCAAAAGCGTGTGGAAGGTCTGGTTCTCGAAATATTTTCATCCAAAGTGATTGCTCGATTTACTGCATTTCTGTGCAAAACATGCAAAAGCGTTTGTGTTTGGATAGCGATATTTCCGTAATCGAGCCTCGAAATCGGAAACGGTTTTAAAAATCCACTGTTAAGTTTTTAAGAGCTTTCTAAAACTGAAAACGAAAATACTCTGCGAGGTTTGGTTCTCGAAATATTCGCATCCAAAGTCAAATTACTGTATTTCGATGCAACCCTAAAAAGGGCTTTGGATAACGATATTTCCGCAACCAAGCCTTGTAAGAGGTTGCAGTTTTCAGTTTCGTATAGAAAATTAACAGGCCTTTCCGCCGATATGAATAAAAAAATTTTGCAAGCTTCGGTTCTCGAAATATTCACATCAGAAATGATATTACTTTGTTTTTTTCGGTCCAACCTTAAAAAGTGTCGATGGCGATATTTCCACAACAAAGCCTCGTAAGGGGTTGCGGTTTGCAGTGGCGAATAGCAAATTCCCAGAGCTTTCCAGCGATGTAAAAATTTTGACAAAAATTTTTTCAATGATTTTTGAAAAAAATCATGGACTACCCCCTTGCCACTTTTTTTCAACTTTTAAAAAATGTTTCCAAATCCCATCGAGCTATACATCAAAAGACAGGTTTTTTCAAACTCTATCCGGACGTCTAAACCAAAAGCGTGTGGAAGGTCTGGTTCTCGAAATATTTTCATCCAAAGTGATTGCTCGATTTACTGCATTTCTGTGCAAAACATGCAAAAGCGTTTGTGTTTGGATAGCGATATTTCCGTAATCGAGCCTCGAAATCGGAAACGGTTTTAAAAATCCATTGTTAAATTTTTAAGAGCTTTCTAAAACTGAAAACGAAAATACTCTGCGAGGTTTGGTTCTCGAAATATTCGCATCCAAAGTCAAATTACTGTATTTCGATGCAACCCTAAAAAGGGCTTTGGATAACGATATTTCCGCAACCAAGCCTTGTAAGAGGTTGCAGTTTTCAGTTTCGTATAGAAAATTAACAGGCCTTTCCGCCGATATGAATAAAAAAATTTTGCAAGCTTCGGTTCTCGAAATATTCACATCAGAAATGATATTACTTTGTTGTTTTTCGGTCCAACCTTAAAAAGTGTCTATGGCGATATTTCCACAACAAAGCCTCGTAAGGGGTTGCGGTTTGCAGTGGCGAATAGCAAATTCCCAGAGCTTTCCAGCGATGTAAAAATTTTGACAAAAATTTTTTCAATGATTTTTGAAAAAAATCATGGACTACCCCCTTGCCACTTTTTTTCAACTTTTAAAAAATGTTTCCAAATCCCATCGAGCTATACATCAAAAGACAGGTTTTTTCAAACTCTATCCGGACGTCTAAACCAAAAGCGTGTGGAAGGTCTGGTTCTCGAAATATTTTCATCCAAAGTGATTGCTCGATTTACTGCATTTCTGTGCAAAACATGCAAAAGCGTTTGTGTTTGGATAGCGATATTTCCGTAATCGAGCCTCGAAATCGGAAACGGTTTTAAAAATCCATTGTTAAATTTTTACGAGCTTTCTAAAACTGAAAACGAAAATACTCTGCGAGGTTTGGTTCTCGAAATATTCGCATCCAAATTCAAATTACTGTATTTCGATGCAACCCTAAAAAGGGCTTTGGATAACGATATTTCCGCAACCAAGCCTTGTAAGAGGTTGCAGTTTTCAGTTTCGTATAGAAAATTAACAGGCCTTTCCGCCGATATGAATAAAAAAAATTTGCAAGCTTCGGTTCTCGAAATATTCACATCAGAAATGATATTACTTTGTTTTTTTCGGTCCAACCTTAAAAAGTATCGATGGCGATATTTCCACAACAAAGCCTCGTAAGGGGTTGCGGTTTGCAGTGGCGAATAGCAAATTCCCAGAGCTTTCCAGCGATGTAAAAATTTTGACAAACATTTTTTCAATGATTTTTGAAAAAAATCATGGACTACCCCCTTGCCACTTTTTTTCAACTTTTAAAAAATGTTTCCAAATCCCATCGAGCTATACATCAAAAGACAGGTTTTTTCAAACTCTATCCGGACGTCTAAACCAAAAGCGTGTGGAAGGTCTGGTTCTCGAAATATTTTCATCCAAAGTGATTGCTCGATTTACTGCATTTCTGTGCAAAACATGCAAAAGCGTTTGTGTTTGCATAGCGATATTTCCGTAATCGAGCCTCGAAATCGGAAACGGTTTTAAAAATCCATTGTTAAATTTTTACGAGCTTTCTAAAACTGAAAACGAAAATACTCTGCGAGGTTTGGTTCTCGAAATATTCGCATCCAAATTCAAATTACTGTATTTCGATGCAACCCTAAAAAGGGCTTTGGATAACGATATTTCCGCAACCAAGCCTTGTAAGAGGTTGCAGTTTTCAGTTTCGTATAGAAAATTAACAGGCCTTTCCGCCGATATGAATAAAAAAAATTTTGCAAGCTTCAGTTCTCGAAATATTCACATCAGAAATGATATTACTTTGTTTTTTTCGGTCCAACCTTAAAAAGTGTCGATGGCGATATTTCCACAACAAAGCCTCGTAAGGGGTTGCGGTTTGCAGTGGCGAAAAGCAAATTCCCAGAGCTTTCCAGCGATGTAAAAATTTTGACAAAAATTTTTTCAATGATTTTCGAAAAAAATCATGGACTACCCCCTTGCCACTTTTTTTCAACTTTTAAAAAATGTTTCCAAATCCCATCGAGCTATACATCAAAAGACAGGTTTTTTCAAACTCTATCCGGACGTCTAAACCAAAAGCGTGTGGAAGGTCTGGTTCTCGAAATATTTTCATCCAAAGTGATTGCTCGATTTACTGCATTTCTGTGCAAAACATGCAAAAGCGTTTGTGTTTGGATAGCGATATTTCCGTAATCGAGCCTCGAAATCGGAAACGGTTTTAAAAATCCATAGTTAAGTTTTTAAGAGCTTTCTAAAACTGAAAACGAAAATACTCTGCGAGGTTTGGTTCTCGAAATATTCGCATCCAAAGTCAAATTACTGTATTTCGATGCAACCCTAAAAAGGGCTTTGGATAACGATATTTCCGCAACCAAGCCTTGTAAGAGGTTGCAGTTTTCAGTTTCGTATAGAAAATTAACAGGCCTTTCCGCCGATATGAATAAAAAAATTTTGCAAGCTTCGGTTCTCGAAATATTCACATCAGAAATGATATTACTTTGTTTTTTTCGGTCCAACCTTAAAAAGTGTCGATGGCGATATTTCCACAACAAAGCCTCGTAAGGGGTTGCGGTTTGCAGTGGCGAATAGCAAATTCCCAGAGCTTTCCAGCGATGTAAAAATTTTGACAAAAATTGCTACTTTTTTTCAACTTTTAAAAAATGTTTCCAAATCCCATCGAGCTATACATCAAAAGACAGGTTTTTTCAAACTCTATCCGGACGTCTAAACCAAAAGCGTGTGGAAGGTCTGGTTCTCGAAATATTTTCATCCAAAGTGATTGCTCGATTTACTGCATTTCTGTGCAAAACATGCAAAAGCGTTTGTGTTTGGATAGCGATATTTCCGTAATCGAGCCTCGAAATCGGAAACGGTTTTAAAAATCCATTGTTAAATTTTTACGAGCTTTCTAAAACTGAAAACGAAAATACTCTGCGAGGTTTGGTTCTCGAAATATTCGCATCCAAATTCAAATTACTGTATTTCGATGCAACCCTAAAAAGGGCTTTGGATAACGATATTTCCGCAACCAAGCCTTGTAAGAGGTTGCAGTTTTCAGTTTCGTATAGAAAATTAACAGGCCTTTCCGCCGATATGAATAAAAAAATTTTGCAAGCTTCGGTTCTCGAAATATTCACATCAGAAATGATATTACTTTGTTTTTTTCGGTCCAACCTTAAGAAGTGTCGATGGCGATATTTCCACAACAAAGCCTCGTAAGGGGTTGCGGTTTGCAGTGGCGAATAGCAAATTCCCAGAGCTTTCCAGCGATGCAAAAATTTTGACAAACATTTTTTCAATGATTTTTGAAAAAAATCATGGACTACCCCCTTGCCACTTTTTTTCAACTTTTAAAAAATGTTTCCAAATCCCATCGAGCTATACATCAAAAGACAGGTTTTTTCAAACTCTATCCGGACGTCTAAACCAAAAGCGTGTGGAAGGTCTGGTTCTCGAAATATTTTCATCCAAAGTGATTGCTCGATTTACTGCATTTCTGTGCAAAACATGCAAAAGCGTTTGTGTTTGGATAGCGATATTTCCGTAATCGAGCCTCGAAATCGGAAACGGTTTTAAAAATCCATTGTTAAATTTTTAAGAGCTTTCTAAAACTGAAAACGAAAATACTCTGCGAGGTTTGGTTCTCGAAATATTCGCATCCAAATTCAAATTACTGTATTTCGATGCAACCCTAAAAAGGGCTTTGGATAACGATATTTCCGCAACCAAGCCTTGTAAGAGGTTGCAGTTTTCAGTTTCGTATAGAAAATTAACAGGCCTTTCCGCCGATATGAATAAAAAAATTTTGCAAGCTTCGGTTCTCGAAATATTCACATCAGAAATGATATTACTTTGTTTTTTTCGGTCCAACCTTAAGAAGTGTCGATGGCGATATTTCCACAACAAAGCCTCGTAAGGGGTTGCGGTTTGCAGTGGCGAATAGCAAATTCCCAGAGCTTTCCAGCGATGCAAAAATTTTGACAAAAATTTTTTCAATGATTTTTGAAAAAAATCATGGACTACCCCCTTGCCACTTTTTTTCAACTTTTAAAAAATGTTTCCAAATCCCATCGAGCTATACATCAAAAGACAGGTTTTTTCAAACTCTATCCGGACGTCTAAACCAAAAGCGTGTGGAAGGTCTGGTTCTCGAAATATTTTCATCCAAAGTGATTGCTCGATTTACTGCATTTCTGTGCAAAACATGCAAAAGCGTTTGTGTTTGGATAGCGATATTTCCGTAATCGAGCCTCGAAATCGGAAACGGTTTTAAAAATCCATTGTTAAATTTTTAAGAGCTTTCTAAAACTGAAAACGAAAATACTCTGCGAGGTTTGGTTCTCGAAATATTCGCATCCAAAGTCAAATTACTGTATTTCGATGCAACCCTAAAAAGGGCTTTGGATAACGATATTTCCGCAACCAAGCCTTGTAAGAGGTTGCAGTTTTCAGTTTCGTATAGAAAATTAACAGGCCTTTCCGCCGATATGAATAAAAAAATTTTGCAAGCTTCGGTTCTCGAAATATTCACATCAGAAATGATATTACTTTGTTTTTTTCGGTCCAACCTTAAAAAGTGTCGATGGCGATATTTCCACAACAAAGCCTCGTAAGGGGTTGCGGTTTGCAGTGGCGAATAGCAAATTCCCAGAGCTTTCCAGCGATGTAAAAATTTTGACAAAAATTTTTTCAATGATTTTTGAAAAAAATCATGGACTACCCCCTTGCCACTTTTTTTCAACTTTTAAAAAATGTTTCCAAATCCCATCGAGCTATACATCAAAAGACAGGTTTTTTCAAACTCTATCCGGACGTCTAAACCAAAAGCGTGTGGAAGGTCTGGTTCTCGAAATATTTTCATCCAAAGTGATTGCTCGATTTACTGCATTTCTGTGCAAAACATGCAAAAGCGTTTGTGTTTGGATAGCGATATTTCCGTAATCGAGCCTCGAAATCGGAAACGGTTTTAAAAATCCATTGTTAAATTTTTACGAGCTTTCTAAAACTGAAAACGAAAATACTCTGCGAGGTTTGGTTCTCGAAATATTCGCATCCAAATTCAAATTACTGTATTTCGATGCAACCCTAAAAAGGGCTTTGGATAACGATATTTCCGCAACCAAGCCTTGTAAGAGGTTGCAGTTTTCAGTTTCGTATAGAAAATTAACAGGCCTTTCCGCCGATATGAATAAAAAAATTTTGCAAGCTTCGGTTCTCGAAATATTCACATCAGAAATGATATTACTTTGTTTTTTTCGGTCCAACCTTAAAAAGTGTCGATGGCGATATTTCCACAACAAAGCCTCGTAAGGGGTTGCGGTTTGCAGTGGCGAATAGCAAATTCCCAGAGCTTTCCAGCGATGCAAAAATTTTGACAAAAATTTTTTCAATGATTTTTGAAAAAAATCATGGACTACCCCCTTGCCACTTTTTTTCAACTTTTAAAAAATGTTTCCAAATCCCATCGAGCTATACATCAAAAGACAGGTTTTTTCAAACTCTATCCGGACGTCTAAACCAAAAGCGTGTGGAAGGTCTGGTTCTCGAAATATTTTCATCCAAAGTGATTGCTCGATTTACTGCATTTCTGTGCAAAACATGCAAAAGCGTTTGTGTTTGGATAGCGATATTTCCGTAATCGAGCCTCGAAATCGGAAACGGTTTTAAAAATCCATAGTTAAATTTTTAAGAGCTTTCTAAAACTGAAAACGAAAATACTCTGCGAGGTTTGGTTCTCGAAATATTCGCATCCAAAGTCAAATTACTGTATTTCGATGCAACCCTAAAAAGGGCTTTGGATAACGATATTTCCGCAACCAAGCCTTGTAAGAGGTTGCAGTTTTCAGTTTCGTATAGAAAATTAACAGGCCTTTCCGCCGATATGAATAAAAAAATTTTGCAAGCTTCGGTTCTCGAAATATTCACATCAGAAATGATATTACTTTGTTTTTTTCGGTCCAACCTTAAGAAGTGTCGATGGCGATATTTCCACAACAAAGCCTCGTAAGGGGTTGCGGTTTGCAGTGGCGAATAGCAAATTCCCAGAGCTTTCCAGCGATGTAAAAATTTTGACAAAAATTTTTTCAATGATTTTTGAAAAAAATCATGGACTACCCCCTTGCCACTTTTTTTCAACTTTTAAAAAATGTTTCCAAATCCCATCGAGCTATACATCAAAAGACAGGTTTTTTCAAACTCTATCCGGACGTCTAAACCAAAAGCGTGTGGAAGGTCTGGTTCTCGAAATATTTTCATCCAAAGTGATTGCTCGATTTACTGCATTTCTGTGCAAAACATGCAAAATCGTTTGTGTTTGGATAGCGATATTTCCGTAATCGAGCCTCGAAATCGGAAACGGTTTTAAAAATCCATTGTTAAATTTTTAAGAGCTTTCTAAAACTGAAAACGAAAATACTCTGCGAGGTTTGGTTCTCGAAATATTCGCATCCAAAGTCAAATTACTGTATTTCGATGCAACCCTAAAAAGGGCTTTGGATAACGATATTTCCGCAACCAAGAATTGTAAGAGGTTGCAGTTTTCAGTTTCGTATAGAAAATTAACAGGCCTTTCCGCCGATATGAATAAAAAAATTTTGCAAGCTTCGGTTCTCGAAATATTCACATCAGAAATGATATTACTTTGTTTTTTTCGGTCCAACCTTAAAAAGTGTCGATGGCGATATTTCCACAACAAAGCCTCGTAAGGGGTTGCGGTTTGCAGTGGCGAAAAGCAAATTCCCAGAGCTTTCCAGCGATGTAAAAATTTTGACAAAAATTTTTTCAATGATTTTCGAAAAAAATCATGGACTACCCCCTTGCCACTTTTTTTCAACTTTTAAAAAATGTTTCCAAATCCCATCGAGCTATACATCAAAAGACAGGTTTTTTCAAACTCTATCCGGACGTCTAAACCAAAAGCGTGTGGAAGGTCTGGTTCTCGAAATATTTTCATCCAAAGTGATTGCTCGATTTACTGCATTTCTGTGCAAAACATGCAAAAGCGTTTGTGTTTGGATAGCGATATTTCCGTAATCGAGCCTCGAAATCGGAAACGGTTTTAAAAATCCATAGTTAAGTTTTTAAGAGCTTTCTAAAACTGAAAACGAAAATACTCTGCGAGGTTTGGTTCTCGAAATATTCGCATCCAAAGTCAAATTACTGTATTTCGATGCAACCCTAAAAAGGGCTTTGGATAACGATATTTCCGCAACCAAGCCTTGTAAGAGGTTGCAGTTTTCAGTTTCGTATAGAAAATTAACAGGCCTTTCCGCCGATATGAATAAAAAAATTTTGCAAGCTTCGGTTCTCGAAATATTCACATCAGAAATGATATTACTTTGTTTTTTTCGGTCCAACCTTAAAAAGTGTCGATGGCGATATTTCCACAACAAAGCCTCGTAAGGGGTTGCGGTTTGCAGTGGCGAATAGCAAATTCCCAGAGCTTTCCAGCGATGTAAAAATTTTGACAAAAATTGCTACTTTTTTTCAACTTTTAAAAAATGTTTCCAAATCCCATCGAGCTATACATCAAAAGACAGGTTTTTTCAAACTCTATCCGGACGTCTAAACCAAAAGCGTGTGGAAGGTCTGGTTCTCGAAATATTTTCATCCAAAGTGATTGCTCGATTTACTGCATTTCTGTGCAAAACATGCAAAAGCGTTTGTGTTTGGATAGCGATATTTCCGTAATCGAGCCTCGAAATCGGAAACGGTTTTAAAAATCCATTGTTAAATTTTTACGAGCTTTCTAAAACTGAAAACGAAAATACTCTGCGAGGTTTGGTTCTCGAAATATTCGCATCCAAATTCAAATTACTGTATTTCGATGCAACCCTAAAAAGGGCTTTGGATAACGATATTTCCGCAACCAAGCCTTGTAAGAGGTTGCAGTTTTCAGTTTCGTATAGAAAATTAACAGGCCTTTCCGCCGATATGAATAAAAAAATTTTGCAAGCTTCGGTTCTCGAAATATTCACATCAGAAATGATATTACTTTGTTTTTTTCGGTCCAACCTTAAGAAGTGTCGATGGCGATATTTCCACAACAAAGCCTCGTAAGGGGTTGCGGTTTGCAGTGGCGAATAGCAAATTCCCAGAGCTTTCCAGCGATGCAAAAATTTTGACAAACATTTTTTCAATGATTTTTGAAAAAAATCATGGACTACCCCCTTGCCACTTTTTTTCAACTTTTAAAAAATGTTTCCAAATCCCATCGAGCTATACATCAAAAGACAGGTTTTTTCAAACTCTATCCGGACGTCTAAACCAAAAGCGTGTGGAAGGTCTGGTTCTCGAAATATTTTCATCCAAAGTGATTGCTCGATTTACTGCATTTCTGTGCAAAACATGCAAAAGCGTTTGTGTTTGGATAGCGATATTTCCGTAATCGAGCCTCGAAATCGGAAACGGTTTTAAAAATCCATTGTTAAATTTTTAAGAGCTTTCTAAAACTGAAAACGAAAATACTCTGCGAGGTTTGGTTCTCGAAATATTCGCATCCAAATTCAAATTACTGTATTTCGATGCAACCCTAAAAAGGGCTTTGGATAACGATATTTCCGCAACCAAGCCTTGTAAGAGGTTGCAGTTTTCAGTTTCGTATAGAAAATTAACAGGCCTTTCCGCCGATATGAATAAAAAAATTTTGCAAGCTTCGGTTCTCGAAATATTCACATCAGAAATGATATTACTTTGTTTTTTTCGGTCCAACCTTAAGAAGTGTCGATGGCGATATTTCCACAACAAAGCCTCGTAAGGGGTTGCGGTTTGCAGTGGCGAATAGCAAATTCCCAGAGCTTTCCAGCGATGCAAAAATTTTGACAAAAATTTTTTCAATGATTTTTGAAAAAAATCATGGACTACCCCCTTGCCACTTTTTTTCAACTTTTAAAAAATGTTTCCAAATCCCATCGAGCTATACATCAAAAGACAGGTTTTTTCAAACTCTATCCGGACGTCTAAACCAAAAGCGTGTGGAAGGTCTGGTTCTCGAAATATTTTCATCCAAAGTGATTGCTCGATTTACTGCATTTCTGTGCAAAACATGCAAAAGCGTTTGTGTTTGGATAGCGATATTTCCGTAATCGAGCCTCGAAATCGGAAACGGTTTTAAAAATCCATTGTTAAATTTTTAAGAGCTTTCTAAAACTGAAAACGAAAATACTCTGCGAGGTTTGGTTCTCGAAATATTCGCATCCAAAGTCAAATTACTGTATTTCGATGCAACCCTAAAAAGGGCTTTGGATAACGATATTTCCGCAACCAAGCCTTGTAAGAGGTTGCAGTTTTCAGTTTCGTATAGAAAATTAACAGGCCTTTCCGCCGATATGAATAAAAAAATTTTGCAAGCTTCGGTTCTCGAAATATTCACATCAGAAATGATATTACTTTGTTTTTTTCGGTCCAACCTTAAAAAGTGTCGATGGCGATATTTCCACAACAAAGCCTCGTAAGGGGTTGCGGTTTGCAGTGGCGAATAGCAAATTCCCAGAGCTTTCCAGCGATGTAAAAATTTTGACAAAAATTTTTTCAATGATTTTTGAAAAAAATCATGGACTACCCCCTTGCCACTTTTTTTCAACTTTTAAAAAATGTTTCCAAATCCCATCGAGCTATACATCAAAAGACAGGTTTTTTCAAACTCTATCCGGACGTCTAAACCAAAAGCGTGTGGAAGGTCTGGTTCTCGAAATATTTTCATCCAAAGTGATTGCTCGATTTACTGCATTTCTGTGCAAAACATGCAAAAGCGTTTGTGTTTGGATAGCGATATTTCCGTAATCGAGCCTCGAAATCGGAAACGGTTTTAAAAATCCATTGTTAAATTTTTACGAGCTTTCTAAAACTGAAAACGAAAATACTCTGCGAGGTTTGGTTCTCGAAATATTCGCATCCAAATTCAAATTACTGTATTTCGATGCAACCCTAAAAAGGGCTTTGGATAACGATATTTCCGCAACCAAGCCTTGTAAGAGGTTGCAGTTTTCAGTTTCGTATAGAAAATTAACAGGCCTTTCCGCCGATATGAATAAAAAAATTTTGCAAGCTTCGGTTCTCGAAATATTCACATCAGAAATGATATTACTTTGTTTTTTTCGGTCCAACCTTAAAAAGTGTCGATGGCGATATTTCCACAACAAAGCCTCGTAAGGGGTTGCGGTTTGCAGTGGCGAATAGCAAATTCCCAGAGCTTTCCAGCGATGCAAAAATTTTGACAAAAATTTTTTCAATGATTTTTGAAAAAAATCATGGACTACCCCCTTGCCACTTTTTTTCAACTTTTAAAAAATGTTTCCAAATCCCATCGAGCTATACATCAAAAGACAGGTTTTTTCAAACTCTATCCGGACGTCTAAACCAAAAGCGTGTGGAAGGTCTGGTTCTCGAAATATTTTCATCCAAAGTGATTGCTCGATTTACTGCATTTCTGTGCAAAACATGCAAAAGCGTTTGTGTTTGGATAGCGATATTTCCGTAATCGAGCCTCGAAATCGGAAACGGTTTTAAAAATCCATAGTTAAATTTTTAAGAGCTTTCTAAAACTGAAAACGAAAATACTCTGCGAGGTTTGGTTCTCGAAATATTCGCATCCAAAGTCAAATTACTGTATTTCGATGCAACCCTAAAAAGGGCTTTGGATAACGATATTTCCGCAACCAAGCCTTGTAAGAGGTTGCAGTTTTCAGTTTCGTATAGAAAATTAACAGGCCTTTCCGCCGATATGAATAAAAAAATTTTGCAAGCTTCGGTTCTCGAAATATTCACATCAGAAATGATATTACTTTGTTTTTTTCGGTCCAACCTTAAAAAGTGTCGATGGCGATATTTCCACAACAAAGCCTCGTAAGGGGTTGCGGTTTGCAGTGGCGAATAGCAAATTCCCAGAGCTTTCCAGCGATGTAAAAATTTTGACAAAAATTGCCACTTTTTTTCAACTTTTAAAAAATGTTTCCAAATCCCATCGAGCTATACATCAAAAGACAGGTTTTTTCAAACTCTATCCGGACGTCTAAACCAAAAGCGTGTGGAAGGTCTGGTTCTCGAAATATTTTCATCCAAAGTGATTGCTCGATTTACTGCATTTCTGTGCAAAACATGCAAAAGCGTTTGTGTTTGGATAGCGATATTTCCGTAATCGAGCCTCGAAATCGGAAACGGTTTTAAAAATCCATTGTTAAATTTTTACGAGCTTTCTAAAACTGAAAACGAAAATACTCTGCGAGGTTTGGTTCTCGAAATATTCGCATCCAAATTCAAATTACTGTATTTCGATGCAACCCTAAAAAGGGCTTTGGATAACGATATTTCCGCAACCAAGCCTTGTAAGAGGTTGCAGTTTTCAGTTTCGTATAGAAAATTAACAGGCCTTTCCGCCGATATGAATAAAAAAATTTTGCAAGCTTCGGTTCTGGAAATATTCACATCAGAAATGATATTACTTTGTTTTTTTCGGTCCAACCTTAAAAAGTGTCGATGGCGATATTTCCACAACAAAGCCTCGTAAGGGGTTGCGGTTTGCAGTGGCGAATAGCAAATTCCCAGAGCTTTCCAGCGATGCAAAAATTTTGACAAAAATTTTTTCAATGATTTTTGAAAAAAAATCATGGACTACCCCCTTGCCACTTTTTTTCAACTTTTAAAAAATGTTTCCAAATCCCATCGAGCTATACATCAAAAGACAGGTTTTTTCAAACTCTATCCGGACGTCTAAACCAAAAGCGTGTGGAAGGTCTGGTTCTCGAAATATTTTCATCCAAAGTGATTGCTCGATTTACTGCATTTCTGTGCAAAACATGCAAAAGCGTTTGTGTTTGGATAGCGATATTTCCGTAATCGAGCCTCGAAATCGGAAACGGTTTTAAAAATCCATTGTTAAATTTTTAAGAGCTTTCTAAAACTGAAAACGAAAATACTCTGCGAGGTTTGGTTCTCGAAATATTCGCATCCAAAGTCAAATTACTGTATTTCGATGCAACCCTAAAAAGGGCTTTGGATAACGATATTTCCGCAACCAAGCCTTGTAAGAGGTTGCAGTTTTCAGTTTCGTATAGAAAATTAACAGGCCTTTCCGCCGATATGAATAAAAAAATTTTGCAAGCTTCGGTTCTCGAAATATTCACATCAGAAATGATATTACTTTGTTTTTTTCGGTCCAACCTTAAAAAGTGTCGATGGCGATATTTCCACAACAAAGCCTCGTAAGGGGTTGCGGTTTGCAGTGGCGAATAGCAAATTCCCAGAGCTTTCCAGCGATGCAAAAATTTTGACAAAAATTTTTTCAATGATTTTTGAAAAAAATCATGGACTACCCCCTTGCCACTTTTTTTCAACTTTTAAAAAATGTTTCCAAATCCCATCGAGCTATACATCAAAAGACAGGTTTTTTCAAACTCTATCCGGACGTCTAAACCAAAAGCGTGTGGAAGGTCTGGTTCTCGAAATATTTTCATCCAAAGTGATTGCTCGATTTACTGCATTTCTGTGCAAAACATGCAAAAGCGTTTGTGTTTGGATAGCGATATTTCCGTAATCGAGCCTCGAAATCGGAAACGGTTTTAAAAATCCATTGTTAAATTTTTAAGAGCTTTCTAAAACTGAAAACGAAAATACTCTGCGAGGTTTGGTTCTCGAAATATTCGCATCCAAAGTCAAATTACTGTATTTCGATGCAACCCTAAAAAGGGCTTTGGATAACGATATTTCCGCAACCAAGCCTTGTAAGAGGTTGCAGTTTTCAGTTTCGTATAGAAAATTAACAGGCCTTTCCGCCGATATGAATAAAAAAATTTTGCAAGCTTCGGTTCTCGAAATATTCACATCAGAAATGATATTACTTTGTTTTTTTCGGTCCAACCTTAAAAAGTGTCGATGGCGATATTTCCACAACAAAGCCTCGTAAGGGGTTGCGGTTTGCAGTGGCGAATAGCAAATTCCCAGAGCTTTCCAGCGATGTAAAAATTTTGACAAAAATTTTTTCAATGATTTTTGAAAAAAATCATGGACTACCCCCTTGCCACTTTTTTTCAACTTTTAAAAAATGTTTCCAAATCCCATCGAGCTATACATCAAAAGACAGGTTTTTTCAAACTCTATCCGGACGTCTAAACCTTTAGCGTGTGGAAGGTCTGGTTCTCGAAATATTTTCATCCAAAGTGATTGCTCGATTTACTGCATTTCTGTGCAAAACATGCAAAAGCGTTTGTGTTTGGATAGCGATATTTCCGTAATCGAGCCTCGAAATCGGAAACGGTTTTAAAAATCCATTGTTAAATTTTTACGAGCTTTCTAAAACTGAAAACGAAAATACTCTGCGAGGTTTGGTTCTCGAAATATTCGCATCCAAATTCAAATTACTGTATTTCGATGCAACCCTAAAAAGGGCTTTGGATAACGATATTTCCGCAACCAAGCCTTGTAAGAGGTTGCAGTTTTCAGTTTCGTATAGAAAATTAACAGGCCTTTCCGCCGATATGAATAAAAAAATTTTGCAAGCTTCGGTTCTCGAAATATTCACATCAGAAATGATATTACTTTGTTTTTTTCGGTCCAACCTTAAAAAGTGTCGATGGCGATATTTCCACAACAAAGCCTCGTAAGGGGTTGCGGTTTGCAGTGGCGAATAGCAAATTCCCAGAGCTTTCCAGCGATGTAAAAATTTTGACAAAAATTTTTTCAATGATTTTTGAAAAAAATCATGGATTACCCCCTTGCCACTTTTTTTCAACTTTTAAAAAATGTTTCCAAATCCCATCGAGCTATACATCAAAAGACAGGTTTTTTCAAACTCTATCCGGACGTCTAAACCAAAAGCGTGTGGAAGGTCTGGTTCTCGAAATATTTTCATCCAAAGTGATTGCTCGATTTACTGCATTTCTGTGCAAAACATGCAAAAGCGTTTGTGTTTGGATAGCGATATTTCCGTAATCGAGCCTCGAAATCGGAAACGGTTTTAAAAATCCATAGTTAAGTTTTTAAGAGCTTTCTAAAACTGAAAACGAAAATACTCTGCGAGGTTTGGTTCTCGAAATATTCGCATCCAAAGTCAAATTACTGTATTTCGATGCAACCCTAAAAAGGGCTTTGGATAACGATATTTCCGCAACCAAGCCTTGTAAGAGGTTGCAGTTTTCAGTTTCGTATAGAAAATTAACAGGCCTTTCCGCCGATATGAATAAAAAAATTTTGCAAGCTTCGGTTCTCGAAATATTCACATCAGAAATGATATTACTTTGTTTTTTTCGGTCCAACCTTAAAAAGTGTCGATGGCGATATTTCCACAACAAAGCCTCGTAAGGGGTTGCGGTTTGCAGTGGCGAATAGCAAATTCCCAGAGCTTTCCAGCGATGTAAAAATTTTGACAAAAATTTTTTCAATGATTTTTGAAAAAAATCATGGACTACCCCCTTGCCACTTTTTTTCAACTTTTAAAAAATGTTTCCAAATCCCATCGAGCTATACATCAAAAGACAGGTTTTTTCAAACTCTATCCGGACGTCTAAACCAAAAGCGTGTGGAAGGTCTGGTTCTCGAAATATTTTCATCCAAAGTGATTGCTCGATTTACTGCATTTCTGTGCAAAACATGCAAAAGCGTTTGTGTTTGGATAGCGATATTTCCGTAATCTAGCCTCGAAATCGGAAACGGTTTTAAAAATCCATTGTTAAATTTTTAAGAGCTTTCTAAAACTGAAAACGAAAATACTCTGCGAGGTTTGGTTCTCGAAATATTCGCATCCAAAGTCAAATTACTGTATTTCGATGCAACCCTAAAAAGGGCTTTGGATAACGATATTTCCGCAACCAAGCCTTGTAAGAGGTTGCAGTTTTCAGTTTCGTATAGAAAATTAACAGGCCTTTCCGCCGATATGAATAAAAAAATTTTGCAAGCTTCGGTTCTCGAAATATTCACATCAGAAATGATATTACTTTGTTTTTTTCGGTCCAACCTTAAAAAGTGTCGATGGCGATATTTCCACAACAAAGCCTCGTAAGGGGTTGCGGTTTGCAGTGGCGAAAAGCAAATTCCCAGAGCTTTCCAGCGATGTAAAAATTTTGACAAAAATTTTTTCAATGATTTTTGAAAAAAATCATGGACTACCCCCTTGCCACTTTTTTTCAACTTTTAAAAAATGTTTCCAAATCCCATCGAGCTATACATCAAAAGACAGGTTTTTTCAAACTCTATCCGGACGTCTAAACCAAAAGCGTGTGGAAGGTCTGGTTCTCGAAATATTTTCATCCAAAGTGATTGCTCGATTTACTGCATTTCTGTGCAAAACATGCAAAAGCGTTTGTGTTTGGATAGCGATATTTCCGTAATCGAGCCTCGAAATCGGAAACGGTTTTAAAAATCCATAGTTAAGTTTTTAAGAGCTTTCTAAAACTGAAAACGAAAATACTCTGCGAGGTTTGGTTCTCGAAATATTCGCATCCAAAGTCAAATTACTGTATTTCGATGCAACCCTAAAAAGGGCTTTGGATAACGATATTTCCGCAACCAAGCCTTGTAAGAGGTTGCAGTTTTCAGTTTCGTATAGAAAATTAACAGGCCTTTCCGCCGATATGAATAAAAAAATTTTGCAAGCTTCGGTTCTCGAAATATTTACATCAGAAATGATATTACTTTGTTTTTTTCGGTCCAACCTTAAAAAGTGTCGATGGCGATATTTCCACAACAAAGCCTCGTAAGGGGTTGCGGTTTGCAGTGGCGAATAGCAAATTCCCAGAGCTTTCCAGCGATGTAAAAATTTTGACAAAAATTTTTTCAATGATTTTTGAAAAAAATCATGGACTACCCCCTTGCCACTTTTTTTCAACTTTTAAAAAATGTTTCCAAATCCCATCGAGCTATACATCAAAAGACAGGTTTTTTCAAACTCTATCCGGACGTCTAAACCAAAAGCGTGTGGAAGGTCTGGTTCTCGAAATATTTTCATCCAAAGTGATTGCTCGATTTACTGCATTTCTGTGCAAAACATGCAAAAGCGTTTGTGTTTGGATAGCGATATTTCCGTAATCGAGCCTCGAAATCGGAAACGGTTTTAAAAATCCATAGTTAAATTTTTAAGAGCTTTCTAAAACTGAAAACGAAAATACTCTGCGAGGTTTGGTTCTCGAAATATTCGCATCCAAAGTCAAATTACTGTATTTCGATGCAACCCTAAAAAGGGCTTTGGATAACGATATTTCCGCAACCAAGCCTTGTAAGAGGTTGCAGTTTTCAGTTTCGTATAGAAAATTAACAGGCCTTTCCGCCGATATGAATAAAAAAATTTTGCAAGCTTCGGTTCTCGAAATATTCACATCAGAAATGATATTACTTTGTTTTTTTCGGTCCAACCTTAAAAAGTGTCGATGGCGATATTTCCACAACAAAGCCTCGTAAGGGGTTGCGGTTTGCAGTGGCGAATAGCAAATTCCCAGAGCTTTCCAGCGATGTACAAATTTTGACAAAAATTTTTTCAATGATTTTTGAAAAAAATCATGGACTACCCCCTTGCCACTTTTTTCAACTTTTAAAAAATGTTTCCAAATCCCATCGAGCTATACATCAAAAGACAGGTTTTTTCAAACTCTATCCGGACGTCTAAACCAAAAGCGTGTGGAAGGTCTGGTTCTCGAAATATTTTCATCCAAAGTGATTGCTCGATTTACTGCATTTCTGTGCAAAACATGCAAAAGCGTTTGTGTTTGGATAGCGATATTTCCGTAATCGAGCCTCGAAATCGGAAACGGTTTTAAAAATCCATTGTTAAATTTTTAAGAGCTTTCTAAAACTGAAAACGAAAATACTCTGCGAGGTTTGGTTCTCGAAATATTCGCATCCAAAGTCAAATTACTGTATTTCGATGCAACCCTAAAAAGGGCTTTGGATAACGATATTTCCGCAACCAAGCCTTGTAAGAGGTTGCAGTTTTCAGTTTCGTATAGAAAATTTACAGGCCTTTCCGCCGATATGAATAAAAAAAATTTGCAAGCTTCGGTTCTCGAAATATTCACATCAGAAATGATATTACTTTGTTTTTTTCGGTCCAACCTTAAAAAGTGTCGATGGCGATATTTCCACAACAAAGCCTTGTAAGGGGTTGCGGTTTGCAGTGGCGAATAGCAAATTCCCAGAGCTTTCCAGCGATGTAAAAATTTTGACAAAAATTTTTTCAATGATTTTTGAAAAAGTCAAGAGCTATACATCAAAAGACAGGTTTTTTCAAACTCTATCCGGACGTCTAAACCAAAAGCGTGTGGAAGGTCTGGTTCTCGAAATATTTTCATCCAAAGTGATTGCTCGATTTACTGCATTTCTGTGCAAAACATGCAAAAGCGTTTGTGTTTGGATAGCGATATTTCCGTAATCGAGCCTCGAAATCGGAAACGGTTTTAAAAATCCATAGTTAAGTTTTTAAGAGCTTTCTAAAACTGAAAACGAAAATACTCTGCGAGGTTTGGTTCTCGAAATATTCGCATCCAAAGTCAAATTACTGTATTTCGATGCAACCCTAAAAAGGGCTTTGGATAACGATATTTCCGCAACCAAGCCTTGTAAGAGGTTGCAGTTTTCAGTTTCGTATAGAAAATTAACAGGCCTTTCCGCCGATATGAATAAAAAAATTTTGCAAGCTTCGGTTCTCGAAATATTTACATCAGAAATGATATTACTTTGTTTTTTTCGGTCCAACCTTAAAAAGTGTCGAAGGCGATATTTCCACAACAAAGCCTCGTAAGGGGTTGCGGTTTGCAGTGGCGAATAGCAAATTCCCAGAGCTTTCCAGCGATGTAAAAATTTTGACAAAATTTTTTTCAATGATTTTTGAAAAAAATTATGGACTACCCCCTTGCCACTTTTTTTCAACTTTTAAAAAATGTTTCCAAATCCCATCGAGCTATACATCAAAAGACAGGTTTTTTCAAACTCTATCCGGACGTCTAAACCAAAAGCGTGTGGAAGGTCTGGTTCTCGAAATATTTTCATCCAAAGTGATTGCTCGATTTACTGCATTTCTGTGCAAAACATGCAAAAGCGTTTGTGTTTTGATAGCGATATTTCCGTAATCGAGCCTCGAAATCGGAAACGGTTTTAAAAATCCATTGTTAAATTTTTAAGAGCTTTCTAAAACTGAAAACGAAAATACTCTGCGAGGTTTGGTTCTCGAAATATTCGCATCCAAAGTCAAATTACTGTATTTCGATGCAACCCTAAAAAGGGCTTTGGATAACGATATTTCCGCAACCAAGCCTTGTAAGAGGTTGCAGTTTTCAGTTTCGTATAGAAAATTAACAGGCCTTTCCGCCGATATGAATAAAAAAATTTTGCAAGCTTCGGTTCTCGAAATATTCACATCAGAAATGATATTACTTTGTTTTTTTCGGTCCAACCTTAAAAAGTGTCGATGGCGATATTTCCACAACAAAGCCTCGTAAGGGGTTGCGGTTTGCAGTGGCGAATAGCAAATTCCCAGAGCTTTCCAGCGATGTACAAATTTTGACAAAAATTTTTTTAATGATTTTTGAAAAAAATCATGGACTACCCCCTTGCCACTTTTTTCAACTTTTAAAAAATGTTTCCAAATCCCATCGAGCTATACATCAAAAGACAGGTTTTTTCAAACTCTATCCGGACGTCTAAACCAAAAGCGTGTGGAAGGTCTGGTTCTCGAAATATTTTCATCCAAAGTGATTGCTCGATTTACTGCATTTCTGTGCAAAACATGCAAAAGCGTTTGTGTTTGGATAGCGATATTTCCGTAATCGAGCCTCGAAATCGGAAACGGTTTTAAAAATCCATTGTTAAATTTTTAAGAGCTTTCTAAAACTGAAAACGAAAATACTCTGCGAGGTTTGGTTCTCGAAATATTCGCATCCAAAGTCAAATTACTGTATTTCGATGCAACCCTAAAAAGGGCTTTGGATAACGATATTTCCGCAACCAAGCCTTGTAAGAGGTTGCAGTTTTCAGTTTCGTATAGAAAATTTACAGGCCTTTCCGCCGATATGAATAAAAAAAATTTGCAAGCTTCGGTTCTCGAAATATTCACATCAGAAATGATATTACTTTGTTTTTTTCGGTCCAACCTTAAAAAGTGTCGATGGCGATATTTCCACAACAAAGCCTTGTAAGGGGTTGCGGTTTGCAGTGGCGAATAGCAAATTCCCAGAGCTTTCCAGCGATGTAAAAATTTTGACAAAAATTTTTTCAATGATTTTTGAAAAAGTCAAGAGCTATACATCAAAAGACAGGTTTTTTCAAACTCTATCCGGACGTCTAAACCAAAAGCGTGTGGAAGGTCTGGTTCTCGAAATATTTTCATCCAAAGTGATTGCTCGATTTACTGCATTTCTGTGCAAAACATGCAAAAGCGTTTGTGTTTGGATAGCGATATTTCCGTAATCGAGCCTCGAAATCGGAAACGGTTTTAAAAATCCATAGTTAAGTTTTTAAGAGCTTTCTAAAACTGAAAACGAAAATACTCTGCGAGGTTTGGTTCTCGAAATATTCGCATCCAAAGTCAAATTACTGTATTTCGATGCAACCCTAAAAAGGGCTTTGGATAACGATATTTCCGCAACCAAGCCTTGTAAGAGGTTGCAGTTTTCAGTTTCGTATAGAAAATTAACAGGCCTTTCCGCCGATATGAATAAAAAAATTTTGCAAGCTTCGGTTCTCGAAATATTCACATCAGAAATGATATTACTTTGTTTTTTTCGGTCCAACCTTAAAAAGTGTCGAAGGCGATATTTCCACAACAAAGCCTCGTAAGGGGTTGCGGTTTGCAGTGGCGAATAGCAAATTCCCAGAGCTTTCCAGCGATGTAAAAATTTTGACAAAATTTTTTTCAATGATTTTTGAAAAAAATTATGGACTACCCCCTTGCCACTTTTTTTCAACTTTTAAAAAATGTTTCCAAATCCCATCGAGCTATACATCAAAAGACAGGTTTTTTCAAACTCTATCCGGACGTCTAAACCAAAAGCGTGTGGAAGGTCTGGTTCTCGAAATATTTTCATCCAAAGTGATTGCTCGATTTACTGCATTTCTGTGCAAAACATGCAAAAGCGTTTGTGTTTTGATAGCGATATTTCCGTAATCGAGCCTCGAAATCGGAAACGGTTTTAAAAATCCATTGTTAAATTTTTAAGAGCTTTCTAAAACTGAAAACGAAAATACTCTGCGAGGTTTGGTTCTC
The DNA here is from genome assembly GCA_932273885.2 of Leucozona laternaria. NCBI lineage: Eukaryota > Metazoa > Arthropoda > Insecta > Diptera > Syrphidae > Leucozona > Leucozona laternaria. Next base: position 40,134,205 of record OW026369.1, on the reverse strand, counting down.
GAAATATTCGCATCCAAAGTCAAATTACTGTATTTCGATGCAACCCTAAAAAGGGCTTTGGATAACGATATTTCCGCAACCAAGCCTTGTAAGAGGTTGCAGTTTTCAGTTTCGTATAGAAAATTAACAGGCCTTTCCGCCGATATGAATAAAAAAATTTTGCAAGCTTCGGTTCTCGAAATATTCACATCAGAAATGATATTACTTTGTTTTTTTCGGTCCAACCTTAAAAAGTGTCGATGGCGATATTTCCACAACAAAGCCTCGTAAGGGGTTGCGGTTTGCAGTGGCGAATAGCAAATTCCCAGAGCTTTCCAGCGATGTACAAATTTTGACAAAAATTTTTTCAATGATTTTTGAAAAAAATCATGGACTACCCCCTTGCCACTTTTTTTCAACTTTTAAAAAATGTTTCCAAATCCCATCGAGCTATACATCAAAAGACAGGTTTTTTCAAACTCTATCCGGACGTCTAAACCAAAAGCGTGTGGAAGGTCTGGTTCTCGAAATATTTTCATCCAAAGTGATTGCTCGATTTACTGCATTTCTGTGCAAAACATGCAAAAGCGTTTGTGTTTGGATAGCGATATTTCCGTAATCGAGCCTCGAAATCGGAAACGGTTTTAAAAATCCATTGTTAAATTTTTAAGAGCTTTCTAAAACTGAAAACGAAAATACTCTGCGAGGTTTGGTTCTCGAAATATTCGCATCCAAAGTCAAATTACTGTATTTCGATGCAACCCTAAAAAGGGCTTTGGATAACGATATTTCCGCAACCAAGCCTTGTAAGAGGTTGCAGTTTTCAGTTTCGTATAGAAAATTTACAGGCCTTTCCGCCGATATGAATAAAAAAAATTTGCAAGCTTCGGTTCTCGAAATATTCACATCAGAAATGATATTACTTTGTTTTTTTCGGTCCAACCTTAAAAAGTGTCGATGGCGATATTTCCACAACAAAGCCTCGTAAGGGGTTGCGGTTTGCAGTGGCGAATAGCAAATTCCCAGAGCTTTCCAGCGATGTAAAAATTTTGACAAAAATTTTTTCAATCATTCAATTCACTTTTTTTCAACTTTTAAAAAATGTTTCCAAATCCCATCGAGCTATACATCAAAAGACAGGTTTTTTCAAACTCTATCCGGACGTCTAAACCAAAAGCGTGTGGAAGGTCTGGTTCTCGAAATATTTTCATCCAAAGTGATTGCTCGATTTACTGCATTTCTGTGCAAAACATGCAAAAGCGTTTGTGTTTGGATAGCGATATTTCCGTAATCGAGCCTCGAAATCGGAAACGGTTTTAAAAATCCATTGTTAAATTTTTAAGAGCTTTCTAAAACTGAAAACGAAAATACTCTGCGAGGTTTGGTTCTCGAAATATTCGCATCCAAAGTCAAATTACTGTATTTCGATGCAACCCTAAAAAGGGCTTTGGATAACGATATTTCCGCAACCAAGCCTTGTAAGAGGTTGCAGTTTTCAGTTTCGTATAGAAAATTAACAGGCCTTTCCGCCGATATGAATAAAAAATTTTGCAAGCTTCGGTTCTCGAAATATTCACATCAGAAATGATATTACTTTGTTTTTTTCGGTCCAACCTTAAAAAGTGTCGATGGCGATATTTCCACAACAAAGCCTCGTAAGGGGTTGCGGTTTGCAGTGGCGAATAGCAAATTCCCAGAGCTTTCCAGCGATGTAAAAATTTTGACAAAAATTTTTTCAATGATTTTTGAAAAAAATCATGGCTACCCCCTTGCCACTTTTTTTCAACTTTTAAAAAATGTTTCCAAATCCCATCGAGCTATACATCAAAAGACAGGTTTTTTCAAACTCTATCCGGACGTCTAAACCAAAAGCGTGTGGAAGGTCTGGTTCTCGAAATATTTTCATCCAAAGTGATTGCTCGATTTACTGCATTTCTGTGCAAAACATGCAAAAGCGTTTGTGTTTGGATAGCAATATTTCCGTAATCGAGCCTCGAAATCGGAAACGGTTTTAAAAATCCATTGTTAAATTTTTAAGAGCTTTCTAAAACTGAAAACGAAAATACTCTGCGAGGTTTGGTTCTCGAAATATTCGCATCCAAAGTCAAATTACTGTATTTCGATGCAACCCTAAAAAGGGCTTTGGATAACGATATTTCCGCAACCAAGCCTTGTAAGAGGTTGCAGTTTTCAGTTTCGTATAGAAAATTAACAGGCCTTTCCGCCGATATGAATAAAAAAATTTTGCAAGCTTCGGTTCTCGAAATATTCACATCAGAAATGATATTACTTTGTTTTTTTCGGTCCAACCTTAAAAAGTGTCGATGGCGATATTTCCACAACAAAGCCTCGTAAGGGGTTGCGGTTTGCAGTGGCGAATAGCAAATTCCCAGAGCTTTCCAGCGATGTAAAAATTTTGACAAAAATTTTTTCAATGATTTTTGAAAAAAATCAAATCAACTTTTAAAAAATGTTTCCAAATCCCATCGAGCTATACATCAAAAGACAGGTTTTTTCAAACTCTATCCGGACGTCTAAACCAAAAGCGTGTGGAAGGTCTGGTTCTCGAAATATTTTCATCCAAAGTGATTGCTCGATTTACTGCATTTCTGTGCAAAACATGCAAAAGCGTTTGTGTTTGGATAGCGATATTTCCGTAATTGAGCCTCGAAATCGGAAACGGTTTTAAAAATCCATTGTTAAATTTTTAAGAGCTTTCTAAAACTGAAAACGAAAATACTCTGCGAGGTTTGGTTCTCGAAATATTCGCATCCAAAGTCAAATTACTGTATTTCGATGCAACCCTAAAAAGGGCTTTGGATAACGATATTTCCGCAACCAAGCCTTGTAAGAGGTTGCAGTTTTCAGTTTCGTATAGAAAATTAACAGGCCTTTCCGCCGATATGAATAAAAAAATTTTGCAAGCTTCGGTTCTCGAAATATTCACATCAGAAATGATATTACTTTGTTTTTTTCGGTCCAACCTTAAAAAGTGTCGATGGCGATATTTCCACAACAAAGCCTCGTAAGGGGTTGCGGTTTGCAGTGGCGAATAGCAAATTCCCAGAGCTTTCCAGCGATGTAAAAATTTTGACAAAAATTTTTTCAATGATTTTTGAAAAAAATCATGGACTACCCCCTTGCCACTTTTTTTCAACTTTTAAAAAATGTTTCCAAATCCCATCGAGCTATACATCAAAAGACAGGTTTTTTCAAACTCTATCCGGACGTCTAAACCAAAAGCGTGTGGAAGGTCTGGTTCTCGAAATATTTTCATCCAAAGTGATTGCTCGATTTACTGCATTTCTGTGCAAAACATGCAAAAGCGTTTGTGTTTGGATAGCGATATTTCCGTAATCGAGCCTCGAAATCGGAAACGGTTTTAAAAATCCATTGTTAAATTTTTAAGAGCTTTCTAAAACTGAAAACGAAAATACTCTGCGAGGTTTGGTTCTCGAAATATTCGCATCCAAAGTCAAATTACTGTATTTCGATGCAACCCTAAAAAGGGCTTTGGATAACGATATTTCCGCAACCAAGCCTTGTAAGAGGTTGCAGTTTTCAGTTTCGTATAGAAAATTAACAGGCCTTTCCGCCGATATGAATAAAAAAATTTTGCAAGTTTCGGTTCTCGAAATATTCACATCAGAAATGATATTACTTTGTTTTTTTCGGTCCAACCTTAAAAAGTGTCGATGGCGATATTTCCACAACAAAGCCTCGTAAGGGGTTGCGGTTTGCAGTGGCGAATAGCAAATTCCCAGAGCTTTCCAGCGATGTAAAAATTTTGACAAAAATTTTTTCAATGATTTTTGAAAAAAATCATGGACTACCCCCTTGCCACTTTTTTTCAACTTTTAAAAAATGTTTCCATATCCCATCGAGCTATACATCAAAAGACAGGTTTTTTCAAACTCTATCCGGACGTCTAAACCAAAAGCGTGTGGAAGGTCTGGTTCTCGAAATATTTTCATCCAAAGTGATTGCTCGATTTACTGCATTTCTGTGCAAAACATGCAAAAGCGTTTGTGTTTGGATAGCGATATTTCCGTAATCGAGCCTCGAAATCGGAAACGGTTTTAAAAATCCAGTGTTAAATTTTTAAGAGCTTTCTAAAACTGAAAACGAAAATACTCTGCGAGGTTTGGTTCTCGAAATATTCGCATCCAAAGTCAAATTACTGTATTTCGATGCAACCCTAAAAAGGGCTTTGGATAACGATATTTCCGCAACCAAGCCTTGTAAGAGGTTGCAGTTTTCAGTTTCGTATAGAAAATTAACAGGCCTTTCCGCCGATATGAATAAAAAAATTTTGCAAGCTTCGGTTCTCGAAATATTCACATCAGAAATGATATTACTTTGTTTTTTTCGGTCCAACCTTAAAAAGTGTCGATGGCGATATTTCCACAACAAAGCCTCGTAAGGGGTTGCGGTTTGCAGTGGCGAATAGCAAATTCCCAGAGCTTTCCAGCGATGTAAAAATTTTGACAAAAATTTTTTCAATGATTTTTGAAAAAAATCATGGACTACCCCCTTGCCACTTTTTTTCAACTTTTAAAAAATGTTTCCAAATCCCATCGAGCTATACATCAAAAGACAGGTTTTTTCAAACTCTATCCGGACGTCTAAACCAAAAGCGTGTGGAAGGTCTGGTTCTCGAAATATTTTCATCCAAAGTGATTGCTCGATTTACTGCATTTCTGTGCAAAACATGCAAAAGCGTTTGTGTTTGGATAGCGATATTTCCGTAATCGAGCCTCGAAATCGGAAACGGTTTTAAAAATCCATTGTTAAATTTTTAAGAGCTCTCTAAAACTGAAAACGAAAATACTCTGCGAGGTTTGGTTCTCGAAATATTCGCATCCAAAGTCAAATTACTGTATTTCGATGCAACCCTAAAAAGGGCTTTGGATAACGATATTTCCGCAACCAAGCCTTGTAAGAGGTTGCAGTTTTCAGTTTCGTATAGAAAATTAACAGGCCTTTCCGCCGATATGAATAAAAAAATTTTGCAAGCTTCGGTTCTCGAAATATTCACATCAGAAATGATATTACTTTGTTTTTTTCGGTCCAACCTTAAAAAGTGTCGATGGCGATATTTCCACAACAAAGCCTCGTAAGGGGTTGCGGTTTGCGGTGGCGAATAGCAAATTCCCAGAGCTTTCCAGCGATGTAAAAATTTTGACAAAAATTTTTTCAATGATTTTTGAAAAAAATCATGGACTACCCCCTTGCCACTTTTTTTCAACTTTTAAAAAATGTTTCCAAATCCCATCGAGCTATACATCAAAAGACAGGTTTTTTCAAACTCTATCCGGACGTCTAAACCAAAAGCGTGTGGAAGGTCTGGTTCTCGAAATATTTTCATCCAAAGTCAAATTACTGTATTTCGATGCAACCCTAAAAAGGGCTTTGGATAACGATATTTCCGCAACAAAGCCTTGTAAGAGGTTGCAGTTTTCAGTTTCGTATAGAAAATTAACAGGCCTTTCCGCCGATATGAATAAAAAAATTTTGCAAGCTTCGGTTCTCGAAATATTCACATCAGAAATGATATTACTTTGTTTTTTTCGGTCCAACCTTAAAAAGTGTCGATGGCGATATTTCCACAACAAAGCCTCGTAAGGGGTTGCGGTTTGCAGTGGCGAATAGCAAATTCCCAGAGCTTTCCAGCGATGTAAAAATTTTGACAAAAATTTTTTCAATGATTTTTGAAAAAAATCATGGACTACCCCCTTGCCACTTTTTTTCAACTTTTAAAAAATGTTTCCAAATCCCATCGAGCTATACATCAAAAGACAGGTTTTTTCAAACTCTATCCGGACGTCTAAACCAAAAGCGTGTGGAAGGTCTGGTTCTCGAAATATTTTCATCCAAAGTGATTGCTCGATTTACTGCATTTCTGTGCAAAACATGCAAAAGCGTTTGTGTTTGGATAGCGATATTTCCGTAATCGAGCCTCGAAATCGGAAACGGTTTTAAAAATCCATTGTTAAATTTTTGAGAGCTTTCTAAAACTGAAAACGAAAATACTCTGCGAGGTTTGGTTCTCGAAATATTCGCATCCAAAGTCAAATTACTGTATTTCGATGCAACCCTAAAAAGGGCTTTGGATAACGATATTTCCGCAACCAAGCCTTGTAAGATGTTGCAGTTTTCAGTTTCGTATAGAAAATTAACAGGCCTTTCCACAACCCCCTTGCCACTTTTTTTCAACTTTTAAAAAATGTTTCCAAATCCCATCGAGCTATACATCAAAAGACAGGTTTTTTCAAACTCTATCCGGACGTCTAAACCAAAAGCGTGTGGAAGGTCTGGTTCTCGAAATATTTTCATCCAAAGTGATTGCTCGATTTACTGCATTTCTGTGCAAAACATGCAAAAGCGTTTGTGTTTGGATAGCGATATTTCCGTAATCGAGCCTCGAAATCGGAAACGGTTTTAAAAATCCATTGTTAAATTTGTAAGAGCTTTCTAAAACTGAAAACGAAAATACTCTGCGAGGTTTGGTTCTCGAAATATTCGCATCCAAAGTCAAATTACTGTATTTCGATGCAACCCTAAAAAGGGCTTTGGATAACTATATTTCCGCAACCAAGCCTTGTAAGAGGTTGCAGTTTTCAGTTTCGTATAGAAAATTAACAGGCCTTTCCGCCGATATGAATAAAAAAATTTTGCAAGCTTCGGTTCTCGAAATATTCACATCAGAAATGATATTACTTTGTTTTTTTCGGTCCAACCTTAAAAAGTGTCGATGGCGATATTTCCACAACAAAGCCTCGTAAGGGGTTGCGGTTTGCAGTGGCGAATAGCAAATTCCCAGAGCTTTCCAGCGATGTAAAAATTTTGACAAAAATTTTTTCAATGATTTTTGAAAAAAATCATGGACTACCCCCTTGCCACTTTTTTTCAACTTTTAAAAAATGTTTCCAAATCCCATCGAGCTATACATCAAAAGACAGGTTTTTTCAAACTCTATCCGGACGTCTAAGCCAAAAGCGTGTGGATGGTCTGGTTCTCGAAATATTTTCATCCAAAGTGATTGCTCGATTTACTGCATTTCTGTGCAAAACATGCAAAAGCGTTTGTGTTTGGATAGCGATATTTCCGTAATCGAGCCTCGAAATCGGAAACGGTTTTAAAAATCTATTGTTAAATTTTTAAGAGCTTTCTAAAACTGAAAACGAACATACTCTGCGAGGTTTGGTTCTCGAAATATTCGCATCCAAAGTCAAATTACTGTATTTCGATGCAACCCTAAAAAGGGCTTTGAATAACGATATTTCCGCAACCAAGCCTTGTAAGAGGTTGCAGTTTTCAGTTTCGTATAGAAAATTAACAGGCCTTTCCGCCAATATGAATAAAAAAATTTTGCAAGCTTCGGTTCTCCAAATATTCACATCAGAAATGATATTACTTTGTTTTTTTCGGTCCAACCTTAAAAAGTGTCGATGGCGATATTTCCACAACAAAGCCTCGTAAGGGGTTGCGGTTTGCAGTGGCGAATAGCAAATTCCCAGAGCTTTCCAGCGATGTAAGAATTTTGACAAAATTTTTTTCAATGATTTTTGAAAAAAATCATGGACTACCCCCTTGCCACTTTTTTTCAACTTTTAAAAAATGTTTCCAAATCCCATCGAGCTATACATCAAAAGACAGGTTTTTTCAAACTCTATCCGGACGTCTAAACCAAAAGCGTGTGGAAGTTCTGGTTCTTGAAATATTTTCATCCAAAGTGATTGCTCGATTTACTGCATTTCTGTGCAAAACATGCAAAAGCGTTTGTGTTTGGATAGCGATATTTCCGTAATCGAGCCTCGAAATCGGAAACGGTTTTAAAAATCCATTGTTAAATTTTTAAGAGCTTTCTAAAACTGAAAACGAAAATACTCTGCGAGGTTTGGTTCTCGAAATATTCGCATCCAAAGTCAAATTACTGTATTTCGATGCAACCCTAAAAAGGGCTTTGGATAACGATATTTCCGCAACCAAGCCTTGTAAGAGGTTGCAGTTTTCAGTTTCGTATAGAAAATTAACAGGCCTTTCCGCCGATATGAATACAAAAATTTTGCAAGCTTCGGTTCTCGAAATATTCACATCAGAAATGATATTACTTTGTTTTTTTCGGTCCAACCTTAAAAAGTGTCGATGGCGATATTTCCACAACAAAGCCTCGTAAGGGGTTGCGGTTTGCAGTGGCGAATAGCAAATTCCCAGAGCTTTCCAGCGATGTAAAAATTTTGACAAAAATTTTTTCAATGATTTTTGAAAAAAATCATGGACTACCCCCTTGCCACTTTTTTTCAACTTTTAAAAAATGTTTCCAAATCCCATCGAGCTATACATCAAAAGACAGGTTTTTTCAAACTCTATCCGGACGTCTAAACCAAAAGCGTGTGGAAGTTCTGGTTCTTGAAATATTTTCATCCAAAGTGATTGCTCGATTTACTGCATTTCTGTGCAAAACATGCAAAAGCGTTTGTGTTTGGATAGCGATATTTCCGTAATCGAGCCTCGAAATCGAAAACGGTTTTAAAAATCCATTGTTAAATTTTTAAGAGCTTTCTAAAACTGAAAACGAAAATACTCTGCGAGGTTTGGTCCTCGAAATATTCGCATCCAAAGTCAAATTACTGTATTTCGATGCAACCCTAAAAAGGGCTTTGGATAACGATATTTCCGCAACCAAGCCTTGTAAGAGGTTGCAGTTTTCAGTTTCGTATAGAAAATTAACAGGCCTTTCCGCCGATATGAATAAAAAAATTTTGCAAGCTTCGGTTCTCGAAATATTCACATCAGAAATGATATTACTTTGTTTTTTTCGGTCCAACCTTAAAAAGTGTCGATGGCGATATTTCCACAACAAAGCCTCGTAAGGGGTTGCGGTTTGCAGTGGCGAATAGCAAATTCCCAGAGCTTTCCAGCGAAGTAAAAATTTTGACAAAATTTTTTTCAATGATTTTTGAAAAAAATCATGGACTACCCCCTTGCCACTTTTTTTCAACTTTTAAAAAATGTTTCCAAATCCCATCGAGCTATACATCAAAAGACAGGTTTTTTCAAACTCTATCCGGACGTCTAAACCAAAAGCGTGTGGAAGTTCTGGTTCTTGAAATATTTTCATCCAAAGTGATTGCTCGATTTACTGCATTTCTGTGCAAAACATGCAAAAGCGTTTGTGTTTGGATAGCGATATTTCCGTAATCGAGCCTCGAAATCGGAAACGGTTTTAAAAATCCATTGTTAAATTTTTAAGAGCTTTCTAAAACTGAAAACGAAAATACTCTGCGAGGTTTGGTCCTCGAAATATTCGCATCCAAAGTCAAATTACTGTATTTCGATGCAACCCTAAAAAGGGCTTTGGATAACGATATTTCCGCAACCAAGCCTTGTAAGAGGTTGCAGTTTTCAGTTTCGTATAGAAAATTAACAGGCCTTTCCGCCAATATGAATAAAAAATTTTTGCAAGCTTCGGTTCTCGAAATATTCACATCAGAAATGATATTACTTTGTTTTTTTCGGTCCAACCTTAAAAAGTGTCGATGGCGATATTTCCACAACAAAGCCTCGTAAGGGGTTGCGGTTTGCAGTGGCGAATAGCAAATTCCCAGAGCTTTCCAGCGATGTAAAAATTTTGACAAAATTTTTTTCAATGATTTTTGAAAAAAATCATGGACTACCCCCTTGCCACTTTTTTTCAACTTTTAAAAAATGTTTCCAAATCCCATCGAGCTATACATCAAAAGACAGGTTTTTTCAAACTTTATCCGGACGTCTAAACCAAAAGCGTGTGGAAGGTCTGGTTCTCGAAATATTTTCATCCAAAGTGATTGCTCGATTTACTGCATTTCTGTGCAAAACATGCAAAAGCGTTTGTGTTTGGATAGCGATATTTCCGTAATCGAGCCTCGAAATCGGAAACGGTTTTAAAAATCCATTGTTAAATTTTTAAGAGCTTTCTAAAACTGAAAACGAAAATACTCTGCGAGGTTTGGTCCTCGAAATATTCGCATCCAAAATCAAATTACTGTATTTCGATGCAACCCTAAAAAGGGCTTTGGATAACGATATTTCCGCAACCAAGCCTTGTAAGAGGTTGCAGTTTTCAGTTTCGTATAGAAAATTAACAGGCCTTTCCGCCGATAAGAATAAAAAAATTTTGCAAGCTTCGGTTCTCGAAATATTCACATCAGAAATGATATTACTTTGTTTTTTTCGGTCCAACCTTAAAAAGTGTCGATGGCGATATTTCCACAACAAAGCCTCGTAAGGGGTTGCGGTTTGCAGTGGCGAATAGCAAATTCCCAGAGCTTTCCAGCGATGTAAAAATTTTGACAAAATTTTTTTCAATGATTTTTGAAAAAAATCATGGACTACCCCCTTGCCACTTTTTTTCAACTTTTAAAAAATGTTTCCAAATCCCATCGAGCTATACATCAAAAGACAGGTTTTTTCAAACTCTATCCGGACGTCTAAACCAAAAGCGTGTGGAAGTTCTGGTTCTTGAAATATTTTCATCCAAAGTGATTGCTCGATTTACTGCATTTCTGTGCAAAACATGCAAAAGCGTTTGTGTTTGGATAGCGATATTTCCGTAATCGAGCCTCGAAATCGGAAACGGTTTTAAAAATCCATTGTTAAATTTTTAAGAGCTTTCTAAAACTGAAAACGAAAATACTCTGCGAGGTTTGGTCCTCGAAATATTCGCATCCAAAGTCAAATTACTGTATTTCGATGCAACCCTAAAAAGGGCTTTGGATAACGATATTTCCGCAACCAAGCCTTGTAAGAGGTTGCAGTTTTCAGTTTCGTATAGAAAATTAACAGGCCTTTCCGCCGATATGAATAAAAAAATTTTGCAAGCTTCGGTTCTCGAAATATTCACATCAGAAATGATATTACTTTGTTTTTTTCGGTCCAACCTTAAAAAGTGTCGATGGCGATATTTCCACAACAAAGCCTCGTAAGGGGTTGCGGTTTGCAGTGGCGAATAGCAAATTCCCAGAGCTTTCCAGCGATGTAAAAATTTTGACAAAATTTTTTTCAATGATTTTTGAAAAAAATCATGGACTACCCCCTTGCCACTTTTTTTCAACTTTTAAAAAATGTTTCCAAATCCCATCGAGCTATACATCAAAAGACAGGTTTTTTCAAACTCTATCCGGACGTCTAAACCAAAAGCGTGTGGAAGGTCTGGTTCTCGAAATATTTTCATCCAAAGTGATTGCTCGATTTACTGCATTTCTGTGCAAAACATGCAAAAGCGTTTGTGTTTGGATAGCGATATTTCCGTAATCGAGCCTCAAAACCGGAAACGGCTTTGAAAATCCATTGTTAAATTTTTAAGAGCTTTCTAAAACTGAAAACGAAAATACTCTGCGAGGTTTGGTTCTCGAAATATTCGCATTCAAAATCAAATTACTGTATTTCGATGCAACCCTAAAAAGGGCTTTGGATAACGATATTTCCGCAACCAAGCCTTGTAAGAGGTTGCAGTTTTCAGTTTCGTATAGAAAATTAACAGGCCTTTCCGCCGATATGAATAAAAAAATTTTGCAAGCTTCGGTTCTCGAAATATTCACATCAGAAATGATATTACTTTGTTTTTTTCGGTCCAACCTTAAAAAGTGTCGATGGCGATATTTCCACAACAAAGCCTCGTAAGGGGTTGCGGTTTGCAGTGGCGAATAGAAAATTCCCAGAGCTTTCCAGCGATGTAAAAATTTTGATAAAAATTTTTTCAATGATTTTTGAAAAAAATCATGGACTACCCCCTTGCCACTTTTTTTCAACTTTTAAAAAATGTTTCCAAATCCCATCGAGCTATACATCAAAAGACAGGTTTTTTCAAACTCTATCCGGACGTCTAAACCAAAAGCGTGTGGAAGGTCTGGTTCCCGAAATATTTTCATCCAAAGTGATTGCTCGATTTACTGCATTTCTGTGCAAAACATGCAAAAGCGTTTGTGTTTGGATAGCGATATTTCCGTAATCGAGCCTCAAAACCGGAAACGGTTTTGAAAATCCATTGTTAAATTTTTAAGAGCTTTCTAAAACTGAAAACGAAAATACTCTGCGAGGTTTGGTTTTCGAAATATTCGCATTCAAAATCAAATTACTGTATTTCGATGCAACCCTAAAAAGGGCTTTGGATAACGATATTTCCGCAACCAAGCCTTGTAAGAGGTTGCAGTTTTCAGTTTCGTATAGAAAATTAACAGGCCTTTCCGCCAATATGAATAAAAAAATTTTGCAAGCTTCGGTTCTCGAAATATTCACATCAGAAATGATATTACTTTGTTTTTTTCGGTCCAACCTTAAAAAGTGTCGATGGCGATATTTCCACAACAAAGCCTCGTAAGGGGTTGCGGTTTGCAGTGGCGAATAGCAAATTCCCAGAGCTTTCCAGCGAAGTAAAAATTTTGACAAAATTTTTTTCAATGATTTTTGAAAAAAATCATGGACTACCCCCTTGCCACTTTTTTTCAACTTTTAAAAAATGTTTCCAAATCCCATCGAGCTATACATCAAAAGACAGGTTTTTTCAAACTCTATCCGGACGTCTAAACCAAAAGCGTGTGGAAGTTCTGGTTCTTGAAATATTTTCATCCAAAGTGATTGCTCGATTTACTGCATTTCTGTGCAAAACATGCAAAAGCGTTTGTGTTTGGATAGCGATATTTCCGTAATCGAGCCTCGAAATCGGAAACGGTTTTAAAAATCCATTGTTAAATTTTTAAGAGCTTTCTAAAACTGAAAACAAAAATACTCTGCGAGGTTTGGTCCTCGAAATATTCGCATCCAAAGTCAAATTACTGTATTTCGATGCAACCCTAAAAAGGGCTTTGGATAACGATATTTCCGCAACCAAGCCTTGTAAGAGGTTGCAGTTTTCAGTTTCGTATAGAAAATTAACAGGCCTTTCCGCCAATATGAATAAAAAATTTTTGCAAGCTTCGGTTCTCGAAATATTCACATCAGAAATGATATTACTTTGTTTTTTTCGGTCCAACCTTAAAAAGTGTCGATGGCGATATTTCCACAACAAAGCCTCGTAAGGGGTTGCGGTTTGCAGTGGCGAATAGCAAATTCCCAGAGCTTTCCAGCGATGTAAAAATTTTGACAAAATTTTTTTCAATGATTTTTGAAAAAAATCATGGACTACCCCCTTGCCACTTTTTTTCAACTTTTAAAAAATGTTTCCAAATCCCATCGAGCTATACATCAAAAGACAGGTTTTTTCAAACTTTATCCGGACGTCTAAACCAAAAGCGTGTGGAAGGTCTGGTTCTCGAAATATTTTCATCCAAAGTGATTGCTCGATTTACTGCATTTCTGTGCAAAACATGCAAAAGCGTTTGTGTTTGGATAGCGATATTTCCGTAATCGAGCCTCGAAATCGAAAACGGTTTTAAAAATCCATTGTTAAATTTTTAAGAGCTTTCTAAAACTGGAAACGAAAATACTCTGCGAGGTTTGGTCCTCGAAATATTCGCATCCAAAGTCAAATTACTGTATTTCGATGCAACCCTAAAAAGGGCTTTGGATAACGATATTTCCGCAACCAAGCCTTGTAAGAGGTTGCAGTTTTCAGTTTCGTATAGAAAATTAACAGGCCTTTCCGCCGATATGAATAAAAAAATTTTGCAAGCTTCGGTTCTCGAAATATTCACATCAGAAATGATATTACTTTGTTTTTTTCGGTGCAACCTTAAAAAGTGTCGATGGCGATATTTCCACAACAAAGCCTCGTAAGGGGTTGCGGTTTGCAGTGGCGAATAGCAAATTCCCAGAGCTTTCCAGCGATGTAAAAATTTTGACAAAAATTTTTTCAATGATTTTTGAAAAAAATCATGGACTACCCCCTTGCCACTTTTTTTCAACTTTTAAAAAATGTTTCCAAATCCCATCGAGCTATACATCAAAAGACAGGTTTTTTCAAACTTTATCCGGACGTCTAAACCAAAAGCGTGTGGAAGGTCTGGTTTTTGAAATATTTTCATCCAAAGTGATTGCTCGATTTACTGCATTTCTGTGCAAAACATGCAAAAGCGTTTGTGTTTGGATAGCGATATTTCCGTAATCGAGCCTCAAAACCGGAAACGGCTTTGAAAATCCATTGTTAAATTTTTAAGAGCTTTCTAAAACTGAAAACGAAAATACTCTGCGAGGTTTGGTCCTCGAAATATTCGCATCCAAAGTCAAATTACTGTATTTCGATGCAACCCTAAAAAGGGCTTTGGATAACGATATTTCCGCAACCAAGCCTTGTAAGAGGTTACAGTTTTCAGTTTCGTATAGAAAATTAACAGGCCTTTCCGCCGATATGAATAAAAAAATTTTGCAAGCTTCGGTTCTCGAAATATTCACATCAGAAATGATATTACTTTGTTTTTTTCGGTCCAACCTTAAAAAGTGTCGATGGCGATATTTCCACAACAAAGCCTCGTAAGGGGTTGCGGTTTGCAGTGGCGAATAGCAAATTCCCAGAGCTTTCCAGCGATGTAAAAATTTTGACAAAAATTTTTTCAATGATTTTTGAAAAAAATCATGGACTACCCCCTTGCCACTTTTTTTCAACTTTTAAAAAATGTTTCCAAATCCCATCGAGCTATACATCAAAAGACAGGTTTTTTCAAACTCTATCCGGACGTCTAAACCAAAAGCGTGTGGAAGGTCTGGTTCTCGAAATATTTTCATCCAAAGTGATTGCTCGATTTACTGCATTTCTGTGCAAAACATGCAAAAGCGTTTGTGTTTGGATAGCGATATTTCCGTAATCGAGCCTCGAAATCGGAAACGGTTTTAAAAATCCATTGTTAAATTTTTAAGAGCTTTCTAAAACTGAAAACGAAAATACTCTGCGAGGTTTGGTCCTCGAAATATTCGCATCCAAAGTCAAATTACTGTATTTCGATGCAACCCTAAAAAGGGCTTTGGATAACGATATTTCCGCAACCAAGCCTTGTAAGAGGTTGCAGTTTTCAGTTTCGTATAGAAAATTAACAGGCCTTTCCGCCGATATGAATCAAAAAATTTTGCAAGCTTCGGTTCTCGAAATATTCACATCAGAAATGATATTACTTTGTTTTTTTCGGTCCAACCTTAAAAAGTGTCGATGGCGATATTTCCACAACAAAGCCTCGTAAGGGGTTGCGGTTTGCAGTGGCGAATAGCAAATTCCCAGAGCTTTCCAGCGATGTAAAAATTTTGACAAAATTTTTTTCAATGATTTTTGAAAAAAATCATGGACTACCCCCTTGCCACTTTTTTTCAACTTTTAAAAAATGTTTCCAAATCCCATCGAGCTATACATCAAAAGACAGGTTTTTTCAAACTCTATCCGGACGTCTAAACCAAAAGCGTGTGGAAGGTCTGGTTCTCGAAATATTTTCATCCAAAGTGATTGCTCGATTTACTGCATTTCTGTGCAAAACATGCAAAAGCGTTTGTGTTTGGATAGCGATATTTCCGTAATCGAGCCTCAAAACCGGAAACGGTTTTGAAAATCCATTGTTAAATTTTTAAGAGCTTTCTAAAACTGAAAACGAAAATACTCTGCGAGGTTTGGTTCTCGAAATATTCGCATTCAAAATCAAATTACTGTATTTCGATGCAACCCTAAAAAGGGCTTTGGATAACGATATTTCCGCAACCAAGCCTTGTAAGAGGTTGCAGTTTTCAGTTTCGTATAGAAAATTAACAGGCCTTTCCGCCGATATGAATAAAAAAATTTTGCAAGCTTCGGTTCTCGAAATATTCACATCAGAAATGATATTACTTTGTTTTTTTCGGTCCAACCTTAAAAAGTGTCGATGGCGATATTTCCACAACAAAGCCTCGTAAGGGGTTGCGGTTTGCAGTGGCGAATAGAAAATTCCCAGAGCTTTCCAGCGATGTAAAAATTTTGATAAAAATTTTTTCAATGATTTTTGAAAAAAATCATGGACTACCCCCTTGCCACTTTTTTTCAACTTTTAAAAAATGTTTCCAAATCCCATCGAGCTATACATCAAAAGACAGGTTTTTTCAAACTCTATCCGGACGTCTAAACCAAAAGCGTGTGGAAGGTCTGGTTCCCGAAATATTTTCATCCAAAGTGATTGCTCGATTTACTGCATTTCTGTGCAAAACATGCAAAAGCGTTTGTGTTTGGATAGCGATATTTCCGTAATCGAGCCTCAAAACCGGAAACGGTTTTGAAAATCCATTGTTAAATTTTTAAGAGCTTTCTAAAACTGAAAACGAAAATACTCTGCGAGGTTTGGTTTTCGAAATATTCGCATTCAAAATCAAATTACTGTATTTCGATGCAACCCTAAAAAGGGCTTTGGATAACGATATTTCCGCAACCAAGCCTTGTAAGAGGTTGCAGTTTTCAGTTTCGTATAGAAAATTAACAGGCCTTTCCGCCGATATGAATAAAAAAATTTTGCAAGCTTCGGTTCTCGAAATATTCACATCAGAAATGATATTACTTTGTTTTTTTCGGTCCAACCTTAAAAAGTGTCGATGGCGATATTTCCACAACAAAGCCTCGTAAGGGGTTGCGGTTTGCAGTGGCGAATAGCAAATTCCCAGAGCTTTCCAGCGATGTAAAAATTTTGACAAAATTTTTTTCAATGATTTTTGAAAAAAATCATGGACTACCCCCTTGCCACTTTTTTTCAACTTTTAAAAAGTGTTTCCAAATCCCATCGAGCTATACATCAAAAGACAGGTTTTTTCAAACTCTATCCGGACGTCTAAACCAAAAGCGTGTGGAAGGTCTGGTTCTCGAAATATTTTCATCCAAAGTGATTGCTCGAGTTACTGCATTTCTGTGCAAAACATGCAAAAGCGTTTGTGTTTGGATAGCGATATTTCCGTAATCGAGCCTCAAAACCGGAAACGGTTTTGAAAATCCATTGTTAAATTTTTAAGAGCTTTCTAAAACTGAAAACGAAAATACTCTGCGAGGTTTGGTTCTCGAAATATTCGCATTCAAAATCAAATTACTGTATTTCGATGCAACCCTAAAAAGGGCTTTGGATAACGATATTTCCGCAACCAAGCCTTGTAAGAGGTTGCAGTTTTCAGTTTCGTATAGAAAATTAACAGGCCTTTCCGCCGATATGAATAAAAAAATTTTGCAAGCTTCGGTTCTCGAAATATTCATCGAGCCTCAAAACCGGAAACGGTTTTGAAAATCCATTGTTAAATTTTTAAGAGCTTTCTAAAACTGAAAACGAAAATACTCTGCGAGGTTTGGTTTTCGAAATATTCGCATTCAAAATCAAATTACTGTATTTCGATGCAACCCTAAAAAGGGCTTTGGATAACGATATTTCCGCAACCAAGCCTTGTAAGAGGTTGCAGTTTTCAGTTTCGTATAGAAAATTAACAGGCCTTTCCGCCGATATGAATAAAAAAATTTTGCAAGCTTCGGTTCTCGAAATATTCACATCAGAAATGATATTACTTTGTTTTTTTCGGTCCAACCTTAAAAAGTGTCGATGGCGATATTTCCACAACAAAGCCTCGTAAGGGGTTGCGGTTTGCAGTGGCGAATAGCAAATTCCCAGAGCTTTCCAGCGATGTAAAAATTTTGACAAAATTTTTTTCAATGATTTTTGAAAAAAATCATGGACTACCCCCTTGCCACTTTTTTTCAACTTTTAAAAAATGTTTCCAAATCCCATCGAGCTATACATCAAAAGACAGGTTTTTTCAAACTCTATCCGGACGTCTAAACCAAAAGCGTGTGGAAGGTCTGGTTCTCGAAATATTTTCATCCAAAGTGATTGCTCGATTTACTGCATTTCTGTGCAAAACATGCAAAAGCGTTTGTGTTTGGATAGCGATATTTC
This sequence comes from Leucozona laternaria, assembly GCA_932273885.2. Lineage (NCBI taxonomy): Eukaryota > Metazoa > Arthropoda > Insecta > Diptera > Syrphidae > Leucozona > Leucozona laternaria. The sequence continues at coordinate 40,116,377 of OW026369.1, read as the reverse complement.
CGTAATCGAGCCTCAAAACCGGAAACGGTTTTGAAAATCCATTGTTAAATTTTTAAGAGCTTTCTAAAACTGAAAACGAAAATACTCTGCGAGGTTTGGTTCTCGAAATATTCGCATTCAAAATCAAATTACTGTATTTCGATGCAACCCTAAAAAGGGCTTTGGATAACGATATTTCCGCAACCAAGCCTTGTAAGAGGTTGCAGTTTTCAGTTTCGTATAGAAAATTAACAGGCCTTTCCGCCGATATGAATAAAAAAATTTTGCAAGCTTCGGTTCTCGAAATATTCACATCAGAAATGATATTACTTTGTTTTTTTCGGTCCAACCTTAAAAAGTGTCGATGGCGATATTTCCACAACAAAGCCTCGTAAGGGGTTGCGGTTTGCAGTGGCGAATAGAAAATTCCCAGAGCTTTCCAGCGATGTAAAAATTTTGATAAAAATTTTTTCAATGATTTTTGAAAAAAATCATGGACTCCCTTGCCACTTTTTTTCAACTTTTAAAAAATGTTTCCAAATCCCATCGAGCTATACATCAAAAGACAGGTTTTTTCAAACTCTATCCGGACGTCTAAACCAAAAGCGTGTGGAAGGTCTGGTTCTCGAAATATTTTCATCCAAAGTGATTGCTCGATTTACTGCATTTCTGTGCAAAACATGCAAAAGCGTTTGTGTTTGGATAGCGATATTTCCGTAATCGAGCCTCAAAACCGGAAACGGTTTTGAAAATCCATTGTTAAATTTTTAAGAGCTTTCTAAAACTGAAAACGAAAATACTCTGCGAGGTTTGGTTCTCGAAATATTCGCATTCAAAATCAAATTACTGTATTTCGATGCAACCCTAAAAAGGGCTTTGGATAACGATATTTCCGCAACCAAGCCTTGTAAGAGGTTGCAGTTTTCAGTTTCGTATAGAAAATTAACAGGCCTTTCCGCCGATATGAATAAAAAAATTTTGCAAGCTTCGGTTCTCGAAATATTCACATCAGAAATGATATTACTTTGTTTTTTTCGGTCCAACCTTAAAAAGTGTCGATGGCGATATTTCCACAACAAAGCCTCGTAAGGGGTTGCAGTTTGCAGTGGCGAATAGCAAATTCCCAGAGCTTTCCAGCGATGTAAAAATTTTGACAAAAATTTTTTCAATGATTTTTGAAAAAAATCATGGACTACCCCCTTGCCACTTTTTTTCAACTTTTAAAAAATGTTTCCAAATCCCATCGAGCTATACATCAAAAGACAGGTTTTTTCAAACTCTATCCGGACGTCTAAACCAAAAGCGTGTGGAAGGTCTGGTTCTCGAAATATTTTCATCCAAAGTGATTGCTCGATTTACTGCATTTCTGTGCAAAACATGCAAAAGCGTTTGTGTTTGGATAGCGATATTTCCGTAATCGAGCCTCAAAACCGGAAACGGTTTTGAAAATCCATTGTTAAATTTTTAAGAGCTTTCTAAAACTGAAAACGAAAATACTCTGCGAGGTTTGGTTCTCGAAATATTCGCATTCAAAATCAAATTACTGTATTTCGATGCAACCCTAAAAAGGGCTTTGGATAACGATATTTCCGCAACCAAGCCTTGTAAGAGGTTGCAATTTTCAGTTTCGTATAGAAAATTAACAGGCCTTTCCGCCGATATGAATAAAAAAATTTTGCAAGCTTCGGTTCTCGAAATATTCACATCAGAAATGATATTACTTTGTTTTTTTCGGTCCAACCTTAAAAAGTGTCGATGGCGATATTTCCACAACAAAGCCTCGTAAGGGGTTGCGGTTTGCAGTGGCGAATAGAAAATTCCCAGAGCTTTCCAGCGATGTAAAAATTTTGACAAAAATTTTTTCAATGATTTTTGAAAAAAATCATGGACTACCCCCTTGCCACTTTTTTTCAACTTTTAAAAAATGTTTCCAAATCCCATCGAGCTATACATCAAAAGACAGGTTTTTTCAAACTCTATCCGGACGTCTAAACCAAAAGCGTGTGGAAGGTCTGGTTCTCGAAATATTTTCATCCAAAGTGATTGCTCGATTTACTGCATTTCTGTGCAAAACATGCAAAAGCGTTTGTGTTTGGATAGCGATATTTCCGTAATCGAGCCTCAAAACCGGAAACGGTTTTGAAAATCCATTGTTAAATTTTTAAGAGCTTTCTAAAACTGAAAACGAAAATACTCTGCGAGGTTTGGTTCTCGAAATATTCGCATTCAAAATCAAATTACTGTATTTCGATGCAACCCTAAAAAGGGCTTTGGATAACGATATTTCCGCAACCAAGCCTTGTAAGAGGTTGCAGTTTTCAGTTTCGTATAGAAAATTAACAGGCCTTTCCGCCGATATGAATAAAAAAATTTTGCAAGCTTCGGTTCTCGAAATATTCACATCAGAAATGATATTACTTTGTTTTTTTCGGTCCAACCTTAAAAAGTGTCGATGGCGATATTTCCACAACAAAGCGTCGTAAGGGGTTGCAGTTTGCAGTGGCGAATAGCAAATTCCCAGAGCTTTCCAGCGATGTAAAAATTTTGACAAAAATTTTTTCAATGATTTTTGAAAAAAATCATGGACTACCCCCTTGCCACTTTTTTTCAACTTTTAAAAAATGTTTCCAAATCCCATCGAGCTATACATCAAAAGACAGGTTTTTTCAAACTCTATCCGGACGTCTAAACCAAAAGCGTGTGGAAGGTCTGGTTCTCGAAATATTTTCATCCAAAGTGATTGCTCGATTTACTGCATTTCTGTGCAAAACATGCAAAAGCGTTTGTGTTTGGATAGCGATATTTCCGTAATCGAGCCTCAAAACCGGAAACGGCTTTGAAAATCCATTGTTAAATTTTTAAGAGCTTTCTAAAACTGAAAACGAAAATACTCTGCGAGGTTTGGTTCTCGAAATATTCGCATCCAAAGTCAAATTACTGTATTTCGATGCAACCCTAAAAAGGGCTTTGGATAACGATATTTCCGCAACCAAGCCTTGTAAGAGGTTGCAGTTTTCAGTTTCGTATAGAAAATTAACAGGCCTTTCCGCCGATATGAATAAAAAAATTTTGCAAGCTTCGGTTCTCGAAATATTCACATCAGAAATGATATTACTTTGTTTTTTTCGGTCCAACCTTAAAAAGTGTCGATGGCGATATTTCCACAACAAAGCCTCGTAAGGGGTTGCAGTTTGCAGTGGCGAATAGCAAATTCCCAGAGCTTTCCAGCGATGTAAAAATTTTGACAAAAATTTTTTCAATGATTTTTGAAAAAAATCATGGACTACCCCCTTGCCACTTTTTTTCAACTTTTAAAAAATGTTTCCAAATCCCATCGAGCTATACATCAAAAGACAGGTTTTTTCAAACTCTATCCGGACGTCTAAACCAAAAGCGTGTGGAAGGTCTGGTTCTCGAAATATTTTCATCCAAAGTGATTGCTCGATTTACTGCATTTCTGTGCAAAACATGCAAAAGCGTTTGTGTTTGGATAGCGATATTTCCGTAATCGAGCCTCAAAACCGGAAACGGTTTTGAAAATCCATTGTTAAATTTTTAAGAGCTTTCTAAAACTGAAAACGAAAATACTCTGCGAGGTTTGGTTCTCGAAATATTCGCATTCAAAATCAAATTACTGTATTTCGATGCAACCCTAAAAAGGGCTTTGGATAACGATATTTCCGCAACCAAGCCTTGTAAGAGGTTGCAATTTTCAGTTTCGTATAGAAAATTAACAGGCCTTTCCGCCGATATGAATAAAAAAATTTTGCAAGCTTCGGTTCTCGAAATATTCACATCAGAAATGATATTACTTTGTTTTTTTCGGTCCAACCTTAAAAAGTGTCGATGGCGATATTTCCACAACAAAGCCTCGTAAGGGGTTGCGGTTTGCAGTGGCGAATAGAAAATTCCCAGAGCTTTCCAGCGATGTAAAAATTTTGACAAAAATTTTTTCAATGATTTTTGAAAAAAATCATGGACTACCCCCTTGCCACTTTTTTTCAACTTTTAAAAAATGTTTCCAAATCCCATCGAGCTATACATCAAAAGACAGGTTTTTTCAAACTCTATCCGGACGTCTAAACCAAAAGCGTGTGGAAGGTCTGGTTCTCGAAATATTTTCATCCAAAGTGATTGCTCGATTTACTGCATTTCTGTGCAAAACATGCAAAAGCGTTTGTGTTTGGATAGCGATATTTCCGTAATCGAGCCTCAAAACCGGAAACGGTTTTGAAAATCCATTGTTAAATTTTTAAGAGCTTTCTAAAACTGAAAACGAAAATACTCTGCGAGGTTTGGTTCTCGAAATATTCGCATTCAAAATCAAATTACTGTATTTCGATGCAACCCTAAAAAGGGCTTTGGATAACGATATTTCCGCAACCAAGCCTTGTAAGAGGTTGCAGTTTTCAGTTTCGTATAGAAAATTAACAGGCCTTTCCGCCGATATGAATAAAAAAATTTTGCAAGCTTCGGTTCTCGAAATATTCACATCAGAAATGATATTACTTTGTTTTTTTCGGTCCAACCTTAAAAAGTGTCGATGGCGATATTTCCACAACAAAGCCTCGTAAGGGGTTGCAGTTTGCAGTGGCGAATAGCAAATTCCCAGAGCTTTCCAGCGATGTAAAAATTTTGACAAAAATTTTTTCAATGATTTTTGAAAAAAATCATGGACTACCCCCTTGCCACTTTTTTTCAACTTTTAAAAAATGTTTCCAAATCCCATCGAGCTATACATCAAAAGACAGGTTTTTTCAAACTCTATCCGGACGTCTAAACCAAAAGCGTGTGGAAGGTCTGGTTCTCGAAATATTTTCATCCAAAGTGATTGCTCGATTTACTGCATTTCTGTGCAAAACATGCAAAAGCGTTTGTGTTTGGATAGCGATATTTCCGTAATCGAGCCTCAAAACCGGAAACGGCTTTGAAAATCCATTGTTAAATTTTTAAGAGCTTTCTAAAACTGAAAACGAAAATACTCTGCGAGGTTTGGTTCTCGAAATATTCGCAACCAAGCCTTGTAAGAGGTTGCAATTTTCAGTTTCGTATAGAAAATTAACAGGCCTTTCCGCCGATATGAATAAAAAAATTTTGCAAGCTTCGGTTCTCGAAATATTCACATCAGAAATGATATTACTTTGTTTTTTTCGGTCCAACCTTAAAAAGTGTCGATGGCGATATTTCCACAACAAAGCCTCGTAAGGGGTTGCAGTTTGCAGTGGCGAATAGCAAATTCCCAGAGCTTTCCAGCGATGTAAAAATTTTGACAAAAATTTTTTCAATGATTTTTGAAAAAAATCATGGACTACCCCCTTGCCACTTTTTTTCAACTTTTAAAAAATGTTTCCAAATCCCATCGAGCTATACATCAAAAGACAGGTTTTTTCAAACTCTATCCGGACGTCTAAACCAAAAGCGTGTGGAAGGTCTGGTTCTCGAAATATTTTCATCCAAAGTGATTGCTCGATTTACTGCATTTCTGTGCAAAACATGCAAAAGCGTTTGTGTTTGGATAGCGATATTTCCGTAATCGAGCCTCAAAACCGGAAACGGCTTTGAAAATCCATTGTTAAATTTTTAAGAGCTTTCTAAAACTGAAAACGAAAATACTCTGCGAGGTTTGGTTCTCGAAATATTCGCATTCAAAATCAAATTACTGTATTTCGATGCAACCCTAAAAAGGGCTTTGGATAACGATATTTCCGCAACCAAGCCTTGTAAGAGGTTGCAGTTTTCAGTTTCGTATAGAAAATTAACAGGCCTTTCCGCCGATATGAATAAAAAAATTTTGCAAGCTTCGGTTCTCGAAATATTCACATCAGAAATGATATTACTTTGTTTTTTTCGGTCCAACCTTAAAAAGTGTCGATGGCGATATTTCCACAACAAAGCCTCGTAAGGGGTTGCGGTTTGCAGTGGCGAATAGAAAATTCCCAGAGCTTTCCAGCGATGTAAAAATTTTGACAAAAATTTTTTCAATGATTTTTGAAAAAAATCATGGACTACCCCCTTGCCACTTTTTTTCAACTTTTAAAAAATGTTTCCAAATCCCATCGAGCTATACATCAAAAGACAGGTTTTTTCAAACTCTATCCGGACGTCTAAACCAAAAGCGTGTGGAAGGTCTGGTTCTTGAAATATTTTCATCCAAAGTGATTGCTCGATTTACTGCATTTCTGTGCAAAACATGCAAAAGCGTTTGTGTTTGGATAGCGATATTTCCGTAATCGAGCCTCAAAACCGGAAACGGTTTTGAAAATCCATTGTTAAATTTTTAAGAGCTTTCTAAAACTGAAAACGAAAATACTCTGCGAGGTTTGGTTCTCGAAATATTCGCATTCAAAATCAAATTACTGTATTTCGATGCAACCCTAAAAAGGGCTTTGGATAACGATATTTCCGCAACCAAGCCTTGTAAGAGGTTGCAGTTTTCAGTTTCGTATAGAAAATTAACAGGCCTTTCCGCCGATATGAATAAAAAAATTTTGCAAGCTTCGGTTCTCGAAATATTCACATCAGAAATGATATTACTTTGTTTTTTTCGGTCCAACCTTAAAAAGTGTCGATGGCGATATTTCCACAACAAAGCCTCGTAAGGGGTTGCAGTTTGCAGTGGCGAATAGCAAATTCCCAGAGCTTTCCAGCGATGTAAAAATTTTGACAAAAATTTTTTCAATGATTTTTGAAAAAAATCATGGACTACCCCCTTGCCACTTTTTTTCAACTTTTAAAAAATGTTTCCAAATCCCATCGAGCTATACATCAAAAGACAGGTTTTTTCAAACTCTATCCGGACGTCTAAACCAAAAGCGTGTGGAAGGTCTGGTTCTCGAAATATTTTCATCCAAAGTGATTGCTCGATTTACTGCATTTCTGTGCAAAACATGCAAAAGCGTTTGTGTTTGGATAGCGATATTTCCGTAATCGAGCCTCAAAACCGGAAACGGCTTTGAAAATCCATTGTTAAATTTTTAAGAGCTTTCTAAAACTGAAAACGAAAATACTCTGCGAGGTTTGGTTCTCGAAATATTCGCATCCAAAGTCAAATTACTGTATTTCGATGCAACCCTAAAAAGGGCTTTGGATAACGATATTTCCGCAACCAAGCCTTGTAAGAGGTTGCAGTTTTCAGTTTCGTATAGAAAATTAACAGGCCTTTCCGCCGATATGAATAAAAAAATTTTGCAAGCTTCGGTTCTCGAAATATTCACATCAGAAATGATATTACTTAGTTTTTTTCGGTCCAACCTTAAAAAGTGTCGATGGCGATATTTCCACAACAAAGCCTCGTAAGGGGTTGCGGTTTGCAGTGGCGAATAGCAAATTCCCAGAGCTTTCCAGCGATGTAAAAATTTTGACAAAAATTTTTTCAATGATTTTTGAAAAAAATCATGGACTACCCCCTTGCCACTTTTTTTCAACTTTTAAAAAATGTTTCCAAATCCCATCGAGCTATACATCAAAAGACAGGTTTTTTCAAACTTTATCCGGACGTCTAAACCAAAAGCGTGTGGAAGGTCTGGTTCTCGTAATATTTTCATCCAAAGTGATTGCTCGATTTACTGCATTTCTGTGCAAAACATGCAAAAGCGTTTGTGTTTGGATAGCGATATTTCCGTAATCGAGCCTCAAAACCGGAAACGGCTTTGAAAATCCATTGTTAAATTTTTAAGAGCTTTCTAAAACTGAAAACGAAAATACTCTGCGAGGTTTGGTTCTCGAAATATTCGCATCCAAAGTCAAATTACTGTATTTCGATGCAACCCTAAAAAGGGCTTTGGATAACGATATTTCCGCAACCAAGCCTTGTAAGAGGTTGCAGTTTTCAGTTTCGTATAGAAAATTAACAGGCCTTTCCGCCGATATGAATAAAAAAATTTTGCAAGCTTCGGTTCTCGAAATATTCACATCAGAAATGATATTACTTTGTTTTTTTCGGTCCAACCTTAAAAAGTGTCGATGGCGATATTTCCACAACAAAGCCTCGTAAGGGGTTGCGGTTTGCAGTGGCGAATAGAAAATTCCCAGAGCTTTCCAGCGATGTAAAAATTTTGACAAAAATTTTTTCAATGATTTTTGAAAAAAATCATGGACTACCCCCTTGCCACTTTTTTTCAACTTTTAAAAAATGTTTCCAAATCCCATCGAGCTATACATCAAAAGACAGGTTTTTTCAAACTCTATCCGGACGTCTAAACCAAAAGCGTGTGGAAGGTCTGGTTCTTGAAATATTTTCATCCAAAGTGATTGCTCGATTTACTGCATTTCTGTGCAAAACATGCAAAAGCGTTTGTGTTTGGATAGCGATATTTCCGTAATCGAGCCTCAAAACCGGAAACGGTTTTGAAAATCCATTGTTAAATTTTTAAGAGCTTTCTAAAACTGAAAACGAAAATACTCTGCGAGGTTTGGTTCTCGAAATATTCGCATTCAAAATCAAATTACTGTATTTCGATGCAACCCTAAAAAGGGCTTTGGATAACGATATTTCCGCAACCAAGCCTTGTAAGAGGTTGCAGTTTTCAGTTTCGTATAGAAAATTAACAGGCCTTTCCGCCGATATGAACAAAAAAATTTTGCAAGCTTCGGTTCTCGAAATATTCACATCAGAAATGATATTACTTTGTTTTTTTCGGTCCAACCTTAAAAAGTGTCGATGGCGATATTTCCACAACAAATCCATTGTTAAATTTTTAAGAGCTTTCTAAAACTGAAAACGAAAATACTCTGCGAGGTTTGGTTCTCGAAATATTCGCATTCAAAATCAAATTACTGTATTTCGATGCAACCCTAAAAAGGGCTTTGGATAACGATATTTCCGCAACCAAGCCTTGTAAGAGGTTGCAGTTTTCAGTTTCGTATAGAAAATTAACAGGCCTTTCCGCCGATATGAATACAAAAATTTTGCAAGCTTCGGTTCTCGAAATATTCACATCAGAAATGATATTACTTTGTTTTTTTCGGTCCAACCTTTAAAAGTGTCGATGGCGATATTTCCACAACAAAGCCTCGTAAGGGGTTGCGGTTTGCAGTGGCGAATAGCAAATTCCCAGAGCTTTCCAGCGATGTAAAAATTTTGACAAAAATTTTTTCAATGATTTTTGAAAAAAATCATGGACTACCCCCTTGCCACTTTTTTTCAACTTTTAAAAAATGTTTCCAAATCCCATCGAGCTATACATCAAAAGACAGGTTTTTTCAAACTCTATCCGGACGTCTAAACCAAAAGCGTGTGGAAGGTCTGGTTCTCGAAATATTTTCATCCAAAGTGATTGCTCGATTTACTGCATTTCTGTGCAAAACATGCAAAAGCGTTTGTGTTTGGATAGCGATATTTCCGTAATCGAGCCTCAAAACCGGAAACGGCTTTGAAAATCCATTGTTAAATTTTTAAGAGCTTTCTAAAACTGAAAACGAAAATACTCTGCGAGGTTTGGTTCTCGAAATATTCGCATCCAAAGTCAAATTACTGTATTTCGATGCAACCCTAAAAAGGGCTTTGGATAACGATATTTCCGCAACCAAGCCTTGTAAGAGGTTGCAGTTTTCAGTTTCGTATAGAAAATTAACAGGCCTTTCCGCCGATATGAATAAAAAAATTTTGCAAGCTTCGGTTCTCGAAATATTCACATCAGAAATGATATTACTTTGTTTTTTTCGGTCCAACCTTAAAAAGTGTCGATGGCGATATTTCCACAACAAAGCCTCGTAAGGGGTTGCGGTTTGCAGTGGCGAATAGCAAATTCCCAGAGCTTTCCGGCGATGTAAAAATTTTGACAAAAATTTTTTCAATGATTTTTGAAAAAAATCATGGACTACCCCCTTGCCACTTTTTTTCAACTTTTAAAAAATGTTTCCAAATCCCATCGAGCTATACATCAAAAGACAGGTTTTTTCAAACTCTATCCGGACGTCTAAACCAAAAGCGTGTGGAAGGTCTGGTTCTCGAAATATTTTCATCCAAAGTGATTGCTCGATTTACTGCATTTCTGTGCAAAACATGCAAAAGCGTTTGTGTTTGGATAGCGATATTTCCGTAATCGAGCCTCAAAACCGGAAACGGTTTTGAAAATCCACTGTTAAATTTTTAAGAGCTTTCTAAAACTGAAAACGAAAATACTCTGCGAGGTTTGGTTCTCGAAATATTCGCATTCAAAATCAAATTACTGTATTTCGATGCAACCCTAAAAAGGGCTTTGGATAACGATATTTCCGCAACCAAGCCTTGTAAGAGGTTGCAGTTTTCAGTTTCGTATAGAAAATTAACAGGCCTTTCCGCCGATATGAATACAAAAATTTTGCAAGCTTCGGTTCTCGAAATATTCACATCAGAAATGATATTACTTTGTTTTTTTCGGTCCAACCTTTAAAAGTGTCGATGGCGATATTTCCACAACAAAGCCTCGTAAGGGGTTGCGGTTTGCAGTGGCGAATAGCAAATTCCCAGAGCTTTCCAGCGATGTAAAAATTTTGACAAAAATTTTTTCAATGATTTTTGAAAAAAATCATGGACTACCCCCTTGCCACTTTTTTTCAACTTTTAAAAAATGTTTCCAAATCCCATCGAGCTATACATCAAAAGACAGGTTTTTTCAAACTCTATCCGGACGTCTAAACCAAAAGCGTGTGGAAGGTCTGGTTCTCGAAATATTTTCATCCAAAGTGATTGCTCGATTTACTGCATTTCTGTGCAAAACATGCAAAAGCGTTTGTGTTTGGATAGCGATATTTCCGTAATCGAGCCTCGAAATCGGAAACGGTTTTAAAAATCCATCGTTAAATTTTTAAGAGCTTTCTAAAACTGAAAACGAAAATACTCTGCGAGGTTTGGTTCTCGAAATATTCGCATCCAAAGTCAAATTACTGTATTTCGATGCAACCCTAAAAAGGGCTTTGGATAACGATATTTCCGCAACCAAGCCTTGTAAGAGGTTGCAGTTTTCAGTTTCGTATAGAAAATTAACAGGCCTTTCCGCCGATATGAATAAAAAAATTTTGCAAGCTTCGGTTCTCGAAATATTCACATCAGAAATGATATTACTTTGTTTTTTTCGGTCCAACCTTTAAAAGTGTCGATGGCAATATTTCCACAACAAAGCCTCGTAAGGGGTTGCGGTTTGCAGTGGCGAATAGCAAATTCCCAGAGCTTTCCAGCGATGTAAAAATTTTGACAAAAATTTTTTCAATGATTTCGAATCGGTTCTCGAAATATTCACATCAGAAATGATATTACTTTGTTTTTTTCGGTCCAACCTTAAAAAGTGTCGATGGCGATATTTCCACAACAAAGCCTCGTAAGGGGTTGCAGTTTGCAGTGGCGAATAGAAAATTCCCAGAGCTTTCCAGCGATGTAAAAATTTTGACAAAAATTTTTTCAATGATTTTTGAAAAAAATCATGGACTACCCCCTTGCCACTTTTTTTCAACTTTTAAAAAATGTTTCCAAATCCCATCGAGCTATACATCAAAAGACAGGTTTTTTCAAACTCTATCCGGACGTCTAAACCAAAAGCGTGTGGAAGGTCTGGTTCTCGAAATATTTTCATCCAAAGTGATTGCTCGATTTACTGCATTTCTGTGCAAAACATGCAAAAGCGTTTGTGTTTGGATAGCGATATTTCCGTAATCGAGCCTCGAAATCGGAAACGGTTTTAAAAATCCACTGTTAAATTTTTAAGAGCTTTCTAAAACTGAAAACGAAAATACTCTGCGAGGTTTGGTTCTCGAAATATTCGCATCCAAAGTCAAATTACTGTATTTCGATGCAACCCTAAAAAGGGCTTTGGATAACGATATTTCCGCAACTAAGCCTTGTAAGAGGTTGCAGTTTTCAGTTTCGTATAGAAAATTAACAGGCCTTTCCGCCGATATGAATAAAAAAATTTTGCAAGCTTCGGTTCTCGAAATATTCACATCAGAAATGATATTACTTTGTTTTTTTCGGTCCAACCTTAAAAAGTGTCGATGGCGATATTTCCACAACAAAGCCTCGTAAGGGGTTGCGGTTTGCAGTGGCGAATAGCAAATTCCCAGAGCTTTCCAGCGATGTAAAAATTTTGACAACATTTTTTTCAATGATTTTTGAAAAAATCATGGACTACCCCCTTGCCACTTTTTTTCAACTTTTAAAAAATGTTTCCAAATCCCATCGAGCTATACATCAAAAGACAGGTTTTTTCAAACTCTATCCGGACGTCTAAACCAAAAGCGTGTGGAAGGTCTGGTTCTCGAAATATTTTCATCCAAAGTGATTGCTCGATTTACTGCATTTCTGTGCAAAACATGCAAAAGCGTTTGTGTTTGGATAGCGATATTTCCGTAATCGAGCCTCGAAATCGGAAACGGTTTTAAAAATCCATAGTTAAATTTTTAAGAGCTTTCTAAAACTGAAAACGAAAATACTCTGCGAGGTTTGGTTCTCGAAATATTCGCATCCAAAGTCAAATTACTGTATTTCGATGCAACCCTAAAAAGGGCTTTGGATAACGATATTTCCGCAACTAAGCCTTGTAAGAGGTTGCAGTTTTCAGTTTCGTATAAAAAATTAACAGGCCTTTCCGCCGATATGAATAAAAAAATTTTGCAAGCTTCGGTTCTCGAAATATTCACATCAGAAATGATATTACTTTGTTTTTTTCGGTCCAACCTTAAAAAGTGTCGATGGCGATATTTCCACAACAAAGCCTCGTAAGGGGTTGCGGTTTGCAGTGACGAATAGCAAATTCCCAGAGCTTTCCAGCGATGTAAAAATTTTGACAAAAATTTTTTCAATGATTTTTGAAAAAAATCATGGACTACCCCCTTGCCACTTTTTTTCAACTTTTAAAAAATGTTTCCAAATCCCATCGAGCTATACATCAAAAGACAGGTTTTTTCAAACTCTATCCGGACGTCTAAACCAAAAGCGTGTGGAAGGTCTGGTTCTCGAAATATTTTCATCCAAAGTGATTGCTCGATTTACTGCATTTCTGTGCAAAACATGCAAAAGCGTTTGTGTTTGGATAGCGATATTTCCGTAATCGAGCCTCGAAATCGGAAACGGTTTTAAAAATCCATAGTTAAATTTTTAAGAGCTTTCTAAAACTGAAAACGAAAATACTCTGCGAGGTTTGGTTCTCGAAATATTCGCATCCAAAGTCAAATTACTGTATTTCGATGCAACCCTAAAAAGGGCTTTGGATAACGATATTTCCGCAACTAAGCCTTGTAAGAGGTTGCAGTTTTCAGTTTCGTATAAAAAATTAACAGGCCTTTCCGCCGATATGAATAAAAAAATTTTGCAAGCTTCGGTTCTCGAAATATTCACATCAGAAATGATATTACTTTGTTTTTTTCGGTCCAACCTTAAAAAGTGTCGATGGCGATATTTCCACAACAAAGCCTCGTAAGGGGTTGCGGTTTGCAGTGGCGAATAGCAAATTCCCAGAGCTTTCCAGCGATGTAAAAATTTTGACAAAAATTTTTTCAATGATTTTTGAAAAAAATCATGGACTACCCCCTTGCCACTTTTTTTCAACTTTTAAAAAATGTTTCCAAATCCCATCGAGCTATACATCAAAAGACAGGTTTTTTCAAACTCTATCCGGACGTCTAAGCCAAAAGCGTGTGGAAGGTCTGGTTCTCGAAATATTTTCATCCAAAGTGATTGCTCGATTTACTGCATTTCTGTGCAAAACATGCAAAAGCGTTTGTGTTTGGATAGCGATATTTCCGTAATCGAGCCTCGAAATCGGAAACGGTTTTGAAAATCCATTGTTAAATTTTTAAGAGCTTTCTAAAACTGAAAACGAAAATACTCTGCGAGGTTTGGTTCTCGAAATATTCGCATCCAAAGTCAAATTACTGTATTTCGATGCAACCCTAAAAAGGGCTTTGGATAACGATATTTCCGCAACCAAGCCTTGTAAGAGGTTGCAGTTTTCAGTTTCGTATAGAAAATTAACAGGCCTTTCCGCCGATATGAATACAAAAATTTTGCAAGCTTCGGTTCTCGAAATATTCACATCAGAAATGATATTACTTTGTTTTTTTCGGTCCAACCTTAAAAAGTGTCGATGGCGATATTTCCACAACAAAGCCTCGTAAGGGGTTGCGGTTTGCAGTGGCGAATAGCAAATTCCCAGAGCTTTCCAGCGATGTAAAAATTTTGACAACATTTTTTTCAATGATTTTTGAAAAAATCATGGACTACCCCCTTGCCACTTTTTTTCAACTTTTAAAAAATGTTTCCAAATCCCATCGAGCTATACATCAAAAGACAGGTTTTTTCAAACTCTATCCGGACGTCTAAACCAAAAGCGTGTGGAAGGTCTGGTTCTCGAAATATTTTCATCCAAAGTGATTGCTCGATTTACTGCATTTCTGTGCAAAACATGCAAAAGCGTTTGTGTTTGGATAGCGATATTTCCGTAATCGAGCCTCGAAATCGGAAACGGTTTTAAAAATCCATAGTTAAATTTTTAAGAGCTTTCTAAAACTGAAAACGAAAATACTCTGCGAGGTTTGGTTCTCGAAATATTCGCATCCAAAGTCAAACTACTGTATTTCGATGCAACCCTAAAAAGGGCTTTGGATAACGATATTTCCGCAACCAAGCCTTGTAAGAGGTTGCAGTTTTCAGTTTCGTATAGAAAATTAACAGGCCTTTCCGCCGATATGAATAAAAAAATTTTGCAAGCTTCGGTTCTCGAAATATTCACATCAGAAATGATATTACTTTGTTTTTTTCGGTCCAACCTTAAAAAGTGTCGACGGCGATATTTCCACAACAAAGCCTCGTAAGGGGTTGCGGTTTGCAGTGGCGAATAGCAAATTCCCAGAGCTTTCCAGCGATGTAAAAATTTTGACAAAAATTTTTTCAATGATTTTTGAAAAAAATCATGGACTACCCCCTTGCCACTTTTTTTCAACTTTTAAAAAATGTTTCCAAATCCCATCGAGCTATACATCAAAAGACAGGTTTTTTCAAACTCTATCCGGACGTCTAAACCAAAAGCGTGTGGAAGGTCTGGTTCTCGAAATATTTTCATCCAAAGTGATTGCTCGATTTACTGCATTTCTGTGCAAAACATGCAAAAGCGTTTGTGTTTGGATAGCGATATTTCCGTAATCGAGCCTCGAAATCGGAAACGGTTTTAAAAATCCATAGTTAAATTTTTAAGAGCTTTCTAAAACTGAAAACGAAAATACTCTGCGAGGTTTGGTTCTCGAAATATTCGCATCCAAAGTCAAATTACTGTATTTCGATGCAACCCTAAAAAGGGCTTTGGATAACGATATTTCCGCAACCAAGCCTTGTAAGAGGTTGCAGTTTTCAGTTTCGTATAGAAAATTAACAGGCCTTTCCGCCGATATGAATACAAAAATTTTGCAAGCTTCGGTTCTCGAAATATTCACATCAGAAATGATATTACTTTGTTTTTTTCGGTCCAACCTTAAAAAGTGTCGATGGCGATATTTCCACAACAAAGCCTCGTAAGGGGTTGCGGTTTGCAGTGGCGAATAGCAAATTCCCAGAGCTTTCCAGCGATGTAAAAATTTTGACAAACATTTTTTCAATGATTTTTGAAAAAAATCATGGACTACCCCCTTGCCACTTTTTTTCAACTTTTAAAAAATGTTTCCAAATCCCATCGAGCTATACATCAAAAGACAGGTTTTTTCAAACTCTATCCGGACGTCTAAACCAAAAGCGTGTGGAAGGTCTGGTTCTCGAAATATTTTCATCCAAAGTGATTGCTCGATTTACTGCATTTCTGTGCAAAACATGCAAAAGCGTTTGTGTTTGGATAGCGATATTTCCGTAATCGAGCCTCGAAATCGGAAACGGTTTTAAAAATCCATTGTTAAATTTTTAAGAGCTTTCTAAAACTGAAAACGAAAATACTCTGCGAGGTTTGGTTCTCGAAATATTCGCATCCAAAGTCAAATTACTGTATTTCGATGCAACCCTAAAAAGGGCTTTGGATAACGATATTTCCGCAACCAAGCCTTGTAAGAGGTTGCAGTTTTCAGTTTCGTATAGAAAATTAACAGGCCTTTCCGCCGATATGAATACAAAAATTTTGCAAGCTTCGGTTCTCGAAATATTCACATCAGAAATGATATTACTTTGTTTTTTTCGGTCCAACCTTAAAAAGTGTCGATGGCGATATTTCCACAACAAAGCCTCGTAAGGGGTTGCGGTTTGCAGTGGCGAATAGCAAATTCCCAGAGCTTTCCAGCGATGTGAAAATTTTGACAAAATTTTTTTCAATGATTTTTGAAAAAAATTATGGACTACCCCCTTGCCACTTTTTTTCAACTTTTAAAAAATGTTTCCAAATCCCATCGAGCTATACATCAAAAGACAGGTTTTTTCAAACTCTATCCGGACGTCTAAACCAAAAGCGTGTGGAAGGTCTGGTTCTCGAAATATTTTCATCCAAAGTGATTGCTCGATTTACTGCATTTCTGTGCAAAACATGCAAAAGCGTTTGTGTTTGGATAGCGATATTTCCGTAGTCGAGCCTCGAAATCGGAAACGGTTTTAAAAATCCACAATTAAATTTTTAAGAGCTTTCTAAAACTGAAAACGAAAATACTCTGCGAGGTTTGGTTCTCGAAATATTCGCATCCAAAGTCAAATTACTGTATTTCGATGCAACCCTAAAAAGGGCTTTGGATAACGATATTTCCGCAACCAAGCCTTGTAAGAGGTTGCAGTTTTCAGTTTCGTATAGAAAATTAACAGGCCTTTCCACCGATATGAATAAAAAAATTTTGCAAGCTTCGGTTCTCGAAATATTCACATCAGAAATGATATTACTTTGTTTTTTTCGGTCCAACCTTAAAAAGTGTCGATGGCGATATTTCCACAACAAAGCCTCGTAAGGGGTTGCGGTTTGCAGTGGCGAATAGCAAATTCCCAGAGCTTTCCAGCGATGTAAAAATTTTGACAAAAATTTTTTCAATGATTTTTGAAAAAAATCATGGACTACCCCCTTGCCACTTTTTTTCAACTTTTAAAAAATGTTTCCAAATCCCATCGAGCTATACATCAAAAGACAGGTTTTTTCAAACTCTATCCGGACGTCTAAACCAAAAGCGTGTGGAAGGTCTGGTTCTCGAAATATTTTCATCCAAAGTGATTGCTCGATTTACTGCATTTCTGTGCAAAACATGCAAAAGCGTTTGTGTTTGGATAGCGATATTTCCGTAATCGAGCCTCGAAATCGGAAACGGTTTTAAAAATCCATAGTTAAATTTTTAAGAGCTTTCTAAAACTGAAAACGAAAATACTCTGCGAGGTTTGGTTCTCGAAATATTCGCATCCAAAGTCAAATTACTGTATTTCGATGCAACCCTAAAAAGGGCTTTGGATAACGATATTTCCGCAACCAAGCCTTGTAAGAGGTTGCAGTTTTCAGTTTCGTATAGAAAATTAACAGGCCTTTCCGCCGATATGAATAAAAAAATTTTGCAAGCTTCGGTTCTCGAAATATTCATATCAGAAATGATATTACTTTGTTTTTTTCGGTCCAACCTTAAAAAGTGTCGATGGCGATATTTCCACAACAAAGCCTCGTAAGGGGTTGCGGTTTGCAGTGGCGAATAGCAAATTCCCAGAGCTTTCCAGCGATGTGAAAATTTTGACAAAATTTTTTTCAATGATTTTTGAAAAAAATTATGGACTACCCCCTTGCCACTTTTTTTCAACTTTTAAAAAATGTTTCCAAATCCCATCGAGCTATACATCAAAAGACAGGTTTTTTCAAACTCTATCCGGACGTCTAAACCAAAAGCGTGTGGAAGGTCTGGTTCTCGAAATATTTTCATCCAAAGTGATTGCTCGATTTACTGCATTTCTGTGCAAAACATGCAAAACATGCAAAACATGCAAAAGCGTTTGTGTTTGGATAGCGATATTTCCGTAGTCGAGCCTCGAAATCGGAAACGGTTTTAAAAATCCATTGTTAAATTTTTAAGAGCTTTCTAAAACTGAAAACGAAAATACTCTGCGAGGTTTGGTTCTCGAAATATTCGCATCCAAAGTCAAATTACTGTATTTCGATGCAACCCTAAAAAGGGCTTTGGATAACGATATTTCCGCAACCAAGCCTTGTAAGAGGTTGCAGTTTTCAGTTTCGTATAGAAAATTAACAGGCCTTTCCGCCGATATGAATACAAAAATTTTGCAAGCTTCGGTTCTCGAAATATTCACATCAGAAATGATATTACTTTGTTTTTTTCGGTCCAACCTTAAAAAGTGTCGATGGCGATATTTCCACAACAAAGCCTCGTAAGGGGTTGCGGTTTGCAGTGGCGAATAGCAAATTCCCAGAGCTTTCCAGCGATGTAAAAATTTTGACAAAATTTTTTTCAATGATTTTTGAAAAAAATCATGGACTACCCCCTTGCCACTTTTTTTCAACTTTTAAAAAATGTTTCCAAATCCCATCGAGCTATTCATCAAAAGACAGGTTTTTTCAAACTCTATCCGGACGTCTAAACCAAAAGCGTGTGGAAGGTCTGGTTCTCGAAATATTTTCATCCAAAGTGATTGCTCGATTTACTGCATTTCTGTGCAAAACATGCAAAAGCGTTTGTGTTTGGATAGCGATATTTCCGTAATCGAGCCTCGAAATCGGAAACGGTTTTAAAAATCCACAATTAAATTTTTAAGAGCTTTCTAAAACTGAAAACGAAAATACTCTGCGAGGTTTGGTTCTCGAAATATTCGCATCCAAAGTCAAATTACTGTATTTCGATGCAACCCTAAAAAGGGCTTTGGATAACGATATTTCCGCAACCAAGCCTTGTAAGAGGTTGCAGTTTTCAGTTTCGTATAGAAAATTAACAGGCCTTTCCGCCGATATGAATACAAAAATTTTGCAAGCTTCGGTTCTCGAAATATTCACATCAGAAATGATATTACTTTGTTTTTTTCGGTCCAACCTTAAAAAGTGTCGATGGCGATATTTCCACAACAAAGCCTCGTAAGGGGTTGCGGTTTGCAGTGGCGAATAGCAAATTCCCAGAGCTTTCCAGCGATGTAAAAATTTTGACAAAATTTTTTTCAATGATTTTTGAAAAAAATCATGGACTACCCCCTTGCCACTTTTTTTCAACTTTTAAAAAATGTTTCCAAATCCCATCGAGCTATACATCAAAAGACAGGTTTTTTCAAACTCTATCCGGACGTCTAAACCAAAAGCGTGTGGAAGGTCTGGTTCTCGAAATATTTTCATCCAAAGTGATTGCTCGATTTACTGCATTTCTGTGCAAAACATGCAAAAGCGTTTGTGTTTGGATAGCGATATTTCCGTAATCGAGCCTCGAAATCGGAAACGGTTTTAAAAATCCATTGTTAAATTTTTAAGAGCTTTCTAAAACTGAAAACGAAAATACTCTGCGAGGTTTGGTTCTCGAAATATTCGCATCCAAAGTCAAATTACTGTATTTCGATGCAACCCTAAAAAGGGCTTTGGATAACGATATTTCCGCAACCAAGCCTTGTAAGAGGTTGCAGTTTTCAGTTTCGTATAGAAAATTAACAGGCCTTTCCGCCGATATGAATACAAAAATTTTGGAAGCTTCGGTTCTCGAAATATTCACATCAGAAATGATATTACTTTGTTTTTTTCGGTCCAACCTTAAAAAGTGTCGATGGCGATATTTCCACAACAAAGCCTCGTAAGGGGTTGCGGTTTGCAGTGGCGAATAGCAAATTCCCAGAGCTTTCCAGCGATGTAAAAATTTTGACAAATTTTTTTTCAATGATTTTTGAAAAAAATCATGGACTACCCCCTTGCCACTTTTTTTCAACTTTTAAAAAATGTTTCCAAATCCCATCGAGCTATACATCAAAAGACAGGTTTTTTCAAACTCTATCCGGACGTCTAAACCAAAAGCGTGTGGAAGGTCTGGTTCTCGAAATATTTTCATCCAAAGTGATTGCTCGATTTACTGCATTTCTGTGCAAAACATGCAAAAGCGTTTTAGATTAGATTAGATTAGATTAGATTAATGTTTATTTAGCGTTAAAAAAAGCTATTTTTACATTTTTAATACATTTAAACGAATAAATAAATATATAAATATACATAACTTAATAATTAGTTTTAACAAACTGTGATATTTTATTTTTGAATCTTGTCATATTGTTTTCATTTTTTACATCATTTGGCAGACTATTAAAAATTTGTATCCCTTTATAAAACAACATATTTTGCGTTCTATTATTTGAGAAAAATTGTACATTAAAATTGTTATTGCTTCTTAGATTATGTGACTGAACATCAGCTCTTCTTATTAATCTTCTTTGAAGATACATTGGCATTAAACGACTTTTAATTTTGTATATAAACAACAATGTGCAAAATGTTATTCTTTGTTTAATACTTAACCAATTTAACTTATTTAACATGTTACTTATTGGCGTGTATCTACTGCAATATAAAATTGACCGCATAGCTTTATTTTGTAATATTTGAAGTTTTTGAATCATACCGGTAGTCCCCAATAATAGTATCGTTGGACAATACTCAAAATAGGGTTTTATTATGGTAGTATATATTTTAATTGCCATTGAAATACATAATTTCTTTCTGATTCTACGAAAGAAACCGATTTTCTGGGCTATCTTTTTACAAATATTTTCAAAATGTTGTTTGAAGTTTAAATTACTGTCTATTGTAATTCCTAAGTATTTAATTTCATGAACGCATTCAAATTCTTCAATACAATTAATTTCTCTATTTAATGGTAATATCATGACTTTTGTTTTTTCAGTATTAAGTTTCAATTTATTCATATTCAAATACATCTTTACATTATTTATATCTTCTTTTAATTTTTCTATCGCAACATTTACTTCAACATCATTGACATATAAAAGGCCATCATCGGCAAAAAAAATTATTTGGGAATTTCGTATTATCTTTTTAAAATCATTAATATACAATATATATAATAATGGGCCCAACATTGCCCCTTGTGGTACGCCTAACTCAACAGAAATACTATTTGATATTTCATTATTAAATTTTACCTTTTGTTTTCTTTTTTCTAAATATGATTTAAACCATAAATATTCCATTCCTCTTACCCCATAATTGTACAATTTTTTTAATAATATATCCCTGTCAACGGTTTCAAATGCACGCTTAAGATCAAGGAACACGGCAGCTATTTTCTTTTTTCCGTGCATCTTCTCTTTCCAATCAGCAACTACGAAGTTTAATGCAGATTCACACGAATGTTTACTTCGAAAACCGGATTGTTCTTCCATTATAATATTATTATCTTCCAAGTATTCTTCGAACTGAATTTGTACCACTTTTTCTAATATTTTTTCATGTAAGGGTAGCATATTGACTGGTCTAAAATGTTCAGATTTATTCGAGTTAGCAATTTTTTGAACCGGAACTATCACAGATGTTTTCCAGTTGTCTGGGAAGATACCATTAATTAATGAATGATTTATTATTTTATGTAAAGCTGGTCCTACGTAATTGAAGCTATCTTTCAACATTTCTTTATTCATAAAGTTATAGTCATTCTTATTTGGGAGTAGTTCTATAATTTTCAAAAGTTCATCAATATTATCTAATATTTTAAATTTAAAACACTGTGCACTTTGTTCACCATAATTTACCCAGGGTATATTTGGAATATCATTATTAATTTCTTTAACACTCGTAACGAAGTACTGGTTAAACTTATCTGCAATAACCTTATTATTGTCAATTTTAATTTGATCAAATACAATATTTTTAATTTCAGTTTGCACTTGACCTAGCACTAGATTTTTAATTATCTTCCACATTGATTTTTGACTATCTGATTCATTAATTTTATTTTCAATGTACAATCGTTCAGCTTTACTTAAACTTTGTTTATATTTATTTCTTATTTTCTTATAATTCTGCCAATCTTCCAAAGAACCAGTAATTATAAACTTTGAATAGCTTTGAACTTTTTGAGACTTTTGCATTCGCAGATCTTCATTAAACCAATTTATTTGATTGTCACATTTTACACTCTTTTTTACGATGAATTTTCCTATTACACTTAAAATTTCTTTTTCAAAAATACTGCTCGTTTGATTATTCACTTGTGTTATTATGATTATATTATTTATTTCACTTCTTCTTATATTTTGAACAAATCGAAAACTGTTATATTTTAAATATTTTATTATTTTTCGTTTATCACACTTTTCGTTTATCAACTTTGACTATACAGTTTTTAGTATTAGTAACTACGTAATCTAAAAGTGTCTTACTTGTTAAAGTTATCCTTGTAGGTTTACTGACTAGTTGATTGCACATATTTTCCCGAAAAATACCCTCAAGTTCGCTTTTATATATGCTATTTACAAGCCAATCAATATTGAAATCACCTAGCATTATTAAGTTCTCTCTTCCTTCTAATTCATCCATCCACTCGTTCATTTTATCACAGAAAGTTCTAATTGATGTACTCGGTGAGCGATATAAACCAAAAAATAAAACTCTTTTATTTCCAATTTGTACTTCTATAATTAAAATCCAAACTTTCAATTCTAATTGGCTATTTTTCAAAACTTTAAATTCATAACATTTTTTTAAATACATAACTATTCCCCCCGTATAGGGCGATGTACTTTCACATTTTATTATATTGTAGTTTCTAATGTTCACTTCACTTTCTAGTACCCAACGTCCTAAATGAGTTTCAGTTAAAACAATTAAATCATATTTCTTTTCAATTATTAAATGTTTCATTTCATTAAAGTTATTTGTGAGTCCTTGAATATTTAAAAGTGCACAGTCAAAATATGACTTTGATTGCTAATAGGCAAATTTAGTGCGTTCTTGATTAATTTTTCTTAAATATACTGGACAATTCACATCTCGGGCATCATGATTAGCATTAATCTCCATACCAAGATTTTCTATTGTCAGTACACAATTTTTACAATTGAAAAATTCACTTTCACATTCTTCCAATTTGTGTTCTCCACTACACTTTGGGCAACATATGTTTTTTGTGCATTCTTTTGCCATATGATTGTATCCCCAACACTTGAAACATCTTCTTACATTTATTTTATCATGAACTGCACATTTATTCCACCCAACATTTAAACTTGGTTTTTCCACTTCTAAAATGTCCCTAAATAATTTGCTATCAGTTTCAATTATTGCATTATACTGCATTTTGTGTTGATATCTTTCGTAGCACTTTATGACTTTCATAGTACCTTCAATTTTATTTTGTTTTTTTTAACACTTCTAATAAATTACTTTCATCAATTTCTTTATCGATCCCAATAATAACAATTTTAGGTGCAACTAAAGATGGTATGTTGACATTATATTTTTCTCCCAATTTTTCTTTCAATTGTGACTCAATCTTTTTAGTAGATTCTTCATTTCCACATTTTATTACAACCGATCCATTTCCACTTTTTGATACCCCACTGATCTGCAGTGCAAGATCAGCTGGATCAATGTTTTCTTTTATTATTTCTTTTGTTTTATCACTGTTTTGTTCCATATTGTCCTTTGGTTTTACAATAACCGGCGGTACATTTCTTATTGCAATATCTGCATATGTTTTTTTTCTTTTCGGCTATGTTTGTCTCTTTTTCACTGAGAATTTTAACACTTTTAATTATTGTCTTTATCTCTTCTTCTTGTTTAGTCAAAGCCATTTTATTTTCATTAACCACTTTGAGCATATTATCCATTTTTTCCATTACACTTTTTATATATGGTCGACAATTGTCACACACAAATAAAATATTTTTATTTTTAAGCATACCCAGCTCATATTTGCTCAATCCGGTGCATTTTTGACAAAAAACATTTCGGCAGAATGCTTGGCACATGACAAAGCTATCATTTCTACCTATATGTTTCTTGCACTCTTCACACATTAAAACAATTTCACTCATTGTGCACTCAATTGTTTTTTTTCCGCACTGAGGTCTATTTTATCCAACGGTTTTGGTGTTAATTTTATGGAATTTTATTTTTATTTTTCGTACTATTTTTATTTATTTAGCTGTCTTTTTCACTAAATTTCACTTTATAATGATTCTTATCAATGTTTTTGGTACAAATAATCCTTACAATAAACTCTCACGCAGATTATTTATTTACTTTCGACTTTTTACTTCTTTAGCACTCTGATACACGTCCTATATGTTTCTTGCACTCTTCACACATTAAAACAATTTCACTCATTGTGCACTCAATTGTTTTTTTTCCGCACTGAGGTCTATTTTATCCAACGGTTTTGGTGTTAATTTTATGGAATTTTATTTTTATTTTTCGTACTATTTTTATTTATTTAGCTGTCTTTTTCACTAAATTTCACTTTATAATGATTCTTATCAATGTTTTTGGTACAAATAATCCTTACAATAAACTCTCACGCAGATTATTTATTTACTTTCGACTTTTTACTTCTTTAGCACTCTGATACACGTCTGTTCAACTCGGAAAACACTCGATTCACTACCCCCTTGCCACTTTTTTTCAACTTTTAAAAAATGTTTCCAAATCCCATCGAGCTATACATCAAAAGACAGGTTTTTTCAAACTCTATCCGGACGTCTAAACCAAAAGCGTGTGGAAGGTCTGGTTCTCGAAATATTTTCATCCAAAGTGATTGCTCGATTTACTGCATTTCTGTGCAAAACATGCAAAAGCGTTTGTGTTTGGATAGCGATATTTCCGTAATCGAGCCTCGAAATCGGAAACGGTTTTAAAAATCCATTGTTAAATTTTTAAGAGCTTTCTAAAACTGAAAACGAAAATACTCTGCGAGGTTTGGTTCTCGAAATATTCGCATCCAAAGTCAAATTACTGTATTTCGATGCAACCCTAAAAAGGGCTTTGGATAACGATATTTCCGCAACCAAGCCTTGTAAGAGGTTGCAGTTTTCAGTTTCGTATAGAAAATTAACAGGCCTTTCCGCCGATATGAATACAAAAATTTTGCAAGCTTCGGTTCTCGAAATATTCACATCAGAAATGATATTACTTTGTTTTTTTCGGTCCAACCTTAAAAAGTGTCGATGGCGATATTTCCACAACAAAGCCTCGTAAGGGGTTGCGGTTTGCAGTGGCGAATAGCAAATTCCCAGAGCTTTCCAGCGATGTAAAAATTTTGACAAAATTTTTTTCAATGATTTTTGAAAAAAATCATGGACTACCCCCTTGCCACTTTTTTTCAACTTTTAAAAAATGTTTCCAAATCCCATCGAGCTATACATCAAAAGACAGGTTTTTTCAAACTCTATCCGGACGTCTAAACCAAAAGCGTGTGGAAGGTCTGGTTCTCGAAATATTTTCATCCAAAGTGATTGCTCGATTTACTGCATTTCTGTGCAAAACATGCAAAAGCGTTTGTGTTTGGATAGCGATATTTCCGTAATCGAGCCTCGAAATCGGAAACGGTTTTAAAAATCCATTGTTAAATTTTTAAGAGCTTTCTAAAACTGAAAACGAAAATACTCTGCGAGGTTTGGTTCTCGAAATATTCGCATCCAAAGTCAAATTACTGTATTTCGATGCAACCCTAAAAAGGGCTTTGGATAACGATATTTCCGCAACCAAGCCTTGTAAGAGGTTGCAGTTTTCAGTTTCGTATAGAAAATTAACAGGCCTTTCCGCCGATATGAATACAAAAATTTTGCAAGCTTCGGTTCTCGAAATATTCACATCAGAAATGATATTACTTTGTTTTTTTCGGTCCAACCTTAAAAAGTGTCGATGGCGATATTTCCACAACAAAGCCTCGTAAGGGCTTGCGGTTTGCAGTGGCGAATAGCAAATTCCCAGAGCTTTCCAGCGATGTAAAAATTTTGACAAAATTTTTTTCAATGATTTTTGAAAAAAATCATGGACTACCCCCTTGCCACTTTTTTTCAACTTTTAAAAAATGTTTCCAAATCCCATCGAGCTATACATCAAAAGACAGGTTTTTTCAAACTCTATCCGGACGTCTAAACCAAAAGCGTGTGGAAGGTCTGGTTCTCGAAATATTTTCATCCAAAGTGATTGCTCGATTTACTGCATTTCTGTGCAAAACATGCAAAAGCGTTTGTGTTTGGATAGCGATATTTCCGTAATCGAGCCTCGAAATCGGAAACGGTTTTAAAAATCCATTGTTAAATTTTTAAGAGCTTTCTAAAACTGAAAACGAAAATACTCTGCGAGGTTTGGTTCTCGAAATATTCGCATCCAAAGTCAAATTACTGTATTTCGATGCAACCCTAAAAAGGGCTTTGGATAACGATATTTCCGCAACCAAGCCTTGTAAGAGGTTGCAGTTTTCAGTTTCGTATAGAAAATTAACAGGCCTTTCCGCCGATATGAATACAAAAATTTTGCAAGCTTCGGTTCTCGAAATATTCACATCAGAAATGATATTACTTTGTTTTTTTCGGTCCAACCTTAAAAAGTGTCGATGGCGATATTTCCACAACAAAGCCTCGTAAGGGGTTGCGGTTTGCAGTGGCGAATAGCAAATTCCCAGAGCTTTCCAGCGATGTAAAAATTTTGACAAAAATTTTTTCAATGATTTTTGAAAATTTTGGACTACCCCCTTGCCACTTTTTTTCAACTTTTAAAAAATGTTTCCAAATCCCATCGAGCTATACATCAAAAGACAGGTTTTTTCAAACTCTATCCGGACGTCTAAACCAAAAGCGTGTGGAAGGTCTGGTTCTCGAAATATTTTCATCCAAAGTGATTGCTCGATTTACTGCATTTCTGTGCAAAACATGCAAAAGCGTTTGTGTTTGGATAGCGATATTTCCGTAATCGAGCCTCGAAATCGGAAACGGTTTTAAAAATCCATTGTTAAATTTTTAAGAGCTTTCTAAAACTGAAAACGAAAATACTCTGCGAGGTTTGGTTCTCGAAATATTCGCATCCAAAGTCAAATTACTGTATTTCGATGCAACCCTAAAAAGGGCTTTGGATAACGATATTTCCGCAACCAAGCCTTGTAAGAGGTTGCAGTTTTCAGTTTCGTATAGAAAATTAACAGGCCTTTCCGCCGATATGAATACAAAAATTTTGCAAGCTTCGGTTCTCGAAATATTCACATCAGAAATGATATTACTTTGTTTTTTTCGGTCCAACCTTAAAAAGTGTCGATGGCGATATTTCCACAACAAAGCCTCGTAAGGGGTTGCGGTTTGCAGTGGCGAATAGCAAATTCCCAGAGCTTTCCAGCGATGTAAAAATTTTGACAAAAATTTTTACCCCCTTGCCACTTTTTTTCAACTTTTAAAAAATGTTTCCAAATCCCATCGAGCTATACATCAAAAGACAGGTTTTTTCAAACTCTATCCGGACGTCTAAACCAAAAGCGTGTGGAAGGTCTGGTTCTCGAAATATTTTCATCCAAAGTGATTGCTCGATTTACTGCATTTCTGTGCAAAACATGCAAAAGCGTTTGTGTTTGGATAGCGATATTTCCGTAATCGAGCCTCGAAATCCGAAACGGTTTTAAAAATCCATTGTTAAATTTTTAAGAGCTTTCTAAAACTGAAAACGAAAATACTCTGCGAGGTTTGGTTCTCGAAATATTCGCATCCAAAGTCAAATTACTGTATTTCGATGCAACCCTAAAAAGGGCTTTGGATAACGATATTTCCGCAACCAAGCCTTGTAAGAGGTTGCAGTTTTCAGTTTCGTATAGAAAATTAACAGGCCTTTCCGCCGATATGAATACAAAAATTTTGCAAGCTTCGGTTCTCGAAATATTCACATCAGAAATGATATTACTTTGTTTTTTTCGGTCCAACCTTAAAAAGTGTCGATGGCGATATTTCCACAACAAAGCCTCGTAAGGGGTTGCGGTTTGCAGTGGCGAATAGCAAATTCCCAGAGCTTTCCAGCGATGTAAAAATTTTGACAAAATTTTTTTCAATGATTTTTGAAAAAAATTATGGACTACCCCCTTGCCACTTTTTTTCAACTTTTAAAAAATGTTTCCAAATCCCATCGAGCTATACATCAAAAGACAGGTTTTTTCAAACTCTATCCGGACGTCTAAACCAAAAGCGTGTGGAAGGTCTGGTTCTCGAAATATTTTCATCCAAAGTGATTGCTCGATTTACTGCATTTCTGTGCAAAACATGCAAAAGCGTTTGTGTTTGGATAGCGATATTTCCTCGGTTTTAAAAATCCATTGTTAAATTTTTAAGAGCTTTCTAAAACTGAAAACGAAAATACTCTGCGAGGTTTGGTTCTCGAAATATTCGCATCCAAAGTCAAATTACTGTATTTCGATGCAACCCTAAAAAGGGCTTTGGATAACGATATTTCCGCAACCAAGCCTTGTAAGAGGTTGCAGTTTTCAGTTTCGTATAGAAAATTAACAGGCCTTTCCGCCGATATGAATACAAAAATTTTGCAAGCTTCGGTTCTCGGAATATTCACATCAGAAATGATATTACTTTGTTTTTTTCGGTCCAACCTTAAAAAGTGTCGATGGCGATATTTCCACAACAAAGCCTCGTAATGGGTTGCGGTTTGCAGTGGCGAATAGCAAATTCCCAGAGCTTTCCAGCGATGTAAAAATTTTGACAAAATTTTTTTCAATGATTTTTGAAAAAAATCATGGACTACCCCCTTGCCACTTTTTTTCAACTTTTAAAAAATGTTTCCAAATCCCATCGAGCTATACATCAAAAGACAGGTTTTTTCAAACTCTATCCGGAGGTCTAAACCAAAAGCGTGTGGAAGGTCTGGTTCTCGAAATATTTTCATCCAAAGTGATTGCTCGATTTACTGCATTTCTGTGCAAAACATGCAAAAGCGTTTGTGTTTGGATAGCGATATTTCCGTAATCGGGCCTCGAAATCGGAAACGGTTTTAAAAATCCATTGTTAAATTTTTAAGAGCTTTCTAAAACTGAAAACGAAAATACTCTGCGAGGTTTGGTTCTCGAAATATTCGCATCCAAAGTCAAATTACTGTATTTCGATGCAACCCTAAAAAGGGCTTTGGATAACGATATTTCCGCAACCAAGCCTTGTAAGAGGTTGCAGTTTTCAGTTTCGTATAGAAAATTAACAGGCCTTTCCGCCGATATGAATACAAAAATTTTGCAAGCTTCGGTTCTCGAAATATTCACATCAGAAATGATATTACTTTTTTTTTTTCGGTCCAACCTTAAAAAGTGTCGATGGCGATATTTCCACAACAAAGCCTCGTAATGGGTTGCGGTTTGCAGTGGCGAATAGCAAATTCCCAGAGCTTTCCAGCGATGTTAAAATTTTGACAAAAATTTTTTCAATGATTTTTGAAAAAAATCATGGACTACCCCCTTGCCACTTTTTTTCAACTTTTAAAAAATGTTTCCAAATCCCATCGAGCTATACATCAAAAGACAGGTTTTTTCAAACTCTATCCGGACGTCTAAGCCAAAAGCGTGTGGAAGGTCTGGTTCTCGAAATATTTTCATCCAAAGTGATTGCTCGATTTACTGCATTTCTGTGCAAAACATGCAAAAGCGTTTGTGTTTGGATAGCGATATTTCCGTAATCGAGCCTCGAAATTGGAAACGGTTTTAAAAATCCATTGTTAAATTTTTAAGAGCTTTCTAAAACTGAAAACGAAAATACTCTGCGAGGTTTGGTTCTCGAAATATTCGCATCCAAAGTCAAATTACTGTATTTCGATGCAACCCTAAAAAGGGCTTTGGATAACGATATTTCCGCAACCAAGCCTTGTAAGAGGTTGCAGTTTTCAGTTTCGTATAGAAAATTAACAGGCCTTTCCGCCGATATGAATAAAAAAATTTTGCAAGCTTCGGTTCTCGAAATATTCACATCAGAAATGATATTACTTTGTTTTTTTCGGTCCAACCTTAAAAAGTGTCGATGGCGATATTTCCACAACAAAGCCTCGTAAGGGGTTGCGGTTTGCAGTGGCGAATAGCAAATTCCCAGAGCTTTCCAGCGATGTAAAAATTTTGACAAAAATTTTTTCAATGATTTTTGAAAAAAATCATGGACCCCTGCCACTTTTTTTCAACTTTTAAAAAATGTTTCCAAATCCCATCGAGCTATACATCAAAAGACAGGTTTTTTCAAACTCTATCCGGACGTCTAAACCAAAAGCGTGTGGAAGGTCTGGTTCTCGAAATATTTTCATCCAAAGTGATTGCTCGATTTACTGCATTTCTGTGCAAAACATGCAAAAGCGTTTGTGTTTGGATAGCGATATTTCCGTAATCGAGCCTCGAAACCGGAAACGGTTTTAAAAATCCACTGTTAAATTTTTAAGAGCTTTCTAAAACTGAAAACGAAAATACTCTGCGAGGTTTGGTTCTCGAAGTATTCGCATCCAAAGTCAAATTACTGTATTTCGATGCAACCCTAAAAAGGGCTTTGGATAACGATATTTCCGCAACCAAGCCTTGTAAGAGGTTGCAGTTTTCAGTTTCGTATAGAAAATTAACAGGCCTTTCCGCCGATATGAATAAAAAAAATTTGCAAGCTTCGGTTCTCGAAATATTCACATCAGAAATGATATTACTTTGTTTTTTTCGGTCCAACCTTAAAAAGTGTCGATGGCGATATTTCCACAACAAAGCCTCGTAAGGGGTTGCGGTTTGCAGTGGCGAATAGCAAATTCCCAGAGCTTTCCAGCGATGTAAAAATTTTGACAAACATTTTTTCAATGATTTTTGAAAAAAATCATGGACTACCGCCTTGCCACTTTTTTTCAACTTTTAAAAAATGTTTCCAAATCCCATCGAGCTATACATCAAAAGACAGGTTTTTTCAAACTCTATCCGGAGGTCTAAACCAAAAGCGTGTGGAAGGTCTGGTTCTCGAAATATTTTCATCCAAAGTGATTGCTCGATTTACTGCATTTCTGTGCAAAACATGCAAAAGCGTTTGTGTTTGGATAGCGATATTTCCGTAATCGAGCCTCGAAATCGGAAACGGTTTTAAAAATCCATTGTTAAATTTTTAAGAGCTTTCTAAAACTGAAAACGAAAATACTCTGCGAGGTTTGGTTCTCGAAATATTCGCATCCAAAGTCAAATTACTGTATTTCGATGCAACCCTAAAAAGGGCTTTGGATAACGATATTTCCGCAACCAAGCCTTGTAAGAGGTTGCAATTTTCAGTTTCGTATAGAAAATTAACAGGCCTTTCCGCCGATATGAATAAAAAAATTTTGCAAGCTTCGGTTCTCGAAATATTCACATCAGAATTGATATTACTTTGTTTTTTTCGGTCCAACCTTAAAAAGTGTCGATGGCGATATTTCCACAACAAAGCCTCGTAAGGGGTTGCGGTTTGCAGTGGCGAATAGCAAATTCCCAGAGCTTTCCAGCGATGTAAAAATTTTGACAAAATTTTTTTCAATGATTTTTGAAAAAAATCATGGACTACCCCCTTGCCACTTTTTTTCAACTTTTAAAAAATGTTTCCAAATCCCATCGAGCTATACATCAAAAGACAGGTTTTTTCAAACTCTATCCGGACGTCTAAACCAAAAGCGTGTGGAAGGTCTGGTTCTCGAAATATTTTCATCCAAAGTGATTGCTCGATTTACTGCATTTCTGTGCAAAACATGCAAAAGCGTTTGTGTTTGGATAGCGATATTTCCGTAATCGAGCCTCGAAATCGGAAACGGTTTTAAAAATCCATTGTTAAATTTTTAAGAGCTTTCTAAAACTGAAAACGAAAATACTCTGCGAGGTTTGGTTCTCGAAATATTCGCATCCAAAGTCAAATTACTGTAT
Organism: Leucozona laternaria; assembly: GCA_932273885.2. Lineage (NCBI taxonomy): Eukaryota > Metazoa > Arthropoda > Insecta > Diptera > Syrphidae > Leucozona > Leucozona laternaria. The sequence continues at coordinate 40,084,640 of OW026369.1, read as the reverse complement.
TTCGATGCAACCCTAAAAAGGGCTTTGGATAACGATATTTCCGCAACCAAGCCTTGTAAGAGGTTGCAGTTTTCAGTTTCGTATAGAAAATTAACAGGCCTTTCCGCCGATATGAATAAAAAAATTTTGCAAGCTTCGGTTCTCGAAATATTCACATCAGAAATGATATTACTTTGTTTTTTTCGGTCCAACCTTAAAAAGTGTCGATGGCGATATTTCCACAACAAAGCCTCGTAAGGGGTTGCGGTTTGCAGTGGCGAATAGCAAATTCCCAGAGCTTTCCAGCGATGTAAAAATTTTGACAAAAATTTTTTCAATGATTTTTGAAAAAAATCATGGACCCCTGCCACTTTTTTTCAACTTTTAAAAAATGTTTCCAAATCCCATCGAGCTATACATCAAAAGACAGGTTTTTTCAAACTCTATCCGGACGTCTAAACCAAAAGCGTGTGGAAGGTCTGGTTCTCGAAATATTTTCATCCAAAGTGATTGCTCGATTTACTGCATTTCTGTGCAAAACATGCAAAAGCGTTTGTGTTTGGATAGCGATATTTCCGTAATCGAGCCTCGAAACCGGAAACGGTTTTAAAAATCCACTGTTAAATTTTTAAGAGCTTTCTAAAACTGAAAACGAAAATACTCTGCGAGGTTTGGTTCTCGAAGTATTCGCATCCAAAGTCAAATTACTGTATTTCGATGCAACCCTAAAAAGGGCTTTGGATAACGATATTTCCGCAACCAAGCCTTGTAAGAGGTTGCAGTTTTCAGTTTCGTATAGAAAATTAACAGGCCTTTCCGCCGATATGAATAAAAAAAATTTGCAAGCTTCGGTTCTCGAAATATTCACATCAGAAATGATATTACTTTGTTTTTTTCGGTCCAACCTTAAAAAGTGTCGATGGCGATATTTCCACAACAAAGCCTCGTAAGGGGTTGCGGTTTGCAGTGGCGAATAGCAAATTCCCAGAGCTGCCACTTTTTTTCAACTTTTAAAAAATGTTTCCAAATCCCATCGAGCTATACATCAAAAGACAGGTTTTTTCAAACTCTATCCGGACGTCTAAACCAAAAGCGTGTGGAAGGTCTGGTTCTCGAAATATTTTCATCCAAAGTGATTGCTCGATTTACTGCATTTCTGTGCAAAACATGCAAAAGCGTTTGTGTTTGGATAGCGATATTTCCGTAATCGAGCCTCGAAACCGGAAACGGTTTTAAAAATCCACTGTTAAATTTTTAAGAGCTTTCTAAAACTGAAAACGAAAATACTCTGCGAGGTTTGGTTCTCGAAGTATTCGCATCCAAAGTCAAATTACTGTATTTCGATGCAACCCTAAAAAGGGCTTTGGATAACGATATTTCCGCAACCAAGCCTTGTAAGAGGTTGCAGTTTTCAGTTTCGTATAGAAAATTAACAGGCCTTTCCGCCGATATGAATAAAAAAAATTTGCAAGCTTCGGTTCTCGAAATATTCACATCAGAAATGATATTACTTTGTTTTTTTCGGTCCAACCTTAAAAAGTGTCGATGGCGATATTTCCACAACAAAGCCTCGTAAGGGGTTGCGGTTTGCAGTGGCGAATAGCAAATTCCCAGAGCTTTCCAGCGATGTAAAAATTTTGACAAACATTTTTTCAATGATTTTTGAAAAAAATCATGGACTACCGCCTTGCCACTTTTTTTCAACTTTTAAAAAATGTTTCCAAATCCCATCGAGCTATACATCAAAAGACAGGTTTTTTCAAACTCTATCCGGACGTCTAAACCAAAAGCGTGTGGAAGGTCTGGTTCTCGAAATATTTTCATCCAAAGTGATTGCTCGATTTACTGCATTTCTGTGCAAAACATGCAAAAGCGTTTGTGTTTGGATAGCGATATTTCCGTAATCGAGCCTCGAAATCGGAAACGGTTTTAAAAATCCATTGTTAAATTTTTAAGAGCTTTCTAAAACTGAAAACGAAAATACTCTGCGAGGTTTGGTTCTCGAAATATTCGCATCCAAAGTCAAATTACTGTATTTCGATGCAACCCTAAAAAGGGCTTTGGATAACGATATTTCCGCAACCAAGCCTTGTAAGAGGTTGCAATTTTCAGTTTCGTATAGAAAATTAACAGGCCTTTCCGCCGATATGAATAAAAAAATTTTGCAAGCTTCGGTTCTCGAAATATTCACATCAGAATTGATATTACTTTGTTTTTTTCGGTCCAACCTTAAAAAGTGTCGATGGCGATATTTCCACAACAAAGCCTCGTAAGGGGTTGCGGTTTGCAGTGGCGAATAGCAAATTCCCAGAGCTTTCCAGCGATGTAAAAATTTTGACAAAATTTTTTTCAATGATTTTTGAAAAAAATCATGGACTACCCCCTTGCCACTTTTTTTCAACTTTTAAAAAATGTTTCCAAATCCCATCGAGCTATACATCAAAAGACAGGTTTTTTCAAACTCTATCCGGACGTCTAAACCAAAAGCGTGTGGAAGGTCTGGTTCTCGAAATATTTTCATCCAAAGTGATTGCTCGATTTACTGCATTTCTGTGCAAAACATGCAAAAGCGTTTGTGTTTGGATAGCGATATTTCCGTAATCGAGCCTCGAAATCGGAAACGGTTTTAAAAATCCATTGTTAAATTTTTAAGAGCTTTCTAAAACTGAAAACGAAAATACTCTGCGAGGTTTGGTTCTCGAAATATTCGCATCCAAAGTCAAATTACTGTATTTCGATGCAACCCTAAAAAGGGCTTTGGATAACGATATTTCCGCAACCAAGCCTTGTAAGAGGTTGCAGTTTTCAGTTTCGTATAGAAAATTAACAGGCCTTTCCGCCGATATGAATAAAAAAATTTTGCAAGCTTCGGTTCTCGAAATATTCACATCAGAAATGATATTACTTTGTTTTTTTCGGTCCAACCTTAAAAAGTGTCGATGGCGATATTTCCACAACAAAGCCTCGTAAGGGGTTGCGGTTTGCAGTGGCGAATAGCAAATTCCCAGAGCTTTCCAGCGATGTAAAAATTTTGACAAAAATTTTTTCAATGATTTTTGAAAAAAATCATGGACCCCTGCCACTTTTTTTCAACTTTTAAAAAATGTTTCCAAATCCCATCGAGCTATACATCAAAAGACAGGTTTTTTCAAACTCTATCCGGACGTCTAAACCAAAAGCGTGTGGAAGGTCTGGTTCTCGAAATATTTTCATCCAAAGTGATTGCTCGATTTACTGCATTTCTGTGCAAAACATGCAAAAGCGTTTGTGTTTGGATAGCGATATTTCCGTAATCGAGCCTCGAAACCGGAAACGGTTTTAAAAATCCACTGTTAAATTTTTAAGAGCTTTCTAAAACTGAAAACGAAAATACTCTGCGAGGTTTGGTTCTCGAAGTATTCGCATCCAAAGTCAAATTACTGTATTTCGATGCAACCCTAAAAAGGGCTTTGGATAACGATATTTCCGCAACCAAGCCTTGTAAGAGGTTGCAGTTTTCAGTTTCGTATAGAAAATTAACAGGCCTTTCCGCCGATATGAATAAAAAAAATTTGCAAGCTTCGGTTCTCGAAATATTCACATCAGAAATGATATTACTTTGTTTTTTTCGGTCCAACCTTAAAAAGTGTCGATGGCGATATTTCCACAACAAAGCCTCGTAAGGGGTTGCGGTTTGCAGTGGCGAATAGCAAATTCCCAGAGCTTTCCAGCGATGTAAAAATTTTGACAAACATTTTTTCAATGATTTTTGAAAAAAATCATGGACTACCCCCTTGCCACTTTTTTTCAACTTTTAAAAAATGTTTCCAAATCCCATCGAGCTATACATCAAAAGACAGGTTTTTTCAAACTCTATCCGGACGTCTAAACCAAAAGCGTGTGGAAGGTCTGGTTCTCGAAATATTTTCATCCAAAGTGATTGCTCGATTTACTGCATTTCTGTGCAAAACATGCAAAAGCGTTTGTGTTTGGATAGCGATATTTCCGTAATCGGGCCTCGAAATCGGAAACGGTTTTAAAAATCCATAGTTAAATTTTTAAGAGCTTTTTAAAACTGAAAACGAAAATACTCTGCGAGGTTTGGTTCTCGAAATATTCGCATCCAAAGTCAAATTACTGTATTTCGATGCAACCCTAAAAAGGGCTTTGGATAACGATATTTCCGCAACCAAGCCTTGTAAGAGGTTGCAGTTTTCAGTTTCGTATAGAAAATTAACAGGCCTTTCCGCCGATATGAATAACAAATTTTGCAAGCTTCGGTTCTCGAAATATTCACATCAGAAATGATATTACTTTGTTTTTTTCGGTCCAACCTTAAAAAGTGTCGATGGCGATATTTCCACAACAAAGCCTCGTAAGGGGTTGCGGTTTGCAGTGGCGAATAGCAAATTCCCAGAGCTTTCCAGCGATGTAAAAATTTTGACAAAAATTTTTTCAATGATTTTTGAAAATTTTGGACTACCCCCTTGCCACTTTTTCTCAACTTTTAAAAAATGTTTCCAAATCCCATCGAGCTATACATCAAAAGACAGGTTTTTTCAAACTCTATCCGGACGTCTAAACCAAAAGCGTGTGGAAGGTCTGGTTCTCGAAATATTTTCATCCAAAGTGATTGCTCGATTTACTGCATTTCTGTGCAAAACATGCAAAAGCGTTTGTGTTTGGATAGCGATATTTCCGTAATCGAGCCTCGAAATCGGAAACGGTTTTAAAAATCCATTGTTAAATTTTTAAGAGCTTTCTAAAACTGAAAACGAAAATACTCTGCGAGGTTTGGTTCTCGAAATATTCGCATCCAAAGTCAAATTACTGTATTTCGATGCAACCCTAAAAAGGGCTTTGGATAACGATATTTCCGCAACCAAGCCTTGCAAGAGGTTGCAGTTTTCAGTTTCGTATAGAAAATTAACAGGCCTTTCCGCCGATATGAATAAAAAAATTTTGCAAGCTTCGGTTCTCGAAATATTCACATCAGAAATGATATTACTTTGTTTTTTTCGGTCCAACCTTAAAAAGTGTCGATGGCGATATTTCCACAACAAAGCCTCGTAAGGGGTTGCGGTTTGCAGTGGCGAATAGCAAATTCCCAGAGCTTTCCAGCGATGTAAAAATTTTGACAAAAATTTTTTCAATGATTTTTGAAAATTTTGGACTACCCCCTTGCCACTTTTTTTCAACTTTTAAAAAATGTTTCCAAATCCCATCGAGCTATACATCAAAAGACAGGTTTTTTCAAACTCTATCCGGACGTCTAAACCAAAAGCGTGTGGAAGGTCTGGTTCTCGAAATATTTTCATCCAAAGTGATTGCTCGATTTACTGCATTTCTGTGCAAAACATGCAAAAGCGTTTGTGTTTGGATAGCGATATTTCCGTAATCGAGCCTCGAAATCGGAAACGGTTTTAAAAATCCAGTGTTAAATTTTTAAGAGCTTTCTAAAACTGAAAACGAAAATACTCTGCGAGGTTTGGTTCTCGAAATATTCGCATCCAAAGTCAAATTACTGTATTTCGATGCAACCCTAAAAAGGGCTTTGGATAACGATATTTCCGCAACCAAGCCTTGTAAGAGGTTGCAGTTTTCAGTTTCGTATAGAAAATTAACAGGCCTTTCCGCCGATATGAATACAAAAATTTTGAAAGCTTCGGTTCTCGAAATATTCACATCAGAAATGATATTACTTTGTTTTTTTCGGTCCAACCTTAAAAAGTGTCGATGGCGATATTTCCACAACAAAGCCTCGTAAGGGGTTGCGGTTTGCAGTGGCGAATAGCAAATTCCCAGAGCTTTCCAGCGATGTAAAAATTTTGACAAAAATTTTTTCAATGATTTTTGAAAATTTTGGACTACCCCCTTGCCACTTTTTTTCAACTTTTAAAAAATGTTTCCAAATCCCATCGAGCTATACATCAAAAGACAGGTTTTTTCAAACTCTATCCGGACGTCTAAACCAAAAGCGTGTGGAAGGTCTGGTTCTCGAAATATTTTCATCCAAAGTGATTGCTCGATTTACTGCATTTCTGTGCAAAACATGCAAAAGCGTTTGTGTTTGGATAGCGATATTTCCTCGGTTTTAAAAATCCATTGTTAAATTTTTAAGAGCTTTCTAAAACTGAAAACGAAAATACTCTGCGAGGTTTGGTTCTCGAAATATTCGCATCCAAAGTCAAATTACTGTATTTCGATGCAACCCTAAAAAGGGCTTTGGATAACGATATTTCCGCAACCAAGCCTTGTAAGAGGTTGCAGTTTTCAGTTTCGTATAGAAAATTAACAGGCCTTTCCGCCGATATGAATAAAAAAATTTTGCAAGCTTCGGTTCTCGGAATATTCACATCAGAAATGATATTACTTTGTTTTTTTCGGTCCAACCTTAAAAAGTGTCGATGGCGATATTTCCACAACAAAGCCTCGTAATGGGTTGCGGTTTGCAGTGGCGAATAGCAAATTCCCAGAGCTTTCCAGCGATGTAAAAATTTTGACAAAATTTTTTTCAATGATTTTTGAAAAAAATCATGGACTACCCCCTTGCCACTTTTTTTCAACTTTTAAAAAATGTTTCCAAATCCCATCGAGCTATACATCAAAAGACAGGTTTTTTCAAACTCTATCCGGAGGTCTAAACCAAAAGCGTGTGGAAGGTCTGGTTCTCGAAATATTTTCATCCAAAGTGATTGCTCGATTTACTGCATTTCTGTGCAAAACATGCAAAAGCGTTTGTGTTTGGATAGCGATATTTCCGTAATCGGGCCTCGAAATCGGAAACGGTTTTAAAAATCCATAGTTAAATTTTTAAGAGCTTTCTAAAACTGAAAACGAAAATACTCTGCGAGGTTTGGTTCTCGAAGTATTCGCATCCAAAGTCAAATTACTGTATTTCGATGCAACCCTAAAAAGGGCTTTGGATAACGATATTTCCGCAACCAAGCCTTGTAAGAGGTTGCAGTTTTCAGTTTCGTATAGAAAATTAACAGGCCTTTCCGCCGATATGAATAAAAAAATTTTGCAAGCTTCGGTTCTCGAAATATTCACATCAGAAATGATATTACTTTGTTTTTTTCGGTCCAACCTTAAAAAGTGTCGATGGCGATATTTCCACAACAAAGCCTCGTAAGGGGTTGCGGTTTGCAGTGGCGAATAGCAAATTCCCAGAGCTTTCCAGCGATGTAAAAATGTTGACAAAAATTTTTTCAATGATTTTTGAAAAAAATCATGGACCCCTGCCACTTTTTTTCAACTTTTAAAAAATGTTTCCAAATCCCATCGAGCTATACATCAAAAGACAGGTTTTTTCAAACTCTATCCGGACGTCTAAACCAAAAGCGTGTGGAAGGTCTGGTTCTCGAAATATTTTCATCCAAAGTGATTGCTCGATTTACTGCATTTCTGTGCAAAACATGCAAAAGCGTTTGTGTTTGGATAGCGATATTTCCGTAATCGAGCCTCGAAACCGGAAACGGTTTTAAAAATCCACTGTTAAATTTTTAAGAGCTTTCTAAAACTGAAAACGAAAATACTCTGCGAGGTTTGGTTCTCGAAGTATTCGCATCCAAAGTCAAATTACTGTATTTCGATGCAACCCTAAAAAGGGCTTTGGATAACGATATTTCCGCAACCAAGCCTTGTAAGAGGTTGCAGTTTTCAGTTTCGTATAGAAAATTAACAGGCCTTTCCGCCGATATGAATAAAAAAAATTTGCAAGCTTCGGTTCTCGAAATATTCACATCAGAAATGATATTACTTTGTTTTTTTCGGTCCAACCTTAAAAAGTGTCGATGGCGATATTTCCACAACAAAGCCTCGTAAGGGGTTGCGGTTTGCAGTGGCGAATAGAAAATTCCCAGAGCTTTCCAGCGATGTAAAAATTTTGACAAAAATTTTTTCAATGATTTTTGAAAAAAAACATGGACTACCCCCTTGCCACTTTTTTTCAACTTTTAAAAAATGTTTCCAAATCCCATCGAGCTATACATCAAAAGACAGGATTTTTCAAACTCTATCCGGACGTCTAAACCAAAAGCGTGTGGAAGGTCTGGTTCTCGAAATATTTTCATCCAAAGTGATTGCTCGATTTACTGCATTTCTGTGCAAAACATGCAAAAGCGTTTGTGTTTGGATAGCGATATTTCCGTAATCGAGCCTCGAAATCGGAAACGGTTTTAAAAATCCATTGTTAAATTTTTAAGAGCTTTCTAAAACTGAAAACGAAAATACTCTGCGAGGTTTGGTTCTCGAAATATTCGCATCCAAAGTCAAATTACTGTATTTCGATGCAACCCTAAAAAGGGCTTTGGATAACGATATTTCCGCAACCAAGCCTTGTAAGAGGTTGCAGTTTTCAGTTTCGTATAGAAAATTAACAGGCCTTTCCGCCGATATGAATACAAAAATTTTGCAAGCTTCGGTTCTCGAAATATTCACATCAGAAATGATATTACTTTGTTTATTTCGGTCCAACCTTAAAAAGTGTCGATGGCGATATTTCCACAACAAAGCCTCGTAATGGGTTGCGGTTTGCAGTGGCGAATAGCAAATTCCCAGAGCTTTCCAGCGATGTTAAAATTTTGACAAAAATTTTTTCAATGATTTTTGAAAAAAATCATGGACTACCCCCTTGCCACTTTTTTTCAACTTTTAAAAAATGTTTCCAAATCCCATCGAGCTATACATCAAAAGACAGGTTTTTTCAAACTCTATCCGGACGTCTAAGCCAAAAGCGTGTGGAAGGTCTGGTTCTCGAAATATTTTCATCCAAAGTGATTGCGCGATTTACTGCATTTCTGTGCAAAACATGCAAAAGCGTTTGTGTTTGGATAGCGATATTTCCGTAATCGAGCCTCGAAATTGGAAACGGTTTTAAAAATCCATTGTTAAATTTTTAAGAGCTTTCTAAAACTGAAAACGAAAATACTCTGCGAGGTTTGGTTCTCGAAATATTCGCATCCAAAGTCAAATTACTGTATTTCGATGCAACCCTAAAAAGGGCTTTGGATAACGATATTTCCGCAACCAAGCCTTGTAAGAGGTTGCAGTTTTCAGTTTCGTATAGAAAATTAACAGGCCTTTCCGCCGATATGAATAAAAAAATTTTGCAAGCTTCGGTTCTCGAAATATTCACATCAGAAATGATATTACTTTGTTTTTTTCGGTCCAACCTTAAAAAGTGTCGATGGCGATATTTCCACAACAAAGCCTCGTAAGGGGTTGCGGTTTGCAGTGGCGAATAGCAAATTCCCAGAGCTTTCCAGCGATGTAAAAATGTTGACAAAAATTTTTTCAATGATTTTTGAAAAAAATCATGGACCCCTGCCACTTTTTTTCAACTTTTAAAAAATGTTTCCAAATCCCATCGAGCTATACATCAAAAGACAGGTTTTTTCAAACTCTATCCGGACGTCTAAACCAAAAGCGTGTGGAAGGTCTGGTTCTCGAAATATTTTCATCCAAAGTGATTGCTCGATTTACTGCATTTCTGTGCAAAACATGCAAAAGCGTTTGTGTTTGGATAGCGATATTTCCGTAATCGAGCCTCGAAACCGGAAACGGTTTTAAAAATCCACTGTTAAATTTTTAAGAGCTTTCTAAAACTGAAAACGAAAATACTCTGCGAGGTTTGGTTCTCGAAGTATTCGCATCCAAAGTCAAATTACTGTATTTCGATGCAACCCTAAAAAGGGCTTTGGATAACGATATTTCCGCAACCAAGCCTTGTAAGAGGTTGCAGTTTTCAGTTTCGTATAGAAAATTAACAGGCCTTTCCGCCGATATGAATAAAAAAAATTTGCAAGCTTCGGTTCTCGAAATATTCACATCAGAAATGATATTACTTTGTTTTTTTCGGTCCAACCTTAAAAAGTGTCGATGGCGATATTTCCACAACAAAGCCTCGTAAGGGGTTGCGGTTTGCAGTGGCGAATAGCAAATTCCCAGAGCTTTCCAGCGATGTAAAAATTTTGACAAACATTTTTTCAATGATTTTTGAAAAAAATCATGGACTACCGCCTTGCCACTTTTTTTCAACTTTTAAAAAATGTTTCCAAATCCCATCGAGCTATACATCAAAAGACAGGTTTTTTCAAACTCTATCCGGACGTCTAAACCAAAAGCGTGTGGAAGGTCTGGTTCTCGAAATATTTTCATCCAAAGTGATTGCTCGATTTACTGCATTTCTGTGCAAAACATGCAAAAGCGTTTGTGTTTCGATAGCGATATTTCCGTAATCGAGCCTCGAAATCGGAAACGGTTTTAAAAATCCATTGTTAAATTTTTAAGAGCTTTCTAAAACTGAAAACGAAAATACTCTGCGAGGTTTGGTTCTCGAAATATTCGCATCCAAAGTCAAATTACTGTATTTCGATGCAACCCTAAAAAGGGCTTTGGATAACGATATTTCCGCAACCAAGCCTTGTAAGAGGTTGCAGTTTTCAGTTTCGTATAGAAAATTAACAGGCCTTTCCGCCGATATGAATACAAAAATTTTGCAAGCTTCGGTTCTCGAAATATTCACATCAGAAATGATATTACTTTGTTTTTTTCGGTCCAACCTTAAAAAGTGTCGATGGCGATATTTCCACAACAAAGCCTCGTAAGGGGTTGCGGTTTGCAGTGGCGAATAGCAAATTCCCAGAGCTTTCCAGCGATGTAAGAATTTTGACAAACATTTTTTCAATGATTTTTGAAAAAAATCATGGACTACCGCCTTGCCACTTTTTTTCAACTTTTAAAAAATGTTTCCAAATCCCATCGAGCTATACATCAAAAGACAGGTTTTTTCAAACTCTATCCGGAGGTCTAAACCAAAAGCGTGTGGAAGGTCTGGTTCTCGAAATATTTTCATCCAAAGTGATTGCTCGATTTACTGCATTTCTCTGCAAAACATGCAAAAGCGTTTGTGTTTGGATAGCGATATTTCCGTAATCGAGCCTCGAAATCGGAAACGGTTTTAAAAATCCATTGTTAAATTTTTAAGAGCTTTCTAAAACTGAAAACGAAAATACTCTGCGAGGTTTGGTTCTCGAAATATTCGCATCCAAAGTCAAATTACTGTATTTCGATGCAACCCTAAAAAGGGCTTTGGATAACGATATTTCCGCAACCAAGCCTTGTAAGAGGTTGCAGTTTTCAGTTTCGTATAGAAAATTAACAGGCCTTTCCGCCGATATGAATAAAAAAATTTTGCAAGCTTCGGTTCTCGAAATATTCACATCAGAAATGATATTACTTTGTTTTTTTCGGTCCAACCTTAAAAAGTGTCGATGGCGATATTTCCACAACAAAGCCTCGTAAGGGGTTGCGGTTTGCAGTGGCGAATAGCAAATTCCCAGAGCTTTCCAGCGATGTAAAAATGTTGACAAAAATTTTTTCAATGATTTTTGAAAAAAATCATGGACCCCTGCCACTTTTTTTCAACTTTTAAAAAATGTTTCCAAATCCCATCGAGCTATACATCAAAAGACAGGTTTTTTCAAACTCTATCCGGACGTCTAAACCAAAAGCGTGTGGAAGGTCTGGTTCTCGAAATATTTTCATCCAAAGTGATTGCTCGATTTACTGCATTTCTGTGCAAAACATGCAAAAGCGTTTGTGTTTGGATAGCGATATTTCCGTAATCGAGCCTCGAAACCGGAAACGGTTTTAAAAATCCACTGTTAAATTTTTAAGAGCTTTCTAAAACTGAAAACGAAAATACTCTGCGAGCTTTGGTTCTCGAAGTATTCGCATCCAAAGTCAAATTACTGTATTTCGATGCAACCCTAAAAAGGGCTTTGGATAACGATATTTCCGCAACCAAGCCTTGTAAGAGGTTGCAGTTTTCAGTTTCGTATAGAAAATTAACAGGCCTTTCCGCCGATATGAATAAAAAAAATTTGCAAGCTTCGGTTCTCGAAATATTCACATCAGAAATGATATTACTTTGTTTTTTTCGGTCCAACCTTAAAAAGTGTCGATGGCGATATTTCCACAACAAAGCCTCGTAAGGGGTTGCGGTTTGCAGTGGCGAATAGCAAATTCCCAGAGCTTTCCAGCGATGTAAAAATTTTGACAAACATTTTTTCAATGATTTTTGAAAAAAATCATGGACTACCGCCTTGCCACTTTTTTTCAACTTTTAAAAAATGTTTCCAAATCCCATCGAGCTATACATCAAAAGACAGGTTTTTTCAAACTCTATCCGGAGGTCTAAACCAAAAGCGTGTGGAAGGTCTGGTTCTCGAAATATTTTCATCCAAAGTGATTGCTCGATTTACTGCATTTCTGTGCAAAACATGCAAAAGCGTTTGTGTTTGGATAGCGATATTTCCGTAATCGAGCCTCGAAATCGGAAACGGTTTTAAAAATCCATTGTTAAATTTTTAAGAGCTTTCTAAAACTGAAAACGAAAATACTCTGCGAGGTTTGGTTCTCGAAATATTCGCATCCAAAGTCAAATTACTGTATTTCGATGCAACCCTAAAAAGGGCTTTGGATAACGATATTTCCGCAACCAAGCCTTGTAAGAGGTTGCAATTTTCAGTTTCGTATAGAAAATTAACAGGCCTTTCCGCCGATATGAATAAAAAAATTTTGCAAGCTTCGGTTCTCGAAATATTCACATCAGAATTGATATTACTTTGTTTTTTTCGGTCCAACCTTAAAAAGTGTCGATGGCGATATTTCCACAACAAAGCCTCGTAAGGGGTTGCGGTTTGCAGTGGCGAATAGCAAATTCCCAGAGCTTTCCAGCGATGTAAAAATTTTGACAAAATTTTTTTCAATGATTTTTGAAAAAAATCATGGACTACCCCCTTGCCACTTTTTTTCAACTTTTAAAAAATGTTTCCAAATCCCATCGAGCTATACATCAAAAGACAGGTTTTTTCAAACTCTATCCGGACGTCTAAACCAAAAGCGTGTGGAAGGTCTGGTTCTCGAAATATTTTCATCCAAAGTGATTGCTCGATTTACTGCATTTCTGTGCAAAACATGCAAAAGCGTTTGTGTTTGGATAGCGATATTTCCGTAATCGAGCCTCGAAATCAGAAACGGTTTTAAAAATCCATTGTTAAATTTTTAAGAGCTTTCTAAAACTGAAAACGAAAATACTCTGCGAGGTTTGGTTCTCGAAATATTCGCATCCAAAGTCAAATTACTGTATTTCGATGCAACCCTAAAAAGGGCTTTGGATAACGATATTTCCGCAACCAAGCCTTGTAAGAGGTTGCAGTTTTCAGTTTCGTATAGAAAATTAACAGGCCTTTCCGCCGATATGAATACAAAAATTTTGCAAGCTTCGGTTCTCGAAATATTCACATCAGAAATGATATTACTTTGTTTTTTTCGGTCCAACCTTAAAAAGTGTCGATGGCGATATTTCCACAACAAAGCCTCGTAAGGGGTTGCGGTTTGCAGTGGCGAATAGCAAATTCCCAGAGCTTTCCAGCGATGTAAAAATTTTGACAAAAAATTTTTCAATGATTTTTGAAAATTTTGGACTACCCCCTTGCCACTTTTTTTCAACTTTTAAAAAATGTTTCCAAATCCCATCGAGCTATACATCAAAAGACAGGTTTTTTCAAACTCTATCCGGACGTCTAAACCAAAAGCGTGTGGAAGGTCTGGTTCTCGAAATATTTTCATCCAAAGTGATTGCTCGATTTACTGCATTTCTGTGCAAAACATGCAAAAGCGTTTGTGTTTGGATAGCGATATTTCCGTAATCGAGCCTCGAAATCGGAAACGGTTTTAAAAATCCATTGTTAAATTTTTAAGAGCTTTCTAAAACTGAAAACGAAAATACTCTGCGAGGTTTGGTTCTCGAAATATTCGCATCCAAAGTCAAATTACTGTATTTCGATGCAACCCTAAAAAGGGCTTTGGATAACGATATTTCCGCAACCAAGCCTTGTAAGAGGTTGCAGTTTTCAGTTTCGTATAGAAAATTAACAGGCCTTTCCGCCGATATGAATAAAAAAATTTTGCAAGCTTCGGTTCTCGAAATATTCACATCAGAATTGATATTACTTTGTTTTTTTCGGTCCAACCTTAAAAAGTGTCGATGGCGATATTTCCACAACAAAGCCTCGTAAGGGGTTGCGGTTTGCAGTGGCGAATAGCAAATTCCCAGAGCTTTCCAGCGATGTAAAAATTTTGACAAAAATTTTTTCAATGATTTTTGAAAAAAATCATGGACTACCCCCTTGCCACTTTTTTTCAACTTTTAAAAAATGTTTCCAAATCCCATCGAGCTATACATCAAAAGACAGGTTTTTTCAAACTCTATCCGGACGTCTAAGCCAAAAGCGTGTGGAAGGTCTGGTTCTCGAAATATTTTCATCCAAAGTGATTGCTCGATTTACTGCATTTCTGTGCAAAACATGCAAAAGCGTTTGTGTTTCGATAGCGATATTTCCGTAATCGAGCCTCGAAATCGGAAACGGTTTTAAAAATCCATTGTTAAATTTTTAAGAGCTTTCTAAAACTGAAAACGAAAATACTCTGCGAGGTTTGGTTCTCGAAATATTCGCATCCAAAGTCAAATTACTGTATTTCGATGCAACCCTAAAAAGGGCTTTGGATAACGATATTTCCGCAACCAAGCCTTGTAAGAGGTTGCAGTTTTCAGTTTCGTATAGAAAATTAACAGGCCTTTCCGCCGATATGAATACAAAAATTTTGCAAGCTTCGGTTCTCGAAATATTCACATCAGAAATGATATTACTTTGTTTTTTTCGGTCCAACCTTAAAAAGTGTCGATGGCGATATTTCCACAACAAAGCCTCGTAAGGGGTTGCGGTTTGCAGTGGCGAATAGCAAATTCCCAGAGCTTTCCAGCGATGTAAAAATTTTGACAAAAATTTTTTCAATGATTTTTGAAAATTTTGGACTACCCCCTTGCCACTTTTTTTCAACTTTTAAAAAATGTTTCCAAATCCCATCGAGCTATACATCAAAAAAAGCGTTTGTGTTTGGATAGCGATATTTCCGTAATGGAGCCTCGAAATCGGAAACGGTTTTAAAAATCCACTGTTAAATTTTTAAGAGCTTTCTAAAACTGAAAACGAAAATACTCTGCGAGGTTTGGTTCTCGAAATATTCGCATCCAAAGTCAAATTACTGTATTTCGATGCAACCCTAAAAAGGGCTTTGGATAACGATATTTCCGCAACCAAGCCTTGTAAGAGGTTGCAGTTTTCAGTTTCGTATAGAAAATTAACAGGCCTTTCCGCCGATATGAATACAAAAATTTTGCAAGCTTCGGTTCTCGAAATATTCACATCAGAAATGATATTACTTTGTTTTTTTCGGTCCAACCTTAAAAAGTGTCGATGGCGATATTTCCACAACAAAGCCTCGTAAGGGGTTGCGGTTTGCAGTGGCGAATAGCAAATTCCCAGAGCTTTCCAGCGATGTAAAAATTTTGACAAAAATTTTTTCAATGATTTTTGAAAAAAATCATGGACTACCCCCTTGCCACTTTTTTTCAACTTTTAAAAAATGTTTCCAAATCCCATCGAGCTATACATCAAAAGACAGGTTTTTTCAAACTCTATCCGGACGTCTAAACCAAAAGCGTGTGGAAGGTCTGGTTCTCGAAATATTTTCATCCAAAGTGATTGCTCGATTTACTGCATTTCTGTGCAAAACATGCAAAAGCGTTTGTGTTTGGATAGCGATATTTCCGTAATCGAGCCTCGAAATCGGAAACGGTTTTAAAAATCCATTGTTAAATTTTTAAGAGCTTTCTAAAACTGAAAACGAAAATACTCTGCGAGGTTTGGTTCTCGAAATATTCGCATCCAAAGTCAAATTACTGTATTTCGATGCAACCCTAAAAAGGGCTTTGGATAACGATATTTCCGCAACCAAGCCTTGTAAGAGGTTGCAGTTTTCAGTTTCGTATAGAAAATTAACAGGCCTTTCCGCCGATATGAATACAAAAATTTTGCAAGCTTCGGTTCTCGAAATATTCACATCAGAAATGATATTACTTTGTTTTTTTTCGGTCCAACCTTAAAAAGTGTCGATGGCGATATTTCCACAACAAAGCCTCGTAAGGGGTTGCGGTTTGCAGTGGCGAATAGCAAATTCCCAGAGCTTTCCAGCGATGTAAAAATTTTGACAAAAATTTTTTCAATGATTTTTGAAAAAAATCATGGACTACCCCCTTGCCACTTTTTTTCAACTTTTAAAAAATGTTTCCAAATCCCATCGAGCTATACATCAAAAGACAGGTTTTTTCAAACTCTATCCGGACGTCTAAACCAAAAGCGTGTGGAAGGTCTGGTTCTCGAAATATTTTCATCCAAAGTGATTGCTCGATTTACTGCATTTCTGTGCAAAACATGCAAAAGCGTTTGTGTTTGGATAGCGATATTTCCGTAATCGAGCCTCGAAATCGGAAACGGTTTTAAAAATCCATAGTTAAATTTTTAAGAGCTTTCTAAAACTGAAAACGAAAATACTCTGCGAGGTTTGGTTCTCGAAATATTCGCATCCAAAGTCAAACTACTGTATTTCGATGCAACCCTAAAAAGGGCTTTGGATAACGATATTTCCGCAACCAAGCCTTGTAAGAGGTTGCAGTTTTCAGTTTCGTATAGAAAATTAACAGGCCTTTCCGCCGATATGAATAAAAAAATTTTGCAAGCTTCGGTTCTCGAAATATTCACATCAGAAATGATATTACTTTGTTTTTTTCGGTCCAACCTTAAAAAGTGTCGATGGCGATATTTCCACAACAAAGCCTCGTAAGGGGTTGCGGTTTGCAGTGGCGAATAGCAAATTCCCAGAGCTTTCCAGCGATGTAAAAATTTTGACAAAAATTTTTTCAATGATTTTTGAAAATTTTGGACTACCCCCTTGCCACTTTTTTTCAACTTTTAAAAAATGTTTCCAAATCCCATCGAGCTATACATCAAAAGACAGGTTTTTTCAAACTCTATCCGGACGTCTAAACCAAAAGCGTGTGGAAGGTCTGGTTCTCGAAATATTTTCATCCAAAGTGATTGCTCGATTTACTGCATTTCTGTGCAAAACATGCAAAAGCGTTTGTGTTTGGATAGCGATATTTCCGTAATCGAGCCTCGAAATCGGAAACGGTTTTAAAAATCCATTGTTAAATTTTTAAGAGCTTTCTAAAACTGAAAACGAAAATACTCTGCGAGGTTTGGTTCTCGAAATATTCGCATCCAAAGTCAAATTACTGTATTTCGATGCAACCCTAAAAAGGGCTTTGGATAACGATATTTCCGCAACCAAGCCTTGTAAGAGGTTGCAGTTTTCAGTTTCGTATAGAAAATTAACAGGCCTTTCCGCCGATATGAATACAAAAATTTTGCAAGCTTCGGTTCTCGAAATATTCACATCAGAAATGATATTACTTTGTTTTTTTCGGTCCAACCTTAAAAAGTGTCGATGGCGATATTTCCACAACAAAGCCTCGTAAGGGGTTGCGGTTTGCAGTGGCGAATAGCAAATTCCCAGAGCTTTCCAGCGATGTAAAAATTTTGACAAAAATTTTTTCAATGATTTTTGAAAAAAATCATGGACTACCCCCTTGCCACTTTTTTTCAACTTTTAAAAAATGTTTCCAAATCCCATCGAGCTATACATCAAAAGACAGGTTTTTTCAAACTCTATCCGGACGTCTAAACCAAAAGCGTGTGGAAGGTCTGGTTCTCGAAATATTTTCATCCAAAGTGATTGCTCGATTTACTGCATTTCTGTGCAAAACATGCAAAAGCGTTTGTGTTTGGATAGCGATATTTCCGTAATCGAGCCTCGAAATCGGAAACGGTTTTAAAAATCCATAGTTAAATTTTTAAGAGCTTTCTAAAACTGAAAACGAAAATACTCTGCGAGGTTTGGTTCTCGAAATATTCGCATCCAAAGTCAAACTACTGTATTTCGATGCAACCCTAAAAAGGGCTTTGGATAACGATATTTCCGCAACCAAGCCTTGTAAGAGGTTGCAGTTTTCAGTTTCGTATAGAAAATTAACAGGCCTTTCCGCCGATATGAATAAAAAAATTTTGGAAGCTTCGGTTCTCGAAATATTCACATCAGAAATGATATTACTTTGTTTTTTTCGGTCCAACCTTAAAAAGTGTCGATGGCGATATTTCCACAACAAAGCCTCGTAAGGGGTTGCGGTTTGCAGTGGCGAATAGCAAATTCCCAGAGCTTTCCAGCGATGTAAAAATTTTGACAAAAATTTTTTCAATGATTTTTGAAAATTTTGGACTACCCCCTTGCCACTTTTTTTCAACTTTTAAAAAATGTTTCCAAATCCCATCGAGCTATACATCAAAAAGACAGGTTTTTTCAAACTCTATCCGGACGTCTAAACCAAAAGCGTGTGGAAGGTCTGGTTCTCGAAATATTTTCATCCAAAGTGATTGCTCGATTTACTGCATTTCTGTGCAAAACATGCAAAAGCGTTTGTGTTTGGATAGCGATATTTCCGTAATCGAGCCTCGAAATCGGAAACGGTTTTAAAAATCCATTGTTAAATTTTTAAGAGCTTTCTAAAACTGAAAACGAAAATACTCTGCGAGGTTTGGTTCTCGAAATATTCGCATCCAAAGTCAAATTACTGTATTTCGATGCAACCCTAAAAAGGGCTTTGGATAACGATATTTCCGCAACCAAGCCTTGTAAGAGGTTGCAGTTTTCAGTTTCGTATAGAAAATTAACAGGCCTTTCCGCCGATATGAATAAAAAAATTTTGCAAGCTTCGGTTCTCGAAATATTCACATCAGAAATGATATTACTTTGTTTTTTTCGGTCCAACCTTAAAAAGTGTCGATGGCGATATTTCCACAACAAAGCCTCGTAAGGGGTTGCGGTTTGCAGTGGCGAATAGCAAATTCCCAGAGCTTTCCAGCGATGTAAAAATTTTGACAAAAATTTTTTCAATGATTTTTGAAAAAAATCATGGACTACCCCCTTGCCACTTTTTTTCAACTTTTAAAAAATGTTTCCAAATCCCATCGAGCTATACATCAAAAGACAGGTTTTTTCAAACTCTATCCGGACGTCTAAACCAAAAGCGTGTGGAAGGTCTGGTTCTCGAAATATTTTCATCCAAAGTGATTGCTCGATTTACTGCATTTCTGTGCAAAACATGCAAAAGCGTTTGTGTTTGGATAGCGATATTTCCGTAATCGAGCCTCGAAATCGGAAACGGTTTTAAAAAATCCATTGTTAAATTTTTAAGAGCTTTCTAAAACTGAAAACGAAAATACTCTGCGAGGTTTGGTTCTCGAAATATTCGCATCCAAAGTCAAATTACTGTATTTCGATGCAACCCTAAAAAGGGCTTTGGATAACGATATTTCCGCAACCAAGCCTTGTAAGAGGTTGCAGTTTTCAGTTTCGTATAGAAAATTAACAGGCCTTTCCGCCGATATGAATAAAAAAATTTTGCAAGCTTCGGTTCTCGAAATATTCACATCAGAAATGATATTACTTTGTTTTTTTCGGTCCAACCTTAAAAAGTGTCGATGGCGATATTTCCACAACAAAGCCTCGTAAGGGGTTGCGGTTTGCAGTGGCGAATAGCAAATTCCCAGAGCTTTCCAGCGATGTAAAAATTTTGACAAAAATTTTTTCAATGATTTTTGAAAAAAATCATGGACTACACCCCTTGCCACTTTTTTTCAACTTTTAAAAAATGTTTCCAAATCCCATCGAGCTATACATCAAAAGACAGGTTTTTTCAAACTCTATCCGGACGTCTAAACCAAAAGCGTGTGGAAGGTCTGGTTCTCGAAATATTTTCATCCAAAGTGATTGCTCGATTTACTGCATTTCTGTGCAAAACATGCAAAAGCGTTTGTGTTTGGATAGCGATATTTCCGTAATCGAGCCTCGAAATCGGAAACGGTTTTAAAAAATCCATTGTTAAATTTTTAAGAGCTTTCTAAAACTGAAAACGAAAATACTCTGCGAGGTTTGGTTCTCGAAATATTCGCATCCAAAGTCAAATTACTGTATTTCGATGCAACCCTAAAAAGGGCTTTGGATAACGATATTTCCGCAACCAAGCCTTGTAAGAGGTTGCAGTTTTCAGTTTCGTATAGAAAATTAACAGGCCTTTCCGCCGATATGAATACAAAAAATTTGCAAGCTTCGGTTCTCGAAATATTCACATCAGAAATGATATTACTTTGTTTTTTTCGGTCCAACCTTAAAAAGTGTCGATGGCGATATTTCTACAACAAAGCCTCGTAAGGGGTTGCGGTTTGCAGTGGCGAATAGCAAATTCCCAGAGCTTTCCAGCGATGTAAAAATTTTGACA